>JAVGWX010000025.1:14751032-15351032 GCA_036924085.1 Ariolimax columbianus | reverse complement strand
CTGCTTGGAATGCATTGCCAGGGGAGGTAGTGGAGGCAGGGACAGTTAATGCATATAAGAATAAACTGGATGCGCATAGCTTTTAGAGCAAGGTGATGTAAATGTAACTGGTTGTATACAGACTCTGCAGGGTCTTCTAAACCAGTATAAAGACGTTAAGTTAAGTTAACTTGACTGCATGTGGTCATTAGTGAACTAACTTGACTTCACATGGTCATTGGTGAACTAACTGGACTTTATGTGGTCATTGGTGAAATGACTTGACCTCATGTGACTCTTGGCCCATTAATGACCTAATGCAATCATTGATTAATTAACTTGGCTTTATGTGACCATTGACCCATTAACTTGATTAATGTGAACCTTGATTCATTAACTTGACTGCATGTGACCTTTGACCCATTAACTTGACTTAATGTGACCATTGACTAATTAATTTGACTTAATGTGACCTTTAACCCATTAACTTGACTTCATGTGACCTTTGATAAATTAACTTAATGTGACTTCCGACCCATTAACTTAGGGTCTTCTAAACCAGTATAAAGACGTTAAGTTAAGTTAAGTTAGACTACAACAAGTTTTTCAAAAACCAACCAGCTACAAGAACAAGAGGGCATCTACAAATGAACTAAAGAAAAGTCCAGATTAGATATTAAGAAATACCTTTTGAGTCAGAGAGTGGGAATGCGTGAAATGCATTGCCACAGGAGGTAGTGGAGGCAGAGACAATTAATGCATTTAAGAATAGATTTAAGCATAGCTTCTAGAGCAAGGTAATGTAAATGAAACTGGTTGTATACAGACTCTGCAGAGTCTTCTAAACCAGTATAAAGATGTTAAGTTAAGTTAAGCTAAGTTATCATCTAGAAACATTAAAAGTAAAGTAAAGTGGAAATTCAGCAGAATTAACCACTGGTTAAAAATTTAGCTTTTTAAAGACACCATTGTACTAAGCCACAGCCTGTGAGAGATCGAGTGGCCACTGCCCTTCCTTGCTGTTGTTACTTTCTGTAACTCATGCGTCAGGTACCAACTTAGAACTGGGTTTGACTGAAGAAGCGGTCCCGATTAAAATCACGACCCAGATTTTGTTGGTCTCCGGACGCGATTTGAACCGAGGCACGCTGTTACTACAGAAAATAGCAAATTGATCGATATGAACTGAGCTAACGCTCCAAGCGTACAAAATGTTAATAAATATGGACACATCAAAGGTTTGTTGTTGTTGTTGTTGTTGTTGTTGTTGTTGTTGTCATCCCATAGCTGCTGAGCAAGCCTGCTCCTGGCAGCACAATGCCATTCTTAGATAAATACAGGTCTTCGTCAGTTGTTCTACAGTTCTAAGTTTATTGGCTTATGGGAAGACCGAAGTGAACTGTCTAGGGTTAAATCTTCAAGAGGGATCAAGATGCTGAGCAACGCATGAGCTACAGTGGTCAGCGACCCATAGCTGACTGCTAGCGTCAGGGCCAGCGAACCATTGCTGCCAAGACCCTTCCACACCTCCACGCGGTGATCCTGGATAACAGGCTGCAGCAGGGCAGACTGGCTAAGGAGAAGGGATCGAAGAGTGAATGCTAACCCGGTACTAAAAAAATGCTTGCTGAAGTCAGATGTGTTGGACCGAAAGGTGCAAATATCGCAGCCAAGCTGTAAACTACGACACAACGCATTCCGTTCTCTGGACTACATTCTGCTACTTACCCTTTCAGGGTTTAGTAGTGGGAGATTGAGAACGAACGAAGAAGAAGAAGAAGAAGAAGAAGAAGAAGAAGAAGAAATCTTTAAGAGAGCATCTGAAGAAAGAAGAGTACTAGATGTTTGACAAGTTACTTAACCTTTTACAGTTCAAATTACTTAACCTTTTACAGTTCAAATTACTTAACCTTTTACAGTTCAAATTACCCATTGCAGTCAACTAGAGTTACACCACATTTATCTGGAGTTGCAAGTAGCATATTAACAATATCTTGTTATTTAATAATATTAATAATAGTGTTTGCTTAGGCGTCTGAGGCCCGTTGTGTTGGTCGGCCACATCCATGATACACAGCTGTGGCGTGGTTCCAAGCCTCATCAGGGCAGAGATGGAGGTGGATATTTGATGGAGCCATATTGTGCGGGGATGGCCTCTTCTGCGCTTTCAGCCAGTTGGAGGAAGCCTTTTGGCGCTGAGAAATGACTTGTATAGTATCTTTTGAGCCGGATCCGTATAATTTGATCAAACAAAGTTGGTGTCAAGTGTTTCTGAGATTGGATTAAGGCATGTTTTAGCAGAGATCTCCATGTTGCGCATATAGTCATGCCATCGGATGCCAAGAATACGCCACTGGCTTCGCATGTAGAAGGCCTCCAGTTTTGACTTGTCATGTGTCAGCAATGTTTTGCTTTAGGGCTCTGAAACCTGAACATTGTTGTTATTTAGCTAAATTTAAATTATAAACGAAAGATGTATCTTTAATTTTTAAATCATAATTTTACTTTTAATGACTTTTTGTTTATCATGAAACACACACAATTACTGTTCATGTCTTGGATATTAGACTGAGATCTTGATAATTAATTTGGACTGTAAAGGGTTAAATAGCAATCTCGAAGAAAAGCAAAGCAGTGAAAGATACAGGGATACATAAATAGGAATATCGCAACTAAGTCATACAGGAACAATGTATACAAAAGTACGTGAATATAGAAGTAAACCAATTCATGAATCTCAACAACTCAATGTACAATTTGAAAACCAAAATGGAATAGGAAGTACTTGTACCTCATTCACCTGAAAATAATACAGCAAAAGAAGAAAAGAATTTGAAAAGTATTTAAGCAAATAATTTATAATTTTTTTTTCGTCTTTTGGATCATTCTCAGTCTCTTGCTACAAAGCCCTGAAAAGGCCTTTGAAAGTGACAGGATGTTGTCCAGAGAGCGGGATGCATGGTGTCATTGTTTACAGCTTGACTGCGATATTTGCATGTTTCGGTCCGCACACATCCGATTTGACTTGAACAGACATTTTGTAGTACTGGGTTAACTTTCTCTCTTCGATCCCTTTCTCTTTAGCAAGTCTGCTCTGTTGTTGTCTGTTATCCAGGTTTACCAGGTGAAGGCGTAGAAGGGTCTTGGCAGCTCTGGTTCGCTAGCCCTGATACAAGCAGTCAGCTTAGTGTCGCTGCAGCTCATGCGCTGCTCAGCTTCTTGGTCCCTAATTTATATATGAAGATACAATATGATTAAACTCTAGGCGATATTAAGGGGCTTTGGAATGCAAGATCAACTGTTAGAAAATGTCACAGCTTTGTATGATTGAATACCATACAAAAGGCGAGGCTGTGGCGGCACTATGGAGTCAAATAAAGTGTAAGAAAAATACAAAAGTGTGGTTATATACCGCACTACAGCAAATTCAAACACAAAATCTACACTACTACCAAAAGAAATTCAGCAGGGACAACGTGGCGGTAGTGATGATAAGGATGGTGGTAATGATGATGGTTGTGGTGTGATGATGATGGCTGTGGTGGTGATGATGGTTGTGGTGGTGATGGCTGTGGTTATGGTGGTAATGATGGTTGTGGTGGTGATGGTTGTGGTTGTGGTGGGGATAATGATGGTTGTGGTGGTGATGGTTGTGGTAATTATGATGGTTGTGGTGGTGATGATGGCTGTGGTAGTGATGGTTGTGGTTGTGGTGATGGTTGTGGTGAGGATCATGATGGTTGTGGTGGGAATGTTGATAATAGTTGTGGTGGTGATGGTTGTAGTGGTGGGGATGATGTTGTGATGATGGTGATGATGGTTGTGGTGGTGATGGTTGTGGTGGTGATGGTTGTGGTGGGGAGGATGTTGTGATGATGATGATGATGGTTGTGGTGGTGATGGTTGTTGTGGTGGTGATGATTGTTGTAGTGGTGATGGTTGTGGTGGGGATGATGTTGTGATGATGGTTGTGGTGGTGATGGTTGTGGTGGGGATGATGTTGTGATGATGGTTGTGGTGGTGATGGTTGTGGTGGTGATGGTTGTGGTTGTGGTGGTAATGATGATGGTTGTGGTAATGATGATGGTTGTGGTAGTGATGGTTGTGGTGATGATGATGATAGTTGTGGTGGTGATGGTTGTAGTGGTGGTAATGATGGTTGTGGTGGTGATGGTTGTGGTGGTGGTGATGATGGTTGTGGTGGTGATGATGGTTGTTGTGGTGGTGATGATGGTTGTTGTGGTGATGATGGTTGTGGCGGTGGTGGTTGTGGTGGTGATGGTTGTGGTGGTGATGATGGTTGTGGTGGTGGTGGTTGTGGTGGTGATGGTTGTGGTGGTGATGGTTGTGGTGGTGGTGGTTGTGGTGGTGATGGTTGTGGTGGTGATGGTTGTGGTGATGAGGGTTGTGGTGGTAATGATGGTTGTGGGTGTGATGGTTGTGGTGGTGATGGTTGTGGTGGTGATGGTTGTGGTGGTGATGGTTGTTGTGGTGATGGTTGTGGTGTTGATGATGGTTGTGTTGGTGGTGATTATGGTGCTAATGATGTAAAAGGTTATGATAATATTTACAATGATAGTGACGATCATAGTGGTTGTTGATGTTGTTGTTGTTGTTGTTGTTGTTGTTTTGTTGCTGCTGCGAATGCTCATAATGAGTAGGTTTAATCTTATGTGCGACCTGATAAGTACGTTAAGTGGCTAATTGCAGTAGTTTACTTCACATCCAGAGCGTGCTGATGAAGGTGGACTGGGGTCCTCCAGGCAGTTGTGCTATGCTTGGCTTCATCTGCGTTTCGCTCACTACTACATGAATCACGTCGATCCCTCACCTTGTTAGCCAGGATGCCATGAAAACAGCCCATTTCCAGGAAGGGATACGAGGAAGCCAAGGTGAGGGTCTTGGCCAGTATGTTTTGCCTGAACCTGACTAACATGTCTGATCAGTATATTTTGCCTGACCCTGACTAACATGTCTGATCAGTATATTTTGCCTGACCCTGACTAATATGTCTGATCAGTATATTTTGCCTGACCCTAACTAACATGTCTGGTCAGTATATTTTGCCTGACCCTGACTAACATGTCTGATCAGTATATTTTGCCTGACCCTGACTAATATGTCTGATCAGTATATTTTGCCTGACCCTGACTAACATGTCTGGTCAGTATATTTTGCCTGACCCTGACTAACATGTCTGATCAGTATATTTTGCCTGACCCTGACTAACATGTCTGATCAGTATATTTTGCCTGAACCTGGCCGACATGTCTGATCAGTATATTTTACCTGAACCTGACCGACATGTCTGATCAGTATATTTTGCCTGACCCTGACTAACATGTTAGATCAGTATATTTTACCTGAACCTGGCCGACATGTCTGATCAGTATATTTTGCCTGACCCTGACTAACATGTTAGATCAGTATATTTTACCTGAACCTGACCGACATGTCTGATCAGTATATTTTGCCTGACCCTGACTAACATGTTAGATCAGTATATTTTACCTGAACCTGACTAACATGTCTGATCAGTATATTTTGCCTGACCCTGACTAACATGTTAGATCAGTATATTTTGCCTGACCCTGACTAACATGTCTGATCAGTATATTTTGCCTGACCCTGACTAACATGTTAGATCAGTATATTTTACCTGAACCTGACCGACATGTCTGATCAGTATATTTTGCCTGACCCTGACTAACATGTTAGATCAGTATATTTTACCTGAACCTGACCGACATGTCTGATCAGTATATTTTACCTGAACCTGACCGACATGTCTGATCAGTATATTTTACCTGAACCTGACCGACATGTCTGATCAGTATATTTTGCCTGACCCTGACTAACATGTTAGATCAGTATATTTTACCTGAACCTGACTAACATGTCTGATCAGTATATTTTACCTGAACCTGACCGACATGTCTGATCAGTATATTTTACCTGAACCTGACCGACATGTCTGATCAGTATATTTTACCTGAACCTGACCGACATGTCTGATCAGTATATTTTACCTGAACCTGACCGACATGTCTGATCAGTATATTTTACCTGAACCTGACCGACATGTCTGATCAGTATATTTTGCCTGACGAGACGTTCGTCTTCCTCCCAATTGTAGTGGTAATTATGGTGATGATGATGGTTGGTGTGATGATGATAGTGCCAATGACGTAAAAGGTGAAGATACAAATTATGATAGTGATGAATGAGTGGTCCACCGGGATAGCACCACTGCCCCACAGAGAGCATGTCGTAAGAGGCGACTAACTGTGTGACATGACATTACACCGGTCGTTGTTGGGTGATTTGTTAAGAGCAACATAGATGGCTCCAAACAGGCTGCGCGTCTACTTTGCTCTAGTATTTTAGTCTTTCAAGATGGACTCGCACGTCGGTTAACCACCCTCCAAGAAACTAATTGTATACAGACTCCTAATCTTCTAAACCAGTATAAATAAGTTAAGTTTAGTATGACAACATGTAGTGATGAAGTTTATAATGATTGTGGTGATCTGTTGACGATGTTTGGTTTTGATGATTCAGTGAAGATGATGATAATGACGATCATATCCACAGTGATAGAGATAATGTTGATATTATGTCTTTCAGTCTCTCCAAATTTGTCTATCTACTCACTATCTTCAAGTCCATGGGTTGTAACCGTTATAGCCTTGCTCCAGGCACTTGACCTTTTGTTCTTGACGGCTTTGACCCATATTTCATATGTCGAGTTGGGCTCTAGGCGATACAGCTTGACCCTCCGATGGCGTGCTCTGACTGTTCCAAAGCTGTCACTGCCATTTATGGCCTGGGATTCGTCCCTGTATCGAACAATATAGAGTCTAGTCAACTTTGCTCCACCTTTGTTGTTGAAGTCAGGGTCACGCCAGTTAACCTCCACCGAATGAGGAGACAGGGCCTTAGCAGTGATCTTTCTGGGGGCATTTAGCGATTTTCTTTGTTCTGGAAAGAAAGAATGGCATCTTGTTAAGTTAATTTGTATGTTTGTATGTTTTCAACAACACAAGTCATATGGTGCAAGATCTTTAATGAAAGACTGAAGATTCTTAAGAAAAGTGTTTACTAAACTGTGTACACTGACGGACCGGTTAATATAGGAAAAATTGTTTCCGGACCGGCGAGAAAAGGAAAAATTGTTCGTGGACAGGTTAATATAGAAAACAATTGTTTGCGGCCCAGTGAGAAATGGAAAAATTTAGCAAAAAATTGTTTGCGGACCGGTTAATAATATAGTAAGCATTTCTTGTGGACCGGTGAGAGAAGGAAAAATTGTTTGGGGACTGGTGAAAATAGGAAAAATTATTTGCGAATCCTTTAAAATATGAAAAATTGTTTGCGGACCTGTTAGTGAGTTCAGGCTTTGCTTTGTTCAGTAGACTACCTCCCCTTTTTTGACTAAAGTGTAAGGTTCAAATGTAACTAACCTCCCCTTTCTTGACTAAAGTGTAACGTTCAAATGTAACTAACCTCCCCTTTCTTGACTAAAGTGTAAGGTTCAAATGTAACTAACCTCCCCTTTCTTGACTAAAGTGTAAGGTTCAAATGTAACTAACCTCCCCTTTCTTGACTAAAGTGTAAGGTTCAAATGTAACTAACCTCCCCTTTCTTGACTAAAGTGTAAGGTTCAAATGTAACTAACCTCCCCTTTCTTGACTAAAGTGTAAGGTTCAAATGTAACTAACCTCCCCTTTCTTGACTAAAGTGTAAGGTTCAAATGTAACTAACCTCCCCTTTCTTGACTAAAGTGTAAGGTTCAAATGTAACTAACCTCCCCTTTCTTGACTAAAGTGTAAGGTTCAAATGTAACTAACCTCCCCTTTCTTGACTAAAGTGTAAGGTTCAAATGTAACTAACCTCCCCTTTCTTGACTAAAGTGTAAGGTTCAAATGTAACTAACCTCCCCTTTCTTGACTAAAGTGTAAGGTTCAAATGTACCCAACACACTGACAACCCTCATCATGGTCAGTGACTTCGGCGTCCTTCTACTTCCCCTTTCTATTAACACGGGAACGGGTCAAATCCGTCCTCGGATTAGTTGATTTTCTTTCACACTGTTCACCTTCATTGCTTGAGACCCGTGAGAAGGCTCAGTCTGCCTTTTTCTTGCCACCTGAGCGTCTGTCGTTATTCTAAGCCCCTCGCTTCTGTATTATCTCTAAGACTGTCAATCAATGTTTTCTTTGACCTTCACCTTGCTCTAAAGCCACGATGTCAAGTTTTGCAGATTTGTTGTGAGGATTGTTTGCAGGTATCCTTGTCTGGGCCAAATCGTGTCATTCTATGTCTGTCCATTCAGACCGTGCGTTGATTTGTTTCAACTTTCTGTTGCGTTTGTGTCACACCTTGTCTCTTCCAACCTTTTAAACAAATCATATCCTTCCGGCGTGGCCTAGTGGTTAAGAGACCCGGCTCACAATCCGAAGGTTCGATCCCCATCACAGCACCGGCCGTTACCCCGAGGAAGCAAACCCTTAGAAAATGCAGGAGGAAGCAGACATTTACATAAAATGCATGCTGAAGTCGGATGCACTGGGCCGACGGGCGCAAAATAAAAACACAGTGCAACGCACACCGCCTTGGGAATTAGAAAAATAAGGCGAACGCAAAAAAAAAAAAATCCTTCCAATTTGGAAGACTACTACACACACTCCGGACTGTTTTTGGTTGGGGTGGTAATATCGAGTTTTTGCAAAACTGAGATGCCCTAGAGAAGTATTACCATGTAAGTTTACCTAATGTCTTTGTACTGATATAGAAGACCCTGTAGAGTCTTTATACAACCAGGTTTTTTTTACTTCCATTTAACTAAAAATAATTATGGGCATCCAATTTATTTTTAAATGTATTAATTGACTATGCTTCCACTATTTCCCGTGGCAATGCATTTTAATCATTCACCAATCTCTGACAAAGTAAAATATTTCCTTGTTTCTAATTTGGACCTTTCTTTAATTAATTTGTCAGGGGACGGCGTGGGCTAGTGGTTAAGTGACACGGCTCACAACCCGAAGGTACTGGGTTCGATCCCTATCATAGCACCGGTCGTTACCCCGGAGAAGCAAACTCATAAAAAATACAGGAGGAAGCAGACACGTACATAAAATGGATGCTGAAGTCGAATGCACAAAATAAAAACCACAGTGCAACGCACACCGCCTTGGGGAAAAGAGAAATTAACCGAACGCAAAAAAAAAAAATTATTTGTCGCTGTACGCTCTTGTTATTGTAGGCAAATGCATTTTGAAGCAAAAAAAAACTTGTTATGGTTTAATTTATCATTTCTCTTGATTATCTTATAAACCTGTCAAATCACAAGTTTGAATAAATTGGCGCTTTGATAATAAACTATTGGGACCGTGCAAGGGAAATAATGAGATGATTGGGACTGTGCAAGGGAAATAATGAGACCATATGGACTGTGCAAGGGAAATAATGAGATGATTGGGACCGTGCTAGGGAAATAATGAGATGAATGGGAGTGTGCAAGGGAAATAATGAGACCATATGGACTGTGCAAGGGAAAGAATGAGATGATTGGGACCGTGCAAGGGAAATAATGAGACCATATGGACTGTGCAAGGATAATAATGAGATGATTGGGACCGTGCAAGGGAAATAATGAGACCATATTGACTGTGCAAGGGAAATAATGAGATGATTGGGACCGTGCAAGGGAAATAATGAGACCATATGGACTGTGCAAGGGAAATAATGAGATGATTGGGAGTGTGCAAGGGAAATAATGAGACCATATGGACTGTGCAAGGGAAATAATGAGATGATCGGGACCGTGCAAGGGAAATAATGAGACCATATGGACTGTGCAAGGGAAATAATGAGATGATTGGGACCGTGCAAGGGAAATAATGAGACCATATGGACTGTGCAAGGGAAATAATGAGATGATTGGGACCGTGCAAGGGAAATAATGAGACCATATGGACTGTGCAAGGGAAATAATGAGACCATATGGACCGTGCAAGGGAAATAATGAGATGATTGGAGCTGTGCAAGGGAAATAAGGAGACGATTGTCCATAGCGATACATAAACTGATAGTGTGCAATACTAAGAAAGAATTAAAATTGAAGACCCTCAGAACATCCCGGTGGCAATGTACGGATGCTAGACATAGACAATCACATACATTTTAAGACAGAAGATCGAGGCTTTCGAGACAAATGCTACAGAAGAATCTTCAAAATTCTTTCAGTAAAGAAAATTACAAATAAAGCCATCCAGTATTATCTGAGTGTCGAAGTGAACTGGTTTATAAACCCTGTTATGTCTAGGAAACTGAGGTTTTCTGGCCACATCAATCGCCATGATGGATTAGAAAAAGGAGTTCTGGAGGACATTGGTTCAGGAAGACGAGGAAGAGGCCGACCGAGTCGTAGGACACAACACATAAAGGACACCCTAAACATGAACATGCAGCAGGCGGGTAGACTGACTGCTGATCGAGACATCAAGGACACCCTAAACATGAACCTGGAGCAGGCGGGTAGGTTGACTGCTGATCGAGACATCAAGGACACCCTAAACATGAACCTGGAGCAGGCGGGTAGGTTGACTGCTGATCGAGACATCAAGGACACCCTAAACATGAACCTGGAGCAGGCGGGTAGGTTGACTGCTGATCGAGACATCAAGGACACCCTAAACATGAACATGGAGCAGGCGGGTAGGTTGACTGCTGGTCGAGACTTCAAGGACACCCTAAACATGAACCTGGAGCAGGCGGGTAGGTTGACTGCTGATCGAGACATCAAGGACACCCTAAACATGAACCTGGAGCAGGCGGGTAGGTTGACTGTTGGTCGAGACTTCAAGGACACCCTAAACATGAACCTGGAGCAGGCGGGTAGGTTGACTGCTGATCGAGACATCAAGGACACCCTAAACATGAACCTGGAGCAGGCGGGTAGGTTGACTGCTGGTCGAGACATCAAGGACACCCTAAACATGAACCTGGAGCAGGCGGGTAGGTTGACTGCTGGTCGAGACTTCAAGGACACCCTAAACATGAACCTGGAGTAGGCGGGTAGGTTGACTGCTGGTCGAGACTTCAAGGACACCCTAAACATGAACATGCAGCAGGCGGGTAGGTTGACTGCTGGTCGAGACTTCAAGGACACCCTAAACATGAACATGGAGCAGGCGGGTAGGTTGACTGCTGGTCGAGACTTCAAGGACACCCTAAACATGAACCTGGAGCAGGCGGGTAGGTTGACTGCTGGTCGAGACTTCAAGGACACCCTAAACATGAACCTGGAGCAGGCGGGTAGGTTGACTGCTGGTCGAGACTTCAAGGACACCCTAAACATGAACATGGAGCAGGCGGGTAGGTTGATTGCTGGTCGAGAGTCCTATTGAATGGCTGTGAGAAAGATGTGCTGCCAAAGACATGCTTCATGATGATGATGATTAAATTACCTGGAATTCATTTATTTTCTAGACACCTTAGCTCGGTTTGCTGGCCATTCTAAAGGACCAACTAGCAACATTTCAATGACTGCTTGAAAAAATTAACAAAACAGCCAAAGAGTTTGACATGAAAATAAACACAATGAAGACAAAGACTTTTGTAATAGATAAGCTACATACACAAATGAGCATTATCATCAATGAAAAAATAATTGAACGAGTACAAAAGTTTACATATTTAAGGCAAAACATTATAGCAGATGCTGGCAATGAAGCGGGCATTTGTATAAGCATTGCAATCGCACAAAGACCTAGAGGATGGAAAAACCCAGAAATTGCTAACCTTAACAAATATCAAGATTGAGCTGAGGAAAAGAATAATCCCGCTCATAGCGAAACGTGTTCAAATCGGACCAAACTGCAACAAGTGAAAAATACGTAGGATACGCATGATAACGTCATTTCTGATGTAAACAGCACATACCAGCCGTCAAGTTTGCAAAATTTCATTATCCTTCGACTCATAGTTTCCTCAGCTACCGTCGAGAACATGGCGGCCGTGATACGGATTCCGCTCAGAGTTGAACAGCGAGCGGTGACTCGGTTTCTAACAGCTGAAGGATGTCGACCAGTTGACATTCATTGCAGAATGCAGGCAGTGTGTGGTGACAAAAGTATGTTGAAGACAACAGTGAAGAACTAAACAACGATGATCAAAGAAGGACCAGGCAACCTTACAACCAGTCTTAGAACTGACCAACCAGAGGATAGGGTCAAACGGAGAAAAATGCCTGGACAACCTTACAACCAGTTTTAGAACTGACCAACCAGAGGATAGGGTCAAACGGAGAAAAATGCCCAGACAACCTTACAACCAGTCTTAGGACTGACCAACCAGAGGATAGGGTAAAACGGAGAGAAATGCCCAGACAACCCTTAGAACCAGTCTTAGGACTGACCAACCAGAGGATATGGTCAAACGGAGAAAAATGCCTGGACAACCTAACAACCAGTTTTAGAACTGACCAATCAGAGGATAGGGTCAAACGGAGAAAAATGCCAAGAAAACCTAACAACCAGCCTTAGGACTGACCAACCAGAGGATAGGGTCAAATGGAGAGACATCATCAAACATCCTTACAAACCGTCTTAGGACTGATCAACCAGATGATAATTGTATATGGACCCCTTGATCCAGTCTTGCAAAGATTTTGGTCTCGCAGTAAGTCTCAGCATAATGAAGTACTATGGCAAGAAGTATAATCTACAGGAATACTTAACATTGACCCAATTTACAAAACCTGCGTTCTCTCCTCACGTTGAATGCAGCTTGTGCCAATTGAATTTCACTGCTTCTTCTTCTTCTTCTTCTTCGGCGAAGAAGAAGAAGAGGAACATGAATCAGGACAAGATTTCCGAAGACGTTGTTCGGTGTTCAAATGGAGGAGTTCTACAACCAGGGCATAAGACAGGCGAAGAACAGACGGGAGAAGTATGAATACATAGAAACGGACTAAATTTCACACCAATTTCCAGACAAGTGCCTTTACGCTTTATTACTAAAGAGCAACACATTTCGACCATCCTTCGTAGCATGGTTCTGAGCAACGACGAACTGATAAGATCCTGGCATGTAAGGCTTAGACGATTGTATACGTCTGATTGAACGCTGAGATAGTTTGAAGAAAATCACAGATCATCAACATCATGTTCCTTGCCCGTTTGTGGTGGCGATTCAGAATCTCCACCCACTTCTATCACGTGTGTCTTTTGTTAACTCTTGATCGTCCACCTTGTTTTTCCTTCAGACTTTTCCAATATATTATTTCTCTTCCGATCTCTGTCTCTCTTATCTGTTACTTTGCCCGTTGTCACAGTATGTGTCAAAGTGAAAGAGAGAGAGAGAGAAAAGCAAGTACGAACGTTTAAATGTCTGGGCACACACAACATTTTATGGGAGATCATCATCATTCTCTGGTTGATCAGCTCGGAAACTGCTTGTAAGGCTGTCTGAGCATGTCTCTCCATTTGACCCTACTCTCTGGTTGATCAGTCCGGAAACTGGTTGTAAGGCTGTCTGAGCATGTCTCTCCATTTGACCCTACTCTCTGGTTGATCAGTCCGGAAACTGGTTGTAAGGCTGCCTGAGCATGTCTCTCTAGTTGGACCCTATTCTCTGGTTGATCAGTCCGAAGACTGGTTGTAAGGCTGTCTGAGCATGTCTCTCCATTTGACCCTACTCTATGGTTGATCAGTCCGGAAACTGGTTGTAAGGCTGCCTGAGCATGTCTCTCCATTTGACCCTACTCTATGGTTGATCAGTCCGGAAACTGGTTGTAAGGCTGTCTGAGCATGTCTCTCCATTTGACCCTACTCTATGGTTGATCAGTCCGGAAACTGGTTGTAAGGCTGCCTGAGCATGTCTCTCTAATTGGACCCTATTCTCTGGTTGATCAGTCCGAAGACTGGTTGTAAGGCTGCCTGAGTATGTCTCTCTAGTTGGACCCTATTCTCTGGTTGATCAGTCCGAAGACTGGTTGTAAGGCTGCCTGAGTATGTCTCTCTAGTTGGACCCTATTCTCTGGTTGATCAGTCCGAAGACTGGTTGTAAGGCTGCCTGAGTATGTCTCTCTAGTTGGACCCTATTCTCTGGTTGATCAGTCCGAAGACTGGTTGTAAGGCTGTCTGAGCATGTCTCTCCATTTGACCCTATCCTCTGGTTGATCAGTCCGAAGACTGGTTGTAAGGCTGCCTGAGTATGTCTCTCTAGTTGGACCCTATTCTCTGGTTGATCAGTCCGAAGACTGGTTGTAAGGCTGTCTGAGCATGTCTCTCCATTTGACCCTATTCTCTGGTTGATCAGTCCGAAGACTGGTTGTAAGGCTGCCTGAGTATGTCTCTCTAGTTGGACCCTATTCTCTGGTTGATCAGTCCGAAGACTGGTTGTAAGGCTGTCTGAGCATGTCTCTCCATTTGACCCTATCCTCTGGTTGATCAGTCCGAAGACTGGTTGTAAGGCTGCCTGAGTATGTCTCTCTAGTTGGACCCTATTCTCTGGTTGATCAGTCCGAAGACTGGTTGTAAGGCTGCCTGAGTATGTCTCTCTAGTTGGACCCTATTCTCTGGTTGATCAGTCCGAAGACTGGTTGTAAGGCTGCCTGAGTATGTCTCTCTAGTTGGACCCTATTCTCTGGTTGATCAGTCCGAAGACTGGTTGTAAGGCTGCCTGAGTATGTCTCTCTAGTTGGACCCTATCCTCTGGTTGATCAGTCCGAAGACTGGTTGTAAGGCTGCCTGAGTATGTCTCTCTAGTTGGACCCTATTCTCTGGTTGATCAGTCCGAAGACTGGTTGTAAGGCTGTCTGAGCATGTCTCTCCATTTGACCCTATTCTCTGGTTGATCAGTCCGAAGACTGGTTGTAAGGCTGCCTGAGTATGTCTCTCTAGTTGGACCCTATTCTCTGGTTGATCAGTCCGAAGACTGGTTGTAAGGCTGTCTGAGCATGTCTCTCCATTTGACCCTATCCTCTGGTTGATCAGTCCGAAGACTGGTTGTAAGGCTGCCTGAGTATGTCTCTCTAGTTGGACCCTATTCTCTGGTTGATCAGTCCGAAGACTGGTTGTAAGGCTGCCTGAGTATGTCTCTCTAGTTGGACCCTATTCTCTGGTTGATCAGTCCGAAGACTGGTTGTAAGGCTGTCTGAGCATGTCTCTCCATTTGACCCTATCCTCTGGTTGATCAGTCCGAAGACTGGTTGTAAGGCTGCCTGAGTATGTCTCTCTAGTTGGACCCTATTCTCTGGTTGATCAGTCCGAAGACTGGTTGTAAGGCTGCCTGAGCATGTCTCTCTAGTTGGACCCTATTCTCTGGTTGATCAGTCCGAAGACTGGTTGTAAGGCTGTCTGAGCATGTCTCTCCATTTGACCCTATCCTCTGGTTGATCAGTCCGAAGACTGGTTGTAAGGCTGTCTGAGCATGTCTCTCTAGTTGGACCCTATTCTCTGGTTGATCAGTCCGAAGACTGGTTGTAAGGCTGCCTGAGCATGTCACCCCAGTTGGACCCTATCATCTGCAGTTCTCTTCATTGCAATATAAGTTCGTACTTTAATGTCCCTGCATGCCTGAGATGTAAAGGTGAGACTTGGTCGTCCCGTTCCTCTTTTCCCTTGAATCTTGCCCTCTAGTATCTTCTATAGAAGACTTTCATGTCGCGTATTGTGACCCAGCCAACTCAACCAAAGTTTTTGTATCATATGCAATATGTGTCTTTATGTGCCCACATCAGAGAGGACATTGTCATAGGATCTTCTTTCTTTTAAACTAGCTTTTTTCATTCTACGGTAGCACCACATTTCAAACGCTTCCAAGTTTTTTAAAATCCTTCTTCGCTAAAGTCCATGTTTCAGCCCTGTACGGTGTAATTGTCCATATCTGAGTAGCGATTATTCTTTCTCTCAGTTAAAGCATAATATTCTTTGAGGTTAACAATTTCTGTTTTTATCTGAACCACTTTCATGCCCTTTGCAACCCTGTCTTAATGTACGTCTCAAATACGGTGGGAGATACAATTATTAAATTAGAATCAGAAAAGATCAGGCAAAATCGATCATCTAGATCTTGAAGGGATTCCTGTGCAATAAAACCCTATCGCGAGAATTGAGAAAGAAAGCTCTTGAATGCTATGTGGAACCAGTACTGTTATACAGAAGTGAACCATGGGCAAACAACAAACAAGCACACAGATCTCTAGAGACGACGGAGATGTGGTTTTACAGAAAACGTCAAGAATTCCATAGACTGCAAAGAAGACTAACGATGCAGTACTTGAAGAAGCACAGACACAAAGAAGCACATACACAAAGAAGCACAGACACAAAGAAGCACAGACACAAAGAAGCACAGACACACAGACACAAAGAAGCACAGACACAAAGAAGCACATACACAAAGAAGCACAGACACAAAGAAACACATACACAGAGACAACTTTTTACAACAATTATAAAAGACAGGTCAAGGCAGTCATCCTTTTTGGGGCATGTCAAGAGAAGAGGCGACTTGGAACATACTTAGAACACACTGTGACAGCCAGTAAATGTCGCTTATACAAATCGATTAATCAAAACGGGCGTTAGAATGTGACATTGGAGTTCACTTATTCAACTTGATGGGTCACACATGAAGCGAGGCGTTCTCGTGACAGCATTACAAGACAATCTCGGTGTGAGGTTCCCCGCGGCAAGTAGGCGAGGGGCAGGTCAAACTGAATGTTGAATAGAGATCTTGTGTGGAGGGGTCAGCTCGCACTCATGACTCATCAAAGAAACAATTTGGTTATGTTGAAGAAAGCGTGTGTTCCACTGGGGGTTCAAGGGCTTTATATGTGCGTATGTGTGGTATTTATGGTATTGTGATATGTATGTATGTATGTATGGTATGGTATGGTATGTATGTATGTATGTATGTATGGTATGCATGGTATGTATGGTATGTATGTGTGTATGTATGTATGTATGTATGTATGTATGGTATGGTATGTATGTATGTATGTATGTATATATGTATGTATGGTATGTATGTATGTATGCATGGTATGTATGGTATGTATGTATGTATGTATGTAGGTATGGTATGCATGGTATGTATGTATGTATGTATGTATGCATGGTATGTATGTATGTATGGTATGGTATGTATGTATGTATGCATGGTATGTGTGTATGTATGTATGTATGTATATATGTATGTATGTATGTATGTATATATGTATGTATCTATGTATGTATGTATGTATGTATGTATGTATGTACGTATATATGTATGTATGTATGTATGTATGTATGTATGTATGTATGTATGTATGTATGTATGTATGGTATGTATGTATGTATATATGTATGTATGTATGTATATATGTATGTATCTATGTATGTATGTATGTATGTATGTATATATGTATGTATGTATGTATGGTATGTATGTATGTATCTATGTATGTGTGTGTGTGTTGTTTTTTCTCCCATAAAACTGATGTGCATGAGACAGAAGACAGAACCTCCATTACAATTTTGGCTGCATTGGTGATGCGTTGTGTATGTGTGCACTGGTGCGTGAATTTGGTTGCCCCTCCCCCTCTCACACACACAATTTACGTGTGTGGGTGTATGTGTGTGCGCCCCTCACAAATAAGGCGTAAATTTTGGCTGTAAGGATGGATGCGTGAGTGTGTATGTGTGTGTGTTTTCCACAATTTACACATCAAAGTTGGCTGTATGGTTGGATGCGTCTAATTGTGTGTGCGTGGGTGGTGGAGGGGATGCGAGGATGTTTGTGTGTGTGTGTATGTGTGTGTGTATGTCTGTATTCCACAATTTACACGTCAGTGTTGGCTGTATGGGTGAATGCGTGCGTGTGTGTGAAAAAATGTACACATTAATTTTGACTGAATGGGCGGATACGTGTGTTATTTCGTAATGCAGTACACATTCTACACAGCACCTCAAGACTTTTTCTTACTCTCTCTCTCTCTCATTCTCCCCCTATCTATCCCTCTCTCTCTCTCTCTTTCTCTCATGCTCTCTCTCCTTCCTGTTTCGTCCAACATCAATAATGTCCTTGCTTGTTTTGTTTCTTGCCTTTTTAATGTGACTTGGAAGCTTGCCTCAGCTTGGCCGATTCTCTTCTTTGTTGCTCTTTTGCATCGGCATTTGGTTAGGTGTCTTCCTGTCATTTCCATTTTGTTGTATAGATTTTTAAAAATAGAATGTCAATATTTGACATTCAATTCACATTAAATCAATGATTTGTCATTTGTTCAGAAAATCCATTCATTAATTTGAAAAAAAGATTAATTTTTCAACTTTTGATTCATTTGTTTCGCCACATAGTTATTGTGGACCACGTAAAGTAAAGTTATAGTACCAATAATCACATGAAGTAAAGTTACAGTACCAAGGATCACATGACGGTAAGTTATAGTACCAAGGACGGCATTAAGTAAAGTTATAGCACGAAGACTCGCATCAAGTAAAGTTATAGCACCAAGGGCCGCATCAAGTAAAGTTATATCACCAAGACTAGTATCAAGTAAAGTTATAGCACCGAGACCACCATCAAGTAAAGTTATATCACCAAGACCAGCATCAAGTAAAGTTATAGCACCAAGACCAGCATCAAGTAAAGTTATAGCACCAAGACCAGCATCAAGTAAAATTATAGCACCAAGACCAGCATCAAGTAAAGTTATAGCACCAAGACCAGCATAAAGGAAAGTTATAGCACCAAGACCAGCATCAAGTAAAGTTATAGCACCAAGGACTGCATCAAGTAAAGTTATAGCACCAAGGACTGCATCAAGTACAGTTATAGCACCAAGACCATCATCAAGTAAGGTTATAGCACCAAGACCAGCATCAAGTACAGTTATAGCACCAAGGACCGCATCAAATAAAGTTATAGCACCAAGACCAGCATCAAGTAAAGTTATAGCACCAAGGACCGCATCAAATAAAGTTATAGCACCAAGACCAGCATCAAGTAAAGTTATAGCACCAAGACCAGCATCAAGTAAAGTTATAGCACCAAGGACCGCATCAAGTAAAGTTATAGCACGAAGACTAGCATCAAGTAAAGTTATAGCACCAAGACCAGCATCAAGTAAAGTTATAGCACCAAGACCAGCATCAAGTAAAGTTATAGCACCAAGACCAGCATCAAGTAAAGTTATAGCACCAAGACCAGCATCAAGTAAAGTTATAGCACCAAGACCAGCATCAAGTAAAGTTATAGCACCAAGACCAGTATCAAGTAAAGTTATAGCACCAAGGACCGCATCAAGTAAAGTTATAGCACGAAGACTAGCATCAACTAAAGTTATAGCACCAAGGACCGCATGAGTTAAGTCAATTACCCAGCTCAGGCGATACTAGTGACATCATCAGGTGGTCTTGTCTTGATGATATCACTTGCGGTGGTCATCAACCTTACTCTCTTTTCCTGAACTATCGTAGAACAATGGCAAGACATAAGTCAAAACAACTGAAGGTAATTAAGGATGCAGGCACTCTGGTCCCACCTTCTTTGAGACCAGGATTTGTTTGAAACCTGTAGGGATCAAGCCCACGCTGTTTCTGTTCATCGTGTTGAGAGTCGAGTGCCTTACCTCTCCACCACAGCTTACATATGGGGTAACGTTTTTGAACGTAGGACACAATTAAGCAAAGATATTAGACCAAGGATAAAACACAGTTGAGTTCAGTGTGTTAAGGGCCTCATGAAAACAATTCCGATACCCCAAGTGCCGCGTAGATATATTGTTGACTGCGTAAGGTTACACCACAGTTGAAACTACTTTATAGGCGTCTCAGTCTCTATAGACCATGAGCGGGGCGCCCTGTGAGTTTTGTCCAGCTCTGTCTCCTGTATTTCGACACTGTCTGCTATGGGTGTAAAGGCCGATCCGCGAGTGACATTCCCTGTCACAAATCTTACAACCATGCTGAAGAAGCTGGCTTGCCTGGCTGTTCCTTGATCTCTTCAGGCTTTCTCTTTCCTCTGCAGCCAGAAGACCTATACGACCGTCAGCAGCCACTATGCCCCCTCCAACTGACTGTCTCCAGACAGCTCGATCCTGAGCAATTTCTTCCCAGCCCCCGGATGGGACGTCACATGACTTCCTGTCCCTCTTGCACGCGTCCTTGAATGGCAGTGTGGGACAGTCGATTCTTCTAACTCCTATGGCTAGCTGTTCATGAAGGATATACTTTGGCAGCCTTTCATCTTTAATGCGATAAACATGTTCCAACCACCGTAGACGTCGCTGGTTCAACATCGGGTACATGATGTGAGTGTTTGCTCGCTGTACGACCACATTATTTGTCACTCTCTCTTGCCACCCAATCCCCAATATACGCCGTAGACACCCCATGTGAAAGGTGTTGAGCCGCCATTCCTGTTTAGGTGTAATGGGAAAAAAACATGAACAAATTTTTTTTTTAAATAGTAAAAGTTGATCTTAATCAAAATTTAAAAATTAATATGGTCAGATACCGCACCGAGACGAGAACACAAACAAAACCTACGTTTCGACCAATAGGCCTTCATCAGGGACAACAACACTGAACTTACAAATCAACATATAAGAAAAAAAGGGTCAACTCATCTGTTTCAGGTAGGAGACTGTTTAGTGTAAGTGCTCCAAGTCTCGCTTCCATACATGAGAGTGCCAAGTCTCGCTTCCATACACGAGAGTGCCAAGTCTCGCTTCCATACATGAGAGTGCCAAGTCTCGCTTCCATACACGAGAGGGCCAAGTCTCGCTTCCATACATGAGAGTGCCAAGTCTCGCTTCCATACATGAGAGGGCCAAGTCTCGCTTCCATACACGAGAGTGCCAAGTCTCGCTTCCATACATAAGGGGGCCAAGTCTCGCTTCCATACATGAGAGTGCCAAGTCTCGCTTCCATACATGAGAGTGCCAAGTCTCGCTTCCATATATGAGAGTGTCAAGTCTCGCTTCCATACACGAGAGTGCCAAGAACGCAGGTCTGATAGACCTGGACCTTGGTGTAGTGAGACAGCGCAGTGTTCTCCCAGACTCTCCTCGTCAGGCGAGCCATGGCGGTACTTGCCCGGCCAAGCCTACTGTCTATCTTCATCTCGAACGAGAGTGTTGCTGATAGCAGACTCCAAATAAGTGAAACTGTTGATGGCCTCCAGAGTGACGCCGTCAATGTTTATGGAGGTGTAGGTTTAGAAACTAGTTACTTTATTAACTCTTTCAGGACTTGATTCTTTTTAGGTTTGGACCAAATTAATTTTCAGCTGTAGCAAAATTTCACTGCATCCCTTTTACAACTGACTATTCCACACCATAGCATAGACAAATATAGTACTCATTATATATCATTGTAAAGAGAAATGGGTACAGACAATGAAAATATCTGTAAATTAATACTAAATTAATACTCGTTAGGTCGACACTAATACTCTTTTGGTCGACACTAATACTGGTTTGGTCGACACTAATACTGGTTTGGTCGATACTAATACTGGTTTGGTCGACACTAATACTGGTTTGGTCGACACTAATACTGGTTTGGTCGACACTAATACTGGTTTGGTCGACACTAATACTGGTTTGGTCGACACTAATACTGGTTTGGTCGACACTAATACTGGTTTGGTCGACACTAATACTCTTTTGTCGACACTAATACTGGTTTGATCGACACTAATACTCGTGTAATCGACACTAATACTGGTTTGGTCGACACTAATACTCGTGTAATCGACACTAATACTCTTTTGGTCGACACTAATACTCGTGTAATCGACACTAATACTCGTTTGGTCGACACTAATACTCTTTTGGTCGACACTAATACTCGTGTAATCGACACTAATACTCGTTTGGTCGACACTAATACTCGTTTGGTCGAAACTAATACTCTTTTGGTCGACACTAATACTCTTTTGGTCGACACTAATACTCTTTTTGTCGACACTAATACTCTTTTGGCTCTTTTGGACGACACTAATACTCGTTTGGTCGACACTAATACTCTTTTGGTCGACACTAATACTCGTTTGGTCGACACTAATACTCGTTTGGTCGACACTAATACTCGTTTGGTCGACACTAATACTCTTTTGGTCGACACTAATACTCTTTTGGTCGACACTAATACTCTTTTGGTCGACACTAATACTCTTTTGGTCGACACTAATACTCTTTTGGTCGACACTAATACTCTTTTGGCTCTTTTGGTCGACACTAATACTCTTTTGGCTCTTTTGGTCGACACTAATACTCTTTTGGTCGACACTAATACTCTTTTGGTAGACACTAATACTCTTTTGGTCGACACTAATACTCTTTTGGTCGACACTAATACTCTTTTGGTCGACACTAATACTCGTTTGGTCGACACTAATACTCATTTGGTCGACACTAATACTCGTTTGGTCCACACTAATACTCGTTTGGTCGACACTAATACTCGTGTAATCGACACTAATACTCGTGTAATCGACACTAATACTCGTTTGGTCGACACTAATACTTATTTGGTCGACATTATTACTCGTTTGGTCCACACTAATACTTGTTTGGTCCACACTAATACTCGTTTGGTCGACACTAATACTCGTTTGGTCGACACTAATACTCGTTTGGTCCACACTAATACTCGTTTGGTCGACACTAATACTCGTTTGGTCGACACTAATACTCGTTTGGTCCACACTAATACTCGTTTGGTCGACACTAATACTCTTTTGGTCGACACTAATACTCGTTTGGTCGACACTAATACTCGTTTGGTCGACACTAATACTCGTTTGGTCGACACTAATACTCTTTTGGTCGACACTAATACTCTTTTGGTCGACACTAATACTCTTTTGGTCGACACTAATACTCTTTTGGTCGACACTAATACTCTTTTGGTCGACACTAATACTCTTTTGGCTCTTTTGGTCGACACTAATACTCTTTTGGCTCTTTTGGTCGACACTAATACTCTTTTGGTCGACACTAATACTCTTTTGGTCGACACTAATACTCTTTTGGTCGACACTAATACTCTTTTGGTCGACACTAATACTCTTTTGGTCGACACTAATACTCGTTTGGTCGACACTAATACTCATTTGGTCGACACTAATACTCGTTTGGTCCACACTAATACTCGTTTGGTCGACACTAATACTCGTGTAATCGACACTAATACTCGTTTGGTCGACACTAATACTCGTTTGGTCGACACTAATACTTATTTGGTCGACATTATTACTCGTTTGGTCCACACTAATACTCGTTTGGTCCACACTAATACTCGTTTGGTCAACACTGATACTCGTTTGGTCGACACTAATACTCGTGTAATCGACACTAATACTCGTTTGGTCCACACTAATACTCTTTTGGTCGACACTAATACTCGTTTGGTCGACACTAATACTCTTTTGGTCGACACTGATACTCGTTTGGTCTACACTAATACTCGTTTGGTCGACACTAATACTCGTTTGGTCGACACTAATACTCGTTTGGTCGACACTAATACTCGTTTGGTCGACACTAATACTCGTTTGGTCCACACTAATACTCGTTTTGTCGACACTAATACTCGTTTGGTCGACAGTAATACTCGTTTGGTCGACACTAATACTCGTTTGGTCGACACTAATGCTCGTGTAATCGACACTAATACTCGTTTGGTCGACACTAATACTCGTTTGGTCCACACTAATACTCGTTTGGTCGACACTAATACTCGTTTGGTCCACACTAATACTCGTTTTGTCGACACTAATACTCGTTTGGTCGACACTAATACTCGTTTGGTCGACACTAATACTCGTTTGGTCCACACTAATACTCGTTTGGTCGACACTAATACTCGTTTGGTCGACACTAATACTCGTGTAATCGACACTAATACTCGTTTGGTCGACACTAATACTCGTTTGGTCCACACTAATACTCTTTTGCTCGACACTAATACTCGTTTTGTCGACACTAATACTCGTTTGGTCCACACTAATACTCTTTTGCTCGACACTAATACTCGTTTGGTCCATACTAATACTCGTTTGGTCGACACTAATACTCGTTTGGTCGACACTAATACTCGTTTGGTCCACACTAATACTCGTTTAGTCGACACTAATACTCGTTTTGTCGACACTAATACTCGTGTAATCGACTCTAATACTCGTTTGGTCGACACTAATACTCGTTTTGTCGACACTAATACTCTTTTGGTCGACACTAATACTCGTTTGGTCCACACTAATACTCGTTTGCTCCACACTAACACTCGTTTGGTCGACACTAATACTCGTTTGGTCGACGCTAATACTCGTTTGGTCCACACTAATACTCTTTTCGTCGACACTAATACTCGTTTGGTCCACACTAATACTCGTTTGGTCGACACTAATACTCGTTTGGTCGACACTAATACTCTTTTGGTCGACACTGATGCTCGTTTGGTCGACACTAATACTCGTTTGGTCGACACTAATACTCGTTTGGTCGACACTAACACTCGTGTAATCGACACTAATACTCGTTTGGTCGACACTAATACTCGTTTGGTCCACACTAATACTCGTTTGGTCCACACTAATACTCTTTTGGTCCACACTAATACTCGTTTGGTCCACACTAATACTCGTTTGGTCGACACTAATACTCGTTTGGTCGACACTAATACTCTTTTGGTCGACACTGATGCTCGTTTGGTCGACACTAATACTCGTTTGGTCGACACTAATACTCGTGTAATCGACACTAATACTCGTTTGGTCGACACTAATACTCGTTTGGTCGACACTAATACTTATTTGGTCGACATTATTACTCGTTTGGTCCACACTAATACTCGTTTGGTCCACACTAATACTCGTTTGGTCGACACTAATACTCGTTTGGTCGACACTAATACTCGTTTGGTCCACACTAATACTCGTTTGGTCGACACTAATACTCGTTTGGTCCACACTAATACTCGTTTGGTCGACACTAATACTCGTTTGGTCGACACTAATACTCGTTTGGTCGACACTAATACTCGTTTGGTCCACACTAATACTCGTTTGGTCGACACTAATACTCGTTTGGTCGACACTAATACTCGTTTGGTCCACACTAATACTCGTTTGGTCGACACCCTATTATATCGCTTAGACATTACGGGATCAAGACGATGAGCAGTGCATGCGCTGCAGCGGTCAGCGACCCATAGCTGACTCCTAGCGTTAGTGCCAGCGAAACAGAGCTGTCAAGACCCTTCTACACCTCCACGCGGTGATCCCGGATAACAGGCTGCAACAGGGCAGACTGGCAAGGGAGAAGGGATCGAAAAGGGAAGGTTAACCCTGTACTCAAAAATGTCTGCTAAAGTCGGATGTGTCGGACCGAAAGGTGTAAATATCGCAGTCGAGCTGTAAACTACGACACAGCGCATTCCGTTCTCTAAACAACATCCTGCTACTTGTAAGGCTCTTTCCGATCTTCGTAGTGAGAGCTTGGGATCGAACGAAGAAGAAGTAATCCAGATGAAATAACAGAAACAGTAAAGCTTCTATTGCAGGAATCATATACCCAGGGCTCGTCAAGAAACGTCTTCATCACCTGAGGCTGAAAGGCACAAGCAGGACAAAAGCGACAACAAGAAGCCGCCAAAACAGAAGATATGTCATAGAACAAACAACACAGCTTGTAACGAAATACATAGTTTGTCATTGTCTATTTTTACAAAAATATATTCCAGAAAGAACACATAACACAGCTTTCATATCTACTACAACCCGCCACTCAACACCCTTTTCAACGCGCATAAAACATACTAATTGTGAACATTAACCACAACAACAATAATAAGAATATACAACATAACGGGAAGGATAATATACAACATAACGGGAAGGATAATATACAACATAACGGGAAGGATAATATACAACATAACGGGAAGGATAATATACAACATACCGGGAAGGATAATATACAACATAACGGGAAGGATAATATACAACATAACGGGAAGGATAATATACAACATAACGGGAAGGATAATATACAACATAACGGGAAGGATAATATACAACATAACGGGAAGGATAATATACAACATAACGGGAAGGATAATATACAACATAACGGGAAGGATAATATACAACATAACGGGAAGGATAATATACAACATAACGGGAAGGATAATATACAACATAACGGGAAGGATAATATACAACATAACGGGAAGGATAATATTCCACACTGAAAATAACAAGATACAAAATAATACAACAATAACACAGACAACTCACCGACAGCAGAAACTAACATCAGAATCAGCATGAAAGCCCACATTTCCGATTTCGTAAAATAAAATGATGCATTGAATTCACAAGAACATCCGAAACCAAATTATTTCCTGCACTCTCTTGTTTATGTATGTCTGCTTCATCTTCCCATAACCACATAGATTGTATCGGCATCGCGTCTCTGCGTATTATGATATATATATTTCCACATCTGCTCGTTCATTGCTAATGTTTCTGTCGTTCCTATTTAAGTGGTGTTCAGAATTTGAGACTGCGACATATGGAGAGAGAGAGAAGAGGGAGAAATAGAGAGTAAGATAGAGTGAGCAAGACGTTTACATTCGGAGAAGACATTTACTTCTAGATTTGTGGAAGACTGTTATTTAATTTAGTGTGAGTAGTGGGCATATTCGATTATCGATAACTGTAGAATGGATACTCAATTACTGAGCAATACGCGACGAATACGGTTCAACGCGTTTCGTGATTCTGGGGTCGTGGAGAAGGCTGTCTCTTAAGGCGATATCGGGGTTTCTTTCTTCTTCGTCGTCGTCTTCTTCTTGTTCTTTGTCTTCTTCTTCTTCTTCGTCCTCGTCGTTCATTCTCAAATTCCCGCTACCAAGTCCTGAAAGAGCTTTGCTCGAATGAGAATGTTGTCAGGAGAACGGAATGCGTTGTGTCGTAGTTTACAGCTCGACTACGCATTTGCACCTTTCGGTCCAACACATCAGACTTCGACAGGCATTACTGGGTATCGGCTTATCCTTCCTACTTCGATCCCTTCTCCTTAGCCAGTCTGTCCTCTTGCAGCCAGTTATCATCGGTCTGCTGAGGAAACTATGAGTCAGAGGATAATGACATTTTGCGAACTTGACGGTTGATATGTGATGTATACACCAAAAGTGACGTCATCGTGCGTATGTTTACTTGGTGCAGTTATTTCCGGTTTCATTTGAACACGCCTCGTATGTTCGTGACCGCTTACTGACTGAGGTCTTAACAGCTGCTATCCACTTGTGCCTCAGCCTTTTCATCTGTACCTCTGAAATACTGCTTGCGCATCTATCCGGCTGACTTCCTTTGTTAAAAGATGCTCAGATAACCATCTGAGGTAATTGCTTTTATATCCATTCTCACTGGTAGTTTTTTTAAACAGCAATTTAACGCACCTTTCAAAATACGGTACGATACATTTAATGTTTCATCGAGATATTTTGTGTGTAAAGACAGTACCGTTTCGAAGATCGTGGACAATATGAATGACAGAGAACAGAAATCAGAGAAGATGATTGACGGTTAAAGATTATAGGTTGAACAGTACAAGTTGAACAATATATTATGTTAGACAGAGGGCAATAGAAGCGTCAGATTGCGACGCAAAGAGAAGATGATGGACGATTTGACGTCACGCAATGGATGACATTAAAAAAACTATTATTGATTATAGGTCTGGTAATCGGTGACTGTTGAGGTCAAGGACTGGCTAAGTCGGTCAGCGTGACATATAATAGTGACGGTAATGTGTATACGATAGAGAATGGTTGTTATAATAATGAATAGCTTTAACAATGTTAATTTTTAGAAAAGAGAATAGCTTTAACATCTTGAACTATTGTCACAAAAGAGAAGAGCTTTAATAACATGAACTTTTAACTAAACTTAACATCTTTATACTGGTTTAGAAGACCCTGCAGAGTATGTATACAACCAGTTTCATTTACATCACCTTGCTCTGAAAGTTAAGCGCATGCAATTTATTTTTAAATGCATTAACTGTCCCTGCCTCCACTACCTCCCGGGGAAATGCATTCCAAGCATTCACCGCTCTCTGACTACAAAAATATTTCTCAATATTTAATCTGGACCTCTCTTTAGTCAGCTTGTAGCTATGCCCTCTTGTTCTTGTGGGTGGCTGTATTTAAAAAAACTTGTTATAGTCTAATTTATCGATTCCTCTGATCATCTTATAAACCTGTATTAAGTCACCTCAAATTCTTCTCTCTTCGAGACACTGTAGGCCGGTTTTTCTGAGTCTTTCCTCATAACTGTAATTCTGGAATCCCACTATCAGTTTTGTCGCTCTTTTTTTGTATTCTTTCCAGCATGTTTATATCCTCTCTATGATAAGGACTCCGCAACTGTACACAGTACTCCAATCTAGTTCCAACTAATGCTTTATGCAGTTTGACTATCACTTCCTTGTTCCTATGTTTAATATTTCTTTTTATCATATCTAACATTGGATTTGCCTTTTTCACTGCTACCTGAACTTGCTCCTTCAACTTACCAAATGATCCATTATAAGCCCTAGGTTCCTTTCTTTATCTATATTTCTAATATTGTTCTCTCCCATACGGTAATTATGTCCCATATTGGATCTACCCATATGGATGACTGTACATTTATCTACATTAAAATCCATTTGCCAGCTTATAGACTACTCTCGAAAATTTCTAAATTCGACCTCTGCTTTAGATGAGCTTTATAGTCAGAACAAAGAATAGCTTTAACAACATGAACTATTGTTCCAATAAAAATGAAACCAAAGGCTGCAAAGAAAAAATATGAGCGACGGTTGTTTTAAAAAAAAATAGAGCTCTTGTTTTCTTAGGGAAATGGCTTCTCAACGCTATTTTAAACAGTTCAGTAATCAATCAACCAATATACCCTTAACTCGTTAAGGTCGCAATGGTGCCGTGATGGAAAAACCAACACACAAAGTCGGTCTCTTTCCTTACCCCCCTGTTATCGAGTATAAAAAAATTGTGTCCTAGTATTCTTTTGATGTTATAAATCCAGGTCTTTCTATGTCCTCATCGCTTCCTTTCACCATCAGACGTTCCCAGCAATATTATTTTTGAGATAGAGTAATGTCTTGTTATATGCTCAAAACCGGGTAGCTTTCGACGTAAACTAAACTATAGGAAGGTGTTCACAATGGGAACAGATACTTCAGTGTCTTGCTAACCATGATTTGAACTGTCCCTAGCGACACATCGAATTCTTCTGCTAGCGAATGTAAGCTCTAGCGACCGTCCACCCGAATTGCTGCATCAATTTTGGCGATGCCACCTTCTGACTCAACAAAATCCGCCTGACCTGGTTTGGGAAGATACTTAGTTAACTCACGACCTTTTTTAAACATCGTTGTTCAGTTCTTCACTGTCGTCTTCGATACACTTTTGTCCCCATACACTGCCTGCATTCTGCGATGAATGTCAACTGGTAGATATCCTTCAGTTGTTAGAAACCGAATCACCGCTCGCTGATCAACTCTGGACGGATTCCGTATCACACTCGCCATGTTTTCAACGGTCTGCTGAGGAAAAACTGAGTCGACGGATGATGAAATTTTGCCAACTTGACGGTTGGTATGTGCTGTTTACATCTGAAGTGACGTCATCATGCGCATCGTACGTGTGTTCACTCTATGTAGTTAGGTCCGGTTTCATTTGAACACCCTTCGTAATTGCAATCTACCGTACTGCACATTTGCGAAGAAACTTGTAACAGACAGACAGGTTGATAGTTATGAGAAGCGACTTTCTGCAAAGTGCCTATTACTTACTACTTAAGTAATGGTTTACTAGACAAATTGGGGGCGGTGGAGGGTGGGGGTGGATGGGTGGAAAGGGGGTGTCCATGAAACGTAATTCTGGTCAGGTAAAACATACTGATCAGACTATGTTAGGCAGGGTCAGGTGAACCTTACTGATCAGGCTATGTTATTCAGGGTCAGGTGAAACATACTGATCAGGTTATGTTAGTCGGGGTCAGGTTAAATATACTGATCAGGCTATGTTAGTCAGGGTCAGGTGAAACATACTGATCAGGCTATGTTAGTCAGGGTCAGTTGAAACATACTGAGCAGGTTATGTTAGTCAGAGTCAGGTGAAACATACTGATCAGGCTATGTTAGGCAGGGTCAGGTAAAACATACTGATCAGACTATGTTAGTCAGGGTCAGGTAAAACATACTGATCAGACTATGTTAGGCAGGGTCAGGTGAAACATACTGATCAGGCTATGTTAGTCAGTGTCAGGTAAAACATACTGATCAGGTTATGTTAGTCAGGGTCAGGTAAAACATAATGATCAGGCTATGTTAGTCAGGGTCAGGTGAAACATACTGATCAGGCTATGTTAATCAGGGTCAGGTGAAACATACTGATCAGGCTATGTTAGTCAGGGTCAGGTGAAACATACTGATCAGGTTATGTTAGTCAGGGTAGGTGAAACATACTGATCAGACTATGTTGGTCAGGGTCAGGTGAAACATAATGATCAGACTATGTTAGTCAGGGTCAGGTAAAACATACTGATCAGACTATTTTAGGCAGAGTCAGGTGAAACATACTGATCAGGTTATGTTAGTCAGGGTCAGGTGAAACATACTGATCAGGCTATGTTAGGCAGGGTCAGGTAAAACATACTGATCAGGCTATGTTAGTCAGGGTCAGGTGAAACATACTGATCAGGCTATGTTAGGCAGGCTCAGGTGAAACATACTGATCAGGTTATGTTAGTCAGGGTCAGGTGAAACATACTGATCAGGCTATGTTAGTCAGGGTCAGGGGAAACATACTGATCAAGCTATGTTAGTCAGGGTCAGGTAAAACATAATGATCAGACTATTTTAGTCAGGGTCAGGTGAAACATACTGATCAGACTATGTTAGTCAGGGAAAACATGCTGACCAAGACCACCGCCTCACTTCCTAGAAACAGGCTGTGTTATGGCAGTCTGGCTAACAAGGTGATAGATCGACACGCAATATAAAGCCAATCCCAGCACACGAATCTTGAGGACCCTGGTCCACCTTCATTCGTACGCTAGGAATGTGAAGGAAATTACTACAGCTGCCACTTAACGCCCTTATCATAGCGCACAAATCATTATTTCTCATTATGGGCATTTAACAACAACAACAACAACAACAACACTTTAATATTATAATGTAGAAGATATTCAGCAATATAATTTATAAACTGTTGTAGAGACACGAAGATGTGGAGATCAGTTGTCGACCACGCCAATTGACGTGGAACAATATGGTTACGTGAAGCGGGTAGAATTATGAGAGCAAGTACATTATGAGAGCAAGTACATTATGAGAGGAAGAGCACTGTGAAAGCATGTGCATTTTGAAAGGAAGTACATTATGAGAGCAAGTTCATTATGAGAGCAAGTTTATTATGAGAGCAAGTTTATTATGAGAGCAAATTCATTATTAGAGCAATTTTATAATGAGAACAAGTTCATTATTAGAGCAGTACAGTATGAGAGCAAGTACATTATGAGTGCATGTATATTAAGAGGGCAGGTACATTATTAGAACAAGTTCATTATTAGAGCATTTTTATTATGAGAGCAAGTTCATTATGAGAGCAAATACATTATGAGAGCAAGTAAATTATGAGATCAAGTTCATTATGAGAACAAGTTCATTTTAAAAGCAAGTTCATTTTTAGAGCAGTACATTATGAGAGCATGTTCATTATGACAACAAGTTCATTATGAGAGCAAGTACATAATGAGAGCAAGTACATTATGAGAGCAAGTTCATTATGAGAACAAGTTCATTATAAAAGCAAGTTCATTTTTAGAGCAGTACATTATGAGAGCATGTTCATTATGAGTGTGAACTGTGCATTATAAGAGCGAGAAGTGCATTATGAAAGCGATTGGTGAATTACAAATCGCGTGTCCCATCCAACTCCATTTCCTACGTTTGATATGGTGTTCCACTGGTTGTTGATGCTAGGTCTTTATTCCTAATCGGCATGGCACATGATAACGATATTCACATTTCGATACTTGAAATTGCCAGAATCGCCCACAGTTTCAATTGTATTCGGTCCAGACAGGTCGCAGTTTTTTTTTAATTTTTTTGTTTTGCTTTTTATTTTTGTGTCTGTCCAGGGGTCGTCTCAGTAGGAAAGACGAAATAATTTACAATTGCCAAACTTCATCAAATCCGCAGCAGTTAGCAAGATGCTGAGCAGCGCGTGAGCTGCAGTGTTCAGCGATCCCTAGGCTGTCTTCTAGCGTCAGGTCCAGCGAACCAGAGTCGCCAAGACCCTTCTACACCTCCATGCGGTGATCCTGTATAAAGCCTGTAACAAAGAAGACTGACTAATTAGAATGGATCGAAGAGGGAAGGCAACTCGGTACTCACAAAGGCCTGCTGACGACGGATGTTTTGGACCCAAGGGTGCAAATATCGCAGTAGAGCTGTAAACTATGACGCAACGCATTCCGTTCTTTATACTACATTACGCTACTTGCAATTCTGTTTTCAGGGTTTGGTAGTGGCAGATTGAGAACGAACGAAGACAAATCCGAGGCCAACATGCAATAATGATTTGAAGATCTGAGTTTGGGTTGGGACACGTCTGGACTCTAAGCATCCACGAATGAATGGGACAGTGCACCCGACATCAGAGAAGGGATGTGGCCATTTCTCTGTTAAGTACCCTATTTTCGCCTTATAACTTAACTTAACTTAACGTCTTTATTCTCGTTTAGAAGACTCTACATAGTATGTATACAACCAGTTTCTTAGAATGTGGTTTAACTGATGTGCGAGTCCATCTTAATAGACTCAAATACTAGAGCTAAATAGACCCGCAGCGACTTAGGCGCCATCTATAGCTGCTCTTAACAAACCACCTGGGGAAAGGTACAAATACCTTGGGTAGATTTTTAATTTGAACTTTGTCAGGGCAGCGGCCTTCTCTTTTCGATTTCCAACTGCCAAGGAATTTTGAACTTGTTCGACACTCAGCACGGGAGTCCGATCTCACAACCCAGAGATTATGGGAATTTTTACCAGAAGATCCACGTGATCCCCCATGATTGGAACACGAGACCTCCAGCAACAGATGGGAACACCCTACCACTGAGTCCCTCCCCCTTTATATATATAGACATCTCCCATTTATGTAATCTTCCCTTTTACTATGATTCGCTAGTTCATTACTGTTAGTGTACGTTGTCCCTGATGAAGACCTATTGATCGTAACGTAGATGTCATGTGTTTCCGTCTCAGTCCGGTATCTGACTTTACCTATTATTATTTGTTGGCTTCACTTTATGTTTTCTTAATGAATAAATAAATAGCCTCCTTCAGTCGTCACCTTAGAAGAAGATGCTACATTGAGGTGATATTTAGGTGTTCCTTATCACTTTTCATTTTCTGCTCTGATGGTTAACTTATCTTAAATTAACTTCTTTATAATAGAGGCTGCAGAGTTAAATACAATCAGTTTCTTCTGCATTCATTTGATTAAAAATACATATGCCCATCCAATCTTTTCATGAATGCATTATCTGACCCTGCTTCCACTATTTATTGTGGCAATGCATTCCAAGCATTCATCACTCTCTGACTAAAAAAGTATTTTCTGTTATCTTCTTCTCCTTCTTCATCGATCAACTGATGCTTTGCTTCTAGTCTGGGGAGGTTCAGGTCTTCGCCGGTCCCCCACAGCTTTTCAAGCATGGCCGCTCTCTCAGACCAGATTGCGTCTATTTGGTCTGTATAGGTAGAGCAGTCCTGCAGAATATGTTCTGGTGTTTGCTTGGGTGCCCACAATTGCACGTGGCTGTGTCTCTGAGACCTATTATGTGGAGGTGGGCGTTGAGTCTGCAGAGTCTTAAGTATGCCCCTCTCAGTCAAGTCTGTCTATGCTGTTTTTTTCTGGCCCGTACTCCATGTGCTGGTCTGTCCATTCTGTCCTCAGAGTTGGTTTGGTGAGTGTCTTTGCGTTTTTATAGCTCTATTGATGAGGAGTCTGTGTGCCTCCACTTCCGGCTTTTTCGAGCTCATCTGTATTCTCGTTTCCACGGATCCAGCAGTGGGCGGGAATCCATTTTAGGACTAAATCTGTTTTTTTGAGACAGCAATCTTATGTTTTATTTTATTTCATGTGAAAGTATATCTTGTTTGTGGCTTGAAATGGATTTGAGCACACGGCTTGAGTCTGTTAGAATGACCGTTTTTCTTGTAGTTATGTTTTGGCTGACAAGAATATGAATTGCTGCATGAACAGCTTTTGTATCAGCTCTAAAATTCTTCTTCTTCTTCTTCTTCGTACGCAGTCAGACAGTAACCATTACTTTTTCGAAAAAAGCGGCGGTCATCCTGAGGCTGTCGCCACTGCCATAGAGCTTGTCTTGCAGTTCCACTGGTGATGGCCACATCTGCTCTCTCTGATCCTCGTATGTCGGGCAGTTCTGCAGCAGATGTTCAGCGGTCATTTTACCGGTACCGCACGGGCATTTGTCGGTACCACCTATCTTCAATTTGTTGAATAGGTGGTACCTCAGTCTATCGTGGCCAGTGCGAAGTCTGAAAACAACGACCTGCTCTCTTCGGTTCAACTGGTAAAAGGCATCGTTTTTGGTGTAACCAGTATGTTCGGTTTCCCATTTGGTCATGTATCTGGCTTTGATAAGCCGTTTTGACTCTTCGTACGTCATACTAGTATCTATTTGTGGTAGTCTTGCACCTTTTTTTGCCAATCTGTCTGCCTCCTCGTTGCCTTGGATGTTGCAGTGTGATGGGACCCACTGTACCACTAGCCTTTTTGGTGCAGACTGCTGGCACAGTTTGCAGAGTGCTGCTCTTAAATCATTAAGCTCAGTGTTTTTCTGGCTTTTTAGCACTGTGATTACGGCGAGAGCATCTGTAAGCAGGACTATATGGCTTTCATTTTCATTGTGTGTCACCATTTCTTCCACTGCCGCCCTCAGTGCCTCTGCCTCCGCTCTGAAATTGCTTGTGTACTTACCAGTAGCGAATGACAGTGTTATTTGTCTGACATTTAGTAGATTCAGGAATACTCCTGCCCTCCGTTCTGTGTAGTGTTTGTTACAGAACCGTCAGTGTATGCATGGGTCCAGTCCATGCTTGGGTAGCTTTTCGATATGAAGCTTAAGGTAGTATCTCTCCTTTCTTTTTCAGTCTGGCAGTTTTTGTTTGCAATACCTGGTATATTTTCTACCACCTCTGGAAATATATCCTGCCTCCAGGTAGGTTTTCGTACAGTAGGGATGGGCTTTGGTATTGTTAGTGCGTTTATGGGATCTTCGTGCATCTTTGCTTTGGCTATTTCTGCAAAGTTTCTCCGCTTTAGTTTCCCATTTCCCAAATTGTTTAGTCTCTGGTGCATTGGATGGTCAGTCAGTCTTCGGAGTTTCTCTGACTGCAGCTGGGCTCTGCAGTCTCTTCTATCGGTCATGGATTGCAGTTTTGTAATCTTTTCAAGTTCTACAATTGGCGTTGACTTCATGCCTCCTGTTATAACTCTCATGGCTTGGTTTTGAAGTTTGCTAACTTTATCGAAGTTCGCCTTTGCTGCTGGTGTCCATGCCGCAATGCCATACTCTAGAACTGGTCTCACTCTTCTAGTGTACAGTTTCTTTAGTATGCCTTCGTCTGCTCCCCAGCTTGTGCCAGCAAGTTTCCTCATGATTGCCATTCTTTCTCTGGCTCTCATTCGGTTTCTCTCGATCTGACTTTTCCATGTCATGCGCCGATCAAATGTGACTCCCAGATAGGTTGGGTTGTCGTTTGGCTGCAGGAATTTGCCATTTAAACTTAATTTGGTATTTTTGGGTTTTATTGAAAGCGAGAATATTGTGCATGTGGTTTTCTCCTCGTTTATTTTGACCAGCCATGAGTTCGCCCACTCTTCCAGCGATGTTAGGGCCTGCTGCATCCGATTTCTTGATATGGTGAGATTCTTTTCAGAGGTCCACATAGCCAGATCGTCTGCAAACATTGAGCTATGGACTCTCCTTGGTATATTCTCTGTAATGTCGTTTATATATACCAGGAAGAGTGTGGGTGACAGTACTCCCCCTTGGGGTACTCCCTGCTCGAGTGTCACCTTTTTGCTCATCTGCCCTTGTACTTGGACTCTGGCCGTTCTTTGTTTGAGGTAGTGGTTGATCCACTTAGCTCTGAAATTGAAACATGTCTCTCCTGCTAAGAAAAAGTGAGTTTCTATGTCACCATTGGGGTGTTTGATGTAGATTCCACTGCCTCCCCTTGTATCGCTCAGCGAGGCAGATCAAACTGTGTACACGTGTGTCAAAGAGTTGCTTGGGTACAGTCTCGTGAGCTCATGTAAAACGTGGATTTGTTGTTCTGTTGCTGACTGCTAACTTTTCTTCGTCAAATCTGGAACCTCCAAGAATATTTTGGATCAGTCCTGGCTCCTTGTCCAGATTTCTGGAATGTCTGCTTCGCAATTTTTGGTTACAGCTTCAAGGATGATTGCGTGTTTTCTGTTATCGAATCTGGACTTTTAATTACTTTGTAATTGTGCCCTCTTGTTCTTGTAGGCAGCTGTGTTTTAAAAAAAATATTGTAGTCTAATTGAGCCTGCCCGTTAATTAAACATGTATTTAATCACCTTAGCCAGCGCATGAGCTGCAGGGATCAGCGACCCATAGCTGACTGCTGGCGTCAGGGCCAGCGAACCAGAGCTGCCAAGACCCTTCTACACCTCCACGCGGTAATCCTGGATAACAGGCTGCAACAGAACAGACTGACTAAAGAGAAGGGATCGAAGAGGTAATGCTAATCTGGTACTTAACAAATGCTTACTTAAGTTGGATGTGTTGGACCGAACGGTGCAAATATCGCAGTCAAGCTGTAAACTACGACACAACGTATTCCGTTCTCTGGACTATATTCTGCTACTTAGGCCCTTGTCAGGGTTTGATAGCTGGAGATTGAGAACGAATGAAGCCAAGCCAAGCCAAATCACCTCAAATTCTTATATTTTCTAGACACAGCAGCACGATGGAGGTCTATTTCTGTTGAGGTCCTACATTGTTTCAATTTTAGCAGCAGAAAATTCTTTTGTGGCTTGTCGAGTCAATCCGATTTGTTCTTAATTTAATTGTAGGCAACCAGTTTATCATTCTAGTTGTGTAGTTTGTCACAAAATGACAAGCCGACGATTAGGGCTTGATAGCGGGAGTTTGAGAACGAACAACGAAGACAAAGAATAGGTCACCGCCATCTTAGAGATTGCAGACCAAAATGGTGATCATCTCTAACGACTTATTCTCACTATTGCAGTTGTCATAAGATCGTATGCGTCACATCACTGGAGCAAGGAGTACCCCAAGGAGGAGGAAGGGGGGGGGGGGTTATGTCACCCACACTTTTCCTGGTGTATATAAACAACATCATAGAGAATATACCAAGAAGAGTCCACAGCTCCATGTTTGCAGACGATCTAGCTATGTGGACCTTCCCGTAGCAAACAATCGGATGCAGCAGGCCCTAACATCGTTGGAGGAGTGGGCGAACTCATGGCTGGTCAAAATAAACGAGGAGAAAACCACATGCACAATATTCTCGCTTTCAATAAAACCCAAAAATACCAAATTAAGTTTAAATGGCAAATTCCTGCAGCCAAACGACAACCCAACCTATCTGGGAGTCACATTTGATCGGCGCATGACATGGAAAAGTCAGATCGAGAGAAACCGAATGAGAGCCAGAGAAAGAATGGCAATCATGAGGAAACGCGATGGCACAAGCTGGGGAGCAGACGAAAGTATACTAAAGAAACTGTACACTGGAAGAGTGAGACCAGTTCTCGAGTATGGCATTGCGGCATCGACAACAGCAGCAAAGGCGAACTTTGATAAAATTAGCAAACTTCAAAATCAAACCATGAGAGTTATAACAGGAGGCAGGAAGTCAACGCCGATTGTGCAACTTGAAATGATTACAAATCTGCAATCCATAACCGACAGAAGAGACTGCAGAGCCCAACAGCAAGCAGAGAAACTCAGAAGACTGACATACCATCCAATGCATCAGAGACTAAACAGATTTGGAAATGAGAAACTAAAGCGGAGAAACTTTGCAGAAATAGCCAAAGCAAAGATGAGCGAAGACCCTATGAACACTGTAACAATACCAAAGCCCATCCCTACTGTACGAAAACCCACCTGGAAGCAGCATATCATTCCTGAGGTGGTAGAAAATATACCAGGTATTGGAAACAGGAACAGCCAGACTGAAAAAGAAAGAAGAGACATAACCCTAGGTACATAACAGAAAACTACCCAAGCATGGACTGAACCCATGCATACACCGACGGTTCTGTAACAAACACAACACAGAACGGAGGGGCAAGGGTATTCCTGAGCTTACCAAATGGTAGAAAAATAACACTGGAAAATTCTCAAGCAATTTCAGAGCGGAGGCAGAGGTACTGAGGGCTTTTGTAGAAGCAATGCTCACAGACGAAAGCAATGAAAGCCATATAGTCCTGTTTACAGATGCCCTGGCCATAGTTACAGCACTAAAAAGCCAGAAAAATACCGAACTTAAGGATTTAAGAGCAGTACTCTGTCAACTATGCTAGTAGTTCGCACCAAAAAGAGTAGTGGTACAGTCGGTTCCATCCCACTGTAACATCCAAGGCAACGAGGAGGCAGACAGACTGGCAAAAGAAGGTGCAAGACTACCACAACCAGATTCTAGTGTGACCTACGAAGAGTCCAAAAGGCTTATTAGGGCCAGATACATGGCCAAATGGGAAACAGAACATACTGGCTACACAAAAAATGATTCTTACTACCAGTTGAACAGAAGAGAGCACAGGCCACAACAGACTGAGGTACCACCTATTCAATAAACTTAAGATAGGTGGCACTGACGAATGCACTTGTGGTACAGGGAAAATGACCGCTGAACATCTGCTGAAAAACTGCCCGATATACGAGGACCAGAGAAAGCACATGTGGCCATCACCAGTGGCAACACTAGTTAAGCTCCACGGCAGTGCCGACAGCCTCAGGATGACCGCTGCTTTCTTCGAAAAAATACCGGTTGACGTCTGACAGCGTACGAAGAAGAAGAAGTATCCGTCACATACAAAGATCTTCGGCAGCACACTCTGGCTATCGCGCCTGTTTTAAATATCCGTTATGATTTCAGAAGGAATCCAAGAAATGGAACACCAACAACATATCCTTCGAGACGGCCCCTGGTTGTTCCCTTACTGAGGGCAGCGGCGAGTGGCAGTAGTTGAATGAGCCAATTATTAGCCGGAAATGGAAACTTGGCCTCGTTAAAATGTCACGTGACATTAGTCGCGACCCGAAGACTGAATACAATATGGCTGCCACTTGATAATGTGTGCTCAGAATGCGACCTTTGTGTCGTGTTTCCTGGACTCCAGTTCCCTAATACAACCAAAACGTGTTTATTGATCGATTTCACGACTTTCATTTAAATTGTATAGTGCACCTTACTGTCTTCTTTAGATTTTTCTGATAATGAAAATACGAAATAATATTTCAGTTGATGATTTTTTTAATACTGAAGTCTGCCCGTGAGATTTATAGGCTGAGAAATACATGCCGATTTCCCTGGCAGTTGCTGCGCTGTGTGCAGGTTTGGTTTGTATTCTTCCGCCGTAATGCATACTACGGATTAACACGGGTTCACATTTATTGTCAAATGTTGTGTTTTGCTACTTCTGCGATTATTTGGAAGTTGAGCATTTTAATTAAATAGCTAATGCTTAAACGCGATGTTCGAAAGTTTAGTTCGGGATATAGACGTTTTAAATTTGTTTTCGGCATTTGTGAAGCTCTGTTGTAGTTTACAGCCAGACTGCAATATATGTATCTTTCGACTAGGCGCATCCGATTTCAGGAAGGCATTTTTTAGATCGCTTTTGCGTTCCCTATTCTTCTTCTTCTTCTTCTTCTTCTTCTTCTTCTGCGTACACAGTCAGACAGTAACCATTATTTTTTCGAAAAAAGCGGCGGTCATCCTGAGGCTCTCGCTACTGCCATAGAGCTTGTCTTGCAGTTCCACTGGTAATGGCCACATCTGCTCTCTCTGATCCTCGTATGTCGGGCAGTTCTGCAGCAGATGTTCAGTGGTCATTTTACCAGTACCGCACGGGCATTCGTCGGTACACCCTATCTTCAATTTGTTGAATAGGTGGTACCTCAGTCTGTTGTGGCCAGTGCGAAGTCTGAAGACAACGACCTGCTCTCTTCGGTTCAACTGGTAATAGGCATCGTTTTTGGTGTAACCAGTATGTTCGGTTTCCCATTTGGTCATGTATCTGGCTTTGATAAGCCGTTTTGACTCTTCGTACGTCATACTGGTATCTGTTTGTGGTAGTCTTGCACCTTCTTTTGCCAGTCTGTCTGCCTCCTCGTTGCCTTGGATGTTGCAGTGTGACGGAACCCACTGTAGCACTACCCTTTTTGGTGCGGACTGCTGGCACAGTTTGCAGAGTGCTGCTCTTAAGTCATTAAGCTCAGTCGTTCCCTATTCGATCCTTAATATATTAGCCAGACTCCATTGTTGCAGTCTGTTCAGAGGGCTGCCACTTGGAAATGGGATATGGTCTTGATCAGTTTTGAGTCACTGACCCTGACGCAAACAGCAACCTATAAGTCACTGACTGACTGCTTTTAGCTCATTCACAGCTGCATTTTTTGCCCCAGAATTTAAGCCAGATGTTTTAAATAGCCACTTCATCCTAATATAACCAACATGGCTCCGCCTGTGGTTCGTACTCTGGCCAAAATGTAGACTGTACATTTAATACACAACAATAAACAATAGTTTATTAATTTGTTTTTGTGTCGTCTTTTTTTTTTTTGCCATCGCCTTATTTCTCTATTCCCCAATGTTGTGTGCGTTGCACTACGGTTTTTATTTTTGCGTCTGTCGGCCCAGTGCATCCGACTTCGGCATGCATTTTATGTAAGGGTCTGCTTCCTCCTGCATTTTCTAAGGGTTTGCTTCCCCGGTGTAACGGCCGGTGCTGTGATGGGGAGCGAACCCAGCACCTTCTGGTTGTGAGCCGTGTCACTTATCCCCTAGCCCACGCCGTTCCCCTATAACCAACAGTTAAACCCGTTTCAGCGCCAAATTATATTCAGAGCCGCTCAAGAATTGCTGGCTAGTTTCACTGTTATGATTAATACGACATAATTAAACCGAAAGGTCTGCGCGCTGTCGCTTCTACTAACAGACCAGCATCATAGGCGTATCCAGTCTCTGCAGATCATGCCCGGGGTACCTTGTGAGTAGCCTCTCAGGGCGCAAGCCTGGGCGCTAAATATGGAGACCCTAGGCTGTCCAAACTGTAGGATCCCCCTCTCGGCCTCGCTGGTGTAATCCAAAGGAATGCAAAGCCTGACAATTTGGCACCAGCTCAGTTGCAGGAGCTGCTGGATTGAGTTGGAAATGTCGAAACCATCAGCCTTAGGTACTATCACTCCGAATTTTCTGTCTGGATTTAGTCCCGTAGAGAAACTGACCCCAATGTTTGCCCTGGCCGTTATTCTAATTAGAACATTATCACACTCAACCACATCAATCATGACCACACACTACAAATAATACATCACACAGCAGATGGCATATTTATTATATAATACTCATACCAGAAAAATGAGTAGTGAAATTACAAACACAATACAATACATATCATCTTAACTGAGTATTCTATTATTATATATATGTTAATATAAATATTAACTAAAGCGGAAATTTTAAGCATTAACTCTTGATGGAATTCCCAACTATTTAAAACCTGGTTCTATTGCCTACTCACATCACACATACATCTATTTAACTGCATCCTCAACACATCTTATCAAAAACTTCCTCACACTCAAATCCCCTCAGACGGGCGATCTGGACATACCTCGTTCACAATGTCTCCTCCTTACAACAGAACGTTCAGATTGTCTATTAATACAAAGCTCACACACCTATTTGAGAGATCCTGTTCTATCACTAACATTCGTGCAACAGTCTATCAACCGCTCCTCTAACATAAATCGGTGAGTTAAACATACTATCTAAATTCAGTCTCTCTCTCTCTCTCTCTCTCTCTCTCTCTCTCTCGCACTCATCTCTCTATCCAGCCTCCTCTCCATCCAGCCTCCTGAGCTAAACTTTGTCTCGAGTTATATACACTCAAGCAAAGTCAGAGCTTGACCAATGGATCTCAGGGGATGGTTCTATTCAGTATTATTGGAACGAAATACTTTGCACACCTGTCACTCATTCGCCCCCTACCCAAATCGGAAGGTCAGTGGTCAGCTCCTACCTGTCCACATTCTTTTCCCCAACTCTGTTCTCCTTTGTTGAGACGGTGCGTGACCTTGACACGCATTCAGGTACCTTTGTTATCGCAACCACATCACCCCTGTCCTAAACTCTCTGCTCCGGCGGGAACTGTTACAGTAGCACTGCCTTCTCCCGAGGAGATTCCCACAAGGCAGTGGAGTCGTTGACCGCAGATGCTAGTTACTCGAGACATATGATGCTACTCTCATCGTCCCAAGACTAGCCAGCATTCTCTGGGACATGTGGATTTGAAATCAGAGTTCCTTCTGTTCTAGACGAACTGACTGAACAGGCTAACGAGCTTCGTCTATCCGGGTTTAAAGTCAGAGTTTACTTTCTCTTAGATTGGCTGCCAACCAAGGCTAATGAACCCAATCTGCCCGCCCAGTTATACCGCCGGATACTCGGTCGAGCCCCACAGCAGGCTCTGTAAGAAACAGGGAGCCCCTCATGAAGGTGCTGCTGGGGACACAATAATGTAGGAGATGACATTGGCATGGAAACTCCTGCCCAGCAAGCCGAACAGTGAATCCAGCGGCGATCTCTACACCTGGAAAGGGGAGGCTATATCAGACGCTTCACTGTCCTTTAATGAGCGGGACGTTCAGCCCAGACCTTGCTACTTCCCATAACACAAGTCTTTAGTAAAAAAAAAACAGTGCTTGGCCATAGTTTAGTCATGTTTAAGGATAATTGGTTTTGGGCACTGTTTAACCTAGATGCGGATAATTTGGAATGGTAAAACAAGGTTTCCTATTACTACAAGTAATCTAGCGGATTATTGTGGATTATAAGGGTTAGTTTAAGACATTATGGCAGAACACCAACAAAACGACAAAAGTGAGGGTCTTGAGAGCCTGGTATAATCCTGTGGCAGCATATGGCTGTCAATCGTGGACGATTAACAAAACCTCTAGACAAAGAATAGAATACTTCGAATCAAATTATTACAGAAAAATCCTCAGAGTACAATGGACGGAGAAGAAGACAAATATAGATATTCGGCAAGAGTTTGAACACAGACGAGAACTGGTTTGAAAATTCCATTTGGACCAGAACATGTAAATACTCTGATCACATCAAGAGACACAACGGTCTTGAGAGAACAGTGATGGAAGGTATGGTGACAGGCAAAAGAAGCAAGCGTAGACCAAGAAGACGATGACACCAAGATATCTAGGAATGCCTGGCAATGATTCTATCGGAAGCTGAGCCAGCATATATGTCCAGAGATGGTAGAAAATATACCAGTTATTGGAAACAAAAACTGCCAGACTGAAAAAGAAAGAAGAGATACTACCTTGAGCTACATAACGAAAAACTACCCAAGCATGGACTGGACCCATGCATACACCGACTGTTCTGTAACAAACACAACACAGAACGGAGGGGCAGGAGCATTTCTGAACCTACCAAATGGTAGAAAAATAACACTGTCATTCGCTACTGGAAAATACACAAGCAATTTCAGAGTGGAGGCAGAGGCACTGAGGACGGCAGTGGAAGAAATGGTGACAGGTAAAAGGAATGAAAGCCATATAGTCCTGCTTACAGATGACTTGGCCGTACTTACAGCACTAAAAAGCCAGAAAAATACTGAACTTAATGATTTAAGAGCAGTACTCTGTCAACTATGCCAGCAGTACGCATCAAAAAGGGTAGTGGTACAGTGGGTTCCATCCCACTGCAACATCCAAGGCAACGAGGAGGCAGACAGACTGGCAAAAGAAGGTGCAAGACTACCACAACCAGATACTAGTATGACATACGAAGAGTCAAAACGGCTTATTAGAGCTAGATACATGATCAAATGGGAAACCGAACATACTGGCTACACAAAAAAAGATGCCTATTACCAGTTGAACCGAAGAGAGCAGGTCGTGGTCTTTAGACTTCGCACTGGCCACAATAGACTGAGGTACCACCTATTCAACAAATTGAAGATAGGTGGCACTGACGAATGCCCGTGTAGTACCGGGAAAATGATCGCTGAACATTTGCTGCAAAACTGCCCGACATACGAGGATCAGAGAGAACATATGTGGCCATCACCAGTGGCAACACTAGACAAGCTCTATGGCAGTGTCGACAGCCTCAGGATGACCGCTGCCTTTTTCGAAAAAAATAAAGGTTGATGTCTGACAGCGTACGAAGAAGAAGAAGAAGGAAGCTGAAGTTTTGGCAAGAGATCGTGTTTCTTGTAGACAGTCTGTGATGGGAGCGACGTGCTTCATGATAATGAGTAGGACGGTGGTTTTTGGATTTGTCTGCAAAAATAAAAAATAGAATTACACATATACTTAAGTAAAATTGAATCAGATTACCTCGCCAAAAGGAAGGTTTAAGCTTACAAAATCGAACATAACATGATTGTTTTGGTCAAAACTAAAGAAACGTGTATTTTTCACACAAACATTACACACTATCTACGCCGTATGTCAAGTAAATATTTGTTTTTCGAAGAAGCCATGAACATTTTATATGCGTTCCATGGATACAGTTGGATTAAGATGATTCTGTATTACAGAGGAAATGGTTTCTTAAAAATTGGAGGGGTTGAAAGTGGATAAATGTCCAGATCAAGATGGTATTCATCCAAAATTGCTGTTTGAAATTAGGGACCAACTAGCAAAATCAGTGGCTATATTATGTCCTCAATCACTTGCAAAAGAGATATTTCAACGGGATTGAAAAGATGCAGGAGTTATCCCTTTATTCAAAACAGTCAAACAATCAAATCCAGGAAATTATAGACCGGTGAGTTTAACGAGCATAGTCTGTAAATTGTTAGAGTCAATAATCAAAGAAAACATTGTAATGCATTTAAACAAATGTAATCTAGTTAGAAATAGTTAGCATGGGTTTAATAGAGGGCGATTGTGCTTAACAAATGTATTAGAATTCATGGATGAGGTTACTAAAATGATAGATGAAGGGGAGCAGAAGTGTTTCATCTAAAGCAGAAGAGGATATATTGAAGCCGAATTAAGATGAAATTCAAGTACGGTCTGTAAGCTAGCAAATGGAGTTTAATGTAGAAAAATGTACAGTCATCTACATGGGTAGATCCAATATGAAACATAATTTCAGAACAATATTAGAAATGTAGTTAAGAAAAGGGACCTAGGGGTTATAATAGATCATACAGGTAAGGTGAGTAAGCAAATTCAGGTAGCAGTGAAAAAGGCAAATGCAATTTTAGGTGTGATAACTAGAAATATTAAACATAGGAGCAAGGAAGTTATAGTCAAACTGTATAAAGCATTAGTTAGACCTAGATTGGAGTACTGTGTACAGGTGGAGAGTCCTTATCGTAGAGGGAATATAAACATGCTGGAAAGGATACAAAAAAAAGAGCGACAAAGATGATAGTGAGATTCCAGGATTACAGTTATGAGGAAAGACTCAGATAAACCAGACTACAGTGTCTAGAAGAGAGAAGAATTTGAGGTGACTTAATACAGGTTTATAAGATGATCAAAGGAACGGATAAATTAGACTATAACACGTTTTTCAAAAGACAGCCACCCACGAGAACAAGAGGGCAAAGCTACAAATTAACTATAGAAAGGTCCAGATGAGATATTAAGAAATTTTTTTTAGTCAGAGATTGGTGAATGCTTGGAATGCATTGCCACAGGAAGTAGTGCAGACAGGGACAACTAATGCATTTAAGAATAAATTAGATGCACACAGCTTTTAGAGCAAGGTAATAGAAATGAAACTGGTTGTATACAGACTCTGCAGAGTCTTCTAAACCAGCATAAAGACGTTAAGTTAAGTTAAATGATAGCAGACAATGATTTTTCACACAAATATTTCGCTTTGACAGTGATCAGTACTATCAAAGTCCTCTTGAATAGTTCCTAGTAATTTTTGTTTTTTAATGAGCCTATTCATTTTCAAGGGAATGTTCTTTGAACTGCGATTTTTAGGATCAAGATGCTGAGCAGTACATGAGCTGTAACGGTCAGCGATAAAAAGATGGTAGCTAGTATCAGGGCCAGCGATCCAGAGCTGCCAAAACTCTTCTCTATCTCCACGCGTGATCCTGGATAATAGGCTGCAATAGGGCAGACTGGATAGGGATAAGGGATCGTAGAGGAAAGGCTAACCCGGCACCGAAAAATGATTGTTGAAGTCGGATGTGTCGGACCGAAAGGTGCAAATAACGAAATCAATCTGTAAACTATGACACAACGCGTCCAGTTCTCTGGCTTACATCCTGCTACTTGCAAAGCCCTTTTCAGAGCTTGACTGTAGGAGTTCGAGGACGAACGATGAGGAAGTAGAAAAAGTTCAAGCCTCTTTCTCATGGAATGACCGAATAATTTTATTTTTTTCATGGAAATGTAATGCTAAGGGCAAGGTGTCATCATATTTATAATGTCCTCATTTTTCATGTCTCCTGTCTTTGTGACACGGATGGCCTTTCGAAGACATTAAATTTTACATTGTCATTTTTCCCTCCTACGTCTTGGATGAAAACCCGGTTTGACATTGATGGTATACACAGTTGTTAGACAATTGATTTTTGTTGTTGTTGTTTTTTATATATTTTTGTTGTTGTTTGTTATATATTTTTTTGTTTTGTTTTATATATTTGTGTTCATGTTTTTTTATATATTTTTGTTGTTGTTTGTTATATATTTTTGTTGTTGTTTTATATATTTTTGTTGTTTTATATATTTTTGTTGTTGGTTTTTATATATATTTGTTGTTGTTTTTTATATTTTTGTTGTTTAAAAAAAATATTTTTGTTATTGTTTGTTTTTTGTTGTTGTTACGTTCGCCTTATTTCTCTAATCACAAAGCCAGTGTGCATTGCACTGTGGTTTTTATTTTGCGGCTATCGGTCCAGTGCATCCGACTTCAGCAGGTATTTTATGTAAGGGTCTGCTTAATTTCGCATATTCTAAGGGTTTGCTTCCCCGGGGTAACGACCGGTGCTGTGATGGAGATCGAACCCAGCACCTTCGGGTTGTGAATCGTGCCACTTAACCACTAGCCCACGCTGTCCGCATACATATGATGGTTATCACATTATCCAACATTATCCAATATTTTCCTTATCGTTCAACACTTAAATTATCCAATATTTTCCATGTCCAGTACTTAAATTATCCAACATTTCCCATATCGTCCAACACTTAAATTATCCAATGTTTTCCATGTCTCATGATGATAGCGACTTGACTAGTAACGGTAGTGATTCGACTCGTGATGATAGTGATGTGAATCATGATGGAGGTGTCATGAGTCATGATGGGGATGTCATGAGTCATGACGGAGGTGTTATGAGTCATGATGCAGGTGTCATGAGTCATGATAAAGGTGTCATGATGAAGGTTACTGGAGTCATTATGGAGATGTTATGAGTCATGATGGAGGTGTCATGAGTAATGATGGAGGTTACATGAGTCATGTTGATAGCATTTTGCGTCATGATGATAATATCGTTAGCCATGATGATGGTGCTAATAGTCATCATGTTGTTGCGGCACCTGATTGTATTCCTGAATTTGCCGCCCTCTTTTTCTTTGAAATTTGGCTGATGACCCAGGAGGCAAACAGTGACCATGAAACATGATGGAGTCTGTTGGAGCAGCACCAAACTACCTCCGCTTCGATCGGTCTTAGGCCAGAAAATTTAATGTGACCCTCGCTTTGCTTCATGAATACTACTGTTTGAATACTAGTAGTTTGAATACTACTGCCTTGCTCTAAGTTCACAGTGTTGCCACTACTAAACAGTAACTCATCAGGCCCCGCATCAATCCGACTAGAAGGTGTAGTTGTCGTTGTTGATTCACGAGCGTGACCGTTCCCCGGTGGGAGACTTTCTGGAAGAAGTTATGTTTCTGTGACAGATTGTGAAGCAGGTGGTGTGATCACTAGAGGGATCGTGGTAAAGGTAGTACCCCAATCAGTTCCAGCGGGGTTTCCAATATATGCTGTGTCAGAGGAAGGCGTGAATGGGATAACTACAGGTGTTGGAGTTACAATATCGACATTGTCATTTGAGGTTGCGTATGCTGAACCGAACAAAGTTGATGTTTTCAATTCCTGTTGGGCCAGAAGAATGTGTGAATGTGGATAGAAGTGACATTTTGAAATCGATCAATGACCGCCTGCTGGATTAGGACACCGCAATAGATGAAGCAGCAATCCACAGACTGCAAAGGTTCGAGCGGTGGGGCGCATGAGAGGATGGCGCAGGAGAGTGTACCACCAGCAAGCTACAGTGACCGTCAGAATCTATACCGTACGCCATTTTATGAAGGAGACTGAGCACCTATGGGTATGCCCGGAGTGCAGTGACGTCGATTCTTAGAAACAGAAACAGAAAAATACTCAGGTGCCTAAGCAGCGGTGACAGCTTATAAGTCTTTCTCATACCTTGTCTCAATTTACTGCCGTCTGCTAACAAAAATAGTGCCCAAATACTTGAAGCCATGGGCCTGTTGAAGAACAATATCATTTAAACTTATCTTGAGTTGCCCAGGTGTTCTACTGATCATCACAGTCATTGAATAAAATGTGAAAACTCTCGGAAAACAAGAGCAATACCAAATTAAGATTGTTAAATTACAGTGTCCTAAGTAGAGAACAGACAATAAAAGAAAGTCATAGACAATATAGAGGAGACTTCAGTCCTTTGTCACTACATGTCTTCAGAGGAGAATGGGTATAGACCGGCAAGACATGGTGAGGAATGGGGATCTATGAGAAAGGAGTCAACTGTAACCTGCGAAGCAACAGATCAAACGTAGGAAATGGGGTAAGACAGGACAGTCAGACATTGCCATACAAGCCATGACTGGGAATCCACAGGGACAGGCAATGAGAGGTAGAACAAGAATTTCCTGAAAGCATGCGGAAATGAACTTCGGTCACTGGGCCTCAACTGGAGCGAGGCAGAAATGATAGCTCAAGGCAAAACTTGCTGGAAGAGGGTTGTCTATGGTATTTGCTCCTAACGGAGTGATAGGCATTAATAATGACTGCTTCGCAACTATCTAAGCACGTTCATATCATCATCATTGTGTAGCATGTCCTTTATTCAACGTCGCTCCCATCACAGTCTGTCTGAAAGAAACTCGTTCCCTTGCCAAAACTCCAGCCTCCGCCACAGTCATACCCTGGTCTTCCTGGATATCTTGGTGCCATCGTCTTCTTGGTCTACCCCTTCCTCTTTTGCCTGGCACCATACCTTCCATCACTGTTCTCTCGAAACCGTTGTGTCTCTTGATGTGACCAAAGTATTTGCATTTTATAACCAAAATGGAATTGATAAACCAGTTCTCCTCTATGCTCAACTCAACTATGCACGTTCATATACAAATGTATATTAAAGGATTCCTTAATGCGTTAATTTCTACCTCAAGACTTCTTCGACGATTTAATAGATGCAAAAATGCTTTTTTAGAGGAATTATGGTGTCATCAGCTGTGTCTAGTTCTTTACTAACAGTTTTTGGTCAAAACGTATAATTGTTTTTTGTTTGTTTAGATATATGTATATCTTAAAGAGTACTTTCTGCAATTATGTACTAGTAATGTTCAGTCTTACTTCGGTTTTTGTAGGCGTTCACCTTAAAATGTAAATTGTTTAATTATAATTTGGTTATATGGCAAAATGACACAAGATGGAGATGCCACGAAAGAAATTTCCACTAGAACTGCTTTGGCCTCGAGCGCCTTTAATCAGCTCACCAACATCTGGATATCTTTGGGCTCGTGCGCCTTTAATCCGTTCACCAACATCTGGAAATCTTTGGCCTCGTGCGCCTTTAATCCGCTCACCAACATCTGGAAATCGTTGGCCTCGTGCGCCTTTAATCCGCTCACCAACATCTGGAAATCTTTGGCCTCGTGCGCCTTTAATCCGTTCACCAACATCTGGAAATCTTTGGCCTCGTGCGCCTTTAATCCGCTCACCAACATCTGGAAATCGTTGACCTCGTGCGCCTTCAATCCGCTCACCAACATCTGGAAATCTTTGGCCTCGTGTGCCTTTAATCAGCTCACCAACATCTGGAAATCTTTGGCCTCGTGCGCCTTTAATCCGCTCACCAACATCTGGAAATCTTTGGTCTCGTGCGCCTTTAATCAGCTCACCAACATCTGGAAATCTTTGGCCTCGTGCGCCTTTAATCCGCTCACCAACATCTGGAAATCTTTGGTCTCGTGCGCCTTTAATCCGCTCACCAACATCTGGAAATCAACGACACTGAGCAGACATATCAAGATCAGACTATTCAACTCAATCGTAATATCAGTCCTGACATATGGATGTTCCAAAGCTGGAAGGCAACAAAAGCTCTGGAAAACGAACGTCTTTGAAAATAAATGTCTAACAAAACTATTGAAAATACGCTGGAACCAGTTCAAAACTGATGGATCGATAAGAACAGACACAAACCAACTATACCTGTCGACCATTATCAGAATAAAACAATGGACATACATCTGACATGACCTCAGAATGAACAACAGCCGTCTTCCATTGCAAGCACTCGAATGGACACCAAGAGGCTTTCGGAAAAGAGGGAGACCCAAGGAAACACTCAGAAGAACAATCATTCGAGAGAGCTCAGCTATGGGCCTAAGCACCATACAAGATCTAAAAATAGAGCGTCACACAGTTACAATTGGAGATCGCTTGCTTCTGTCTTATGGTACATAATACATCGTATGGCACTTGCGCGCAAATAATATAGATAGATAGACAGACAGATAGATAAATAGATAGATAGATAGACAGACAGATAGATAGATAGATAGATAGATAGATAGATAGATAGATAGATAGATATATAGATAGATAGATAGATAGATAGATAGATAGATAGATAGATAGATAGATAGATAGATAGATAGATAGATAGATAGATAGATATATAGATAGATAGATAGATAGATAGATATATAGATAGATAGATAGATAGATAGATAGATAGATAGATAGATAGATAGATAGATAGATAGATAGATAGATAAGATAGATAAGATAGATAGATAGATAGATAGATAGATAGATAGATAGATAGATAGATAGATAGATAGATAGATAGATAGATGGGTAGGTAGGTAGACAGACAGACAGACAGACAGACAGGTAGGTAGACAGACAGACAGACAGACAGACAGGTAGGTAGGTAGGTAGGTAGATAGATAGATAGATAGATAGATAGATAGATAGATAGATAGATAGATAGATAGATAGATAGATAGATAGATAGATAGATAGATAGATAGATAGATAGATAGATAGATAGATGCCTCAGGCATTTCATTTATGTTGTTTCTATTTGTCTCTTATCTGTTGCTGTCAGTGTCCATGCTTGACACCTGTAGCATAGTATAGGCATGAAAATTATTTTGAACATTGCTCTTTTTGTGTCAATCTTGGCGTGCTTGTTCTTCAGTATTGTTGACATTTGGCCAATGATTTGGTTTTGCTTTGGTGCGTCTTTGATCGATACTTCTTGCATTTTTCCAATAGATGATTCTATGCTTCCTAAATATCTGAAATACTTTCAGTGCTTGAATTGTTGCTGTTCTATGTAGATATTAGCGTCTGTTTCTGTCTATGTAGATCTTAGCGGTTGTTGCTGTTCTATGTAGATCTTATCGGTTGTTGCTGTTCTATGTAGATCGTAGCGGTTGTTGCTGTTCTATGTAGATCTTAGCGGTTGTTTCTGTTCTATGTAGATCTTAGCGGTTGTTTCTGTTCTATGTAGATCTTAGCGACTGTTTCTGTTATATGTAGATCTTAGCTTCTATTTCTGTTCTATGTAGATCTTAGCGGCTGTTTCTGTTCTGTGTAGATCTTAGCGGCTGTTTCTGTTCTGTGTAGATCTTAGAGGCTGTTTCTGTTCTATGTAGATCTTAGCGGCTGTTTCTGTTCTATGTAGATCTTAGCGGCTGTTTCTGTTCTATGTAGATCTTAGCGGCTGTTTCTGTTCTATGTAGATCTTAGTGGCTGTTTCTGTTCTATGTAGATCTTAGCGGCTGTTTCTGTTCTATGTAGATCTTAGCGGCTGTTTCTGTTCTATGTAGATCTTAGCGGCTGTTTCTGTTCTATGTAGATCTTAGCGGCTGTTTCTGTTCTATGTAGATCTTAGCGGCTTTTTTCTGTTCTATGTAGATCTTAGCGACTGTTTCTGTTCTATGTAGATCTTAGCAGTTGTTTCTGTGCTATGTAGATCTTAGCGACTGTTTCTGTTCTTGCTATTGTCAGTGTTTCAGTTTTACTCACGTTGATTCTCATGCCGTGTCCTTATGCAGTTAAGATAAGGTTATTAAGCGTTGTCACAGCTGTTCTTCAGTGTTTGTAATGAGTGTTTAGTTTCGCTACAGCGTTTATCATTGTTAGAGTGGGCTTCTTTGGGCTGATTTGATCAATATAGGGAATGAACAACAGAGGAGAAAGCAAACTCCCCTGTCTAACTCGGATTTTGACAAGAAGCTTTACCGACTCACTGGCACTTGTTCGTAATTAATTAATTAAACTGCAAATATCGAAGAAAAGTTATACAAATATAAATAACAAAAGCTTAAATCAAAAATGTATTTAGTTCATTGCGCGATTAAACATAAAATGCGACTTACCGCTAAGGGCGGTACACTGGAAAGACTTCTAAGAGAGACAATCAGAAGACAGATTATGGAAGCGTATCTGACAACTATCAATAATGTGGTATATAAGAAGACAGTGTTGACAATCCCAATCACAGGTATGGTTTCGTATGAAGTTTTAGTGGTCGACTCCTGTGCTATTTTTTAGAACTGCTGAGAATGACTAAAGTATTCTTACTTTTCAAAATTTGAGTTTAGCTAAGGACAAGTTGGACATTCGAACGTAGATATGGATAAATGCAGTGTTCTTAGCTCTTAGTCGACCTGTGTTTCTACAGTGGCAGATGCCCCTGTCAAGGTCCCAGCTCGGGTGGGAGCTGGATGTAGGCGGGAGAAGTGTATTCTGTTTAGCAGGCTAGGCTCGTGCAGCTTAAAACTCCGCTCCGTTGTGACAAGCGCTTATAGATGCACTGTGTGGGGCTGAAACATGGACTCTACGAAAAGATGATACAAAAATTCTTGGTAGCGTTTGAAATGTTGTTCCGTGAAATGAAATGAGTGAGTTGAGCAAAAAGAAAATTCAATGACAATGTCTTAACTTAAGTGAGCTCACATAAAACAATTTTGGAAATGATACAAAAACGATGAGTGAGTTGGAGGTGACACAGTATGAGATATGAAAGTCTTCTTCAGAAAATGCTAGAGGGCAAGATTCAGTGAGGAAAATAAAGAGTTCGACCAAGACTCACCTTCACATCTCAGGCAGGCAGAGACATTGAAGTGGGTACCTACGCTGAAATGAAGAGAGCTGCAGATGCAGAGTACATGGGTAAGTGGAAGGGCATGCTCAGACAAACTTAAAACCAGTCTCAGGAATGATTAACCTGAGGATAGGGTCAAATGGAAAGACACAATCAGACAACCTTACAACAGGTCTCAGGACTGATCAACCAGAATATAATGTCAAATGGAGAGACACAATCAGACAACCTTACAACCAGTCTCAGGACTGATCAACCAGAATATAATGTCAAATGGAGAGACACAATCAGACAACCTTACAACAGGTCTCAGGACTGATCAACCAGAATATAATGTCAAATGGAGAGACACAATCAGACAACCTTACAACCAGTCTCAGGACTGATCAACCAGAATATAATGTCAAATGGAGAGACACAATCAGACAACCTTACAACCAGTCTCAGGACTGATCAACCAGAATATAATGTCAAATGGAGAGACACAATCAGACAACTTTACAACCAGTCTCAGGACTGATCAACCAGAATATAATGTCAAATGGAGAGACACAATCAGACAACCTTACAACCAGTCTCAGGACTGATCAACCAGAATATAATGTCAAATGGAGAGACACAATCAGACAACCTTACAACCAGTCTCAGGACTGATCAACCAGAATATAATGTCAAATGGAGAGACACAATCAGACAACTTTACAACCAGTCTCAGGACTGATCAACCATATGACGCTACATCTTCTACTACAGCTCTTGCATAGTACGACACATTGGTTTCCAGGGCTGAGTGGTGTGCAACAGATATGTGCTCTTTCTCTCCTTTTTTCATAATTTACATGAATAAAATCACACAGTTAGCTAACCCTCACTAAGAGTCCCTCAACGAACTGTTGTTTGCTGATGATCCAAAACACCCCACTTCAGCAAGCATTTTTTTAGTACCGGGCTAGCATTCCCTCTTCGATCCCTTCTCCTTAGCCAGTCTTCCATGCTGCAGCCTGTTATCCAGAATCCCCGCGTGGAGGTGTAGAACACGAAGATCAACACAGGCAAGGCAGATAATGTGATGATATCACGTGAACAATTGCAGAGAAGTTTCCACAACAGTGACAGTGGTATCAAGCAAGTACGGGAGTTCAAATACCTTGGTAGTATGTTCACTGGGGACGACAGAGTAGACAGAGAGATTGTACATAGAATTCAGAAGGCGAAAAATATCCACAATCAAATTGTACCGATTTTTGATACACCCTAGAGTGCTTCTTTCAGCTAAGAGGAGGCAAATACACTATTTATTCCTACTTTGTGTTACCAATGTTAATCTTGGTCCTTAATAGCAAAACATAAGAGTAAGATCCAGGGCTGTGAGATGCGTTTGGTGAGAAGTGCAGATGGAAAGAAAATACATGACCAAATCTGCAACGCTACGCTGAGGCAGACAGTAAGGACACACCCGGTTAGTGCCTACATTGACACCCATATATTAAAGTGGTTTTGTCATTTAGTCAACATCCATTATGACCAGCCTGCAGCGATATCATATCATATGCTTGTCTTGATAAGCGACTCATAGCTGACTGCTAGTGTCGGGGCCAGCAAACCAAAGCTGCCAAGACCCTTCTACACCTCCACGCGGTGATCCTGGATAACAGGCTGCAACAGGGCAGACTGGCTAAGGAGAAGGGATCGAAGAGGGAATGCTAACCCAATACTCGAAAAATGCTTGCTGAAGTCGGATGTGTTGGACCGAAAGGTGCAAATATCGCAGTCAAGCTGTAAACTACGCCACAACGCATTCTTTTCTCTAGACTACATTCTGCTACTTAAGCCCTTTCAGTGTTTGGTAGTGGGAGATTTAGAATGAACGAAGCCAAGCAATGTCATATGGATGTCTCCTTTCCATGTGTAAGCGGTCGACAACAAAGTAGGTGGATTAAGGGTGTCGCAGACACACTCTGGAAGTCATACCTAACTACAGCACAAGCATGGCTTAATGTAGCATCTACAGTAGGCACTGGAACAAGTCTCCAACTTGGCGAATGCAAGAAATAAATGCATTCGTTTCTCTGGGACGCTTCATACCAAGAAAAGCCGGTCAAAAGAAAGTTGACAACCGTTTAAAGTTCTTTCAGGTGTGGATTTACGCACCAAACTGAACTTCTGTTGGAAGGCTGTGAGCTGCCACAAAACATACACACATATTGAAACATTAGGCTGCTGATCTATTGAGACTTTCACGGGTTTTTTCCGAAGTGGGACAAGCAGATGCTCGAATGTTAATTTGTTCCGAGGTACTGTATTTATGGTTGGTTGGTGGTTAATGCGACCTCAAGGTCATCATCATCATCATGCCAATCAGTCTGCAGACGTGTTGAAGTCGTCAACTGTCCTCTGTTAAGTCATTTTGGATACTGGCGTGTAAATTCTTTCAATCATGTTACGCCACTGTCCTCTGTTAGTCAGTCCGGAGACTGGCGTGGAAAGTCTTCTGATCATGTCACGCTACTGTCCTCTGTTAGTCAGTCCGGAGACTAGCGTGGAAAGTCTTTGGATCATGTCACGCCACTGTCCTCTGTTAGTAAGTCCGGAGACTGGCGTGGAAAGTCTTCTGATCATGTCACACCCCTGTCTTCTGTTAGTCAGTCCGGAAACTGGCGTGGAAAGTCTTTGGATCATGTCACGCCCCTGTCCTCTGTTAGTCAGTCTGGAAACTGGCGTGGAAAGTCGTCAGATCATGTCACGCCACTGTCCTCTGTTAGTCAGTCCGGAAACTGGCGTGGAAAGTCTTTGGATCATGTCACGCCCCTGTCTTCTGTTAGTCAGTCCGGAAACTGGCGTGGAAAGTCTTCTGATCATATCACGCCACTGTCCTCTGTTCGAAGCAGATATCTTCAGTTCAGTATAATTCTGCACCTCCAATGTTCTTGTGTTCTGTGTGACGTAAATGTTTCTTGGATGACCACTTCTTTTCTCCCTTGAATTTTGTCTTCTAGTATTTAAAATAGTAGGCCTCCATTTCTCAAGTTACGACTAAGCCAAGAAAATCTGCATGACTCATTTCTGACTATCTCACTCATGTCTCATTTCTTCCTACCCCAGTCTTGACTCATTTCTGCCCTCACTCATGACAATTCTACCTACCTCATTCATGTCTCATTTCTTCCTACCACAGTCCTGGCTCATTTCTATCTACCTCACTCCTGACCCATTTCTTCCTACCTCACTCATGTATCATTTCTTTCTACCAAACTCCTACCTCACTCATGTATCATTCATTTCTACCTACCTTCTGTAAACTCTCTAATTACTTTACATATGTCATCTCTGTAACTGCATTATATATGTCTACCCTCTTTCTACCGTAAACATGTCTACTCTCTATCTACCTTAATCATGTCTACTCTTTATCTACCTTAATCATGTCTACTCTTTACCCACCTTACACTTGTCTACTCTTTATCTACCTTACACTTGTCTACTCTTTATCTACCTTACACCTGTCTACTCTTTACGTACCTTAGACTTGTCTACTCTTTATCTACCTTACACTTGTCTACTCTTTATCTACCTTACACTTGTCTACTCTTTACCTACCTTACACTTGTCTACTCTTTATCTACCTTACACCTGTCTACTCTTTACGTACCTTAGACTTGTCTACTCTTTATCTACCTTACACTTGTCTACTCTTTACCTACCTTACACTTGTCTACTCTTTATCTACCTTACACTTGTCTACTCTTTACCTACCTTACACTTGTCTACTCTTTACGTACCTTAGGCTTGTCTACTCTTTACGTACTTTACACTTGTCTACTCTTTACCTACCTTACACTTGTCTACTCTTTATCTACCTTACACTTGTCTACTCTTTACGTACCTTACACTTGTCTACTCTTTACCTACCTTACACTTGTCTACTCTTTACGTACCTTAGACGTGTCTACTCTTTATCTACCTTACATTTGTCTACTCTTTATCTACCTTACACTTGTCTACTCTTTACCTACCTTAGACTTGTCTACTCTTTACGTACCTTACACTTGTCTACTCTTTACCTACCTTACACTTGTCTACTCTTTAGGTACCTTAGACTTGTCTACTCTTTATCTACCTTACACTTGTCTACTCTTTATCTACCTTACACTTGTCTACTCTTTACCTACCTTACACTTGTCTACTCTTTACGTTCCTTAGACGTGTCTACTCTTTACGTACCTTACACTTGTCTACTCTTTACCTACCTTAGACTTGTCTACTCTGTACGTACCTTACACCTGTCTACTTTTTATCTACCGGACACCTATTTACTCTCCACCTGCATTACACCTGTCTACTCTTTACTCACCGTACACCTATTTACTCTCCACCTGCATTACACCTGTCTACTCTTTACTCACCGTACACCTACTTACTCTCCACCTGCATTACACCTGTCTACTCTTTACTCACCGTACACCTATTTACTCTCCACCTGCATTACACCTGTCTACTCTTTACTTACCGTACACCTGTCTACTCTCTACCTACTTTACACCTGTCTGCTCTTCACTCACCGTACACCTATTTACTCTCCACCTGCATTACACCTGTCTGCTCTTTACTCACCTTACACTTGTCTACTCTCTACCTACATTACACCTGTCTACTCTCTACCTACTTTACACCTGTCTACTCTCTACCTACTTTACACCTGTCTACTCTCTACCTACTTTACACCTGTCTACTCTCTATCTACCTTACATCTGCCCATTCACTACCTCCCTTACATCTGTCTACTATCTACCAAACTTACACCTGTCTACCCTCTACCTGCTTTACACCTGTCTACTATCTACATACCTTACACCTGTTTACTCTCTACCCACCTCGCACTTGTGTACTCCCTTCCTGCCTCCAACCAGCCTACTCACTGCATATTTACCTTACACCCATCTACTCTCCTCCCCCCCCCCCCCCCCCCCCGCAGATTGAAGGCACTACGCCACAATGACGTCGTTCAAGAAATTACAACTGCGTCAAGCTCAAATGAGATCTCGGCTGGTGGAATTCTCAAGTAAGATACAGCGCACGAAGAGCAGTACAACCACCTATACATCAAATAACTCCATCCTCATTAAACTATGTCTGTAGCTGCGATAACACTTAGTCACTATTAAACATCTGATGTGACAGTGCCGAACCTACTAGGAAGCAAGAAGTCATCCTCGATCAACGCCAGTGTCATGACAGTAGAAAACGAAGAAGAAGGAGAAGAAGAAGAGGTAGTAGAAGAAGAAGAAAAAGAAGGAAAGGAAGAAGAGGAAGACTAAGAAGAAGTAGAAAAAGAAGAAGAAAGAAGAAGATGAAGAAGAAAACGAAGAGAAGGATGAGGAGGCAAAAAGAAGAAGAAGAAGAAGAAAGATGAAAAAAGGAAAAAAAAGGATAACACACAAAGAAGGACAAGAACAAGACAAGAAAGAAGAGGAACAAGAAAAAGAAAAAATGAAAAGACGAAGAAGAAGAAGAAGAAGAAGAAGAAGAAGAAGAAGAAGAAGAAGAAGAAGAAGAAGAAGAAGAAGAAGAAGAAGAAAAAAGAAAAACTAAAATGAAGAAAAAAGAAAAAAAAAAGAACAAGGACACAACGAAGAAAAGAAGAAGAAAAAGAAGAAGAGGAAGAAAAAAAAAGTAATGAAACAAAAGGTGATGAAGAAGAAAACGATCTGGAAGAAGAACACGTGTAATTCTCTAATAACATATTTTTGTCTTTTTAATAAGCTTCATCTTTTAACTGGGTCTTGTGAATACTTTGCTGTCACTATTCTCTCCTGAATGAGCCAACATAGTTTGGACACGTCCCTCTCACGTGACTTTCTCGTTATGTGGCAGCTATGTCATCTTCAGAACTGGTGATCTTGAATACCGTCACTTGCCTAATTTGACAGAAGGCACAATGCAATCACTCTTGTATTTTTTCCTTATTGATGTCGACTCTTGGGAGTTGCATTCTCCGAACCGCTCAGCCTGGTGCTCTGCCATAACACTGTGTGCTCGTATCGCTCATAAGAAAATTATCAGTTGGACACTGAAAAAGTTAGCTGCACGAAAGCACAGATTGCAAGACGGCCCAACTACTAACGGTGTGCACGTGTGTTCCACGATTGGTAAAGTGTATTAACCGAACTGAACATCCGAGTATCTTTGCCTGACATTGTCCCAATATTCACTTGTGACCGACAACTATTATTGTTAATAAGAAACAAATTTGTCGTTTCTAAAATAATCTTTGTTTATGGCGAAGGCGAGAGCATATGCTTTTGTAGTCATTGTCTTCACTAGTTGTTTAAACTTTTCTGAAGTAATAAATTAGATTTCCAATTCCTGTTCAATTTTGTGTAGCGCAGTGGTTAGCCCTTTGGCTTCGCATCTGAGTGGTCCTGGGTTCATTCCCCAGATAATGTTTTTTTCAGACGGAAATGGCACCCGAGTCGACCCAACCTTAAATGGGTACCGGTTCAGTGCGGGAAGTAAAAGCGGCGAGGGATAGGAGATGGCTACCGCCCTCATATAGCCGAGACTTTGAAATGTGAGATCACACCTCACACTCCTACGGCAGTAATGCTATAGGTTACTTTACTTTACTTTTTTACTTCACTGTTATGTGTTGTGGTACCGATTGTGTTCATTCTTCCTAAAGCTGCGGTGTAAACAAATATATCGCTGCTTTTTCACACTGACGTGAACTTCACTTAACTTAACTTATTATATATTAACTGATTTAGAAGACTATAGAGTCTTCTTCTTCTTCTTCTGCGTACACAGTCAGACAGTAACCATTATTTTTTCGAAAAAAGCGGCGGTCATCCTGAGACTCTCGCCACTACCATAGAGCTTGTCTTGCAGTTCCACTGGCAATGGCCACATCTGCTCTCTCTGATCCCCGTATGTCGGGCAGTTCTGCAGCAGATGTTCAGTGGTCATTTTACCAGTACCGCACGGGCATTCGTCGGTACACCCTATCTTCAATTTGTTGAATAGGTGGTACCTCAGTCTATTGTGGCCAGTGCGAAGTCTGAAGACAACGACCTGCTCTCTTCGGTTCAACTGGTAATAGGCATCGTTTTTGGTGTAACCAGTATGTTCGGTTTCCCATTTGGTAATGTACCTGGCTTTGATAAGCCGTTTTGACTCTTCGTACGTCATACTGGTATCTGTTTGTGGTAGCCTTGCACCTTCTTTTGCCAGTCTGTCTGCCTCCTCGTTGCCTTGGATGTTGCAGTGTGACGGAACCCACTGTACCACTACCCTTTTTGGTGCGGACAGCTGGCACAGTTTGCAGAGTGCTGCTCTTAAGTCATTAAGCTCAGTGTTTTTCTGGCTTTTTAGCGCTGTGACTACGGCGAGAGCATCTGTCAGCAAGACTATGTGGCTCTCATTTTCACTGTGTGTTGCCATTTCTTCCACTGCCGCCCTCAGTGCCTCTGCCTCCGCTCTGAAATTGCTTGTGTACTTACCAGTAGCGAATGACAGTGTTATTTTTCTGCCATTTGGTAGGTTCAGGAATGCTCCTGCCCCTCCGTTCTGTGTAGTGTTTGTTACAGAACCGTCGGTGTATGCATGGGGACTATAGAGTCTGTATACAACCAGTTTCATTTACATTTCCTTGCTCTAAAAGCTACGCGCATCCAATCTATTCTTAAATGCATTAACTGTCACTGCCTCCACTACTTCCTGTGGAAATGCAATCCAAGCATTCACCACTTTCTGACTATCAAAATATTTCCTAATATCTAATATGGACCTGTCTATAGTTAATTTGTAGCTATGCCCTCCTGTTTTTGTAGGTGGTTGTATTTTGAAAAAAAAACGTGTTATAGTCTAATTGATCTTTTCCTTTGATTATCTTATAAATCTGTATTAAGTCACCTCGAATGCTCTTCTTTCCTAGAAATTGAAGGTCTGTTTTTCTTAGTCTTTCCTCGTAACTGTAATTATGGAATCCCATTTTCAGCTTTGGTGCTCTTTTTTATGTCCTTTTTTATATCTCCTCTACGATAATGACTGCACACCTTTAAACCTTACTCTAATCTAGTCTTGACTGACTATAGTACCCTCCTTTCAGTCATGGCTGTCATAATAGCCTTTTTCAGTCATGACTGACTACACCAGCCCCTTTCAGTCATGGCTGTCATATTAGCCTTTTTCAGTAATGACTGACTACACCAGCCCCTTTCAGTCATGGCTGTCATATTAGCCTTTTTCAGTCATGACTGACTAAACCAGCCCCTTTCAGTCATGGCTGTCATATTAGCCTTTTTCAGTAATGACTGACTACACCAGCCCCTTTCCGTCATGGCTGTCATATTAGCCTTTTTCAGTCGTTTCTGACTACACCAGCCCCTTTCAGTCATGACTGTCATATTAGCCTTTTTCAGTAATGACTGACTACACCAGCCCCTTTCCGTCATGGCTGTCATATTAGCCTTTTTCAGTCGTGACTGACTACACCAGCCCCTTTCAGTCATGACTGACTATAGGATGGTGCGACATAGAGTGGTAAACAAACCTATAGACTTAGCTTTTATTTGGATGTCCTTCACCTTGTGGCATTGTCTTTTCACTTCTCCGTGTTGCAAGAGCTTCTCTTTACCTAATCGTGACATGACCGTTAAGGGTACATCTCCATGCGGACCGGTCTGTAGCTTCGTTTTCCTAGGATGTCAGACTCATGTTCAGGGCCTGCATATCATGCTTGCAGACATCTTTTAACCTCATCTGAATTGACTGTTCTTCATTCGCCAACTGTCCGTAGAGGATTTGTTTGAGAATGTGATCTTCTTCCAGGCGACGAACATGACTAAGACATTGCAGTCTTCCCCTGTCTAAGGAGAGTGTACATTTTTGGGAGAATTCGAGGTGAATGAATACAGGTTTATAAGATAATTAAATGAAAGGATACATTAGATTATAACAAGCTGTTTTAAAAAATACAAAAGGCCTACAAGAACAAGAGAGTATAGTTACACATTAACTCAAAAAAAGGTTCAGATTAGATATAAGAAAATATTTTGTAATCATAGAGTGGCGAATGCTTGGAATGCATTGTCACAAGAAGTAGTGGAGACAGGGACAGTTAATTCATTTAGAAATAGATTGGATGCGCATAGCTTTTAGAGCAAGGAAATGTAAAATAAAACTTGTTGTATACAGACTCTGCAGAGTCTTCTAAACCAGTATAAAGACGTTGAGTTAAGTTAAATGGCCGCTGAAAGTGTACACTTTTTCATCTGTCACACTGTCAATCACTGTAATTCGAAGTATGGATTGTAGTCGCTGTAGATGAAAGGTGTCAAGCCTATGTTTTTTTTTGTTTGGTATATGTTGCCCAATTCTCTCTGCAATATAATAACAATCTCACGTGCAGGGCCGTTTCTACCATAAGGCAAGACTAGACGTTCGCCTAGGGCTGCAAACATGTTAGGGGCGTCAAAAGGTCGGACAACACAAAGGTGACATGTTGGAAGAAGAGGTGGGCGAGAAGGAGTTAGATGTGGGTAAGGATGCGGTGGAAGTGGATATGGGGTGAGGCAGAGGTCGTTAATGATGAGGTCGGAGATAATACAGTGGAGGTATAGGAGGTTAGAGAGGAAGGTAGAATTGAGAATAAAGTATATATGGGAAGTAGACCCCCGTGTTTGTGTCGTTTTCTGCTGCGGATGCACTCTCGATTCGCTCCGATGTTTGTGTCATTTTCTGTAGTTTGCTGTTCCTGTCCAGTTGATAATTCACAACTCCTTCACCAGGTGGTACCTAGTACTTTATTATGTGAAATTCATGTGCTTTCATTTGGTTATCTTGTAGTTATGCTGCATTATGCTGAGGTTGTGCCTGGCTGAAACCGAGAGAAAGCAGTCCAGGATGGCGTTAAACGTTCCGCATGACTGTTATCAGAATTAAGCGCAGGTTTTCACTACCCAAGGGTCTCCCTGCTTGGACTGAAGCTGACTTCCTCCTACCCCTCTCTACCCGAGGTTGCAGCCTGCCTTTCATAACCCCGTATTCTCAGCATAGCAAGAGTCACGCTGACCGAAAGGAGGACACAATTCAGAGAGCATTGGCGCGGAACGCGAAGAAAAAAGCAGTCAGACACCGACAGACAAGGAAAGCCGACACACACATTGGTTCAACCCACACTCTTAACGGCCCCCATCCCAATGCGGAGTACCGGGCTCTAGCTGAGAAGTATGTAGGGATTCCGGTCGACATACTACTCATGAACAATCCTCAGTAGTATGGCTTGGTAGTGCTCGATGGTAGCAACGGACCTTAGACGCCTAAGCGAACATTATTATTATTATTATTATTTTTATTATTAGACAGGGGGAATAGTAAGATACTAAAACGGTAGAGGTATGGTGATAGGAGAGGAGAGTAGGCAGAAGAGTGGAAGGCTTATGGAGATGTGATTAGAAAGTAGGGAGGCGACACAGACAGGACACATATGCAGATAGCGACAAATAAACGATCATTAACACACATGTTCTAAAAATGTTTGAACACACACAAACAGATCTTGACCCAGACATAGTTGAGAACGTGCTGCAGTATGGGAAAAATCTGACATTGCCCGAAAACAACGAAATTTCCGTTAACACCTTCACGGCACAGATGTTAAGCCGTTTCCAAATCACCAACCAGATAATGGTTAACCAGATGTTTGAAGGTAATTGAAGGTGATCTCTTGTTTGTGTCAACGTCATTAGCATCATCACTGTGACTAGCATCCACAACACAACCACCACAATCCTCCACACTGCCACCATGATCACCAGCATCATTATCACTTACTATTATTTACCATCACCACCACTATCACCATCATCATCACTATCATCATGACCACCATCATACCATCATCACCACAAACACCATCATATCCACCATCTTGGGCACTGTAACCACTATACCCACCATCACAACCAATACCATCATAACATCCATGACCATCATCATCAAAACCATCACAACCCTCACCACAATCACCACTATCACCACTACCACCACCATTAACACCACTATGACAACTATCACCACCATTCGCCCATCACCACTATCACCACTATCACCACCATCACCACTATCACCACCATCAAAGATCAATACTACCATAACCTCCATCACAATCATTTATCACCTTCAAAAACATCACAACCATCACAAACATCACCAATCTCACCACCATGGCCAATATGGCCACCATCACCACCATACCACTATGACCACAATCACCGCCCTAAACATCATCACCACCATCTACATTACGATCACCATCACCACCATAACCCTAATCACCACCATTACCACTATGGCCACCTTCATTACCATCAACATCATCACCAACATCATCACCACCATAACCATCATCACCACCGACACCACCACCACCACCACATCACCATCATCACCACTATTAACCGCTATGGCCACCATACCAACCATAACCACCATCACCACATCACCATCATCATCACTATGACCACCTTCATTAAAATCATCACAATTACCACCATCATCACCTCCATCACCACCATCACCACCATCACGATCATCTCCACTATCATCACCACATCACCACCATTACAAATATCACCACCACCTTCATTGTCATCATCATATTCACCACCATCATCACCACAACATCCCCATAACCATCAGTAACACCTTCACCACTATGGCTACATCACCACCATCATATTCTCCACCACCATCATCACCTCCATCACTACTATCACCCCGATCACCTTCACTACCACAGACATCATCATTACCATCACCATCATCACCACCCCCAACATCATCGCCATCACCACTATAATCACCACATCATCATCATCACAACCACCCTCATCATCACCTCCTACAACCAACACCATCATCAGCACCAGCATCACCATCATCACCACCACCATCATCATCAACATCACCACCATCGTCATTATTGCATCCATCATCACCATCATCACCACCATCGATTACCACCACCATCGCCATCATCATTACAAACACCATTATAATCATCACCACCATCGCCACCATCACCATCATCATTACAAACACCATTATAATCATCACCACCATCACCAGTATAGCCACCATTATCACAATCACCAACATCATCACCAGCATCACTATCACCATCATCATTACCACATCACAACCATCACCACCATTAAGACTATGGCACAAACATCACTATAACTATCATTACCACCATCACCATATCGCCACCATCATTATCAACATCACCACTATTACTAACATCATCATTACCACGTGCACATCATCACCACTACCATCATCAAAATCACCATCATTATCATATTCACGACCAACATAACCACAACCATCATCATCATCATTCTCACCATCAACATCACCACCATCTCTATCACCAGGATCACCATCATCATCACCCCATCCACATCATCACCACCAACACCATAATCAAAACCACCATTATCACCATCAACACCATCACTATCATCATCATTATCATCACTAACATCACCATCATCACCACCACCATCACCACAACCACAATCACCACAACCACTATCATCGACAACACGATAACCATCATCATCACCCTCACCATCATCATCACTACCATCATCACTATCATCATCATCACTACCACGATAATCATCACCATCATCATCCCCTCCATAACCTCCTTAATCACCTTTATCGCAAAAATCATCACAACCACCCTCATCATCACCTCCTACAACCAACACCATCATCAGCACCAGCATCACCATCATCACCACCACCATCATCATCATCACCACAACCATTGCACAATCACCCTCATCACCACCATAACCTCCATCACCATCATCAGTATTACCATCATCATTATCATCAACATCCCCACCATCGATTACCACCACCATCGCCATCATTATTACAAACACCATTATAATCATCACCACAATCACCAGTATAGCTACCAACATCACAATGATCGCCATTATCACAATCACCACCATCAAGACTATGGCACAAATATCACTATAACTATCATTACCACCATCACCATATCGCCATCATTATCAACATCACCACTATTACCAACATCATCATTACTACGTCTACATCATCACTATCACCATTATCACTACCATCACCATAATCAAAATCCCCGTCTTTATCATATTCACCACCAACATAAACACAACCATCATCATCACCACCATCAGAACCATAACCATCATCACCATCAGCAACGCCACCATCATGGCAATCATCACCATCATCCTTTTCACCACCAACACCATCATCACCACTATTACCCTCATCACCACCACAATCGCCAGTATGGCCACCACTATCACCATCATACCCATTATCACAATCACCAACATCATCACCATCATCACCACAATTAAGACTTCGGCATCATCATCACTATCTCCATCATAACCACCATCACCATTACTACCAACATCATAACCATCACCCTCACCCCCATCACAATCATCATCATCAGCAACATCACCATCCTCACAATCATCCCCATCATCTCTCCCACCATCAACATCACCACCATCTCCATCACCAGCATCACCATCATCATCACCACATCTACATCATCACCACCAACACCATAATCAAAACCACCATTATCACCATCAACACCATCACTATCATCATCATTATCATCACTAACATCACCATCATCACCACCACCATCACCACAACCACAATCACCACAACCACTATCATCGACAACACGATAACCATCATCATCACCCTCACCATCATCATCACTACCATCATCACTATCATCATCATCACTACCACGATAATCATCACCATCATCATCCCCTCCATAACCTCCTTAATCACCTTTATCGCAAAAATCATCATAACCATTACCATCCTCACCATCATCACCACCATAACTTGCATCCCCATCTATGCCATCATCAGCATTACCACCATCATCATCAACACACCCATCACCACTATGGCCACCATCATCCCTATCTTTACTTCCACCACAACAGCTATCATCACCATCATCATCACATTACCATCATCGCCAATATCACCACTTCATCAATACCACATCTCCACCATCACAATCTACACCACCATCACCATTATGTCTTCCATCATCGTCATCTCCATCATCGTCATCATCATCACCACGATCACCAACACCATCTTCATCAACATCACCACCATTACCCTAATTCCCACCACCCTCATCATTGTCACCAACAACACCAACATCACTACCACCATCACCATCACCTCCACAGACACAATCACAAACATCACCACCATCACAATCATATTCGTATCATCCTCCTATGAGCAACATCACTATCATTACCACAATAAAATCAATCACCATCATCACCATCAACACCATCATTATTATCAGCACCATCATCACCATCATCACCACAATCACCTTCATCACCATCATCATCACTTCCACCACTATCACCATCACCACCATTACCATCGTCGTCTACACCATCACTATCATCACCATCATCACCGTCATCACCACCATGATCATCTCCATTACACTACCATCACCTCCACCTGCACCACCGTAACTTCCATCATCATCATGACCATCATCACCATCACCACCATAACCTCCATCATCACCATCATCACCACCACCAACAACAACACTAACATCATCACTATCATTACCACTACCACCATCACCACCATCACATCCATAACCTCCACCATCACCATCATTATCACCCCCATCACCATCATTATCACCCCCATCACCATCATCATCACCACAATCAGCATCATCACAACCATACCTCCATCACCATCTTTACCATCATCAGCATCATTACCATCACCATCATCACCATCACATCCATAACCTTCACCATCAGCATCATCACAACCATAACCTCCATCACCACCATCAGCATCATCACAACCATAACCTCCCTCACCACCATCACCACCATCAGCATCATCACAACCATAACCTCCCTCACTCCCATCACCACCATCAGCATCATCACAACCATAACCTCCCTCACCACCATCACCACCATCAGCATCATCACAACCATAACCTCCCTCACCACCATCACCACCATCAGCATCATCACAACCATAACCTCCCTCACCACCATCACCCCCATCAGCATCATCACAACCATAACCTCCCTCACCACCATCACCACCATTAGCATCCTCACAACCATAACCTCCCTCACCACCATCACCACCATCAGCATCATCACAACCATAACCTCCCTCACCACCATCACCACCATCAGCATCATCACAACCATAACCTCCCTCACTCCCATCACCACCATCAGCATCATCACAACCATAACCTCCCTCACCACCATCACCACCATCAGCATCATCACAACCATAACCTCCCTCACCACCATCACCACAATCAGCATCATCACAACCATAACCTCCCTCACCACCATCACCACCATCAGCATCATTACAACCATAACCTCCCTCACCACCATCACCCCCATCAGCATCATCACAACCATAACCTCCCTCACCACCATCAGCATCATCACAACCATAACCTCCCTCACCATTCTACCACCATCACCATTATGGTCACCATCATCACCAGTATCGCCATTATTACATTACCACAATCATCACATCATCGCCATCACTACCATCATCACCACATCCCCACCATCGCAATAATCACCACCACTACGGCCACCATCTTCACTAACACCATCATCATGACCATATTCACCATCATCATCATCATAACCATGATCATCACCACATCACCATCACCACCATCACCAGCACCTCCCCCAGCATCACCACTATAACATCCATCACATCATCATTATCATCCCCCATCACCACCATAATCACGATCACCATCATTACCACCATCACCACAACCACCAACATCACCACCACCATCACATTACCGCCATAACCAACATCCTCACCATAATCAAAACCATCACTATCACCTTCATTATCACCCCCATCACCACCATAGCCTCTATCACCATCATGTCCATCAACGCTACCATAAACATTAAGCGAACAACAGGAGTACGATAGAGATGTGTGATTTATTCAGTACTGTTATTGTTGTAAGTTTACTCTTTTGTGTTCATTGAAATAGGCGCCAAGGGGTGGTTTGTAGTAGCTTTTCTCCCATCCCGAGTGTGCTAATGAAAGTGAAATAAGGTTCTCAGGGGGTTGTGCTATGCAGGGTTTCATCTGTGTGTCGCTTATTATTACCGAAATCTCATCGACGGGCGACCTCATTTGTAAGGCTGCCATGAAAACATCCCGTTTCTGTGATTGACAACGTCCAGTCCAGGTAGGGCCAACGTGTTTTGCCTGGCCCTGCCCAACATAATCCGATGAGTATGTTTACCTGGCCTTCCCTAACATAGTCCGATGAGTATGTTTTACCTGGCCTTCCCTAACATAGTCCGATGAGTATGTTTTACCTGGCCTTCCCTAACATAGTCCGATGAGTATATTTTTTCCTGGCCTTCCCTAACATAGTCCGATGAGTATGTTTTACCTGGCCTTCCCTAACATAGTCCGATGAGTATGTTTTACCTGGCCTTCCCTAACATAGTCTGATGAGTATGTTTTACCTGGCCTTCCCTAACATAGTCCGATGAGTATGTTTTACCTGGCCTTCCCTAACATAGTCCGATGAGTATGTTTTTCCTGGCCTACCCTAACATATCTGATCGGTATGTTTCACCTGGGCCTGACTAACATGTCTAATCATTATGTTATACCTGGCCCTGCCCAACATAGTCCGATGAGTATGTTTTACCTGGCCTTCCCTAACATAGTCCGATGAGTATGTTTTACCTGGCCTTCCCTAACATATCTGATCGGTATGTTTCACCTGGGCCTGACTAACATGTCTAATCATTATGTGTTACCTGGCTCTGACTAACATGTCTGATCTGCATGTTTTACCTGGCTCTGACTAACATGTCTAATCAGTATGTTTTACCTGACCCTGACTAACATAGTCTGATCAGTATGTTTTACCTGACCCTGACTAACATGTCTGATCAGTATGTTTCGCCTGACCCTGACTAACATGTCTGATCAATATGTTTTGCTTTATCTCGCATTAGTCTTCTTTCCCCGATTAATTATGTAAGTTGAGTGTGTCCTCTCTTACCTCTCTCTGTCTCTCTCTCTCTCTCTCTCTCTCTCTCTATGTTTCCTTCTTTCTCTGTACTCTCTGCCTTTTTTCTCTTCTCCATTCCAGCCGTAAGCATTATACTCAATTCTGCACCATCAAATTTCTTCTTCAATACTCTATTCTACCTCTTTCTCTCTCGTTTTCTTTCCTCTTGCATCATTTTATTCAAGTCATATTATTATTTTTTATTTTTTCCAAATACTTCGCCATCAGTTCTGCAGAGGCGGAGAAAAAAGATAACGGCAAAAGACGCCCAAGGTTAGTGAGAGCCTCTCCTTCGGGCCTTCTAATTTCCAATTTTGTTTGGTATGCGAGTATACGCCACTGAAATCTCCTATTCTCATCTGTGAACTCGCGCTTTTATGTGTCCTATGCGAAGCAATATTGTTTCATTAATGTGTCATAGGCCTGTCTATTTCGTAATTTTAATCCAAGAACTATTAAAATAATAATAATGTTGGCGTAGGCGTCAAAGGCCCGTTGCGTCGATCCACTCCTACCATGTCCAACTGCTGAGGCTGTGTTCATGCGTAGCGTTTCGACCGAAATCCCTACAGACTCCCCCTCGGCGGAGCCGAGTACTCCGCAGTCTTGGGATGAGGGCCGCGAGGAGAGTGGAGGTCCGGTGGAGAGAGAATCTGGCAGAAGGAAGGCGGTTTTAGTCTGATCAGAGAGGTCGCTCAGTAATGATAACCTGGACTGAATTCTGGTATGCAGTTAAGCGGAACGTTGAACTTCATCATGGACTGGTCTTCTACGGCTTAAGCCAGGCATGAAATGCAGCGAAATGCAGCAAAATGCAGCACAACAAATAGGATAACCAATCGAAGGTAAATCAATTCCGCATAATAAAGTCCTTGAAACCACCTGATGAAAGAGTTGTGAATTATAATCCGAACAGGAACCATCAAACATCAGACAACGACACAAACATCGGAGCGAGTTGAGAGCGCAGCCATTAAAGCGCATAAATCTTACATTTCTCCCATCTCATTTAATGGACTATTGAGCTCTGTGAGTTACGTCAGACATCACTGTATTGATCTTTGTCTTGTTCGTCTGAAGTCCTGTTGTATGGTTTTATAGATCCCACTTTATGGCATCGGGCCAATAGGAAGGAACCAACATGTTGTAGGATCAATAACCGACCAACCAGTCAACCATATAAATGCAATTAAAAAACCAAATATCATGACAGAGACTAGACGTATATCAATGTATCCAACCATACATTGAAATAAGCACTGGATACATTATCTTCACCTTGTTTCACTTACGCATCTATTGTCATTTGACTTTATTAGCAGCGCTGAAACAATATAAATATGACGATCCCGAGCAATGTACGAGGCGTGTTCAAATTAAACCGGACCGAACTGCAACAAGTGAACATACGTACGATGCGCATGATGACGTCACTTCTGAGGTAAACAATACATACCAACCTTAAAGTTTGCAATATTTCATTATCCTCCAGCTCATAGTTTCTTCAGCAGACCGCTGAAAACATGGCGGGTGTGGTACGGAATCCGTTAAGAGTTGATCAGCGAGCAGTGATTAGGTTTCTAACAGCTGAAGGATGTTGACCAGTTGACATTCATCGCAGAATGCAAGCATTTAGTGGATTCCCTATCCCTGTAATATCGAAGGCAATTAGCCTGCAGTCTCAATGAACTTAGCCCTGGACAGATAATTTGACTTTCACTGTGGTCAACTAAACTTAACTTGTCTTTACACTGGTTTAGAATACTGTGCAGATTCTGTATACAAATAGTTTCTTAGAGGGTGGTTAACCGATTTTCGAATGGACGTAAACACTAGAGTAAAGCAGATCCGCAGACTGCTAGGCATCATTTATTCTGCTCTTAACAAACCAGCTAACAAACACTTGCCTGCAGTGTCTAGAAAAGAGAAGAATTCGAGGTGACAATACAGGTTTAAAAGATAATCGAAGAAAAGGATAAACTAGACTTTAACAAGTTTTTAAAAAAAAATACAACCACCTAAAAGAACAAGAGGGTATAGCTACAAATTAACTAAAGACAGGTCCGGATTAGATATTAGGAAATATTTTATTAGTCAGAGAGTGGTGAACAGCTGGAATGCATTGCCACAGAAAGTAATGGAGGCAGTGACAGTTAATGCATTTAAGAGTAGATTGAACGCGCGTAGCTTTTAGAGCAAGGTAATGTAAATGAAACTGGTTGTATACAGACTCTACAGAGTCTTCTAAGTTAAGTTTAGTTCCATTCAGTGTGAAAAAGAGATACATTTGCTTTAGGAAGAATGAACACTATAGATACCACAACACATAAAAATAAAGTTAAAAAAGTAAAGTAAAGTAACCCATAGCATTACTGCCGAAGGGTTGTGAGGTGTGATCTCACATTTCAAATGTTTGGCTATATGAAGGCGGTAGCCATCTCCTCTCCCTCGACGCTTTTACTTCCCGGACTGAACCGGTACCTATTTAAGGCTGGGTCGACCCGGGAGCCATAGCGGTCTGAAAAAAAACATTACCGCCCCAACTGGGGAATGAACCCAGGACCACTCAGATGCGAAGTGGAGGCAGTGACAATTAATGCATTTAAGAATAGATTGGATGTATGTGCATAGCTATTAGAGCACAGAAATATAAATAAAACTTGTTGTATACAGACTCTGCAATCTTCTAAACCAGTATAAAGACGTTAAGTTAAGTTAAGTTAAGCTCAGTTAAGTTAAATGAATCAATCACATTTTATAGTTATGTATTGCCACACAGTTAGTCGCCTTTTACGACATGCTCTTTGTGGGACAGTGGTGCTGTGTTTCTCTTTGTGGGACAGTGGTGCTGTGTTTCTCTTTGTGGGACAGTGATGCTGTGTTTCTCTTTGTGGGACAGTGGTGCTGTGTTTCTCTTTGTGGGACAGTGGTGCTGTGTTTCTCTTTGTGGGACAGTGGTGCTGTGTTTCTCTTTGTCATACACATATACTCGGCAGACAACTCTGGAATCAACGGCACATGTTTACAAAGTAAGAAACTTGGCATTGAATGCAAAAGAACAAACAGCTTAGTTCATTGGGATGGGGACGGGAGGGTAGGGCGCATGGGCTAGTGGTTTAGTGATACAGCTCACAAAATCCGAAGGTGCTGGGTTCGATCCCAATTACAGCACCGAACGTTACCCCGGGGAAGCAAACACTTAGAACATGGAGGAGGAAGCAGACCCTTACATAAAATTCTTGCCGAAATCGGATGCACTGGGCCGACAGGCGCAAAAATAATTACCGTAGCCTTGGGGAATAGAGAAAAAAGGCGAACGCAAAACTCTCTCCACCCCCCCCCCCCACCCCCCATCATACGGTTATTGAGACATCGCTTTCTTTTCATTAACAGCAGGCAAACCAAGGTGCATCACCCTTGAAGATTATTGCACCTGCATCTGCATCTTCCTAACAGAAAATATGAACATCAAAATAGATTGGGTCTTCTCAGTCTACGACGCCAATAATGACGGTAGTCTGAGTAAAATGGAGCTTTATCTATTGCTAAAGGTCAGACACATCATGATAGATAGACAGACAGACAGACGGACGGACGGATGGGCGGGTGGAGGGACGGAGGGACGGACTGATGGACGGACGATGGTTGGACGGACGGAGGGACGTACGGACGGATGGACGGAGGGACTGATGGATGGACGGATATATAGACCGATGGACGGAAGGACAGATAGACAGACAGACAGATGGATAAATAGATAGATAGATAGATAGATAGATAGATAGATAGATAGATAGATAGATAGATAGATAGATAGATAGATAGATAGATAGATAGATAGATAGATAGACAAACAGACAGATAGATAGATAGATAGATAGATAGATAGATAGATAGATAGATAGATAGATAGATAGATAGATAGATAGATAGATAGATAGATAGATAGATAGATAGATAGATAGATAGATAGATAGATAGATAGATTGATAGATAGATAGATAGATATATAGATAGATAGATAGATAGATAGGCAAGCAGTCTACTAGACAGGCAGGCATTTAAATAGACAGGCAAGTATGTAGACAAACATTCACACATATAGACAGGCAGGCAGACATATAGACAGGCAAGCTAGTATGTAAGGCAGGCTGGAAGGTATATAGAATTACAGGCATCTGGACAGGCAGGCAGACATAAAGACATGCAAGCAACTATCTAAGGCAGGCAGACATATAGACAGGCAGGAAACTAGGGCAGGCAGACATATAGACAGGCAGGAAACTATCTAAGGCAGGCAGACATATAGACAGGCAGGAAACTATCTAAGGCAGGCAGACATATAGACAGGCAGGAAACTATCTAAGGCAGGCAGACATATAGACAGGCAGGGAACTATCTAAGGCAGGCAGACATATAGACAGGCAGGAAACTATCTAAGGCAGGCAGACATATAGACAGGCAGGGAACTATCTAAGGCAGGCAGACATATAGACAGGCAGGAAACTATCTAAGGCAGGCAGGCAGACATATAGACAGGCAGGGAACTATCTAAGGCAGGCAGACATATAGACAGGCAGGGAACTATCTAAGGCAGGCAGACATATAGACAGGCAGGGAACTATCTAAGGCAGGCAGACATATAGACAGACAGGGAACTATCTAAGGCAGGCAGACATGCGAAATTCAAGTATAGAAGAAAGAAACAAGTTATGATTACATTAAATTATATGCTTATTTGTATTTTTAATTAGATTAAATTAGATTTTATTATTAGATTTATTTAGAATATTAGATAAGATTAGATTAGATAGGATTAGATTAGATTAGATTAGATTATGTCAGACTATATATTGGATTTCTTTATGTTATATTATAAGTTATTAGATTTTATTGAATGATTAGATTAGATTCGAGTACATACAAATTAATGTTTAGAAGATGTTTTGGTGAAATTAATTGCAGTAACTCTAATTCTTGTCAGGCAAAACCATAGATACAAGGAAAACGGTCATTCTAACAGACTCTAGGAGTGTACTCCAAGCCATCTCAAGCCCCAAACAAGATAGACTCTAGGAGTGTACTCCAAGCCATCTCAAGCCCCAAACAAGATAGACTCTCACATTAAATAAAAGACAACATGGGATTGCTGTCTCAAAAAACAGATTTAGCCCTACAGTGGATTCCGGCCCACTGCGGGATAGCTGGAAATGAATATGCAGATGAGGTCGCAAAAGCCGGAAGTGTCGGCACGCAGACTCAAGTTATGGCATATAGATAGTTATCCATACAGTTATGAAGAAGCAAAAACACTAATCCATATGGACAGAATCGGGAGACCAGCACAAAGAATACAATTCGTAAATGACAACATAGACGCACTTGGCAGAGATGGGCAGACAAAGATCTTGAGACTGAAAAAGGGACATTGCAGACTCAAAGCCCGCCTCCACGGAATTGGTCTTAGAGACCCTGCCACGTACGATTGTGGAGCACCCAAGCAAATACCAGAATATTTCCTGCAGGTCTGCCCCACTATGCAGACTAAGAAGAGACAGTCTGGCCTAGGGAAACGACCATACTCGAAAAGTTGTAGGGGATCGTCGAAGTCCTGATACGTAGTTTCCTTCATGAACCTAACCGGACTAGAAGCATAGCATCAGTCGATCGATGAAGAAGAAGAAGGAACAATTAATTGTCCTCTAATTAATCAGATGTTACACAAAACAACTACAATATTAATAACAAATACTTTCTCCAGCCATGCATTCTTCAGTCTGAAGAAATGGAGACAGAGGAAGCCACGAAGGATCTAATAGATATCGTCATGTCGGTTGTTGATCTCAACAGGAACGGCTCCATTGACCTGGACGAGTTCAGGTACATCCGGCGTATGTCCATCTAATTCACTTGACTTTTCTCTTAAGGTTCAGATACATCACACTTAAGTCTATCTGCTTGACTTTTCTCTTCCTATTCAGGTATATCCCACTTGTCTACCTCACTTGACTTTTCTCTTCTGATTCAGGTATATATACTTGTCTACCTCACTTGACTTTTCTCTTCTGAGTCAGATACATCTCATTTGATTATCTCTACTTCACTTGACATTCTCGTCTAGTTCAGATACATCGCATTTGTGTTTCTCGACCTCACTTGACTTTTCTCTTCTGATTTAGATACATCCCACTTGAGTCTCTCTACTTCACTTGACATTCTCTTCTGATTCAGATCTTCCCCATTTGTCTACCTCACTTGACTTTCTCTTCTGATTCAGGTTGGTCCACTTGTCTTCCTCACTTGACTTGTCTCTTCTGGTTCAGATACATCCCACTTGAGTCACTCTACCTCAAATGACATTCTCTTCTGATTCAGGTCTATTCTAATTGTCTACCTCACTTGACTTCTCTTCTGGTTCAGATACATCACACTTGAGTTCTCTCTACCTCAATTGACTTTTCTCTTTTGATTCAGATACATCCCATTTGAGTATCTCTGTTCTGTCTCACTTGACTTTTCCCTTCTGGGTCAAATACATCGCATTTGTGTTTCTTTACCTCACTTGACATTCTCTTCTGATTCAGGTCTATCCCACTTGTCTACTTCACTTGGCTTTTCTCTTCTAGTTCAGGTACATTCCACCCGAGTCTCTCTACTTCACTTGGCTTTTCCCTTCTGTTTCTGGTACATCCCACTTGTCTCTCTACCTCACTTCTCTGTTCTCTTCTGATTCAGATACATTCCACTTGAGTCGTTCTACCTCACTTGACTTTTCTCTTCTGATTCAGATACATTCCACGTGAGTCTTTTTACCTCACTTGACTTTTGTATTCTTGGCTTGGCTTCGTTCATTCTCAATCTCACACTACCAAACACTGAAAGGGCTTAAGTAGCAGAATGTAGTCCAGAGAATGGAATGCGTTGTGTCGTAGTTTACAGCTTAACTGCGATATTTGCGCCTTTCGGTCCAACACATTCTACTTCAGCAAGCATTTTTTGAGTACCGGGTTAGCATTTTCCTCTTCGATCCCTTCTCCTTAGCCAGTCTGCTCTGCTGCAGCCTATTATCCAGGATTACCGCGTGGAGGTGTAGAAGGGTCTTGACAGCTTTGGTTCGCTGGCTCTGACGCTAGCAGTCAGCTATGAGTCGCTGAATACTGCATCTCATGCGCTGCTCGGTATCTTGATCCCACTTTTCTCTTCTGATTCAGATACATTTCACTTGTTTTTCTACCTCAGTTGACTTTTCTCTTCTAATTCAGATACATTCCACTTGTCTCTCTACCTCAGCTTTTTCACTTCTAATTCAGATACATTCCACTTAAGTCTTTCTACCTCAGTTGAATTTTCTTTTCTTGTTCAGGTGCACCCTATTTGGGACTATCTCACTTGACTTTTCTATTCTTAACCAGATACATTCCAAGAATCTTTCTACGTCAATTGAGGTTTCTCTTCTGATTTAGATACATCCCACTTGTGTTTTTTTCCTCACTTTACCTTTTTTTTTGGTATAGAATTATCTCACTTCTATTTTTTTCACTTCACTTGACTTTTCTCTTCAGATTCAGGTACATCCCACTTGAGTCTATCTACCTCGATTGACTTTTTTTCTCTGCTGGTATAAATTAATCCCGCTTATGTTCCTCTGCTCTTCTTCTTCTTCTTCTTCGTACACAGTCAGACAGTAACATTTATTTTTTCGAAAAAAGCGGCGGTCATCCTGAGGCTGTCGCCACTGCCATAGAGCTTGTCTTGCAGTTCCACTGGTATGGCCACATCTGCTCTCTCTGATCCTCGTATGTCGGGCAGTTCTGCAGCAGATGTTCAGCGGTCATTTTACCAGTACCGCACGGGCATTCGTCGGTACACCCTATCTTCAATTTGTTGAATAGGTGGTACCTCAGTTTGTTGTGGCCAGTGCGAAGTCTGAAGACAACGACCTGCTCTCTACTGTTCAACTGGTAATATGCATCGTTTTTGGTGTAACCAGTATGTTCGGTTTCCCATTTGGTCATGTATCTGGCTTTGATAAGCCGTTTTGACTCTTCGTACGTCATACTAGTATCTGTTTGTGGTAGTCTTGCACCTTCTTTTACCAGTCTGTCTGCCTCCTCGTTGCCTTGGATGTTGCAGTGTGATGGGACCCACTGTACCACTACCCTTTTTGGTGCGGACTGCTGGCACAGTTTGCAGAGTGCTGCTCTTAAGTCATTAAGCTCAGTATTTTTCTGGCTTTTTAGCGCTGTGACTACGGCGAGAGCATCTGTAAGCAGGACTATATGGCTTTCATTTTCACTGTGTGTCACCATTTCTTCCACTGCCGCCCTCAGTGCCACTGCTCTGAAATTGCTTGTGTACTTACCAGTAGCGAATGACAGTGTTATTTTTCTGCCATTTGGTAGGTTCAGGAATACTCCTGCCCCTCCGTTCTGTGTAGTGTTTGTTACAGAACCGTCGGTGTATGCATGGGTCCAGTCCATGCTTGGGTAGCTTTTCGTTATGAAGCTTAGGGTAGTATCTCTCCTTTCTTTTTTAGTCTGGCAGTTTTTTTTTGCAATACCTGGTATATTTTCTACCACCTCTGGAAATATATCCTGCCTCCAGGTAGGTTTTCGTACAGTAGTGATGGGTTTTGGTGTGGTTAGTGCGTTTATGGGATCTTCGTGCATCTTTGCTTTGGCTATTTCTGCAAAGTTTCTCCGCTTTTTTTTTCCCATTTCCCAAATTGTTTAGTCTCTGGTGCATCGGATGGTCGGTCAGTCTTCTGAGTTTCTCTGACTGCAGCTGGGTTCTGCAGTCTCTTCTATCGGTCATGGATTGCAGTTTTGTAATCTTTTCAAGTTCTACAATTGGCGTTGACTTCATGCCTCCTGTTATAATTCTCATGGCTTGGTTTTGAAGTTTGCTAACTTTATCGAAGTTCGCCTTCGCTGCTGTTGTCCATGCCGCAATGCCATACTCGAGAACTGGTCTCACTCTTCCAGTGTACAGTTTCTTTAGTATGCCTTCGTCTGCTCCCCAGCTTGTGCCAGCAAGTTTCCTCATGATTGCCATTCTTTCTCTGGCTCTCATTCGGTTTCTCTCAATCTGACTTTTCCATGTCATGCGCCGATCAAATGTGACTCCCAGATAGGTTGGGTTGTCGTTTGGCTGTATGAATTTGCCATTTAGACTTAATTTGGTATTTTGGGGTTTTAATGAAAGCGAGAATATTGTGCATGTGGTTTTCTCCTCGTTTATTTTGACCAGCCATGAGTTCGCCCACTTTTCCAGCGATGGAGTTCGCCCACTTTTCCAGCGATGTTAGGGCCGTCTGCATCCGATTTCTTGCTATGGTGAGATTCTTTTCAGAGGTCCACATAGCCAGATCGTCTGCAAACATTGAGATATGGATTCTTCTTTGTATATTCTTTGTAATATCGTTTATATATACCAGGAAGAGTGTGGGTGACAGTACTCCCCCTTGGGGTACCCCCTGCTCGAGTGTCACCTTTTTGCTCATCTGCCCTTGTACTTGGACTCTGGCCGTTCTTTGTTTGAGGTAGTGGTTGATCCACTTGTACATTGTCCCACAAACATCACTTCTTCTTAGCTTGACTCTAAGTGCGTCTTTCCAGACTTTGTCAAATGCCTTTTCCAGATCCACCCAAACAGCTACTGTGTGTTTCTGTGCCTGGTAGGCATCTTCTATCTCCTGGGCTATGAGGATAACCTGGTCCTCAGTGGATCTGTGCTGTCTAAAGCCGGCTTGCTGTGGAATTAGGATTCGTTTTTCTTCCAGATGCCACATCAGTCTGGTGTTTATCATCCGTTCCATCAGCTTGCCGACACAGCTCAGTAGTCTGATGGGCCTGTATCCATTTGGATCTGTTTTGTCCTTTCCTGTTTTTGGAACTGGTACCAGTATGGCGTCTTTCCATGCCTGGGGTACAATTCCCCTTTTCCAGCTTTGGTTCAGGATCGATAGCAGTTTCCTCTTCGCTGTTTGGCCCAGCCCCATCAGCATTTCGTTTGTTATCCCGTCTTTTCCGGGAGATTTCTTTTTCTTTAAAGTTCTCATGGCCTCTTCCATTTCATTCATTGTTAGTTTTTGCCATCATGTGCTTCTCTGGTGCCATATTGATATTGTCGTGTCTCTTTTGCTCTTCATTAATGTATGTATGCCTATTTGTAGAGACATCAATGTGGTTTGCTCTAATTTTCTATAAAGGCATTTGCGGCTTTTTTCCAGTGAGCATGTTGTCGCCCTGCTTGATGGTAATTTTTTTGTTTGGTGGAGTTTCGTCATTCATGGCTCTGACTAACTTCCATATCTAAATTGAGGCTTTCTGTTTTGTTTTTCCAACTTTCTCTTGTTATTTGGTTTAGAGTGTATTTGTATTTCGCCGTGATGGCTTTGAGGGCGATATTTGCCTCCATAGATTGTTCTCTCTCTGCCATGTTCCTAGCATTTGAGACTTCGTCTTCCGCTTTCTCCAATTCATCATTCCAATATGGTTTGTAGTTTTTCCTTGCCCCTCTTGGGATGGTTTCAGTGTCTGCTTGCATTATTGCTTTGCTTAGGCTTTCCACCATGGGTTTCATATTGTTATTCCGTGTGTTGATGGTTTCACACAGCCTATCTGTCAGCATTGCAAATCTGTCCCAGTCGGCTCGTTTGTAATTCCAACGTGGGAGCAGTTTTATTTCCTGTGGGCCTACTTCCATGTCAACTTCTAGCCTTATTGGCCTGTGGTCGCTACCTGCCAAATGGTTTAGCACCTGGCGGTCTATTTTGTGGTGAATATCCACCGTGGAAAAGGCCAAGTCTGGAGTAGAGGTAGTATGCCCTGTTCTAGAAAAGAAGCTAGGGCTATCCTCCGGCCTATTGATATAAGAGAGATTTGTGTCTATCTCTCAATCATCCACTTCGTTACCTCTACTGTCTGTGTCCGAATATCCCCATATGTGGCTGTTGAAGTCTCCAAGAGATTTAAAAGCGAAGCCTTGGCATAAGAGTCGGGCTCTCTGTCAGTCTGCTCCTCAGGTGGTTGTTGTTGTTTGCGAATGTCCACAATGAGTAGGTTACTCTTTTTTGCGTCGTGAAAAAGACGTTAAGTGGTGGGATGTCGTAGCTTTCTTCACATCCCGAGCGTGCTGATGAAGTTGGATCGGCGTCTTCCGGGCGGTTGTGCTATGCTTTGCTTCATCTGCGTGTCGCTCACTACTACGGGGATCACGTCGAACCTCTCTTTGTTAGCCAGAATGTTGTCCTTGACAACAGCTCGTTTCCAGGACGACCAAAGTGGAGGTCATGTGAGGGTCTTGGCCAATATATTTCTCCTGACCCTGGCTAACATTGTCTGATCAGTGTGTTTTGCCTGACCAGACGTTAGCCACATCGTCCCACTCAGATGGTAATATGAACAAATGATTTGAGTAGTAAAGATGGCACCGTACTGGCTGCGGGTCTACATTGTTCTGGTGTTCATTATGGATGCCGGCATCCCACGGATTTGCCTGGAATTCACATTAGTCAACGGCTTACACTTGGGTTCACGGAAATGTCTCGCTGTTTTCCATTTGGACTAGTTAATTCGTTAGATAATGTGTTTTGTTTTCTCTCAGGTTATCCTGGAATTGACATCGGCTATATGAATTAATACTCTGATTAAACCTGTTTTGTATTTTCACGGCCTAGTGCACCCGGCTGAACTTCACAAGATTGGCGCACCTCGCCCTAGCTGTAGGCAGTGTCGGTTTTGGTGGGACTGTGAAATTTATACGCAACTAAAATAGACTAGAGAAATGCCCGGCAGAGATGTCCAACACATTAAACATACCCTGAGTGATGTCCCTACGATCTTTTGCGATAAAGGAAAGGCATGGAACACAACGACAGATGGTCTCCCCTTCGGTGCCTTGCGGGATACCTGTTTCAGTTCAATTTGGTTCAGTTCATCCCGTAACCCATCAGGTCGTTGGGGCAAACATGAAGACACTCTCAAAATCCCACGCCATCCCTCTCTGTCTGTCGCCGCCTGACGTATCTCACCGGGACGAAGGCCTGACCACTCAGTGATGTTGTCCACCCATCTCTTCCTTGGACATCCTCGCCCTCTCTGTCCCGGTACGGAACAAAAGAGTATCGAGTTGGTAATTCCGTTGGACCTTGCCATGTGCCCGCACCAGGCCATCTCTCGTCTTTTGATAGCTGTGAACAGATCTTCAAAAGGACCGATAGCGTCTTCAACTCTCTGACGGTTTTCTACGTTCGTGACACGATCTTTAAATGTAACATTTAGGAGTTTTCTATAGTACCTCATTTCCAATGCATGTATCCTGCGATGGATATCTGCTGTAATGGTCCAGGTCTCGCAGGCATACATAAATATTGATAGCACCAGAGAGCGCATTAGTCTAACTTTTATGCCGAGAGCGAGCCGCTTGTCTTGCCATATAGGTTTCCGCCGAGTCAGCGCCGCTGTTGTTTGTTCTATTCTTGCAATTACCTCTGGCTTCGATCCCTCTTCACTGATCAATGATCCCAGATATTTGAAACGTTTTACCACCTCAAGTTCCTGCCCATTTGCCCCTATTACAGATTTACACCCTGCTACGTTATTGGTCATGAGATTTGTTTTATCTGCATTTATTTCCATACCAAAACTTAGGGCCGTTCTATCCAATCTACCAATGAACTCCTGGAGTTCCCTTTCTGTGCCTGCCAATACATCAATATCATCAGCATATCGGAAGTTTGTGATAAGCCTGTCACCTATTTTAACCGTGCCAACGTGTCCTTTTAAGGTCGTCTCCATTATTCTCTCCAAGAATATATTGAAGAGTGTTGGGAAGAGTATACATCCCTGTCTCACGCCCACCGTCGTACGGAACCAATCGCCTAGCGTTCCCTCTACTGAGACAGCGCTTGTCGCCTGCTCATAAAGGTTTGCAATTACCCTCACAATATCACTGTTGAACTTATAATGCTTCATTGTTGACCAAAGCGCCGCATGCCACACTCTGTCAAATGCCTTTCTAAAGTCAATGAAGGCATGGTAGAGTTATTGTTGATACTCTTAGTACTTCTCATTCAGTAGCCGGATTAAATATCTGCTCGATGGTACTCCATCCCGGGAAAAAAACATGAGAATAAACTTGTAAAATTTGATTAAGGTTGAGTTATGTCAACCAAATCAACCAAATAGTTAATCAAAATTTGTTAATGGGTATGGTCAGAAAAGGTTAACGGGAAAAGTTTCAGGAGGAAACCCTGAGGAACAATCCGTATCCTATGTTATCTCCAGTTGTCTTCATAAATTCTTGCCACTGACCAAAGGTAGCTCAGGACCAGAGAGCGAGGTTTATAAAAGGCGCAGTATCTTCCTCACTTTAATCCAAATCACCGCGAAAGTCACACATTTCAGCGGACACAGCAAGACTGTCCACACGGCTTAACAAACAGAATTATCTTCATCACATGTGATGGACGAACATCATGGACAAATACAAGACCACAATTGACCATTTAACAAGTTTCATGTTCTCTTCTCGTTTACCAGAGGATTGGTCAAGCGAGACGTCCTGTACATTGACCTACTGGGGCAGTGTCTCCCACCGGAGCAGGTGGTCAAAAGGTGACGTTAGATCTTTGCTTTTGTGTATACATGTTGTGTAAGACTATTGTTATTGCTGTTGTTGTTATGTTGTCATAATCATCATCATCATCATCATCTACATGTAACATGTCCTTTATAGAACATCACTCCCATCCCAGACCCTAGTTATTTGCTGGGGTCTTTTGAGTATTACAAGCACAAGAATAGCACCACTGTCTAACAGAGAGCATGTCGTAAGGGGCGACTAACTGTGTGACATGGCATACCACCGGCCATGGTTAGGTGGGTTGTTTAGAGCAGCATAGATGGCGTCTAACAAGCTGCGGGTCTACCTTGCTCTAGTGTTTGAGTCTATTAAGATGGACTCATACATCGGTTAACCACCCTCCGTAAGCGCTTGTCAAACGCAGCGGAGTAATAAGTCGCTCGAGCCTAGCCCGCTAAGCCGGAAACCGTTCTACCGGTTACATACAGCTAATACCAGAGCTGGGACCTGCAAAGGGACATCTGCCACTGCAGAAGTACAGGTCAACTAAGAACTAAGAAGAACTCCCCCGTACAGCATGTCTGAAAGAAACTCTTTCCCTTGCCAAAGCTCATGTATTTACACTTGTGTCACCATACACAGCCTGCATTCTGCGATGAATGTCAACTGTTCGACATCCTTCAGTTGTTAGAAACCAAATCACCTCTCGCTGATCAACTCTAGATTCTGTATCACACCGCCATGTTTTCAATGGCCTGCTGAGGAAACTATAAGTCGGAGGACATTGAAATTTTGCTAACTTGACAGTTGGTGTGTGCTGTTTACATGACGTCGTATGTATGTTCACTTGTTGCAATTAGGTCCGGTTTCATTTTAACACACCTCGTATTTCGTTTCTGAATTATTTTGGGATATCTTTTACTGGCTCCACATAAAACATATCCTTAATATCAGTCCCTAAACATGTCAATCTCTGATTATAAATTGTCAAACAATGCCTTCAACAATTCTTGTTATATTTCGTATCTCAGTTTCGTGAGTTAATATTCGCTTACAGGTTTCTCAAGATGTTAAAGACCTCATCTCCTATGGACGTATCGAAGATGTTCCAAGAAGAACGAGAAAAGGGAATAATGCTGCCGGTTGAATCAGTAACCCCTGAGTTGTACCCAATCCACTTGGATTTGCCTTAAGTTGGAACCTCCTTCCAGCAGTGCTACAACATATTTGGCGAAACTTTGAAAATAATTTTCTAAGATTCATTATAACGGCAATGTTTATATCTCTTCCTTTTAAATTGACATGACTACAACTGTTAAATCAATAATTTGAAACAGAAACATCGTTTTAATTGCTTCTATAAAAATTGAACAAATCGTCATTTCAAATTTTAATTTAGACTTCCAATACAGATCACTCAGTCAGGAAAGCTATGTTATTTAAACAGAGGAGCATTTCTTTCAAATGCTGCTTTGAAATTTTAGTAAAACATCGTTTCAATTGCAACATACCGATGTTAGCAAGAATGTGTTTTAATTGTTAGTTTAGAATTTTAGTGAAATCTTCAATTGCAACTTACCGATGTTAATATGAATGTGTTTCAATCACTACTTTAGAACTTTAGTGATATCTTCAATTGCATATTACCGATTTTTAGCAAAAATGTGTTTCAACCGTGACTTTGAAATTTTAGTGAAACATCGATGACTGAAAAAAAAATCATCACTTACTTTCGGAATAAAACAAAACACAAAAGTTTCTGTGTGAATGTAGCAAAATTAATGCATTTCTTTACAATTGTAATCAGTTACTTTGAAAGTGAACAAATCACCCTTTTACTTTGAGATTTTAACGCTGTCATTAGTTATTTTCAAAATTAAACAAAATCACCCCCTTACTTCGAGATTGTAACGCTATAATCAGTAACTTTGAAAGCGACACAAAAATCACCCCATTACTTCCAAATTACGTTGATAAATTGTACCAAGACATCAGTTACTTGTGATTGTAACAAAACCATAATTCGAGTTGACATATTGTAACAAATATAAGGTACTTTGAGATTTACCAGAAACATCATTGCTTCAGTAAATGTAGCAAAACAATAGTTACATGTGATTGTAACAGAAACATCATTGCTCAAGTAGATGTAGAAACACATCAGTTACTTGTGATTGTAACAAAAACATGATTGCTTCAGTAAATGTAGCAAAACAATAGTTACATGTGATTGTAACAGAAACATCATTGCTCAAGTAGATGTAGAAACACATCAGTTACTTGTGATTGTAACAAAAACATGATTGCTTCAGTAGATGTAGCAAACCAATAGTTACATGTGATTGTAACAGAAACATCATTGCTCAAGTAGATGTAGAAACACATCAGTTACTTGTGATTGTAACAAAAACATGATTGCTTCAGTAGATGTAGCAAACCAATAGTTACATGTGATTGTAACAGAAACATCATTGCTCAAGTAGATGTAGAAACACATCAGTTACTTGTGATTGTAACAAAAACATGATTGCTTCAGTAGATGTAGTAAAACATCAGTTACTTGTGATTGTTACAAAAACATAATTTGAGTTGATAAATTGTAACAACACATCAGTTACTTTGCGATTGTAACAAAAACACCGCCTAGCAGGCTGTGGGTCAACTTTTCTCTAGTGTTTGAGTCCATTAAGAAGGAATCGCACATCGGCTAATCGCCCTCCCTAATCGCTTGTCCCAACGCAACGGAGTATTAAGCTGCTCGAGCCTAGTCCGCTAAGCAGGAAGCCCTTATGGAAGTACAGGCCGACTACGAACGGAGTACGAAGAACAAAATCACCACTTGAGTTGATCAATTGTAGGAAAACAAACAAAAACATTACTTTACTTTAGCATTGTAACAAAAATATCATTTACTTTAGCATTGTAACAAAATGATCATTTACTTTGGATCGGTAACAACAAGATCACTTGCTAAGGCATTGTAACAAAAACTTTACTTTTGAATGGAAACAACATTTTGATTCACATTAGAAATGAATTATTTTAAAAACTTCGAATGAAATGTTGATATTGCAATGTAACATAAATTTGATTGTAACATTCACGTCTGCGTGTTGTTTTATGTTGTGTTATGCTGTCTGTGTGTGTGCGCGTGTGCGTATGCGTGTGCGTGTGCGTGTGTGTGTGTGCATGTGTGTGTGTGTGTGTTTGTGTGTGTTTGTGTGTGTGGGTTCTATCGTAAAGAATGTGACAACATTGAACTGCATGATCCATCCGTAAAGTGTTGTCATTGAATGAACACATGAATACAATTTAGTATCCAAACGCCTTTTTTTATTCATCCTGTTGTACATTTGTCTTTCTATATCAAAGTCAAAGTCTACCATGCAACCATCATTCCAACCCTACGGTTGCGAAAGCTGGACTGTATACTCTGGCCATGCAAGGAGGTTAAACCACTTCCACACAGGTTGCCTGAGGCGAATATTCCACATCCGATGGCAAGATCGTGTCACTGACATCGAGGTTTTCTCGAGGGCTAACATGCCCAGCATCCATGCACTGCTAGAAAAAGCACGACTACGATGGGCCGGACACCTCGTCCGTATGTCAGACGAGGCGCTCCCAAAGAAGCTTCTCTGCGGCGAGCTGAGAGAGGGATGGCGCGAGAGAGGGCGCCCAAGAAAACGTTTTAACGACGGTCTGAAGGACTCACTAAAAAGTTGCCAGATAGACATCGACACCTGGGAATGTCTTGCGCAAAACAGATCTGACTGGAGAAGCGCAATCAAATCGGGTGTAGCTGCCGGTGAGGACGACCGTGCTGGGAAAGCCCAGAGCAGACGCGAGACGCAGAAATCCCGAGAAGCGGGAACACCATCCCCTTCTACAAACCTCGTGTGCTCGATATGTAGCAGATGTTTTCGTGCTCGCATTGGCCTGTTCAGCCACATGCGCACCCACACCCAACAGGGAAATCTGTGACAAGGATGATGTCGGCGGTCCTCATCGATAACGATGGACAGCTATTATTATTATATGTATTTCTACATTAAGTAAAACCAAAATAATGATCACAGACAAAACAACGACCAAACTTAAAGATAATTTACATCAACAGAAAATTAAGAAAGTCACAAATTTTGAGAACCTCGGCACAATTATAAGGAACAATGAAGATTGCCTGAAGAAAGTCAGACGGAGAATGGCTATGCCAGTACAGAGGTAGAATAAAATAAAAAATGTATGAAATAAAATGACGAACATAAAAATCCTGCGAACGTACATCTTTCCGGTAGCAACGTACGGATGTGAAACATGGACAACCTCAAAAACACTTAAGAAAGGGAAAGATAGAATCTTTGAAATAAAATGCTACAGAAGGGTGCTCAAAATACCATGGATAGAGAAAAGAAAAAATGCAGGTATCCTGTAAAATCTGATTATCGAGGAAAAGTGGTTAGTAAACAATATCGTGTCCAGAAAGCTAAAATATTTTGGCCACATCAAACGTCTAAATGGCCTGGAAAGAACGATACTGGGGGGTATGGTGACTGGAAAGCGGGGGCAGAGGCAGACTGAGGAGAAGATGGACACAAGAGATCACGGAGGTGATGAAGATGATATGGACAGATGCAGGAATTCTGGCTGGAGATCGAGAGTCTAACAGGTCGGCTGTTGTGAGAGGGACCTTCTGGAGAGAGAGAGAGAGAGAGCATGCTGCTTGATGTTTTGATGAAGATGACATGGACAGATGCAGGAATTCTGGCTAGAGATCGAGAGTCTAACAGGTCGGCTGTTGTGAGAGGGACCTTCTGGAGAGAGAGAGAGAGCATGCTGCTTGATGTTTTGATGAAGATGACATGGACAGATGCAGGAATTATGGCTAGAGATCGAGAGTCTAACAGGTCGGCTGTTGTGAGAGGGACCTTCTGGAGAGAGAGAGAGAGCATGCTGCTGGATGTTTATGCTTTTAAAAATCGATGTCACTGCACTCCGGTAGATGCTCAGTCTCTCTCAGCAAATGGCGAAGGGTATGGATGCTGATGGTCCCTGTAGCTCGCTTGTTGTACACTCTCCTGCTCCGTCTTCTCATGCTTCATACTCCACTCGAACCGTTGCAGTCTGTAGATTGCTGATTCATCAATTGCGTTGTCCTCATCTAACAGGCGGTCATTTATTGATTTCAAAATGTCACTTCTATTCATCCCTGATGTACCCATCATGGGAGCTTGTGAAGCCACGATGCCAGCTCTTTCATTGCCCTGATCCCCAGCATGAACAGGACAGTAGATCCATGTCAGCCCCTGGAGGTTTGAGGTCTTAACAGCTGCTATCCACTCATACCTAAGCGATTCCTTCTGTACCTTCTGAAGTACGGCGCGTCTGTCACGATGACTGCCCTTGTTATACGTCTAGATTTACATATATATCTCATGCAACATGATGATGATGATGAAATGTATTTACAATAACACAGAAGGTACTACAGTGTTGATTGTTTTTACAGTCTCAATAACGCATATTCTGAGATGATGGTGGAAAAGTTATTCGGGATTAAAATACGGGTGTCAAAGTCAATGGAATGAAAGTGAATGCCATCAAATTTGCTGATGATCAAGCCGTAGTGCAACGATCAGTGACAACATTGCAAATGCTGATTGAAAAATTAAACAGCACAGTCCTAGTTCTTCGTTCTAAGTTCTTAGTTTGACCCGTTCTTCGAAAAGGGGTGGTCACCCTTGAACGGGTCCCAACTCAGGATCCAGTCGTTTCTGTCACAGGCGCGTGTCGTCCAGTGGGATAGTAGCCCTGTTTCTCGTGGGGTCGGGAATGTTGTATTTTTCTAGTGAATCTCACCAGCGAGTTGGGGGCCGTCCCCGAGGTTTCTTCTTGTCGCGCGGGTACCACATGGTGGTTATGGTACTTCGTCTTTCATCTTGTCTTCTGGATATATGACCTGCCCAGCGGTGTTTCGAATTGTTGACGTACAGTAGGACATCCTTGATGTTGCTATTGTGTAGTTCGCTCGGCCGTTGTTGTCTGAGAGTAATGTCCACGAGACGTCTTTCAAGAGAAGCGTGTGTTGTTCTCAGTTGGTTCTCTTCTTCTTTAGTTAGAGACCAGGTTTCGATAGCATAGCAGAGCACTGGCATGACTACCGAGTCGAAGATGTCCGCAAGTAGTCTGGTGTCCTTTCTGGCGTTAGTTGCTATCATGATGAAGTTGAAGGCTGCCCAGCCCAGCCGTTTCCGTCTGGCGATCACAGGTTTTATGTTGTTCTCCGTGTTGAGGAGCCTTCCCAGATAGACATTCTGCCATCTCATCTCATTCCATCTCATCCTATCGCATCTCATTACATATCATCAGATCTTCTCCCATCTCATTACATATCATCCCATCTTCTCCCATCTCATTACATATCATCAGATCTTCTCCCATCTCATTACATATCATCCCATCTTCTCCCATCTCATTACATATCATCCATCTTCTCCCATCTCATTACATATCATCAGATCTTCTCCCATCTCATTACATATCATCCCATCTTCTCCCATCTCATTACATATCATCCCATCTTCTCCCATCTCATTACATATCATCCCATCTTCTCTCATCTCATTACATATCATCCCATCTTCTCTCATCTCATTACATATCATCCCATCTTCTCTCATCTCATTACATATCATCAGATCTTCTCCCATCTCATTACATATCATCAGATCTTCTCCCATCTCATCTCATTACATATCATCCCATCTTCTCCCATCTCATTACATATCATCAGATCTTCTCCCATCTCATTACATATCATCCCATCTTCTCCCATCTCATTACATATCATCCCATCTTCTCCCATCTCATATCATTCCACCCCATCTTCTCCCATCTTATTCCATCTCATCCCATCTTTTCCCATCTCATCTCATTCCATCTTCTGTCATTTCCTCTCAGTCCATCCCAACCCATCTTTTGTCATCACATCTCATTATATCTCATCCAATCTCATCTCATTCAGTCTCATTTCATCCCATCTCATCTCAGTTCATCCAATCGCACATCATCGCATCGAATCTCATCTCACACCGTCTCATCCAATTTCGTCTCATTCTATCCTATCACATTCTATCTCATTACACAACATGTTTGAAAGAATGGATATTGGGGGAGCAAAAATAGAGGATATAGAGTGGAGAATAGAGAGGTTAGATGACAAAGGAAACAGTCATGTGGTAGTATTGGTAGGAACAAATACTGTAAAGAGAGATGGTACAGAAATAATTATGGATAAATATAAAAGTCTTATGAGAACACTTGAGGAAAAAAAGTTTAGAAAGGTCACAATGATGGGCATTTTAGACAGAGCAGATGGGTCAGACTATCTAGATAGCAAAATAATAGGTATCAACCTTAGGTTACAGGTGAGGTGTGCGGACATGGGAATGGAATTTATTGATGTGAAAGTAGACAAAAGTAAAATGTTAGATAGGGGAGGTTTACATCTAAATGAGATAGGACAGCATGTTGTAGCAAAGTATATGTTCTATCATTGTGTTAGAAATTTAAACTAGTAAGGCCTATGAAGTATGAGACTAAAGATAGGCCTACAATAGGGTGCTATAGAGGATGTAGTCAAAGGGGTAAGTTGGTGTCAGGGAAGTGTGAAATACATAGTGGAAAAGCAAACACTCGAATGATAAAGCGGGAGCAAAAAGAGGAAAACCAACAACATTACAAACTAAAATGTTTTTATGCAAATGTGAGAAGCATAGTAAATAAAAGAGAAGAATTGGAACTGTATGTAGAAGTAGAAAAACCAGATATAATAGGGTTAACAGAATCATGGACATATGAGGAGATTGCAGATAGTGAACTTGAAATTGAGGGATATACAATGTTAAGGAAAGATAGGATAATTGGAGACAAGACAAAGGGAGGTGGCGTTTTATTATACTGTATAAATTCTGTTAATATAACGATCAAAGATTATTTATCATGTGGTAACAAAAATGAAAGTGTATGGGGAGAAATAGAAAGTGGGGGTGAAAAAACAGTGATTGGAGTGTGCTATAGATGTCCATCAAGTCAAAAAGAGGAAGATGAGGAGCTGATTAGTAGCATAGCAAAGGCAAGTGAAGGGAAATTATTATTAATGGGGGATTTCAACTATCCTGAAATAAAATGGGATCTGGCAGAAGCACTTGTAGAGTCAAAACCTTTTGTTAAGTGCATAACTGACAATTTTTTTAATTCAACATGTAGAAGCAGCCACCAGAGGCAAAAACATACTTGACCTAGTTTTTACCACAGAGGAAAATATGATTGAAAACGTTACCGTTGGGGAATTGTTTGGCTCAAGTGACCATCAAATCATCCGTTGGGATCTTATTGCAGGGAAAGAAATAAACATAAACACACGAACATACGACTACTCTAAGGCAGATGTTAAGAGGATGAAAGAGATAGCGAACCACATAATCTGGAAAGATATTGTTGTAGGAACAGATGTTGAACAGGAGTGGGAAAGTTTTAAAACAGTTCTAGAAACGCTAAAAGAGGAATGTGCTCCATGTAGAGAGGTAAACCCCAAGCGCAAAAAGTGGATAACTAGATTTGTAGTGAAATATAGAAGAGCAAAAAATAAAGCATGGAAAAAATATATAGAGGCAGGTAAATCAAAAGAAACATATGTAAAATATTTGGACAAGCAGAACATATCTCAGAAAGCGAATAAAACAGCAAAAATAGACTTTGAAAAAAAACTTGCTCAGAGGATCAAGACTGACAGTAAAAGCTTCTTCTCTTATGTTAGAAATATACAAAGAACGAAAGATAAAGTAGGCCCTCTCATAGACAGTACAGGGAAAATAATAAGTGAGAATAGGGAGGCAGCTAATCTGCTCAATCAGTACTTTGGCACAGTCTACACAAAAGAGGACTGCTCCAAGATCCCGGAGCCTACAGATATTTTTCAAAGAGACATGGATACAGCGGGATTAAGATCAATCTGTATTACAGAGGAAATGGTTTTAAAAAAATTGGAGGGGTTGAAAGTGAATAAATGTCCACGTCAAGATAGTATTCATCCAAAATTGCTGTATGAAATTAGAGACCAACTAGCAAAACCATTGGCTATATTATGTTCTCAATCACTTACAAAAGGGATTGTTCCACGGGATTGGAAAGATGTAGGAATAATTCCCTTTTTCAAAAAGGGCAAAAAATCAGATCCAGCGAATTAAAGACCTGTGAGTTTAACGAGCATAGTCTGTAAATTGTTAGAGTCAATAATCAAAGAAAACATTGTAATGCATTTAGACAAATTTAATCTAATCAGAAATAGTCAGCATGGGTTTACTAGAGGGAGATCATGCTTAACAAATCTATTAGAATTCATGGAGGAGGTTACTAAAATCATAGATAAAGGGGAGCCAGTGGATGTTATTTATCTAGACTTTGCAAAGGCCTTTGATAGAGTACCTCATCAAAGATTATTTCGAAAGTTAAAATCACATGGAATAGGAGGGGAAGTTGCCAAATGGATTGAAAATTGGTTAACGGGAAGAAGGCAGAGGGTGGGCATAAATAAGGAGTACTCTGAGTGGAGTGAAGTGAAAAGTGGTGTGCCACAGGGCTCGGTTTTGGGACCAATTTTGTTCTTGATATAAATTTAAATGATTTCGACATTGATATGAGATCCATGATTGCAAAATTTGCTGATGACACAAAACTATGCAGTAGTGTCTCATCTAAAGCGGAAGTGGATATATTGATGTCGGATTTAGATAAAATTCGAGAATGGTCTGTAAGCTGGCAAATGGAGTTTAATGTAGATAAATGTACAGTCATCCACATGGATAGATCCAATATGGAACATAATTACAGAATGGGAGAAAACAATATTAGAAAGATAGATAAGGAAAGGGACCTAGGGTTTATAATAGATCATACAGGAAAGGTGAGTGAGCAAGTTAAGGTAGCAGTGAAAAAGGCAAATGCAATGTTAGGTATGATAAAAAGAAATATTAAACATAGGAGCAAGGAAGTGATCGTCAAACTGTATAAAGCTTTAGTTAGACCTAGATTGGAGTACTGTGTACATGTGTGGAGTCCTTATCATAGAGGGGACATAAACATGCTAGAAAGAATACAAAAAAGAGCGACAAAGATGATAGTGGGATTCCAGAATTACAGTTATGAAGAACGACTCAGAAAAACCGGCCTACAGTGTCTCGAAGAGAGAAGAATTCGTGGTGACTTAATACGGGCTTATAAGATGATCAGAGGAATCGATAAATTAGACTATAACAAGTTTTTTTTAAAATACAGCCACCTACAATAACACGAGGGCATAGCTACAAGCTGAATAAAGAAAGGTCCTGGTTAGATATTAGGAAATATTTTTTTAGTCAGAGAGTGGGGTCTGCTTGGAATGCATTGCCAGGGTAGGTAGTGGAGGCAGGGACAGTTAATGCATTTAAGAATAAACTGGATGCGCATAGCTTTTAGAGCAATGTGATGTAAATGTAACTGGTTGTATACAGACTCTGCAGGGTCTTCTAAACCAGTATAAAGACGTTAAGTTAAGTGCATTTCTCTGCTTAGAGGTATGGGCTCAGTTTGTCCAAACCCCGCCTCATGCCATCTCATCCACCCAGCACATCTCATCTTAAGCAGGGGCAGACTGACGAGAAGATGGACACAAGATATCACGGAGGTTCTGAAGATGACAGCGACAGAGGCGGGAGTTATGGCTAGAGATCGAGTCTTACAGATCGGCTTTTAGTAGAGCAACGTTCTGGCCAGAGATCGAGTCTTACAGATTGGCTGTTAGTAGAGCAACGTTCTGGCCAGAGATCGAGTCTTACAGATCGGCTGTTAGTAGAGCTACGTTCTGGCCAGAGATCGAGAGTCTTACAGATCAGCTGTTGGTAGAGCAACGTTCTGGCCAGAGATCGAGAGTCTTACAGATCGGCTGTTAGTAGAGCAACGTTCTGGCCAGAGATCGAGAGTCTTACAGATCGGCTGTTAGTAGAGCAACGTTCTGGCCAGAGATCGAGAGTCTTACAGATCAGCTGTTGGTAGAGCAACGTTCTGGCCAGAGATCGAGAGTCTTACAGATCAGCTGTTGTGAGAGCAACGTTCTGGCCAGAGATCGAGAGTCTTACAGATCAGCTGTTAGTAGAGCAACGTTCTGGCCAGAGATCGAGAGTCTTACAGATCGGCTGTTAGTAGAGCAACGTTCTGGCCAGAGATCGAGAGTCTTACAGATCGGCTGTTAGTAGAGCAACGTTCTGGCCAGAGATCGAGAGTCTTACAGATCGGCTGTTAGTAGAGCAACGTTCTGGCCAGAGATCGAGAGTCTTACAGATCAGCTGTTGTGAGAGCAACGTTCTGCAAAAGCACATGCTACATGATGATGATGATTAGGATGATGATTATGATGATGATATTTCACTCTCTCTCTCTCTCTCTCTCTCTCTCTCTCTCTCTCTATCTCTACATCTCTCTTATTCTCCAGGATTGTCTGAAGAGATTGTTGAGAACATCATAAATTACGCTAAATCATTTACCCCGTCCTTGCAAGATTCAATGTATGACAATGTCTTCAGCTCTCAAATGTCGCTTCAGTTTACAAATATCTTCATTATTTACCGTATGATAGACGGTAAGTTCAATCAAACATAAATCGATGTTCTTACTTCATCCCCATTGGCTGTATAATTGTCATCATCATCCAGGTAACCTGAAAGGTCATTGGGGCACCAATACTGAAGATTGTTCGGTCAGTTCCCATCACTCCACTGGGAGTGTTTGTGCCAGGATATCGAATCTTTCATCTAGACGACTTAACCTCAGTGGTATAATTGTCTTTGTTGTGTATTGAGACGGCTGGCGCATTTCTGATTTTTCTCAATTTTTAATGAAATATCGGTGTGTTTTGCGCATTCGTTCGTGCTTCCAACAACTTCAGAAACTAACCTCCGCTGCCTTGCGGTTATATCCACTTGTAGAAAAGTCTTTGGGAGTTAACCCAGAGATCAAATCAGGAGCCAGGGTCCTTTAGGCAGTCATGCACTGTACTCAATGTCAGTTTGACAACTCCTGCGACGCCTCCGGTTTCAAGTAGTATCGAATTCTCGTTCCCTTGGATACATCGGCTGCGTGAAGAGAGGGAGATCTGCTGACTGGGCAACGGCGGTCTTCGCATCAATATGCCCAGACAGGTGTAGCAAACCCCCTATTTCTTTGCCCTGGCCGTGATCTAACTTAGAACATTCTCACACTCATCCACATCATCATGACCATACTCAGTAAATGACATATCACACAGCAGGTGGCATATTTATTAAATCATACTCATATCATAGAATGAGTAGAGAAATTACAAACACAATATAATACATATCTTAACTAAACATTATACTAAAACGGGAATTTTAAGCATTAGCTATTGATGGAATTCCCAACTTACTAAAAACCCAGTTCTATTGCCTTGCAATTACATCACACACACATCGCCTTAACTGCGTCTTCAACACACCTTATCAAATACTCTTCCTCACTGAAATCCCCTCAGGCGGGCGATCTCGACATAACTCGTTCACAATGTGTCCTTGCTTACAAACACACGTTCAGATTATCTATTAATGCAAAACTCACACACCTATTTGAGCGATCCTGTTCTATCACTAAACATTCGTCCAACAGTCTATCAATCGCTCCTCTACCTAAGTCGGTGAGTTAAACATACTATCCACATTCAGTCTCTCTCTCCTCTATACAGCCTCTCTCTCTCCAGCCTCTCTCTCTCCAGCCTCCCGAGCTAAACTTTGTCTCGAGTTATATATCCTCAAGCAAGGCCAGAGCTTGACCAATCGATCTCAGGTGATGGTCATCTTCAATCCCAATTGGACCGAAACACTTTGCACACCTGTCACTCATTCTCTCGCAGCAAGCCCCGCTGTCAATGTCGTCTGTCAATCAATCTCCCGCTACCAAAATCGGAAGGCCAGTGGTCAGTTTCTATCTGTCCACATTCCTTAACCCAACTCTGTTCTCCTTTGCTGAGACGGTGAGTGACCTTGACATGCATTCAGGTAGCTTTAAGCTTTTACATGTTCAGGCATCCTAAACTCCCCTTGCTCCGGCGGGAACTGTTACACAGGCACTAGAGGGACGTCACGTAAGGACTAATCCCATAGCAAAGATGCCTACAATGAGGCTTTGCTGCTGGAACGTACGCACCAATTCGATTAAGTTAAATTGAGTTAGGTTAAGTTAAATTGAGTTAGGTTAGGTTAAGTTGAGTTATGTTAGGTTAAGTTGAGTTAAGTTAAATTAAGGTAGGTTAACTTAAGTTAAGTTAGGTTACGTTAAGTTAGGTTAGGTTACGTTAAGTTAGGTTAATTTAGGTTAAGTTAGGTTAAGTTAAGTTGAGTTAGGTTAAGTTAGGTTAAGTTAAGTTGAGTTAGATTAAGTTAAGTTGAGTTCGGTTAATTTAGGTTAAGTTAGGTTAAGTTAAGTTGAGTTAGGTTAGGTTAAGTTAAGTTAGGTTAAGTTAAGTTGAGTTAGGTTAGGTTAAGTTGAGTTAGGTTAAGTTAAGTTAAGTTAAGTTACGAATGTGGAAATTGACTGAACTAACCATCAAGACGTCTCTGTCGATTTAACCAAACATGCACCGGAGTGGAACCCACAACGCTAGCCCGTTACTATCATCCGCAAAGCGTAAGCTGGTAATCATTATTCCCCCTATCATTACGGTACCGGCGTGCTCTTGAAGGTCATCACTCATAATTCTTTCCAGGAATATATTGAAGAGTGTCGGGGAGTATACACATCTTTGTCTTGCGCCGACGGATATGCCTAACTACTAGATTTGACTAAACTAAACTGGAGCCGCGTAGCGCTGTGGTTAAATTGAGTTAAGTTAAGTTAAATTAAGGTAGGTTAACTTAAGTTAAGTTAGGTTACGTTAAGTTAGGTTGAGTTAGGTTAGGTTAAGTTAAGTTAGGTTAATTTAGGTTAAGTTAGGTTAAGTTAGGTTAAGTTAAGTTGAGTTAGGTTAAGTTAAGTTAGGTTCAGTTAAGTTGAGTTAGGTTAGGTTAAGTTGAGTTAGGTTAATTTAGGTTAAGTTAGGTTAAGTTAAGTTGAGTTAGGTTAGGTTAAGTTAAGTTAGGTTAAGTTGAGTTAGGTTAGGTTAAGTTGAGTTAGGTTAAGTTAAGTTAAGTTACGAATGTGGAAATTGACTGAACTAACCATCAAGACGTCTCTGTCAATTTAACCAAACATGCACCGGAGTGGAACCCACAACGCTAGCCCGTTACTATCATCCGCAAAGCGTAAGCTGGTAATCATTATTCCCCCTATCATTACGGTACCGGCGTGCTCTTCAAGGTCATCACTCATAATTCTTTCCAGGAATATATTGAAGAGTGTCGGGGAGTATACACATCTTTGTTTTGCGCCGACGGATATGCCTAACTACTAGATTTGACTAAACTAAACTGGAGCCGCGTAGCGCTGTGGTTAAATTGAGTTAAGTTAAGTTAAATTAAGGTAGGTTAACTTAAGTTAAGTTAGGTTACGTTAAGTTAGGTTGAGTTAGGTTAGGTTAAGTTAAGTTAGGTTAATTTAGGTTAAGTTAGGTTAAGTTAAGTTGAGTTAGGTTAAGTTAAGTTAGGTTCAGTTAAGTTGAGTTAGGTTAGGTTAAGTTGAGTTAGGTTAATTTAGGTTAAGTTAGGTTAAGTTAAGTTGAGTTAGGTTAAGTTAAGTTAGGTTAAGTTAAGTTGAGTTAGGTTAGGTTAAGTTGAGTTAGGTTAAGTTAAGTTAAGTTACGAATGTGGAAATTGACTGAACTAACCATCAAGACGTCTCTGTCAATTTAACCAAACATGCACTGGAGTGGAACCCACAAAGCTAGCCCGTCACTATCATCCGCAAAGCGTAAGCTGGTAATCATTATTCCCCCTATCATTACGGTACCGGCGTGCTCTTCAAGGTCATCACTCATAATTCTTTCCAGGAATATATTGAAGAGTGTCGGGGAGTATACACATCTTTGTCTTGCGCCGACGGATATGCCTAACTACTAGATCCGACTAAACTAAACTGGAGCCGCGTAGCGCTGTGGTCAGCGCACTAGTTTCGCATCTGAGTGGTCCTGGGTTCATTCCCCAATTTAGGCGATAATGTGTTTTTTTCAGACCGCAACGGCTCCCGGGTCGACCCAGCCTTAAATAGGTACCGGTTCAGTCCGGGAAGAGGGAGAGGAGATGGCTACCGCCCTCATATAGCCGAGCTTTTGAAATGTGAGATCGCTAACACCTCACACCCCTACGGCAGTAATGCGATGGGTTACTTTACTTTATTTTTTTTTAAACTGGACCAGACCAGACTAGACTAGACTAGTTTAGACTAAACTGGACAAGTCTGGATTAGACAGGACAATATTAGACTAGACTAGACTGGACAAATCTGAACTAGACTAGACAATATTAAACTAGAGTAAATTAGAATAAACTAGACTACACTATACTGAACAAGTCTGGACTAGACTAGGCAATATTAGACTATACTAAATTAGACTAGACGTGACTAGACTGTACAAGTCTGGACAAGACTAGACAATTTTAGACCAGACTAAACTAGACTAAACTGGACTAGACAATATTAAACTAGATTAAATTAGACTAAACTGGATAAGACTATATTATACTAGACTAAACTGGACTAGGCAATATTTAATTAGACTAAATTAGACTAAACTGGACAAGTCTAGACTAGACTAGACATTATTAAAATAGACTAATTTAGACTAGACTAGACTGGTCAAGTCTGGACAATAGATAATATTGAACTAAACCAAATTAGACTAAACTGTATTGGACAAATATTAGACTAGTCTAAATTATACTAATTAAACTGGACTACACTGAATTAGTCTGGACTATAGACTGGCCACGACAGACTAAATTAGACAGAACTGAACTAATCTAAACTTCAAATTAAACAGGATTAGACAAGACTAGACTAAACACCAATATATAATACAATGTAATACAAGGCTGGTTTAGACTAGACGAAACAGAATTAGACAAGGCAAAAAAGCAAGACTAGACAAGACTGGACTAGACTAGAAATTTATAGACTGGACTAGATACGAAGAGTGTAGTGCTTGTGACTAGCAATCTTATCGTGTAAAATAAATTCTTAAAGAAAATACCATATTTAAACTACACAAAGTGTTTGGCTCCGGTTTCCTAAAAGGGGAAGCTACATGCACTGGGGATTCCATACATCAGCTGGGAGGATGAGGTGGGAGGGGGGAGGAGTTACAAGAAGAAGAAAAGTAAGAGGAAGAAAGAGATGAAGACAAAGAACAGGAAGAGAACGAGGGAGATGAAGAAGAAGAAGAAGATGATGATGAATAAGAAGAAGAAGAAGGAGAAGGAGAAGAAGAAGGAGAAGAAGAAGAAGAAGAAGAAGAAGAAGAAGAAGAAGAAGAAGAAGAAGAAGAAGAAGAAGAACATGAGCAGAGCGAGAGATAAGAAGAAGAAGAAGAAGAAGAAGAAGAAGAAGAAGAAGAAGAAGAAGAAGAAGAAGTAGAAGAAGAAGAAGAAGAAGAAGAAAAAGAAGAAAAAGAAGAAGACACAGAGGGAAAAGAAGACAAATAACAGGAACAGAACGAGGGATAAGAAGAAGAAGAAGAAGAAGAAGAAGAAGAACAACAACAACAACAACAACAACAAGACCAACGACAACAACAACAAGAAAAAGAAGAAGACAAAGTGGGAGAAGGACACAAAGACCAAGAGATGAACAAGTGTTAAAAAGAAGAAGAAGAAGAAGAAGAAGAAGAAGAAGAAGAAAAAGAAGAAAAAGAAGAAGACACAGAGGGAAAAGAAGACAAATAACAGGAACAGAACGAGGGATAAGAAGAAGAAGAAGAAGAAGAACAACAACAACAACAACAACAACAACAACAACAAGACCAACGACAACAACAACAAGAAAAAGAAGAAGACAAAGTGGGAGAAGGACACAAAGACCAAGAGATGAACAAGTGTTAAAAAGAAGAAGAAGAAGAAGAAGAAGAAGAAGCAAAAAAAAAAGAAGAAGAAGTAGCAGGAGACGAGAAAAAGAGAAAGAATTATTACTGATTTATTATTGTGTGCAGATTACATTGTAAAAGTTAGATTAACAACGAGCAATCATGGTAGAGAAAAATAACCTTCTTTCATAAACGAGTAATATTGGTACAGAAAAAAACCTTCTTACAGAAACGAGTAATATTGGTACAGAAAAAAACCTTCTTACAGAAACGAGTAATATTGGTACAGAAAAAAACCTTCTTACAGAAACGAGTAATATTGGTACAGAAAAAAACCTTCTTACAGAAACGAGTAATATTGGTACAGAAAAAAACCTTCTTACAGAAACGAGTAATATTGGTACAGAAAAAAACCTTCTTACAGAAACGAGTAATATTGGTACAGAAAAATAACCTTCTTACAGAAACGAGTAATATTGGTACAGAAAAATAACCTTCTTTCATAAACGAGTAATATTGGTACAGAAAAAAACCTTCTTACAGAAACGAGTAATATTGGTACAGAAAAAAACCTTCTTACAGAAACGAGTAATATTGGTACAGAAAAATAACCTTCTTACAGAAACGAGTAATATTGGTACAGAAAAAAACCTTCTTACAGAAACGAGTAATATTGGTACAGAAAAAAACCTTCTTACAGAAACGAGTAATATTGGTACAGAAAAAAACCTTCTTACAGAAACGAGTAATATTGGTACAGAAAAAAACCTTCTTACAGAAACGAGTAATATTGGTACAGAAAAAAACCTTCTTACAGAAACGAGTAATATTGGTACAGAAAAATAACCTTCTTTCATAAACGAGTAATATTGGTACAGAAAAAAACCTTCTTACAGAAACGAGTAATATTGGTACAGAAAAATAACCTTCTTACAGAAACGAGTAATATTGGTACAAAAACATAGTCTTATTACAGAAAGGAGTAATATTGGTACATCCAAATAACCTTGCTACAGAAACGAGTAATATTGGTGCGGAAAAAAACCGTGCTATGGAAACGAGTAATATTGGTACGGAAAAATAACCTTGCTACAGAAACCAGTAATATTGGTACAGAAACATAGCCTTCTTACAGAAAGAAGTAATATTGGTACAGAATAAATAACCTTGCTACAGAAACGAGTAATATTGGTACAGAAAAAATAACCTTGCTACAGAAACGAGTAACATTGGTACAGAAAAGTAACCTTGCTACAGAAACGAGTAACCTTGCTACAGAAACGAGTAATATTGGTACAGAAAGGTAACCTTGCTACAGAAACGAGTAATATTGGTACAGAAAAATAACCTTCTTACAGAAATGAGTAATATTGGTGCAAAAAAATAACCTTGCTACAGAAACCAGTAATATTGGTACAGAAACATAGCCTTCTTACAGAAAGAAGTAATATTGGTACAGAATAAATAACCTTGCTACAGAAACGAGTAATATTGGTACAGAAAAATAACCTTCTTACAGAAATGAGTAATATTGGTACAGAAAAATAACCTTGCTATCTAATCAAGCAATAATGGTATAGGAAAACAACCTTGCTGTAAAAACAAGCAATATTTGGCACAGGATAAAAACCTTGCTATAAAAACAAGCAATATTGCTACAAGATAATGCACCACAATTTTCTTGAGTGCAGGCAGTTATCAATGATGGCTTGCATCCTCAGAAGATAAACATTAAGTGACGATTGAGCAGATGTGCATTTGTGTGTGCACCTTCCTGACCTCGGATCGTGACTTAAAGATTAACTGGACTTTCGCCATCTACGACACGAAAAACCATGGCGCCTTGGCCCACCATGATCTGTTTTCATTGCTGAAGGTAGGCCGTTATTATCTTCTTCTTCGGCTGTTACTTGTGGTGTGTTGTTGTTGTTCTTACTAATGTCACTTGATCTTGGGTTAGGTGCTCTTGACGACTTTCTTTAGTGGCGGGTTACAGTGGCTTTCTTCACGTCCCAAGGAAACTTGAGATATTGGATCGGGGTTCTCCTGGCTGTAGTGCTATGCTAGGCGCATCAGTAAGCTCGCCACTATAGTGATCACAGCGAAGATTCCCACCTCGCTAGCCTTATTGTTAGTAAGCAACCTGTTTCCAGCGAGAACTTCTTTGAAGTCAGGTGGGTGGGCTTGATTAGTATATTTCACCTGATCTGACCTACATAGTCTGATCAATATGTTTCACCTGAACCTAGCTTACAAAGTTTAATCAGTATGTTTCATCCGCTGACCCTGAATGACATAGTCTAATCAGTATGTTTCATCCGCTGACCCTGACTGACATAGTCTGATCAGTATGTTTCACCTGACCGTGACTAACATAGTCTAATCAGTATGTTTCACCTGACCCTGACTGGCATACTCTGATCAATATGTTTCACCTGAACCTAACTTACAGTGTCCGATCGGCATGTTTCACCTGACCCTGACTAACATAGTCTAATCAGTATGCTTCACCTGACCCTAACATAGTATGATCAATATGTTTCACCTGAACCTTACTTACATTGTCCTATCGGCATGCCTCACCTGACCCTGACTAACATAGTCTAATCAGTATGTTTCATCCGCTGACCCTGACTGACATAGTCTGATCAGTATGTTTCACCTGACCCTGACTAACATAGTCTAATCAGTATGTTTCACCTGACCCTGACTGGCATAGTCTGATCAATATGTTTCACCTGAACCTTACTTACATTGTCCTATCGGTATCCTCACCTGACCCTGACTAACATAGTCTAATCAGTATGTTTCATCCGCTGACCATGACTGACATAGTCTGATCAGTATGTTTCACCTGACCCTGACTAACATAGTCTAATCAGTATGTTTCACCTGACCCTGACTGGCATAGTCTGATCAATATGTTTCACCTAAACCTTACTTACATTGTCCTATCGGCATGCTTCACCTGACCCTGACTAACATAGTCTAATCAGTATGTTTCACCTGACCCTGACTGGCATAGTCTGATCAATATGTTTCACCTGAACCTTACTTACATTGTCCTATCGGCATGCTTCACCTGACCCTGACTAACATAGTCTAATCAGTATGTTTCATCCGCTGACCCTGAATGACATAGTCTAATCAGTATGTTTCATCCGCTGACCCTGACTAACATAGTCTGATCAGCATGGTTCACCTGACCCTGACTAACATAATTTTACCAGTATCTCAACTCACCTTTATCTTGTAGCAAAGTGCTTCCTTCATCTGGCGGTCGGGTGTTAGAATTACTGGGTGCCAATTTCCAATGCATTGTCTGGCTTGGTACTAGCCACTTGACCAACAACAATAACACTATGACAAGTGAGCTCTTTCACTTTATCCCCATAGAAGTGCTTTTATTTATTCTCGTGAAGCACTTGAATCATGATTTCCCATCAGCTAAGTGCCTGTCTACTGCCAGGAAGCCGAAGGTCCTACTTGGCTTTCCTCACATGCCGAGAATGCTCATGAAGGTGGACTGCGGTTCTCCAGGCGGTTGTGTTATGATTGGCTGCATCTGCGTTGCGCTCACTACTACGGGGATCACATCGATTCACATCTCGTCAGCCAGGCTGCCTTGAAAACAGCCTGTTTCCAAGGAACGCTACATGGAAGAGAGATTGTGGTCTAGTGAGTGTATTGACCCTGATACAATGTCCTGGTCAATATGTTGTGCTTGACCTTGATGCGACGTCATGGTCAGCATGTTGTGCCTGACTGAACTAGCGTCTCAGTTGTCCCTGAGCGGGGAGAGAAGATGGGGTATTGGGAAAAAAATTCCATTATGTTTCTGAAGTGTTTCCCAGTCAACGACTTGCAGTCTGTTTATTTCGACATTCAAATTGGAATGGCTTGTTTACGTGCAGTGCGAGTACACGGGACCTCCGAGTTTATCGTTCATCTCCGATATGACAAATGCTTGATCTTACCTCCCTTGAGACTAGGTATCGCATGAAACTTGCCAGTTTCGATCGTCTTCTGTTTCGTACGTTTGTTAAGAGACAAACGTCTTATCTCTCTGCTATGTCAGCCCGATTTAACATAAACCTCGTCACATGCCATTTTCTTTCTAGAGTGTAGGTTCCCTCACGATAGCTCCGTATGCATTTCGGTTTAGGGCGAGTCGACCCACCTCATTCAAAGACATCCCCAGACTGCCCATAATATCCTGGTACCCTTTCGTCGGGGTCGACCTCCCAGCAACATGCCCTCCATTATCACTCTATGCATGCCATTTTGTCTGTTGAGTTGTCCAAGTACCATCTACGCATGATGTTAGTATGTATCGCATGTTGATGAATACCATCTTTGCCGTACCTATTCTCTTTCGTATTTCTTTTACAGATCTGCCTTCTTCCGTTATTATATGGCCTAGATAGGAGAGACTCTGTACCTGTCTTTTTTTAGTCTTAGCCGACATGTACTTCTACAGGGGAAGATGCTCCTGTGCTGGTATAGGGTGCGTGTAGCAAGGTTTCCTGCTTAGTGGGCTAGGCTCGAGCAGCTTAATACTCCCTCTTCGGTCACAAGACTCGCTTTCCCGGGAAGTCCCAGCCCACGAGATGCTCCGACAGACTGCGGGGGCGAGTTACGGGAAGAAGCCGTACTCATCCTGGAGACGTCCTCGGGGATGTCCTCGCAACACCTGGCTAAAACAGATCGCCACCTCTCCAACAGAACAGCAGGCCGCCCTCGCAACACCTGACTAAAACAAATCGCCACCTCTCCAACAGAACTGCAGGCCGACCTCGCAACACCTGGCTAAAACAGATCGCCACCTCCCCAACAGAACTGCAGGCCGTCTGGGACGCGGCCATCAGACGTGGTCATGGACATGTTTATTCGACCCAACGGGCCCTGGTCGCCTAAGTGTACTATTGATTGATTGATTGTTGAGACAAGCGTTGTGGAGGGTGGCTAACCAATGTGCGAGCCTATCTTAATAGACTGAACCATTAGAACCAAGTAGACCCACAACCTGTTAAGCTCAATCTATGATGCTTTAAACAAACCACCTAACCATGGCCGCTGTTATGCCGTGTCACAGTTAGTCGCCTCTTACGACATGCTCTCTGTGGGACAGTGGTGCTACTCTTGACCTTGTCATACACAAAGAACCTGGCAGACCACTCTTCTCACATAACCAAAATATATGTTGTTGTTTTTTTTCTTGCAATGTTGATTAGGAGCCAAGTTTATGAAATATGCAGCGGTTGCAAAATTATCGATGTGTGGTTTTTTATGTTATTTGTATTCTCAACATCTTTCTGTCACACTTCATTTCTTCTTCTTCTTCTTCTTCGTACACAGTCAGACAGTAACCATTATTTTTTCGAAAAAAGCGGCGGTCATCCTGAGGCTCTCGCTACTGCCATAGAGCTTGTCTTGCAGTTCTACTGGTAATGGCCACATCTGCTCTCTCTGATCCTCGTATGTCGGGCAGTTCTGCAGCAGATGTTCAGTGGTCATTTTACCAGTACCGCACGGGCATTCGTCGGTACACCCTATCTTCAATTTGTTGAATAGGTGGTACCTCAGTCTGTTGTGGCCAGTGCGAAGTCTGAAGACAACGACCTGCTCTCTTCGGTTCAACTGGTAATAGGCATCGTTTTTGGTGTAACCAGTATGTTCGGTTTCCCATTTGGTCATGTATCTGGCTTTGATAAGCCGTTTTGACTCTTCGTACGTCATACTGGTATCTGTTTGTGGTAGTCTTGCACCTTCTTTTGCCAGTCTGTCTGCCTCCTCGTTGCCTTGGATGTTGCAGTGTGACGGAACCCACTGTACCACTACCCTTTTTGGTGCGGACTGCTGGCACAGTTTGCAGAGTGCTGCTCTTAAGTCATTAAGCTCAGTGTTTTTCTGGCTTTTTAGCGCTGTGACTACGGCGAGAGCATCTGTCAGCAGGACTATATGGCTCTCATTTTCACTGTGTGTCACCATCTCTTCCACTGCCGCCCTCAGTGCCTCTGCCTCCGCTCTGAAATTGCTTGTGTACTTACCAGTAGCGAAGGACAGTGTTATTTGTCTGACATTTAGTAGATTCAGGAATACTCCTGCCCTCCGTTCTGTGTAGTGTTTGTTACAGAACCGTCAGTGTATGCATGGGTCCAGTCCATGCTTGGGTAGCTTTTCGATATGAAGCTTAAGGTAGTATCTCTCCTTTCTTTTTCAGTCTGGCAGTTTTTGTTTGCAATACCTGGTATATTTTCTACCACCTCTGGAAATATATCCTGCCTCCAGGTAGGTTTTCGTACAGTAGGGATGGGTTTTGGTGTTGTTAGTGTGTTTATGGGATCTTCGTGCATCTTTGCTTTGGCTATTTCTGCAAAGTTTCTCCGCTTTAGTTTCCCATTTCCCAAATTGTTTAGTCTCTGGTACATTTGATGGTCCGTCAGTCTTCGGAGTTTCTCTGACTGCAGCTGGGCTCTGCAGTCTCTTCTATCGGTCATGGATTGCAGTTTTGTAATCTTTTCAAGTTCTACAATTGGCGTTGACTTCATGCCACCTGTTATAATTCTCATGGCTTGGTTTTGAAGTTTGTACACTTCATTTCAAATGCTGTGATCTTATTTTTCCATTGTTGCAATTGATTTGTTTAATGTCCATGTTTCTCAACTGTATATCGCCACTGGAAAAATGCATTTCATGAACCGTTATATCTTGGACTGCTTGAATGTGCATTGCCATGCGTTTTTCAACTGTGGTGGTTTATGTGTTTATGTGTAGTAACTGCAAGTCTTCGTTTGATTTCAATTTCGGAATCGCCATAATACAAAGGGCTTGTCCTAAGTCTTTACCCTGACCATGAAGGAACAGTGGGGAAACGTTGAAATTCAGCCCAGTGCTTATTCCTTCTCACCTGAATTTATACATTTCTGCCATCTCTGCGTGACATTGAAAAGACCTTCAGAATAAAATAACTTATTTTTTCAAACTAAGCCAGTTATCACAAGCCAGTATGACATCTTCGTCACTGTCAAAATGATAGATGAAAGTACTGCAGACTATGTCTTAATGATAGATGAAAGTACTGCAGACTATGTCTTAATGATAGATGAAGTACTGCAGACTTTGTCTTAATGATAGATGAAGTACTGCAGACTTTGTCTTAATGATAGATGAAGTACTGCAGACTATGTCTTAATGATAGATGAAAGTACTGCAAACTTTGTCCAAATGATAGATGAAAGTACTACAATCTTTGTCTTAATGATAGATAAAAGTACTGCGGACTTTGGCTTAATGAAAGATGAAAGTACTAGAGACTTTGTCTTAATGAAAGTACTGCAGACTTTGTCCTAATGATAGATGAAAGTACTACAATCTTTGTCTTAATGATAGATGAAAGTACTGCAGACTTTGTCTTAATAAAAGTACTGCAGACTTTGTCTTAATGAAAGATGAAAGTACTGCAGACTTTGTCTTAATGAAAGATGAAAGTACTGCAGACTTTGTCTTAATGAAAGATGAAAGTACTGCAGACTTTGTCCTAATGATAGTACTGCAGCAGACTTTGTCATAATGATAGTACTACAGCAGACTTTGTCCTAATGATAGTACTACATCAGACATTGTCTTAATGATACTACAGCAGACTTTGTCCTAATGATAGTACTACAGCAGACTTTGTCCTAATGATAGTACAGCAGACTTTGTCCTAATAGTACTGCAGACTTTGTCCTAATGATATGACTACAGACTTGATTTCAATGAGAGGACTGCCAACTTTGTCCTAACAATAGGACTGAAGACTGTTTCCTAAGTACAAGACTTCATAACTAGTAAAACAAAAGAACCTCAACGCATAGGAAGAATGAAAAAAATAACAAAAACAATGCAGATAACAAAAAAGTCAACACAAATTTAATGTCCAATTAAAATGCAAAGTGTTCATACAAATGAACAATTCAGATACCCTGGGAAGTTCTTAAACAGTTAGTTTGAATGAAAAGGGTTAAACTGTTAGTTGGACTAGAAAGGATTAAACTGTTAGTTTGACTGGTAAGGATTAAATAGTTAGTTGGACTGGAAAGGATTAAACTGTTAGTTTGACTGGAAAGGATTAAATAGTTAGTTTGACTGGAAAGGATTAAACTGTTAGTTTGACTGGTAAGGATTAAATAGTTAGTTGGACTGGAAAGGATTAAACTGTTAGTTGGACTGGAATGGGTTAAACTGTTAGTTAGACTGGAAAGGATTAAATAGTTAGTTGGACTGGAAGGAGTTAAACTGTTAGTTGGACTGGAAGGAGTTAAACTGTTAGTTAGACTGGAAAGGATTAAATAGTTAGTTAGACTGGAATGGGTTAAACTGTTGGTTGGACTGGAAAGGGGTATTGGATGGGCTGGAGAGGATTAACCTATTTGGTTGGACTGTAAAAGGTTAAACTGTTGGTTGGACTGGAAAGAGTAAAGCTGTCAGTTGGACTGGAAGGTGTTAAACTGTTTGGTTGGACTGGAAGGGGTTAAACTGTTGGTTGGACTGGAAGGGGTTAAACTGTTGGCTGGACTGGAAAGGATTGTTGGCTGGACTGGTAGGGGTTAAACTTCTGGCTGGACTGAAAAGGAAAACTGCATGTGTAGGACTAGGAAGGGTTACAATTCTGGTTAGACTGGAAAGGGCTAAATTTCTGAATAGACTAGAAAAGGTTAAACTTCTGGTTGGACTGAAAAGTGTTAAACTTCTGGTTGAACTGGAAAGGGAAACTGCTGCCTGGAATGTAAATTGTTAAACTTCTGGTTGAACTGGAGAGGGTAAATTGGTGACTGGGGTGAAAACAGTTAAACTTCTAGTTGAACTGGAAGGGGTTAAGTGTTGGAGGACTGGAAAGGGTTAAATGTTGGAGGACTGGAAAGGGTTAAATGTTGGAGGACTGGAAAGGGTTAATTGTTGGACTGGAAATGGTTAAATGTTTGAGACTGGAAAGGGTTAAATGTTGGAGGACTGGAAAGGGTTAAGTGTTGGAGGACTGGAAAGAGTTAATTGTTGGACTGGAAATGGTTAAATGTTTGAGACTGGAAAGGGTTAAATGTTGGAGGACTGGAAAGAGTTAATTGTTGGACTGGAAATGGTTAAATGTTGGAGGACTGGAAAGAGTTAATTGTTGGACTGGAAATGGTTAAATGTTGGAGGACTGGAAAGAGTTAATTGTTGGACTGGAAATGGTTAAATGTTTGAGACTGGAAAGGGTTAAATGTTTGAGACTGGAAAGGGTTAAATGTTTGAGGACTGGAAAGGGTTAATTGTTGGAGGACTGGAAAGGGTTAATTGTTGGAGGACTGGAAAGAGTTAATTGTTGGACTGGAAATGGTTAAATGTTTGAGACTGGAAAGGGTTAAATGTTGGAGGACTGGAAAGGGTTAATTGTTGGAGGACTGGAAAGAGTTAATTGTTGGACTGGAAATGGTTAAATGTTTGAGACTGGAAAGGGATAAATGTTGGAGGAAAGGGTTAAATGTTGGACTGGAAATGGTTAAATGTTTGAGGACTGGAAAGAGTTAATTGTTGGACTGGAAATGGTTAAATGTTTGAGACTGGAAAGGGTTAAATGTTGGACTGGAAATGGTTAAATGTTGGAGGACTGGAAAGAGTTAATTGTTGGACTGGAAATGGTTAAATGTTGGAGGACTGGAAAGGGTTAAATCTTGAAGGACTGGAAAGGGTTAAACTGCTAGTTAGACTTGAATAGGTTAAACTGCTAGTTGGACTTGAATAGGCTAAATGCTGGCTAGACTGGAAGGGGTTTTAAACTGTTGTTTTTGCTGGAAAGGGTTTAACTGCTGAATAGACAGGAAAAGTTAAATGGAAACGGTTAATTAAAGGTATAAAGACAAAAATAATTAATAGAACAGCACACATTACAGCAGATTTTATTCTACGAGGCGTGTTCAAATGAAACCGGATCTAAACTGAGATATCGTTACCCATTGTGAAAACCTTCCGATACATCAGTTTCTTGTTAACCGTCATTTGAACTGTCCCTAGCACACATCGAATTTCACTGCTAGCAAACGTAAGCTTCGGTAATGGTCCACCCGAATTTCTGAATCAATTTTGACGATGGCATTTTCTGACGCAACAACATGCACCTGACCTGATCTTTCGTTAACTCACGTCCTTCTTAAAACATCGTTGTCCAGTACTTCACTGTTGTCTTCGATACACTTTTGTCACCATACACTGCCTGCATTCTGCTATGAATGTCAACTGGTTGACATCCTTCAGCTGTTAGAAACCGAATAACCGCTCGCTGATCATTCTCTAGACGAATTCCGTATCACACACGCCATGTTTTCAACGGTCTGCTGACGAAACTATGAGGTAGTGGATAATTAAATTTTGCAAACTTGACGGATGGTATGTGCTGTTTACACCAGAAGTGACATCATCGTGTGCATCGTACGTATGTTCACTTGGTGCAGGTAGGTCAGTTTCATTTTAACACGCCTCGTAATATAGCCCTTCAGCTTATTCTCTGAGACTCTTGGACCATTGAGCCTGTAGAATGTTGGCCATTTGTCAACAAGCTTGTAGCATGCTAATCATGGACCACAGAGTTGGTCATTATCTTGTTCTTTGGGGGATCTGAGTACGATACTCCTGGATTAACTTAGTGTAGCAATATCTCTCACACTGTTAATCCAAGTCTTTGTATGTCTGCTTCATTAAGTACATCTGAATAACTGGTTCATCAGCTAGGGCAGCTATTTCTCAAAATTATCCATAGCACTTTGAGCTTGTCTCAATTCTGGAAAAAAAATGATGTGAAAACAATTGTACGAGGGCGATTTGAACAGAGAATTCTAACAAAGAATTAACATTAAAGATCCCCCAGAACATGAGTTTTCCCAGTGCCAATGTACGGATGCAAGACATGTACAAACACACAAATATTAAGAAAGAAGATCGGGGCTTTCAAAACAAAATGCAACAGAAAAATTCTCAATATACCTTGGGTAAAGAAAACAAAAAAAAAAAGCCATCCTGCAAGATGTGAGTGTAGAAGAGAACTGCCTTATAAACCACGCTATGTCTCGGTTTTCTGCCACATCAGGCACCATGACAGACTGGAGAAAGTAGCTATAGAGGACATTGTTCCAGGAAGACGAGGCAAAAGTCAACCAAGGCATAGATGGACACAAGACATCAACAACAGCCTAAACATGAACATGGAGCAGGCGGTAGACTGAATGCTGATTGAGATTCATATTGAATGGCTGTGATTAGAGCAACATTCTGCTAAGGATGCTTCATAATGATGATGATTTTTTTTTGCGTTCGCCTTATTTTCTCTAATCCCCAAGGCGGTGTGCGTTGCACAGTGGTTTTTATTTTGCGCCTGTTGGCCCAGTGCATCCAACTTCAGCAAGCATTTTATGTAAGGGTCTGCTTCCTCCTGCATTTTCTAAGGGTTTGCTTCCCCAGGGTAACAGCCGGTGCTGTGATCGGGATCGAACCCAGCACCTTCGGATTGTGAGCCGTGCCACTTAACCACTAGGCCACGCCGTCCCCTTTGATGATGATTTGAAAAGTTTTACCTACAGCGCCAAAACTACGTCAGTGCTTAGAGTCAAGTGACACCTATGTGGAAATATTATGTTCAAGTATTGTTCCAGATTTTCAAAAAGTGTTGTCTCAGAGTCATCTTATTCTTCTTTTTCTGCCTTCATTCTCAGTCGGTCGATCGGTCGGTCAGTCAGTCAGTTAGTCGTCGGGTCATCTTCATCGCATTTGAGACAAATCCATACGCGCTCAGATCTCATCCTCAGTATGTCTGCCAGCACGTGATGACTGACCATTCCGGCCCTGTGCTGGTTAACCAGACGTCTTTGGATCTCCGTGTGGTGTTCTTTCCTCACTGTTCCTCGTTTCACACCCAATTCAACCAGTCACACCAAGGACGTAGAGTCTGGATCAACTCACGAATCTTCTTTCCAGGCGGTTTCCCTAACGGCGTTTAGGATTTCGGCTCGGCCCATTGATCTCCCACCCTCCACTATGGCTGTACTCGCCAACCTATCAGCTCTCTTGTTCCCTTCGAGACCTGCATGACTCGGGATGAGTATAAAGGTGACTCTATGCAACCTTGACCTCTATGCAACCTTGACCTCTATGCAACCTTGACCTCTATGCAACCTTTGGGTTTCTTCTTTGCACTGCCAATTGTCATAGGTTTTGTTTTTTGAATGTTAATCTTCCTCTTCGTTTATTCTCAAACTCCCACTAAAAAGCCCTGATCAGAGCTTTACAAATAGCAGGATGTGGTCTGAGAACGGAATGTGTTGGGTCGCTAGTTCACAGCTTTACTGCGATATTTACATCTTTTGATTCCACACATCCTCCGTCTTCGGCAGCAGCCATTTTTTAAGTACAGGGCTAGCCTTCCCTCTACGATTCCTTCTCTTTAGCCAGCCTTTTCTGTTCTGGGCTGTTATCCAGGTTCACCACATGGAGGTGTAGAAAGGTCTTGGCATCTCTGGTTCGTTGGCCCTGACGCTAACAGTCAGCTATCGGTCTTTTTCTTTGTCATCGTTTGTTCTCAATCTTCCGCTACTAATCCCTGAAAGGCTTAGCAAGTAGCAGAATGTAGTTAGAGAACAGAATGCACTGTATTGTAGATTACAGATTGACTGCAATATTTGCACCTTACGGTCCGACACATCTGACTTCAGCATGGGTAACGGGTTAGCTTTCCCTCTTTTATCCCTTCTCCTTAGTCAGTCTGTCCTGTTGCAGTCTGTTATCCAGGATCCCCACATGAAGGTGGAGAAATCTGATTCGCTGGCCCTGATGCTAGCAGTCAGCTTCCGGTCGCTGACCACTACAGCTCATGCACTGTCCAGCATCTTGATCATGTTGTCTCAGAGTGAAAGTGAAAGCTATCAACAAAGTGAAAGATGCACTACGTCTAGTCTAGCCTGCCTGAAACCCGCAAACTGCAAAGTAGATATTCCAGCCAAAATGTGAAGATGGGCAAGAAACAAGGTCACAAAACAAATATTTTGCAGCAATAGTCTGATGCTGTCACTATTTCCGCTTGCGATGGACACTTGCAAAGGCAAAGGCCGTAGTCCATCGTAGACGATGATAGCATAAATTATTTTCCTAGCGCTATTTTTAGTAAGGATTAACTGCGCTACTTTTTATCCTCACTCTCTCATCTCGTGCCACCCGACCCCAGCGCCAAGTCAAGAACAAGACAACTAGAGGGCGACTACGAGATGCACAGGACTCCGCATCAAGCACCCGTGAACAAGACGGTGGAGTCCGGAGTCAAACCTACACACCTGATCACGAGGCCGACGGCTTAACCACTTCGCCATGGAATCCCAGGGGCATGTAGTGGCATGTGCTGTCGCTATCTCCGCTTGCGATGGAAAACTATTATTATTATTTTATTATTATGTGTAAATAATTTCTAATGAAATGAATATAGGGGCATGTAGTGGCATGTGCCAGAAACATGTGGTATGTGCACAACAGATAGTGAAGTGGTGGCCAACATGGAAATACGATTGAAGCAACGTAATATGATCGAATTCCTGATGGCGGATGGTTGTGTGCCCGTCGACATGCATCGAAGAATTGCTGCGCTATATCGTGACGCCTGTATGGATACCAGTTCTGTCAGGAGGTGGGCATAGACTGTAAAAGGCTACAATCTGGCCACGACAAACCTGCATGACTAGGCTCGCAGCAGACAACTGATCACAGCTGTGCTCGCCCACACAACAGTCGACAAACAGTGGGTGGCTGAATTGGAGCGTCTCAAGTTTGACAACATTTTACCGTGCAAATCGTAAAGCCCTAATCTGGCATCTTCGACGACTTCTTATTCCTGAAGCTGAACGAACACTTCCAGCTTCATCTGCGTGTTACTAGCTACTATGGGAGCTCATGCCAATCTCCCACCTTGTTAGCCAGGCTGCCATGAAAATAGCCAGTTTCAAGGGAGGATAAGCCGAGGTGAGGGTCTTAACTTAACTTGAAGTTTTTAATACTGGTTTAGAAGACTATGCAGAGTCTGTAAACAACCAGTTTCATTTATATTTCCTTGCTCTAAAAGCTATGTGCATCCAATCTATTCTTAAATGCATTTATTGTCCCTGTCTAGACTATTTCCTGTGGCAATGTATTCCAAGCATTCACTACTCTCTGACTAAAAAAATATTTCCTAATATCTAATCTGGACCTTTCTTTAGTTAATTTGTAGCTAATCTCTCTTGTTATTGTAGTTGTTTGTATTTTGAAAAACTTGTTATAGTCTAATGTATTCTTTCGTTTGATTATCTTATAAACCTGTATTAAGCCACCCCGAATTCTTCTCTTTTCTAGACACTTGGTCAGTATATTTTTCCTGACACTGACTAACATGTCTGATCAGTATATTTTGCCTGACACTGACTAATATGTCTGATCAGTATGTTTTGCATGACCCTGACTAACATCTCTGATCAGTATATTTTGCCTGACCCTGGCTAACATCTCTGGTCAGTATGATTTGCTTGACCTTGACTAAAATGTCTGATTATTTTTTTGTTTTTTTGTGTTGGCCTTATTTCTCTATTCCCCAAGGTAGTGTGCGTTGCACTGCTGTTTTTATTTTGCGCCTGTTGGCCCAGTGCATCCAACTTCGGCACGCATTTTATGTAAGGGTCTGCTTCCTCCTGCATTTTCTAATGCTTTGCTTCCCGGGGCAACGGACCATGCTGTGATGGGGATCGAACCCAGCACCTTCGGATTGTGAGTCGTATCACTGAACTACTAGCCCACACCATCTCCACATCTGATCAGTATGTTTTGCCTGACCAGACGTTAGTCTTACTCCCCATAGTTACCAAGAAAACAAACATGAACAATGACAAAAAGGTTAGAAAGACAGTGACAAACTTCTTCAACCCTAACTTATGATGTGAAAAATGGGAAGGCTCACAGAAAACAGACAAATGTCTTACCATGTAACAAAACTCGGAACTTGTCTGCTGTCAGTGTGAAGGCTACTGGATCTGGAGTCACAGATCCAGCATGTTTTATTCCAAATTTTAGCTGCACACTTGGTTCGTTCACACTCTATTTGGTGAGAGAATGTAAAAGTCCCACAATAGTCATTTTGGACACATGCAGAACAAGGTTAAAGAACATACATAAAGGACACGCATAAATAATATGCATAAAGAACAGCCATAGAGAACACGCACAAAGAACAGGTATAAAGAGAACTCATAAATAACATGCATAATGATTACCAATAAATAACACACACAAAGAACCTACATAAAGAGTACACATAAATAACATGCATATTGATTACCAATAAATAACACACACAAAGAACCTACATAAAAAGTACTCATAAATAACATGCATAATGATTACCAATAAATAACACACACAAAGAACCTACATAAAGAGTACACATAAATAACATGCATATTGATTACCAATAAATAACACACACAAAGAACCTACATAAAAAGTACTCATAAATAACATGCATAATGATTACCAATAAATAACACACACAAAGAACCTACATAAAGAGTACACATAAATAACATGCATAATGATTACCAATAAATAACACACACAAAGAACCTACATAAAGAGTACACATAAAGAACACACATAAGAGCACACATAAAGAAAAATAACTACAGCCTGTTAGATGAAGACATCCTTCATGTTGATTAGAGCCCCTTATTTAAGAGGAAAGAATAGCACCTTAAAGCTGCCGAAGGCGGATGTGTCGGACCAAAAAGAAAATATCGCAGTCAAGCCGTAAACTAGTGACAACGCATTCCGTTCTCCGGACTACATCCTGCTACTTGCAAAGCCCTGTTCAGAGCTTTGTAGCGGGAGATTGAGAACGAACACAGAAGAATGAGAAGAAGAAAAGTCTCATAAAATGAGCCTGCCAACCACTCATGACTCACCTGCAGCTCGCTGGAACTGAGAACATAGTCAACTCTCCACTGTACAGAGTCCAGACTTGAAACTGAGAAAGGCAACCATCAATCACAGTGTCAATCAATTGTTTCTCAAATACATTCAATCATCATATGATCTTCTGTTTCCAGGTATTTGGTCATGCCAGATTTGCAGTCCCATTGCCAGGACGAAGTTCAGTCTTTTCTAGGTCTGGATGGCAGGTCCACAGATCTGCTCGCTCTGGCCAGGTTTGGTGCCGTAGGTATTTGTGGACTCACTGATCCAGCGCAGTATTAACCATGATGACTGGGAAAGAATTATCTTCATTTGCATAGACTGGCGCAGCACTATTGCGGAGGGTGTTCGGAGACATGATGTATCAAGGCTATTCAGAGACGATCGCTCCGCAGGTCAGCTCAAATCAATCTCGGTGAAAGGGGGTGTCCTACTTCCCTGTACTAATTCCAACAGACAATTCAGGGCTCTGATTGGCTTAATTAGCTATTTTCAAACTCATGCGAACAGTGGGCTATTTGCGAACAGTGGATGAAGACGAAGTGGTCTTATTGTTGTTGTTTGCGAATGCCCACAATGAGTAGGTTACTCTTTAGTGCGCTCTAAAAAGGACGTTAAGTGGTGGGTTGTCGCAGCTTTCCTCACATCTTGAGCGTGCTGATGAAGGTGGCCTGGGGTCCTCCAGACAGTTGTGCTATGCTTGGCTTCATCTACCTGCCACTCACTGCGATAGGTATCACGCTGATCCCTCACCTCGTTAGCCAATATGCCATGAAAACAGCCCGTTTCCAGGGAGGACTACGAGGAAGCTGAGGTGAGGGTCCTGGCCAGTATATTATACCTGACCCTGACTAACATGTCGGATCAGTATATTTTACCTGACCCTGGCTAACATGTCGGATCAGTATATTTTACCTGACCCTGGCTAACATGTCGGATCAGTATATTTTACCTGACCCTGACTAACATGTCGGATCAGTATATTTTACCTGACCCTGGCTAACATGTCGGATCAGTATATTTTACCTGACCCTGACTAACATGTTTCATCAGTATATTTTGTTCCTCCCCGTATTCTGTATTTAAAAATATTAATATTTGTTTTAATTATTGCAATGCAGAGACTACACGGCCTAAAGAAAATATGACAAAATACCAACATATCTTGGGAGGAAGACTAACGTCTGGTCAGGCTCAACATACTGATCAGACATGTTAGTCAGGGTCAGGCAAAATATACTGACCAAGACCCTCACCTCGGCTTCCTCATAGCCCTCCCTGGAAACGGGCTGTTTTCCTTGCAGCTTGGCCAATGAGGTGAGGGATCGACATGATCCCTATAGTAGTGAGTGACATTCAGATGAAGTCAAACAAAGCACAACCGCACGGAAGACCCGGTCCATCGTCATCAGCATGCTCGGGATGTGAGAATAGCTACGACAACTCACAACTTAAAGTCCTTTTTAGGGCAAACAAAAAAGTAATCCAGCTCGCTGTAGGTATTCAACAACAACCAACATATCAACAAAAGTGACAATTTGTAGAACATGTGTCTTTCCCATGGCAGCATACACTGTGAAACATGGACAGTTATCCAAACCTCAAGGAAAAGAATGGAGGTCCTTTGAGTAGAAAGGTTCTCAGAATAGCATAGATAACCACAAACAGAATTGGACAAGAGTTTACTGGTTCACATATTCTATCAACAACAAAATTGTAATACTTTGTCCACATCAGAAGACACAACGGTCTTGAGAGAACGGTAATGGAAGGGATGGTGCCGGGCAAGAGAGGCGGAAGCAGACCAAGAAGGCAATGGCACCAAGATGCCAAGGAATGCTTGGAGCATGACTCTGGGGCAGGTTGGAGAGTTGGCATTAGACTCAGAGACAGAAGACAATGGCACAAAGATGTCAAGGAATGCTTGGGCATGACTCTGGGGCAGGCTGCAGATTTGGCAAGAGAGGCAAAGACAGACCAAGAAGACAATGGCCCCAAGATGTCAAGGAATGCTTGGGCATGACTCTGGAGCAGGCTGCAGATTTGGCAAAAGAGGCAGAGACAGACCAAGAAGACAATGGCACCAAGATGCCAAGGAATGCTTGGAGTATGACTCTGGGGCAGGTTGGAGACTTGGCAAGAGATGCAGAGACATGCCAAGAAGACAATGGCACCAAGATGTCAAGGAATGCTTGGGCATGACTCTGGAGCAGGCTGCAGATTTGGCAAGAGAGGCAGAGACAGACCAAGAAGACAATGGCACCAAGATGCCAAGGAATGCTTGGAGTATGACTCTGGGGCAGGTTGGAGACTTGGCAAGAGATGCAGAGACAGGCCAAGAAGACAATGGCACCAAGATGGCAAGGAATGCTTGGAGCATGACTCTGGAGCAGGCTGCAGATTTGGCAAGAGAGGCAGAGACAGACCAAGAAGACAATGGCACCAAGATGCCAAGGAATGCTTGGAGTATGACTCTGGGGCAGGTTGGAGACTTGGCAAGAGATGCAGAGACAGGCTAGAAGACAATGGCACCAAGATGCCAAGGAATGCTTGGAGTATGACTCTGGGGCAGGTTGGAGATTTGGCAAGAGAGGCAGAGACAGACCAAGAAGACAATGGCACCAAGATGCCAAGGAATGCTTGGAGTATGACTCTGGGGCAGGTTGGAGACTTGGCAAGAGATGCAGAGACAGGCTAGAAGACAATGGCACCAAGATGCCAAGGAATGCTTGGAGCATGACTCTGGAGCAGGCTGCAGATTTGGTAAGAGATGGAGTTTCTTTAAGATGTGCTGTGATGGAGGAGATGTTCAGCAAAGGACATGATGATGATGTATTAGAAACATCCAAAATACAAAGACTCAGTGGATACAATTCTTTTCAATTTAGATTTTAGTTGATGTCAAGGAAATTTTAACATCATGAAAGCTTTAAAAGTGGGCGCTAATATACAAAAGTTGAAGAGCACTAGTCTGAAGTGTCCTGTTCTCAGGTGGAAGGTGATAGTTTGCCGGTGTCCTTGAAGTTGGTGGACTGGGTCAGATCTGTGGTTCATATCCACCTCTTGTATCCACAAGTGTGTGGCTCCAAGTATGGTTCATGCATAAACACACAAGCATGGTTCTCACAGACCCAGTGTAGCAATCAGACAGACTCTCATTTATAGCTCTCAGACTCTCGTGTAGCCCTCAGACAAATTCTTATATGTAGCCCTCAGACACACTCTCATGTGTAGCCCTCAGAGACTCATGTGTAGCACTCAGATTCTCATGTGTAGCTCTCAGACATGTGTAGCCCTCAAACAAGACTCATGTGTAGCCATCAGACAAGACTCTCATGTGTAGCTCTCAGACATGTGTAGCCCTCAAACAAGACTCATGTGTAGCCCTCAGAAAGAATCTCATTTGCAGCGCTCAGACTCTCATGTGTAGCCCTCACACAGACTCTCATGCGTAGCCCTCAAACAAGACTATCATGTGTAGCCCTTACACAGACTCTCATGTGTAGCCCTCAAACAAGAATCTCATGTGTAGCCCTCAGACTCTCATGTGTAGCCCTCACACACTCTCATGTGTAGCCCTCAAACAAGACTCTCATGTGTAGCCCTCAGACTCTCATGTGTAGCCCTCATCAGGCTCACATTCATAGCTCTCAGACAGATTTTCACGAGTAGCACTGAGACAGACTCATGTGTGGCCCTCAGACAGACTCTCATATGTATCCCTCAAATAGATTCTCATGTGTAACCCTCAGACAGACTCTCGGGTGTACCCCTCAGACAGACTTTGGGTGGTTTGTTGTACATGTCTTGGGTGGTCTGGTGTACGTGCTTCGGTTTGTCTGGTGTATATGTTTTGGTTGGTCTGGTGTATATGTTTTGGTTGGTCTGGTGTACATCCTTCGGTTTGTCTGGTGTATATGTTTTAGTTGGTCTGGTGTATATGTTTTGGTTGGTCTGGTGTACATGCTTCGGTTTGTCTGGTGTATATGTTTTGGTTGGTCTGGTGTATATGTTTTGGTTTGTCTGGTGTACATGTTTTGGTTGGTCTGATGTACATGTTTTGGTTGGTCTGGTGGACATGTTTTGGTTAGTCTGGTGTACAGGTGTTGGTTAGTCTGGTGTACATGTTCTGGTTGGTCTGGTGTACATGTTTTGGTTGGTTTGGTGGACATGTTTTGGTTAGTCTGGTGTACAGGTGTTGGTTAGTCTGGTGTACATGTTTTGGTTGATCTGGTGTACATGTTTTGGTTGATCTGGTGTACATGTTTTGGTTGATCTGGTGTACATGTTTTGGTTGGTCTGGTGTACAGGTGTTGGTTAGTCTGGTGTACATGTTTTGATTGGTTTGGTGTACAGGTTTTGGTTGGTCTGGTGTACAGGTTTTGGTTGGTCTGACTTACAGGTTTTGGTTGGTCTGGTGTACAGGTGTTGGTTAGTCTGGTGTACATGTTTTGATTGGTTTGGTGTACAGGTTTTGGTTGGTCTGGTGTACAGGTTTTGGTTGGTCTTGTGTACGGGTTTTGATTAGTCTGGTGTACATGTTTTGGTTGGTTTGGTGTACAGGTTTTGGTTGGTCTTGTGTACATGTTTTGGTTGGTCTGGTGTACAGGTTTTGGTTGGTCTTGTGTACATGTTTTGGTTGGTCTGGTGTACGGGTTTTGGTTGTTCTGGTGTACGGGTTTTGGTTGGTCTGGTGTACGGGTTTTGGTTGTCTGGCATATGATTTATAAGATCAAGATGCTAAGCAGCGCAGAGTTGCAGCGGTCAGCAACCCAAAGCTGACAGCTAGCCCCAGGGCCAGCGAATCAGAGCTCCCAAGACCCTTCTACACCTCCACGCAGTGATCCTGGATAACAATCTGCAACAGAACAGACTGGTTAAGGAGAAGGGATCGAAAAGGAAAGGCTAACATGGCACTCAAAAATACCATGCTGAAGTCGGATGTGTCGAACCAAAATGTGCAAATATCGTAGTCAAGCTGTAAACTACAACACAGCGCATTCCATTCTCTAGACCTGTGTTTCACAACCTTTTTACACCTTCGGACCAGCAAAAATGGGAAACATTTTTTTGCGGATCGGTGAAAATATAAATAATTTGAAGAAAGTTAAAAGTTTTTCCTGTTCACATTTTTTGTTTGTTTTTTGGTCTCTATCTTGTAATGATTTGAATGTTACAACTGACGTCTGACAGCGTAAGAAGAAGAAGAAGAATGTCACAACACAATAACACACACAAAAAAAGCCTTACATTCCAAAATACCAAAACATAGTATTCACAGATAAAGGAACCTTCTGATTCCCAGTTTACAAAATTATGTCTATTTCTTGTATCCGCATAATTTTTCAGCATGGCATGACCCGACGTGGTTGTTGATTTTAAGAACCTAAAATTTTTTTGTTTTTATTTTTTGGTGCGTGTGTCTAAAGACATATATTCATAAAGAATTTGTTGGTGTTTGTTGTTATTGTGTGTATGTTAGTTTCTGAGATACAAGAAGATGAAGGTGATAGTGGTGAAAAATAGCATAAACATAAAGACTCGCTTGGTAGCAGCTCTCTTTGACTACGAAGAAAAAACAATTTGCAGAAAAACGTACTAATACTGCGAGCAATGATTACATAATGGCTACGTCTGTCACTTCGACTATAAACGTAATTATTGTATCTACATAAAGAAACTAAATAGATCTACCTCAGAAAAATCTGTTCCAAAAACTTAACTCCCCCATTCTAAATAATTGGTGAATCTTCAAATACAAGCGATAAAAAGAAGAAATCCTTTACAAAATCTAAAACAAATTTCACAATCGCCATCATCTTCATCTAACCGCACATGACGGAAGCTAGAACTCTCTACAATCAAAAGAGCAGTATGTTCAGCCGTATCTGTGGCCTTAACCCAGTAGTTTAAATATTATAAAGTGATGACCATAGAGCTGGCGGCGTGAAACGCCAGTAAAACGGAGTCAAATCGTAATAAATTCATGCCGTTGAGCCGGAAGAGGTTAACCTCTCTAAAACGTGTCGGTTAATTTTCAAATGACCTAATTTACATATCACGATATTTATAGGCATTTGTCCCCAAAATACCACACTTACTTTGATAATCAAACATGCCAAATATAGATGAGCTATTGTGTCCAAAGCATACGGATACTTGTGTAGCTGACATCATTTGAATTTAAACATTAGCCAATCAGAAATTAGATCACATCAAGCCGATCTCCGCAGTTTGTGGCTTAAGCAGCAATCGCTTTTTCGCAGACTGGCAGGACATTTTTGCGGACCGGCACCGGTCCAAGGACCAACAGTTGGGAAATACTGCTCTAAACTATATTCTGCTTCATGTAAAGCCTGTTTCAGGGCATGGCAGCGAATGCTTAAGAAAGAAAGATGAAAAAGAAGAAGATATGGGTTATAGTTGGTCTGGTGTACAGTTGTTGTGCAGTCCGGTAAACAGATATCCTCTAGTTTAATTACAGGCTGGGGAACTGAGACGTTAGTCCAGCCAGGCACAAAATACTGACCAGGATGTCACGTCATGGTCAGGTACAATACACTGACCAGGACCACAATCTCTATTTCATGTAGCGTTCTCTGGAAACAGGCTATTTTCAAATCAGCCTGGCTGACGAGATGTGGACTGATGTGATCCCTGTAGTAGTGAACGCCATGCAGATGAATTACCTGAAGCTCTCCATATAATTTGTTACAAAATTTGCGCAAATTTATTATTTTTCATATCTCGATATAGTAGTTGGCTTTCAAAATCTGTAACTGTACTGTTTGTTTGTCAATAAATATGACTTTCTTGTGTGTAGAAACACAATTGAGTAAAGAACTTGTGGGTGTTATTGTTTTTGTTGTGTGTTTGTTAGTTTCTGAGATACAAAAAGATGAAGTTGAAAATTTATGGAAATCTCGGAAAAAATTTTGACTCGACGGCTAGGCCAAGTAGCTCAGACAGAAATCCATGGAAACCACAACAACGTATCGATACTGTGTTTATAATATCAACTAAACCATTAGTTTCCAATTCAAACGTAGTTCTTTCATCTAAACAAACAAAATAAACAGATCTACTCGATACAGATCTTTTCCAACAACCTACTTTACCTTTCGCAAAAAGTCGGCTTGCCTCAATCGGCATAATTAGAGGTGTTAGCAGAAAAATCTTTCAAAATCCATTTGTAATCTAACAAACAATACTTTAACCGGCAAAATATCGTGTGTAGATGGTGACGTATTCAGCATAAAAAACTGGCTTTGGGTAGAGTCTCCATGCCAAATAAAAATTTTTTAAATTTTGATTTCCTGGTCAAATAAGTCTTGACTGTAGCATGCTGAAAGTTAAGCAAAGCATAGTTCAACCGCCTGGAGGACCGCAGTCCACCTTCATCAGCATGCTCAGGATGTGAGGAAAGCTACTGCAATCCGCCCCTTTACTTCCTTTTCACGGCGCACAAAAGAGTAAACTTACTCATTGTGGAAATTAAACAACAAATTACAACAACTTTTCCTGCCGAAGACGGATGTGTCGGACCGAAAGGTGCAAATATCGCAGTCAAGCTGTAAACTAGCGACACAACGCATTCCATTCTCCGGACTACATCCTGCTACTTGCAAAGCCCTGTTCAGAGCTTGGTAGCAGGAGATTGAGAACGTTCGCAGAAGAAGAAGACAACACCTTTAACCCTACCAGACCGCTGTACCTATTTTTTGGTAATTTCCAAATCTGCCGCTATACCGCTGGACCTAATTTTAGGTACTTTAGGTAGTACGTGAAAAAATGTGTCACAATCTAAAAATAATCAACCAATCGTGGTCAAACTTCATGGTTAGCCATTGCAAATGTCTGCCCCCATGTTTGAATTGACTTTGTGTGGTTTAACATGAAAAATTCTGAAAATTCAAAATGAATTGAGCGACTGATCAACCAAGCACTTCAACGGGAAAGCGAAGTAGGTCTAGGCTTATGACAGTCCAACAGGTGATCGATACTTTGGTTGATTCAGACTCTGAGGAGTGAGAATTTCATAAAGAATATGTTTCCAGTTCAAGTGAAACAGACAATGAGAGCTCGAGTGATGAGGAGAATCTTGAACCTTGTAGATCTAGAGCTAGATCGATAGTAAGAGAAGGGGGGGGGGGGGGGCGTGTCCCTCAAACAGCTGATGGGGGAGATCTAGGTGGTGATGAAGGTTCATCCTGTTGGGTGGATTGGCACAGAAAGGTAGAATATTGGCGCTAGATGAAAGGTAGACCTATTGTCTACAATGTCTCCAAGTTCCATCTTATTCTAACCACTTGTTTGCATATAACTAACACTTTTCTATATCATGTTGGTTTTTTCTCTTTAATGCTCAGGAGCCCAGGTAAAGGGGACAGTTAGTGTCAGGGCCTCAGGTCTGGTAGGGTTAACTTCCTTTTCAGGGCGCACAAAAGAGTAAACTTAATCATTACGGAAATTAAACACCAATTGCAACAACTTTAATAACAGGTCTAGCTTGACACTTAAACACATTGAACCCACCTCTTAGACTGGTATGCCTAAAATAATCCTGGAGCTGTCCTTGTCCATCTGAGTATGATCTACACACTGACGTGGTGTGTTCTGTCGAAATAAAGATTTTCACATTAAATTTCTACTTTTGTTTCTATTCAATTTTAGTGTCTTTTTTCAGTGCATGCTTGGATCTACTGTCCTGGTCATGCCGATGTTCAGGGCAATGAAAGAGCTGACATCTTGGCTTCACAAGCTCCCATCATGGGCACATTGGTGATGGACAGAAGTGACGTTTTGAAATCAATCAATGACCGCCTGCTGGATGAGGACACCGCAATAGATGAAGCAGCAATCTACAGACTGCAAAGTTTTGACATTAAACGAGGTTCGAGCGGAGTGGGGCGCATGAGAGGACGACGAAGGAGAGTGTACAACTAGCGAGCTACAGCGACCATTAGCATCCATACATTATGCCATTTGATGAGAGAGAGACTGAGCACCTATGGGTATGCCCGGAGTAAAGTGACGTCGATTCTTAGAAACAGAAACAGTGCATGCAGACAGTAATAATAATAATAACAATAATAAAAATGTAAAAGAAAAAAAAGGAATAACACTAAGATGGTTGTATACCGAGTCAAAATTTTCAAGTCAAAATGTTACAGAAAGATCCTCAGAATACCCTGGACAAAGAAAAAGACAAATATAGACATTCTGTGAAATTTGAACATAGACGAGAATTGGTTTATCAATTCCATTTTGGTTAGAAAATTGAAATACTCGGTCACATCAAGAGACACAACGGTCTTAAGAGAACAGTGATGGAAGGTATAGTGCTAGGCAAAAAAAGTAGGCGTAGAGCAAGAAGACGATGGCACCAACATATCCAGGAATGCCTGTGACGGGGGCTGGAGTTTTGGCAATGGATGGAGTTTTTTCCAGACGGGCTGTGATGGAAGCAGCATCCTATAAAGTATATGCTACATAATGATGATGAGTATGGTTGTATAACACTCTCCCTATGTCCCAGTTTTGACTTATGGATATGATTCTGTTTCTAAGAATCTACGTCACTGCACTCCGGGCATACCCATAGGTGTAGAAGAGGAGTGACTAAGTAAGTAAGGTATAAGTGAGGGACATAGGGGTTTTAATAGATCATACAGGTAAAGTGAGTGAGCAAGTCCAGATAGCAGTGAAAAAGGCGTGGTTTTTATTTTGCGGCTGTCGGCTCAGTGCATCCGACTTCAGCATTCATTTTATGTAAGGGTCTGCTTCCTCCTGCATTTTCTAAGGGTTTGCTTCCCCGGGGTAATGGCCGGTGCTGTGATGGGGATCGAACCCAGCACCTTTGGATTGTGAGCCATACCACTTAACCACTAGGCCACGCCGGTGGAGGAGATATAAACATGCTGGAAAGGATGCAAAAAAGAGCGACAAAGCTGATTCCAAAATTACAGTTATGAGGAAAGACTCAGAAAAACCGACCTAGAGTGTCTATAAAAGAGAAGAATTTGAGGTGATACAGGTTTATAAGATAATCAAAGACAAGGATAAATTAGAAATACAAGTTTAACAAGTTTTTCAAAATACAACCACCTACAAGAAGAAGAGGGAATAGCTACAAATTAACTAAAGAAAGGTCTAGATTAAAAATTAGGAAATATCTTTTTAGCCAGAGAGTGGTGAATGCTTGGAAAACCACAGAAAGTAGTGGAGGCAGGGATAATTAATGCATTTAAGAATAGATTGGATGCGAATAGTTTTTAGAACAATGACATGTAAAAGAAACTGGTTGTATACAGGCTCTGCAGAGTCTTCTAAACCAGTATAAAGAAGTTAAGTTAAGAACACTCTATACTCCAGGGTAGATGACGAGTGACTAAGTAGGTAAGGTAGAAGACTCTACACCCCAGAGAAGAAGAGAAGTGACTAAATAAGTAGAGTAAAAGACTTCGCACAAGGATAGAAAAGGAACAACTAAGTAAGTCAGGTAGAATCCACTACACCTCAGGGTAGAAGACGAGCGACTAAGTAAATATGGTAGCAGACTATACACCCCAGGAAAGAAGAGAGCGACTTAGTAAGTAAGTAATTTGAGAGTTTTCGATAATGACTGCTCAGCAAGTATGAGTTTTTCATGTACTACCTCTGGGCAATCCGAGCTGCTGGAGCTCATTGGCTAATGTCTCTGCGTCCACATCATACTTGGCTGCACTTGACAGAATGAAGGTCAAAGCCGCAATTGATGCCTTTATGTCACCGGTCTCTGAGGACAGATATCAAACAAGCATGTGAATGTTTAAAACAAACATGTGAATGTTTAAAAAAGACATGTGAATGTTTAAAAAAGACATGTGAATGTTTAAAAAAGACATGTGAATGTTAAAAAAAAGACATGTGAATGTTTAAAACAGACGTGAATATTTTTAAAAAGACGTGAATAATTAAAACAAAAATGTGAATGTTTGAATGGTTGATGTTTACCTTCCTCGTCATCTTCTTCTGAACACCCGCGAAAGTGAGTTATATAATTGTTTATTCCGTGTTCTATAATATATATGAAGGTGCTTTTAAAACTTTCTGTCAAACCAAGCTAGCTATTCCCCACTCTCTGCGGTGAGAAATTCTAAATATTGGGGAGGTTAGAGTTATGTACCCTAGATACACTAGTACGCATATGTTACTGAACAGATGGGCCTCGAAAGTACGCTCACGAATGCTAAACGGGCCCTATTTTGACACGTGGCCCACCTTGCAGAGGACATTCCTGCCCACCAGATCCTAGAGCAGGTTATGGACATCAGGAATGGCAAATGTGGTCTTCTCTGTTGTGGTCTGCTCGTCTCCATTGTGACTCCGCTCTTCTCTGTTGTGGTCCAGCTCTTCTCCATTGTGGTCCCGTTCTTCTCCATTGTGGTCCCGCTCTTAGTCCTGCTCTTCTTCATTGTGGTCCCACATTTCTCCATTGTGGCCCAGCTCTTCTCCATTGTGGTCCCACTCTTCTCCGTTGTGGTCCCGCTCTTCTCCGTTGTGGTCCAGCTCTTCTTCATTGTGGTCCTGCTCTTTGTCCCACTCTTCTTCATTGTGGCCCAGCTCTTCTCCATTGTGGCCCAGCTCTTCTCCATTGTGGTCCCGCTCTTCTCCGTTGTGGTCCTGCTCTTCTCCGTTGTGGTCCAACTCTTCTCCATTGTGGCCCAGCTCTTCTCCATTGTCGTCCTGCTCTTCTCCGTTGTGGTCCCATTCTTCTCCATTGTGGTCCCGCTCTTCTCCGTGGTAGTCCCATTCTTCTCCATTGTGGTCCCGCTCTTCTCCGTTGTGGTCCCGCTCTTTGTCCTGCTCTTCTTCGTTGTGGACCCGCTCTTCTCTGTTGTGGCCCAGCTCTTCTCCATTGTGGTCCTGCTCTTTGTCCCGCTCTTCTCCCTTGTGGTCCCACTCTTCTCCATTGTGGTCCCACTTTTCTCCATTGTGGTCCTGCTCTTCTCCATTGTGGTCCCACCCCTGCATCCATTTATGCACCACCTGCGTAGGTCTAATCGGAAAGAGCTAACCGAAGATACAGCAATCAGGGACATAAATTAACTACACAGAAGAGATCAAAGTCTCATCTTTCAGTTCCAAACAGGACACACGAGAGTCAATAGCCACTTGAACCGCATCAATCCCCAACAACCGCCCATGACTAGACACTGCTCTCATCCTAATGAAACTGTTCGACACCTACTCATTGAGTGCAAAGTGCATGCGAATATAAGGAAAATATTCTTACAAACACGGCAGACAATCGTCAACACACTGAACGGAGCAGTGAAACAACTGAAGAAGACCTGTATCTATATAAGAATGGCATAGGGTTGACAAGAGCAGGGTTGCTCAGCAGCTATGGGATAACAACAACAATGAGCTAGAGACACATAGCTGGATGCTAGCATCAGGGTCGGTGAACCATAGCTGGATGCTAGCATCAGGGTCGGTGAACCATAGCTGGATGCTAGCATCAGGGTCGGTGAACCATAGCTGGATGCTAGCATCAGGGTCGGTGAACCATAGCTGGATGCTAGCATCAGGGTCGGTGAACCATAGCTGGATGCTAGCATCAGGGTCGGTGAACCATAGCTAGATGCTAGGATCAGGGTCGGTGAACCATAGCTGGATGCTAGCATCAGGGTCGGTGAACCATAGCTGGATGCTAGCATCAGGGTCGGTGAACCATAGCTAGATGCTAGGATCAGGGTCGGTGAACCATAGCTGGATGCTAGCATCAGGGTCGGTGAACCATAGCTGGATGCTAGCATCAGGGTCGGTGAACCATAGCTGGATGCTAGCATCAGGGTCAGTGAACCATAGCTGGATGCTAGCATTAGGGTCCGTGAACCATAGCTGGATGCTAGCATCAGGGTCGGTGAACCATAGCTGGATGCTAGCATCAGGGTCGGTGAACCATAGCTGGATGCTAGCATCAGGGTCGGTGAACCATAGCTGGATGATAGCATCAGGGTCGGTGAACCATAGCTGGATGCTAGCATCAGGGGTCAGTGAACCATAGCTGGATGCTAGCATCAGGGTCGGTGAACCATAGCTGGATGCTAGCATCAGGGTCGGTGAACCATAGCTGGATGATAGCATCAGGGTCGGTGAACCATAGCTGGATGATAGCATCAGGGCCGGTGAACCATAGCTGGATGCTAGCATCAGGGTCGGTGAACCATAGCTGCATGCTAGCATCAGGGTCGGTGAACCATAGCTGAATGCTAGCATCAGGGTTGGTGAATCATAGCTGGATGCTAGCATCAGGGTCAGTGAACCATAGCTGGATACTAGCATCAGGGGTCAGTGAACCATAGCTGGATGCTAGCATCAGGGACAGTAAACCATAGCTGGATACTAGCATCAGGGGTCAGTGAACCATAGCTGGATGCTAGCATCAGGAACAGTAAACCATAGCTGGATGCTAGCATCCGGGACAGTGAACCATAGCTGGATGCTAGAATCAGGGACAGTGAACCATAGCTGGATGCTAGCATCAGTCTCTGTGAACTATAGCTGGATGCTAGCATCAGGGTCGGTGAACCATAGCTGGATGCTAGCATCAGGGACAGTGAACCATAGCTGGATGCTCGAATCAGGGACCGTGAACCATAGCTGGATGCTAACATCAGAGATCAGTGAACTATAGCTGGATGCTAGCATCAGGGTCAGTGAACCATAGCTGGATACTAGCATCAGGGGTCAGTGAACCATAGCTAGATGCTAGCATCAGGGACAGTAAACCATAGCTGGATGCTAGAATCAGGGACAGTGAACCATAGCTGGATGCTAGCATCAGGGACAGTGAACCATAGCTGCATGCTAGCATCAGGGTCGGTGAACCATAGCTGGATGCTAGCATCAGTCTCGGTGAACTATAGCTGGATGCTAGCATCAGGGGTCAGTGAACTATAGCTGGATGCTAGCATCAGGGTCAGTGAACTATAGCTGGATGCTAGCATCGGGGTCGGTGAACTATAGCTGGATGATAGCATCAGGGTCAGCAAACCATAGCTGGATGCTAGCATCGGGGTCAGTGAACTATAGCTGGATGCTAGCATCGGGGTCGGTGAACTATAGCTGGATGCTAGCATCAGGGTCAATGAACCATAGCTGGATGCTAACATCAGAGATCAGTGAACTATAGCTGGATGCTAGCATCAGGGTCAGTGAACCATAGCTGGATACTTGCATCAGGGGTCAGTGAACCATAGCTAGATGCTAGCATCAGAGTTGGTGAACCATAGCTGGATGCTAGCATCAGGGTCAGTGAACCATAGCTGGATGCTAGCATCGGGATCGGTGAACTATAGCTGGATGATAGCATCAGGGACAGTGAACCATAGCTGGATGCTAGCATCAGGGGTCAGTGAAATATAGCTGGATACTTGCATCAGGGTCAGTGAACCATAGCTGGATGCTAGCATCAGGGGTCAGTGAACCACAGCTGACAAAAAACCCTGGAAACAAGTCACACTAGACACCTCGTGTAGTCTGGCTAAGGGTTACGGATAAAAGATGGAAGGCAAACCCTGTACCCAAAAAAGTCAGTTGAAATCAGTTTAAGAAATTTTATCAAATCACCTACAATTAGATTGTACTGGGAGATATGGTATGTGACAGTTCTAGTTGCAGCTTGGGCGTTTAGGGCCAGGGAGATTGGGCTAGCAACTCTAAGAAACAAAGGTTGCCTGAATGTTGCAAAAATGTTACAAATTAAGAGTAACATGTACAAGTGAGCATATACACAGCAGGAATGCTTACCAAACTTTGCATCGGAGGTCAACTTCTGAACTTTCTCATACTGAAAACAGATGAGAAACATATCATGAAAGACTACTCCCAACACGGAATCATTTAGCTTACTTACTTACTAACCTTATCTGAGCACTACGTCATATAGTGTTCATGCAGTGTTCAGCGATTTGAATTGTTGAATTGCCCTGATATTCACCTTCAGCATGTCGCTCTCATCACATGTATTCGGAAGGTTGGTGTAACAGTTCCCGCCGGAGCAAGGGGAGTTTAGGACAGGGGTGAGGTGGTTTCTGATGCCTGAACATGTTAAAGCTTAAAGCTACCTGAATGCGTGTCAAGGTCACTCACCGTCTCAACAGAGCAGAACAGAGTTGGGGCAGGGAGTGTGGACAGGTGGGAGCTAACCACTGGCCTTCCGATTTTGGACAGGAGATAATGATTGACAGACAAATTGGCAGCGGGGCTTGCTGCGAGAGAATGAGTGACAGTGTGCAAAGTGTTTCGTTCCAATGGGACTGAAGATGGCCATCACCTGAGATCGATTGGTCAAGTGCTGGCCTTGCTTGAGGATATATAACTTGAGACAAAGTTCAGCTCAGGTGGCTGGATGGAGAGAGGCTGGATGGAGAGTGTGAGAGAGAGAGACTGAATGTAGATAGTATGTTTAGCTCAGCGACTTAGATAGAGGAGCGATTGAAAGACTGTTGGACGAATGATAGGATAGAACAGAATCGCTCAAATAAGTGTGTGAGTTTTGCATTAATTGATAATCTGAGCGTGTGTTTGTAAGCAAGGACACATTGTGAACGAGTTATGTCGAGATCGCCCGCCTGAGGGGATTTGAGTGAGGAAGAGTATTTGATAAGGTGTGTTGAGGACGCAGCTAAGGAGATGTGTGTGTGATGTAATTGCAAGGCAATAGAACTGGGTTTTCGTTAGTTGGGAATTCCATCAAGAGCTAATGCTTACAATTCCCGTTTTAGTTAATATGTATATTAACCTATATAAAATAATAGAATGCTTAGTTAAGATGTATGTATTATATTGTGTTTGTAATTCCTCTACTCTTTTCTATTATGTGAGTTTGATATAATAAATATGCCACCTGCTGTGTGATATGTCATTTACTGAGTATGGTCATGAATGATGTGGAGGAGTGCGCGAATGTTCTAAGTTAGAATAACAGCCAGGGCAAACAGTGAGGTCTGTTACATTGGGACAAATCATCAGATGACTGGACCTTGTACCGCACCGCAGTTGCAGGTATCGCCGTCCCAGACCCCATTTTTTCATGTTCGCCCTACATCGTGACATGCCAGTCTGAAGTCTATTTACCGTCTTCCAAAGTAAGTAGGGTTGTTGTTGTTGCTGAATGCCCATTATGAGCAGGATTACTCTTTTGTGTGCCTTAAAAAGGACATTAAGTGGTGGGTTGTCATAGCTTTCCTCACATCCCGAGCTTGCTGATGAAGGTGGACCGCAGTCCTCAAGGCAGTTGTGCTATGCTTGACTTCATCTGCATGTCACTCACTACTGCGGGGATCATGTCAATCCCTCACCTTGTCCAGCCAGGCTGGAACAGTCCGTTTCCAGGAAGGGCTACGAGGAAGCCAAGGTGAGGGTCTTGTCCAGAAATGTTTTGCCTGACCAGACGTTAGTCTTCCTTCCCAAAGTAAGTAGGGTAAGTGATGTCCAGGGGCTGATTCCTCCTGAAGCTCGATCATTGGTTTCTGCAGAATTTCATGCCATAATTCAGTGCAGCGACTTTCAGGAGGCTTGATTGTATGGGCTGTGTTGATTTAAGGAAACTGTGCCTAGACTTGAGTTTTCTGGACTGCTCATCATTCAACTGTATCCTATACATAATGCTCATCATAGAGTCAGGAGCAGAAGCCAACCAAATGATGCAGCTACTTAATGGTGATGGCAGGAAAGCAGTACTGGAGATGAATGTCTCGAAGACCAAAGTGTTGCACAATCATTTCGTCAATTGTAATCCAGTCTTCTTTGGCAAATGCAAATAGAGAATGTTAACGCGTACATCTATTTTGGGTGTCTCGTCAATATGGAGAATAACCTGGAACCTGAAATGACAAGACATTGCAGTGCAAGGTGGGCAGCCTTCTTGTTCATTAACAGAAAACTGGAAGTTGCCAAAACTATAACTTATAAGCTTCTCGCTTCAATTCCACTAAGCTCCCTGCGATGTGCTATAGTGCAGAAACATGGACACTAACAAAATCATTGGAGGACAAATTGAGAGTGAACCAGGCCTCTCTTGAGATATGATTGGTCGGAATTACACCCCAGAAACAATGTATGCAAAATCTCAACAATTCTGACATACGACGATTGTCCCTGGTGAATGGCTTGGCTTCATTTGTTCTCAATCTCCCGCTATTAAACTCTGAAAGGGCTTAAGTAGCAGAATGTAGTTCAGAGAATGGAATGCGTTGTGTCGTACTTTACAGCTTGACTGCGATATTTGCACCTTTCGGTCCAACACATCTGACTTCAGCAAGCATTTTTTGAGTACCGGGTTAGTATTCCCTCTTCGATCCCTTCTCCTTTGCCAGTCTGCCCTGCTGCAGTCTGTTATCCAGGATCCCTATGTGGAGGTTTAGAAGGGTCTTGGCAGCTTTGGTTCGCTGGCCCTGACGCTAGCAGTCAGCTATGAGTCGCTGACCACTGCAGCTCATGCGCTGCTCAGCATCTTGATCCCCGTCCTTGGTGAATGATGCAATAATCTATGCAGACACGGAAAAACATAGATGTGTGGTCACATGTTGCGACGAAATGATGGTCGATGCAGCATGGTGACAGCAGTCTGGTACACCCAATTAATAGACGAGGCCGTTGGAAAGACCTCCAATACGTTGGTCAGACTTCCTTGCTGTCTACAACAACATCCGAGATGTCTCTGGAAGGAGTGCTTAACTTCCCCCCCCCCTCCCTGAATATCCGTGGCCCAAGACAGGGCCCACTACAGACGAAGTTGGGACCTGCAGCTATGCTGCAGAATGGGTCATCAAGATCAAGAAGATCTATACATAAACTTTATCTAGCGTGAAAAATCTATGACCTGCAGCTATTATTTGGTTGCAAGAGGTGTGGCCATTAATTAGAAAGTAACTATTAGTAGACGCATGGTAGAGTATCAAATCCAGTCTGCAGACTTTTACCAACATTAATATATTATCAGTCATATATTATGGCTCATATGACTGATTTGATGCAAAAAGTGAGTGATATGGTCCCTGCCATTCAGACAAAGTGCATTGCTCTGCAAAGTACCTTCTTAATGCAAGTATTCGGCACACCTTTATGTCTGTCAGAAGCCAGGTTAAGAAACAGTTCATCGTTGTGCAAATGAGTACTCGCTCCAGATTAATGAAAACATGCAGACTACAGCACAAACAGGCAACATCAGACAATTGTATTATAGTGTAAAAAAGCTATTGGTCCTGTAAGTAGAAAAACAACACCACTCAAAATCATCCACGGCAAGAAGATAACTGGTTGACAATATTTTTACTCTCACTGCCCTTAATGCTGTCAAAAGCTATCCCTGTATGAAGAAGCTGAACACCAAGTCATCTCTAGAAGATTTTAATAAAACTCTCAACAGCATGACCCTGGGCAGAGCACCAAGCAGCATGGATTTCTACATGGCTTGATCAAGCCCTGTAAGGGTGCTCTTTTGCAGCCTCTGTGTATGATGCTATCCCAGTGCTAAAAAGAGGCCATTAAACCTCAAGATATATGAGATTGCACATATTGTTGTTGTTTTATTGTTTAATGCCCACAAAATGAGTAAGTTTACTCTTTTGTGCATCCTGAAAAGGGCATTAAGTGGCAGATTGTAGCAGCTTTCCCTCATGTGATGTCCTGTTCAGTATTTCATGCCTTACTGGACTAGTGTGTCAGTTCCCCGTAACCCTAACCTTAACACTAGACTTAACCCTAACCCTAACCTTAACACTAACCCTAATCTTAACCCTAACCAATAGCCTCAAACTGATCACATCTTTCTTGAGATACATCCAAGTTGACATCTGACAGATTTTGACAAAGAAGCATTTAACATTTGACACCTCTCACTTACATCTAAACCTTCTCCCAGCAGATCTTTCAAAACTTGCACAGCCAGCAGCTTCATTTTAACAGAGGTCTGTGGAGAATTACAAGACAACCATATAAATATGTGTTCACGATTGTCCAATCAAGGAATCGCAATGAAAAAGAGTGTTGTACTGGTAGAGTAATGTGTAATGTTTGCCTCACACAATAAAGGGGCTGGGTTTGTTTAATGTTTTTGACATCTTCTACTTAAGCATTCTCCCTGAAAAGGACATTGAGACGTTGTGCCAACTCTTTGCAATATATTCCTTGAGGGAATTATGAGTGAGGCACTTGGAGGTCATGTTGGTACTGTCAAGATATGGGGTCGAACGATTATCGACCTTCGTTTTGCAGACGCCATCGACGGGTTGGCGGATTCAGAAGCAAAACTCCAAGAATGGGTCAGAAGGCTCAATGAAACAGCTCTTGACTATGATATGTAGATAAATGCTGGAAAGACAAAATTAATGACCAACAACGCTGAGGGCTTCAACAGCAGGATAAAAGCCAATGGTCAGGAACTCGAAATGGTTGACTGTTGTAAATATCTAGGGTCGATTGTCAGTGATGAAGGATCAAAATGTGAGGTGTTGGCCAGAATTGCACAGACAATAGCGGCGCTTGCGCGGCTTAACAAAATCTAGCAAAGATAAACGGTTAGCACTACGGTCTGATCCCTCTTCAAGGACCTGTCCGGCTTGTGTGACCCTGCCAGGAGCAAAACTCCCGCCGGCATAGCTCCTTGGATCATTGAGGTGCGGCAAGCTCTCCAACCTCGGCAAGGTAGGCTTATGTATGGAGAGAAAGTACAGAGTAAAGTACACGATAAAGCACAGGATAAAGTACACGATGGGGACGGCGTGGGCTAGTAGTTAAGTGACACGGCTCACAATCTGAAGGTGCTGGGTTCGATCCCCATCACAGCACCGGCTTTTACCCCGGGGAAGCAAACCCTTAGAAAATACAGGAGGAAGCAGGCCCCTACATAAAATGCATGCTGAAATTGGAAAAGCACTGGGCTGACAGGCGCAAAATAAAAACTACAGTACAACGCACACCGCTTTGGGGATTAGAGAAATAAGGCGAATGGAAAAATTTAAAAAAAGGACACAATAAAGCACAGAAAAAAAAGCACAGGATAAAGTAAACGATAAAGTACAGAATCCAGCAAAATAACTTACAATTTTTGACAGAATATTGATTTCTGCAAGCACCCAATCTGGGCAATCAAGGTCACCACAAAACCTGAACCTCTGTGAGAAAGAAAAAGCAAAAAGCGTTACCTTCATTTTTGTTTCTTATTTGGTGCACATATTTATAAAATAATAATTGTTAATATCATTTGTGCAATACTGTTTTCAGACATGTCCTGTGTAGTCTTGTCTTATTCACTTGTGCTGTTAAGCACCGTGGGAAGCCGTAGTTTTCTGTCCAAGGCCAGATGAGTTGCTGTAGTAGTTGTTATTCTATGATGATTTAGGTTATCTGCAACATTTCCTATCCATCTAGTCCTCGCTCTGCTATGGTTGCAAAAACTCGATCTTGTGTGCTATAGGCGCACATGAGTATTTGGTTAGGTTTGGTCTCATTTGGTGGCTGAAGCACTTGATTATCTCCTCAATATATTCAGTGCATGGTCTTGCTTCAACTATTTTTTGCACCTCTTCATTGTGCATTCTGTCTCTCCTAGTTTCATTGATTGTTTTCAAGAGGCATCTTCTTCTTCTTCTTCTTCGTACGCAGTCAGACAGTAACCATTATTTTTTCGAAAAAAGTGGCGGTCCTCCTGAGGCTGTCACCACTGCCATAGAGCTTGTCTTGCAGTTCCACTGGTGATGGCCACATCTGCTCTCTCTGATCCTCGTATGTCGGGCAGTTCTGCAGCAGATGTTCAGCGGTCATTTTGCCAGTACCGCACGGGCATTCGTCGGTACCTCCTATCTTCAATTTGTTGAATAGGTGGTACCTCAGTCTATTGTGGCCAGTGCGAAGTCTGAAGACAACGACCTGCTCTTTTCGGTTCAACTGGTAATAGGCATCGTTTTTGGTGTAACCAGTATGTTCGGTGTCCCATTTGATCATGTACCTGGCTTTGATAAGCCGTTTTGACTCTTCGTACGTCATATTAGTATCTGTTTGTGCAAGAGGAATCTGATCTCACATATCTTTATATTTTTCTATGGAGATTTTGCTAAAGTCCACATTTGGCACTGGTAACAGAGAGTTAGTGTGAATAAAATTTTGATCAGCATTGTTTTCTGTGGACATGTTAATGTTAGGATGATTCAATAATGGTAACATGTAATTGCATTTGCTTTTTGGCACCTAATATCAATTTCTCTTTCTAAACTTCCATTCTGTGTGAAATCACTGCCCATGTACTTGAACTCCTGCACTTGATATTGGCCCGTTAACCATAATGTTCATGTTTTCAGGTGATCTGATTATCTGCATAGTTTCTGTTTTGGATGCGTTAACTCTCATACTGTATCTTTCCCACACAGGGTTGAGCGCGGTTAGATGTTGTTGCAGATCATCTTTACTTTCATAAAATAGGTATTGGTCATCTCCAAAAAGAAGTTCATTTAATTGATTAGCCTCTGTTCTTTCCTCCTTAGCATTTCTTGGCAGATGCTCCGCTTTGGCCTTCAGCATTATTCTGTCCACATTTGTGTTGAAGAGTGTACATGCATGGTGATGTTTGTACAAATATTGACTTGTTCATGTCTTTTGTTGACCTGACCATGGTCAGAAATAACGCAGCAAAAATAGACTTTGAAAGAGTAATAGTAAAAGCTTCTTTTCTTATGTAAGAAATAAACAAAGAACGAAAGACAAAGTAGGCCCTCTCATAGATAGCAAAGGTAAAATAATTAGTGAGAATAGGGAGAGCTAATCTACTAAATCAGTACTTTGGCACAGTCTACACAAAAGAAGACTGCTCCAAGATCCCACAGCCTATATATCATGCACATCGTACGTATGTTCACTTGTTGCAGTTTGGTCCGGTTTCATTTGAACACGCCTCGTATATAAACTGCCAGTGCAAGAGTAAATGTAATAAGTAGTGCAAGAGTAAATGTAAGTAGTGCAAGAGTAAATGTAAGTAGTGCAAAAGTAAATGTAAGTGCTAGAGTAAATGTAAGTGCAAGAGTAAATGTAAGTAGTGCAAGAGTAAATGTAAGTGCTAGAGTAAATGTAAGTGCAAGAGTAAATGTAAGTGCAAGAGTAAATGTAAGTAGTGCAAGAGTAAATGTAAGTGCTAGAGTAAATGTAAGTGCTAGAGTAAATGTAAGTGCAAGAGTAAATGTAAGTAGTGCAAGAGTAAATGTAAGTAGTGCAAGAGTAAATGTAAGTAGTGCAAGAGTAAATGTAATAAGTAGTGCAAGAGTAAATGTAAGTAGTGCAAGAGTAAATGTAATAAGTAGTGCAAAAGTAAATGTAAGTAGTGCAAGAGTAAATGTAATAAGTAGTGCAAGAGTAAATGTAAGTAGTGAAAGAGTAAATGTAAGTAGTGAAAGAGTAAATGTAAGTAGTGAAAGAGTAAATGTAAGTAGTGCAAGAGTAAATGTAAGTAGTGCAAGAGTAAATGTAAGTGCTAGAGTAAATGTAAGTAGTGCAAGAGTAAATGTAAGTAGTGCAAGAGTAAATGTAAGTAGTGCAAGAGTAAATGTAAGTAGTGCAAGAGTAAATGTAAGTAGTGAAAGAGTAAATGTAAGTAGTGAAAGAGTAAATGTAAGTAGTGCAAGAGTAAATGTAAGTAGTGCAAGAGTAAATTTAAGTAGTGCAAGAGTAAATGTAAGTAGTGCAAGAGTAAATGTAAGTACTTGATACAGGCTTTCTGTAAGAGCTCCAGATAATGTAGTAATGCCTTATTTTTTAATTTTATTGGAGCTAAAGAGCTCCAGTTAATTGTCAAGCTCATCCCTCCTCAGTGTAAAACGATAATTGTCAAGCTCATCCCTCCTCTGGCAGTGTAAAACGATAATTGTCAAGCTCATCCCTCCTCTGGCAGTGTAAAACGATAATTGTCAAGCTCATCCCTCCTCAGTGTAAAACGATAATTGTCAAGATCATTCCTCCTCAGTGTAAAACGATAATTGTCAAGATCATTCCTCCTCAGTGTAAAACGATAATTGTCAAGATCATCCCTCCTCAGTGTAAAACAATAATTGTCAAGCGCATTCCTCCTCAGTGTAAAATGATAATCGGCAACTAGGTCTCAGCTATAATTGAGCAACACTAATTATGAATAACAATTTCATCTGTGTGTGTGTGTGAGATTGGGGGGGGGGGGGAGAGCGAGAGATTTGCCAAGAGTTAGGCTAGAGCGCCTTTCTTTCAAAATAAAAGGGACCAGGTTCGACTGAGGTATCAGAATGCTCCAATACACCCAGCTGTTAATTGGTACATGATATAGAGCATTTTATATGGGACATTACTTTCGGTACTACTCAATTACTACTACAGAATTACACTGAAGTCTCTAAAGAAGTAGCCAACTATCAACTAATATTATTAATATTAGTATTATTAGTAATAACCACTACTTTTCCTGTACCTTGGTGATTCACGGCGGCAATTTTGAGTGTATGTGTGTTAAAACTAACTAAGTGTCACTAACACTGACTTACTCACTTAGTAAGTTTGACAGTGACATTGACACTCAATTTACTCAGTCCTCACTCAGTGAGTTGAGTGAGTGACTCAATCTTATTCTTCTTAGTTAGTCTAAAACTCTAAATCTGGAGTTACAATCACAGTTGAGTTACTAACTTACTCAGTGTTAGTTGAGTTAGCTTTCCTCGAATGGACTGAACTCCAAATTCAGTGACTAATGACAAAACGTTTGTTTGTTTTTATGTGTGCTAATGTTATAGCTTACCATAATCAATGTTCAATATACAACGAATAAATCTCAGTCACTGTTCCAATGTACGGTAGATCTTGTTTGCATCTGATATTGATGAAAACGATGACGCCCCTTTCCACTTCCGTTTCGTTTCGGAGATAAATTTGGTTAAGTTTTATATTATTCTCATCGGTGTTACCAAAGATTATACGACGTACGTACGGTTTGGCGGGCACAGAAGCAGAACTCCAGGAATGGGTGAGAAGGCTCGATAAAACAGCTCTTGACTATGGTATGGAGATAAACGCTGGAAAGACAAAATTAATGACAAACAACGCTGAGGTCTTCAACAGTAGGATAAAAGCTAATGGCCAGAAACTCGAAGTGGTCAACCGTTTTAAATAAATGGGTTCGATTGTCAGTGATGAAGGATCACAATGACAATGTGAGGTGTTTGCCAGAATAGCACAGACAAAGCCGGCGCTTGCACGGCTTTACAAAATCTGGCAAAGATAAACGGTTAGCACTATGCACGAAAATCAGATTAATTCGTCCTGTCAAAATCCCTCTATGTTTGTGAGATATGGACAATTACACCTGAATTGCATCGCAGGATACAGGCATTGGGGATGTTTCCGAAGATTTCTAAACGTCACGTACAAAGATCGAGTTACAAATGGGGAAATTCTAGAAAGAATTACAACAGCAATAGGGCCTTTTGGAGACAGCTGTCAAAAGAAGGAATCTCGCTTGGTACTGTCACATATCGAGATCAAATGGTCTTACAAATACAATCCTCCACGGGAAGGTGCAAGGCAGACGACGAAGAGGCCGTCCCAAAAAAGAGGTGGGAGGACAATATAAACGAACGGACCAATCTCCGACCAGAAGAGGCGCTTGCAGCGGCCGCTGACAGAGATGCATGGTGTGAGGATGTCTTCATGTGTGCCTCAACGACCTCTATGGTTACGAGATGACCTATCCTGGCCTGACTTTTTTTTCGCCAGTCTTCCGGCCTGCTCCAAGGTAAAATCCAGCCTCTCCTAAATGTCCTGGGTCCATCGTCTTCTCGTTTGGACCCTGCCTCTCTTTCCAGTGACTATGCCCTCCATAACCACTCTCCCCAGTCCGTTGTGTCGTTTGACGTGTCCAAAAAAACATGTTTTCTGGTCATTACGTCATTTATGAGCCAATTATACTCTACATTCAGGTCTTGCCGGATGGATTTGTTTGTTACTTTCTTTGTCCACGGAATTTTCAGTACTCTTCTGTAGCACCGTGTTTCAAAAGTATCGATCTTCTCTCTTATTGCTTTTGTAATCGTCCATGTTTCACATCCATCGGTTGCCACAGGAAAAATGCATGTTCTTATTGCGGATACACAGTGTAAAATACATGCAATGGAAATGAAGTGCTTTAGAAGACTCTTGAATGGAACCAATAAGAATGGTGTCACGAATGTACAATACGACGAAGAGTGGAAAACGCAATTGGACGTTTTGATGATCTGTTCATAGCTATCAAAAGGTGATAGATGGCTTTGCATGGGCACGTCACAAGGTCCAGCGGAATTACAAATTCGATACTGCGTGGTTATGTACCAGGCAAGAGAGGGCGAGGACGTCCACTGAAGAGATGGACAGACAACATGACTGACTGGTCAAACCTTGGTCCCGTTGAGGAACGACTGGCAGCAGACAGGGACAGATGGCGTAGGGTTGTGGGAGTGTCTTCAAGTGTGCCCCAACGACCTGATTAGTTACGGGATGAACTGAACTGATATCGACATGTCCTATCCATAATCCGAAATGGAATGTCCTGATACGGTCATCACCTGTCAAATACGTATGATGGAAACCGAGGGAACTCTGTTTTGGGTTAATTAAGAGACACCAACGGGTTACTCTACCTCGCGCAAGCTGGGGCTTAGTATGCTGACGTATCTAACAACTTCATCCCCCGACAGTAAGGTAACTACTGTGTTCAGGGCGCGCTGTGGTATAGAGGTAAGACACTCGCCTATCAAATCGATAAACGGGAACGGTATGCGATCGTATCTCGACAGGTTTCAATTGACCCCTGATCTCAAGGGAGATAAGACCAAAGCGACTGCATCCGGAATTATCTCCAAGATTGCCACAACCAGATTCTAGTGTGACCTACGAGGAGTCCAAAAGATTTATTAGGGCTAGATACATGACCAAATGGGAAACAAAACATACTGGCTATACAAAAAAAATGATGCCTTTTACCAGTTGAACAGAGAGAGCAGGTCGTGGTCTTCAGACTCCGCACAAGCCACAACAGACTGAGGTACCATCTATTCAATAAACTAAAGATAGGTGGCACTGACGAATGCACCTGTGGTACAGGGAAAATGACCGCTGAACATCTGCTGCAAAATTGCCCGACATACGAGGACCAGAGAAAGCACATGTGGCCATCACCAGTGCCAACACTAGACAAGCTATATGGCAGTGTCGACAGCCTCATGATGACAGCTGCTTTCTTCGAACAAATTCAAGTTGACGTCTGACAGCGTACGAAGAAGAAGAAGAAGAAGAAGAATTATCTCCAGTTGCCTAGAGTGAGGTTGATCAAAGCCTGCTCTAGTAAAGATGGCCGTGGGTTGATGATTTTCGCAGTTTCTTCATTGCTATAATCCAAATGCAGCTCAAGGTACACCATCAAGACAAACCCGTCTCATGATGTCACCATCTTCGCTTGAGATGGGCAACTAACTAACTACGGTGCACACCTTTATTTCATTAAACACTATCTTAGTCGTAGTCTTAGTCGACCTAGCAGAGTGTGCATCTACAAGAGTGTAACACCTTGTGCAGGTCTCAAACTCTTGTGCGAGTTGGTATTAGCCGGGTGCATTTATCTGCTTGGTGAGCTAGACTCGAGCAGTGCTTTGTTTTTTGGGGTTTTGTCCTGGTCTCATCTCGGTTTCCAGTCGATTCTGTCTCGGGAACAGGTTGTCCAGTGGATGGCTAACTTCTGTCTAAGGCACGGGTTGTCCAGTGGAGGGCTAACTTCTGTCTGAGGCACGGGTTGTCCAGTGGATGGCTAACTTCTGTCTGAGGCACAGGTTGTCCAGTGGATGGCTAACTTCTGTCTGAGGCACGGGTTGTCCAGTGGATTGCTAACTTCTGTCTGAGGCACGGGCTGTCCAGTGGAGGGCTAACTTCTGACTGAGGCACGGGTTGTCCAGTGGATGGCTAACTTCTGTCTGAGGCACGGGCTGTCCAGTGGATGGCTAACTTCTGTCTGAGGCACGGGTTGTCCAGTCGATGGTTAACTTCTGTCTGAGGCACGGGTTGTCCAGTGGATGACTAACTTCTGTCCTGGTCTGATCTTGGTTTCTAGTCGATTCTGTCTCGGGAACAGGTTGTCCAGTGGATGGCTAACTTCTGTCTGAGGCACGGGTTGTCCAGTGGATGGCTAACTTCTGTCTGAGCCTGGGTTGTCCAGTGGATAGCTAACTTCTGTCTGAGGCACGGGTTGTCCAGTGGATGGCTAACTTCTGTCTGACGCACGGGTTGTCCAGTGGATGGCTAACTTCTGTCTGAGGCACGGGTTGTCCAGTGGATGGCTAACTTCTGTCTGAGGCACGGGTTGTCCAGTGGATGGCTAACTTCTGTCTGAGGCACGGGTTGTCCAGTCGATGGCTAACTTCTGTCTGAGGCACGGGTTGTCCAGTGGATGACTAACTTCTGTCCTGGTCTCATCTCGGTTTCCAGTCGATTCTGTCTCGGGAACAGGTTGTCCAGTGGACGGCTAACTTCTGTCTGAGGCACAGGTTGTCCAGTGGATGGCTAACTTCTGTTTGAGGCACGGGTTGTCCAGTGGATGGCTAACTTCTGTATGAGGCACGGGTTGTCCAGTGGATGGCTAACTCCTGTCTGAGGCACGGGTTGTCCAGTGGATGGCTAACTTCTGTCTGAGGCACGGGTTGTCCAGTGGATGGCTAACTTCTGTCTGAGGCACGTTTTGTCCAGTTGATGGCTAACTTCTGTCTGAGGCACGGATTGTCCAGTGGATGGTTAACTTCTGTCTGAGGCACGGGTTGTCCAGTGGATGGCTAACTTCTGTCTGAGGCACGGGTTATCCAGTCGATGGCTAACTTCTGTCTGAGACACGGGTTGTCCAGTCGATGGCTAACTTCTGTCTGAGGCACGGGTTGTCCAGTGGATGGCTAACTTCTGTCTGAGGCACGGGTTGTCCAGTGGATGGCTCACGTCTGTCTGAGACACGGGTTGTCCAGTGGATGGCTAACCTGTTTGTTTCAGGATCGCGAGTGTTGTGCAGCTCAAACGAATCTTGCTATCTAGTGGTAGTCTCTTTTTGCCGCCCCAGGTACCACAGGGTGGTTGCTGTGCTCCAACGTTCGTCTTTCCTTCTGACTACATGGCCAGCCCAGCGATGCTTGGAGCTATTGACACTGACACCCTTGACGTGTGACAATGCCCGGATGTCACTGTTGTGTAAGCCCACCTGGTGCTGTGGCCTCGAGACATGTGTTGTCCTCAGCTGGTTCTCCATAGCTTTTGTCAGAGACCATGTATCTTAACTTAACTTAACGTTTTTATACTGGTTTAGAAGACCCTGCAGAGTATGTATACAACCAGTTACATTTACATCACCTTGCTCTAAAAGTTATGCGCATCCAGTTTATTCTTAAATGCATTAACTGTCCCTGCCTCCACTACCTCCCCTGGCAATGCATTCCAAGCAGACACCACTCTCTGACTAAAAAAAATATTTCCTAATATCTAATCTGGACCTCTCTTTAGTCAGCTTGTAGCTATGCCCTCGTGTTATTGTAGGTGGTTGTATTTTTTAAAAACTTGTTATAGTCTAATTTATAGATTCCTCTGATCATCTTATAAACCTGTATTAAGTCACCACGAATTCTTCTCTCTTCGAGACACTGTAGGCCGGTTTTTCTGAGTCGTTCCTCATTAATTGTAATTCTGGAATCCCACTATCATCTTTGTCGCTCTTTTTTGTATTCTTTCTATGTTTATGTCCCCTCTATGATAAGGACTCCACACCTGTACACAGTACTTCAATCTAGGTCTAACTAAAGCTTTATACAGTTTGACGATCACATCCATAGCATAGCGCTGAGTCGAATATGTTAGCTCGCAGTTTGGTGTCTCTTGTGTCGTCTTTTGCCGCCTTTATCGAGTTGGAGGCGGCTCAGCTGCTCGACGGCGGTTGGCTAACTCGGGCTTCAGATTATTTTTCCACCACTATAAAGCTTAGATTTGTTGGGGCTCACAAAAGAAGGAAGACCCTTTTCAATTAATTTATATTGTGCTCTTAATTCTTATATATCCTGTATATTGTTTGTCATATTTCACAACCATTCCCTTCATCGGTGTACACCTCACTTCACTGCAACCTTCACCATTTAAAAAAAAAAAATGTATGATGGTGATTTGACATTTAAAGGGAAGAGAAGAGAAAGAAAAACGAAAAAAAGGCATATATATATATATATATATATATATATATATATATATAAATCAGGAATTAAATAAAAGATGTCCGAATAAAGTATGAATGAAAATTAATATACTCATTCCCAAAATAGTCACAGGAAAACAATTGTGCATCAGAAACTCTACTGAGTAAAGCGAGGAACACAAGAAAATAAAAATAGCAACGAAATACCTACGAAGGACAACGAGGATCATCAAATGGCGAGGAACAACGGGAGAAACATCACGTAAAAACCAGGTTAGGTACAAACAGATACACACACGCATCCAAGCACTGGTTTATGCGTTATTATATCGCCCAAATGGACTACGGTCTGGGGTGGAATAGGCGCGCCTGCGGCAGTAGAAACTAGTGAGGCAAACACATAAAATAAAAAAATGTCCATGTCCAAATAGTAATTTGCGCCGTTGCAGATTAACGTACTCTCTATTCTCTCTCTCTCTTTCTCTTCTGTCCTTTTTCGCTTGTGCTTTTCAGCGCCAGGTTATGAAGAGCGTTCTTGACCGTACCCAATTGTGTGATTTGTGCATGGGGGCTTCACTGCTTCTGGAATTTCTACTGTCCATCTTTTGCTTGGACGAAACCTAGCTTAGTATCCATTGTGGACACTATCACGTGTTAGTCGTGTCACGTGACCGAACTATTTAGTTTGATGTTTGTTGATGGTTTAACAACTGGTTTTGTGCCTACTTTATCTAATGTCTGCATATCGATCAATTCATGTTACTACAAGCATTTATCACAGACAATTTATCTATGTTGTTATGATATTGCTGTTAATTTATCAGTTTTTATATCTAATTTTAGCACTGGTAACACAATGTGTGTAGGATATCGTGTTGTAAAGAGTTCTTGTATCAATTGTTATACGTTTACATTATAATATCGGGAACATTTACCCAATGATTTGAATTGTTTCATTATATCTGTTTTGGATTTTGGTATCACCTTTTCCATCCGCTGATATTATAATACCCAGGTACGTGAAATCCTTCATCTTTTTCCCTTGTAAGTTTTGTGGGAATATTGTTATTTGTGTGTGTGTGTGTGTGTGTGTGTGTGAGTGTGTGTGTGTGTGAGTGTGTGCGTGCGTGCGTGCGTGTGCGCGCGCGCAAATATCACATAACTTCGGTTTATTCTATGTTGATTTTCATACTGTTATCCATACAGACCTCATAATGATTAATACTGAATACAGTGCCGAACAGAACATTGATTTTGATGATCGAGAAAAAACTTTTAATCGAGTCAACAAGGAACCCAGAAGTAATCAAGGTCAGGTGAAACATAGTGACCATGACCCGCCACCTCACATCCCGTTTATATGGAGTGGAATAAACTAGTTGTATGCAGACTCTGTACAGTCTTCTAAACCAGTAACATGAAGTTAAGTTAAGTTTAAACTATGCTCATGGAAACAAGAATAACACAAAGCCCATAGCTGTGAGTGTATAGAAGCGCTCCAACTACACTAGTCAAGGGGACGATATGCTTTTCTCTTGATATGGTTGACTTAACTATCGGATTATAATGCATATACAACAAGGCTCGATCCCTGTATGCAATTCCAATTTTGTTTCCCCTTTTTCTTCTTTTTTCTGTTTTTTTCCCCTTTTTTTTCAGTTCGCCTTAATTCTTCTGAGGGAGCCGCATAGCGCAGTGGTTAGCGCACTGGCTTCGCATCTGAGTGGTCTTGGGTTCATTCCCCAGTTAAGGCGGAAATGTTTTTTTCAGACCGCAACGGCTCCCGAGTCGACCCAGCCTTAAATGGGTACCGGTTCAGTCCGGGAAGTAAAAAGCGGTAAGGGAGAGGAGATGGCTACCGCCCTCATATAGCCGAGCCTTTGAAATGTGAGATCGCTAATACCTCACACCCCTACAGCAGTAATGCTATGGGTTACTTTACTTTTACTTATTTCTTTAATCCTCAAGGCGGTGTGCGTTGCACTGTGGTTTGTATTTTGCGCCTGTCGGCACTGTGCATCCGACTTCAGTATACATTTTATGTAAGGGTCTGCTTCTGCCTCCATTTTCTAAGGGTTGGCTTCCCCGGGGTAAGGGTCGGTGCTGTATTGGGGATCGAACTCAGCATCTTCTGGTTGTGAGCCGTGTCACTTAACCACTAGCCCACACCGTCCCCTTGCAATTCAAATGAATTAATTGAAGACTCGTTTCCATCACACGGATCTTTTACTTCTTCTTCATCTTCTTCATCATCATCTTCTTCTTCCTCATCATCATCTTTTTCTTCTTCTTTCTCTTAATCTTCTTCCTCTTCATTTTCTTCATCGTCTTCTTCTTCCTCTTCTTCTTCTTCTTCGTCTTCTTCCTCCTCTTCTTCTTCTTCATCTTCTTCTTCTTATTTAGCTTCTTCGTATTCTTCATCTTCTTCTTCTTCTTGTTCTTCTTATTCTTCTTCTTCTCTTCTTTATCTTCTTCTACTTCTTCATCTTCTTCCTCTTCTTCTTCTTCCTTTTCCTCTTCTTCCTCTTCGTGTTCTTCCTCTTCATCTTCTTCCTCTTCATCTTCGTCCTCTTCATATTCTTCCTCTTCATCTTCATCTTCTTCTTTTTCATAATCTTCTTCTTCTTCATCTTCTTCGTTCAGGCGTTAGTAATGCTAGATATGAAGTCCCGTCGCCAGGACCAAGCCCACAATCCTCACCAGGTCAAGGTCGCAGCTATTCAGCTTCTGCGTCATCTCGGCTCCTTCTGGCCAGGTTGGACATCGTAGGCCTTTAAGGTTGGCAGAGGCATAGGCTGCTTGTGTGAGTTCTTTCGAGGCTTAGGACTCGGCTCCGTTCCTCCCTGGTTGAAGTTAATAGAAACCCCGCCACAATTTTAGAATAGGTTGTCGTACGACCCTGCCTGTAAATGAGTGTGTATCCTAATTTTTTTCTGGTGTCTGGATCGTAGTTAACACACAGGGGCTAAATCATTTTCACATAAACTGTCTGAGACGCATACTGAATATACGCTGGCAGGACCATATCACAGATACTGAAGTGCTGTTCACGAGCCAACATGCAAAGTATTCAAACCCTTTTGAGAAAAACTCAATTTAGATCGGCTGGTCAACTTGCCCGAATGTCAAGTGAAAGGCTTCCAAAGAGGGTCATGTACAGCTAACTGAGTGATGGAAAACGATACAAGTATGTAAAAAAAGCATTTCATGGACGGTCTGAATGAGTCCTTTAAGTGCTGTCAAATAGACATTAACACCTGGGAGGACCTGGCTCACAATCGCTCAACGTGGAAGAGCATGGTCACCGACGGCGTTGTACTCAGCGAGGGTCTCCGTATCCAGGCAGCCCAAGATAGACGTGCAATCAGGAAGTCTGGAGCAGAGGAAATATAAGAGACAACTGCTGACTACGTTTGCCAGTCGTGTCATATACTTTTCCAGGCTCGAATTAGCTTGATCAATCAATCATCAATTGATGAGCGGACGCACACTTTGAAGGTTGCATTGGGATATGTGATGATGTTGGTGGTCCTCATTGACGACTATGGACGACTTATTATTATTGTTTTATATTTATATATATAAGGGATCGAGTTGCGGAGCAGCGCATGAGCTGCAATGGTCAGCGACCCAAAGCTGACTGCTAGCGTCAGGGCCAGCGAACCAGAGCTGCCAAGACCCTTCTACACCTCCACGCGGTGATCCAGGATAACATGTTGCAGCAGGACAGACTGGCTAAGGAGAAGGGATCGAAGAGGGAATGCTAACCCGGTACTCAAAAAATGATTGCTGAAGTCAGATGTGTTGGACCAAAAGGTGCAAATATCGTAGTCAAGCTGTAAGCTACGACACAACGCATTCCGTTCTCTGGACTACATTCTGCTACTTAAGTCATTTCAGGGCTTGGTAGCCGGAGATTGAGAACGAACGAAGCCAAGTCAAGCCATATATATATGAATGCAACCGTATAAAAATGTTTTTACAACCTTCTACAGGAGAACATAAAAAAAAAAAGAAAAAAGGGCGAGATGTAGACCGACGAAACGGTGGATAGACAGCGTAAACGAGACTTGCCGAATAATGGGGAATAATGTTACTCGAGTCACGAGAGAGGCGAAATACATATCACGACACTGGGATACAACCCGGTAGAAAGTGAGACGACAAAAGAAGAAAAACATGTTATATATATATATATATGTTTATTATAAATTATATATTCCCATTTCTATTAACGCAAGCAGAGTACATGCAATTTATTCCGTCCATAGGGTGTTGCTATACAGCTCACCATTCATAGGTTGATTTTTGCTTGGTAAAATTCAAATTACTCAATTTGATAAAAATGTTTCGCTTGACATTTGCCAATCTAGACAGTTTTGTGGTAAGCTGCTGACAGTGAACATTTTTTGCAAGCTGTTTATTTATATCGCTGATCCGGCAGACTTGCCAGAGAGAGCAAAGTTGTTGCAAGAACCATAACTGCCAACTTCCTGTTGGTCAAATGACGTCATCTTCATGCGCAATGAATTAAGGGGCGTTGAACTTCCGCCATATTTGTTATTGATTGGAAAAAAAGTTTTCGATGGTCTTGTTTAATGCCAGAAAAATCAAAACCATCTGTAGTTTTTGATTGCTTATAGTTGCAGTGTAGGCTGAGACGACACTACAGGTTACATTATATATTGTATTGCAGACCCGAGTAGATAGTAATTCGTATACAAAGCTGTTTGTTTACAGTCACAAAAGCGGAAGCAAAGTTTTTACAGACAAAATGGGCACTAAAGACGATGAGTATGACTATTTGTTCAAGGGTAAGTAGTGTTTGGTGATAATAGGGTATACCATTGGACAGTCATAAATCTTATAAACGTTAATTACATAACGGAAGGAGTAGTTTTAATATGAAATTTGTTGTTTTGTTGCTTCAGTTTTAAGATTGGTGTCTGATACTGACAGGCAACACTGCCAACAGCACCTACACTCGTTATTAGTCTATTAAATTAGAATCAGGTGTTCCAATATATTACTATTAGTCTGTGTGCGGGGACTTGAGTCACGGTAGCATATTTATTTAAGTTGAATGCAGTAAATCAAATGTGACATATTCAATGGCGGATTCAATTATATGGGTTTAATTACTTCTAAAATAACAACAAACTACCATTTACTATTTAGTGATTTACCTGATCGAGCCTGCTGCCAAAATATTCATGTCCCTACTGAATAGATTAATTCCAACACTCACACCGTCTTCTTTCCACTTACTGTCGACGACATGGCTACTGACGAGACAAGTGCTATTATCTCTCAACTGTTACAAGTGTGTCTTTGTAAAGCGAAGTGACATATTGTACTTTGTAGTTGTAGGCGTGCAGATTGTTAATCTCAGTCCTGTCTTAGTTATATTAATTATTATTTATTAGTGAGTAAGCTTCTGACTAATGTGCAGCTTAGTCTGCTTATAATTATTAACTTATTTCAAGATTGAAGGATCTTGTTGGAATTGCAAGGACTTGAAATTGAAAGATCTCTGCTTATCACAAACATTTACATTCCCATTTGTTTCTTCTTCTTTGTAGTTCCTCCTCAGATCAAGGTCCTTGGTTGGTTCTCTTACAAAGGCCACCATTCATCCATTGTTTCTAAGGCTGTTTTATCTCTGTGCTGAGTGCACACTACATGTTTAGTCTGTCTCATGAAATCTGTTGTTTTCTCTCTTCCTGTGTGTGAGTGCAGCTTTGTAGGATGTGTTCCATGGCCATGGTATGCTCACCACATGGACACCTGTTATCTGTCCCAATCGTCATTGTGTTGTAAAGATGACCCTTGAGTCTGTTATGTTCAGACTTGCACTTCTCTTGCTGAATAAAAGTAGTCAGAAACCTGGGTGTTGATCAGCCCATTTTCCCATGTAGTTGGCTTTAATTATATATGATGCTCAGGTCTGCTTGTGGGGATACTCCACCACACTTTGCTAGTCTGTCTTCAGCCTCATTGCCTTTGATATTACAGTGGGAGAGGATCCAATGAATGACCAACCTTGGGTGTTCCGCTTTGAGCTGTGCCAGGGACTGCATGCATTACTCACGATCTTTATTTTGTTTGTAGTATAATTATAGACAGGCGTAGAAAAGTTAGAGGCATATTAGATACCTAAAGTGCCTACACTGTTTCGGTTCTTTAGTTGACTTAATAATAGTTGCCCATGGCAGTCAAAGTTGGCGACGTGTGTTCAGGTGTGACCGCATAATATAACTGTACAGTATGACCTGAGTGTGACGAACTCTACAGCAAATTCGGCACATGTGGGCCAACTGTCATTTTGTGCAGCTCGCCTTTTCTGTGCCGCAACGATGATTATCTCCTTGTCTAGCTGAGGGTTTCAGAACAAGCAGCGGCCAGGTGGCGACATCAGTGAGGCAACTGTTCAGAGATACTTTCCATAGGGTTTCAATCAGTCAGTCAATGCTTATTTCTTCTTTTGGGGCATAGACCATTGTCAACCCTCCATCAAGTTCTTTCTTGCTCTGCCCTTAGGCCCTTTCTGCCTCTTTCCAGCAAGGGACCAAAGTTAATTTTTCACAGTCTCTTCTCTAGGTGTTTCTTATTCTGCCTCTTCCTTTTCCCCTATTGATTCCATGTCAGGGCCTGTCTGGCCACATTTGCGATGGTGTTTTCCTCAGCATGTGTCCTATCCAACCCCAATTCCTATGTTTGATTTGTTGCCTCCACTAGTTGTTGTTGGCACCTTTCCTTTAGGTCTTCCTTCCTCACCATGTTTTGCTAGCCTTTACCTATTATCCTTCGTGGACATTTATTGACGAACATCTGGAGTTTCATCTGCATTACCTTTGTCTTTCTCTAAGTCTCCGCTCCGTTCAGGAGTATGGACTTGACATTGGAATTAAGCAATCTTAATTTGTATTAATCTGTTTCTCTGAATTTTCATATATTATTAAGCAACAGGAATGGATGTCTTTGCCTTTCCTATTCCAGCCCCTATATCTGCCTCGGTGGTATCAAGGGGAATAAAGCCCAAATATGTGAAGGTGTCCACCTTTTCCAGCGAATCCCTTCGAAGCATGACTGGCTCTTTGCTGAAAGTGTTGATTTTAAACAGCATGGTTTTCCTTCAAGTTAATTTTTAGCCCTGATTTGGTCACACATTTTTTTGTTCAGTTATGTTGCACGGCTGAACCAGGAAACCCCTGCCCACAAGATACTGCACAAATCGTTTCTCTGCGCCAAAAGTCTTCCCCCGGCCGTTCTCGAACAGTATGGCTCCAGCAAGTAGCAACCTCCTTCTCCGCCCTGGACGATGAGTCATAGGTGGGTCTGACCGATGCAACAGGCCTCAGATGCTTAACTCATTCACTCACACGAGCCAATACAGCTTCCATTTTTTTTTCTAGCAGTACCATGTCTGCAAAGTCCAGGTTCTCTAAATTTAACCCCAATGACAACTGTGCACCACTTTTCTTCCGTGACATTGATATCTTTAAAATCCACTCTATCACAAGATTGGGGACAATAGCTATCTCTGCCTCACTCCAATACGTACTCCTTCATGTTCCGCCGGGGATGAAGACTAACGTCTGGTCAGGCAAAATATACTCGCCAAGACCCTCACCTCAGCTTCCTAGTAGCCCTCCCTGGAGACGGCCCGTTTTCATGGCAGCCTGGCGGATGAGGTGAAGAATCGACATGATCCCCGGAGTAGTGAGCGGCACGCAGATGAAGCCAATCATACCACAACCTCCTGGAAAACCCCCGTCCACCTTCACCATCAAAGCCGGCATGTGAGGAAGGCTACTACTTAACGTCCTTTTCAAGGCGCACAAAAGAGTAACCTGCTCATTATGGGCATTTGCTAACAAGGAGTACCACTCTACAAACCCATGTTTTTGTATATATTCTGTATAAGCAATATTAACTTCTTCAGTATCCTGTAGTGTTTCTGTAGTAGAAATGAACTGCTTGGATATCTGCTGTCATAGTCTATCAATTTCCATAGGGTTTTATCCCTTTCGAACCCTGGCCACCCAGTCTGTAAAATCTCATTCCCCTGTACTCCTGAGGGAATACGCATGTGAATGCTGAGTTGAAACAAAAAGTTCAAACGGTCAAGGTGAGATGCATCAGGTGGATGGGGATGGCATGGGTTAGTGGCTAGGTGACACGGCTCACAACTAGAAGGTGCTGGGTTTGATCTCCATCACAGCATTGGCCGTTACCCCGGGGAAGCAAACCCTTAGAAATTGCAGAAGTTAGCAGGCCCTTACCAAAAATGCTTGCTGAAGTCGGATGCACTAGGCCGACAGGCGCAAAATAAAAACCATGGTGCAATGCACACTGCCTCAGGGATTAGAGAAAAAAGGCATATGCCCAAAAAAATCAGGTTGATCCTTGTAATATTACACAAGGATTTAACCACAAATGTCAACATACACAGTAGAATTCGATAGCATTCCGGCTACATCAAGAACTTTTGTCATAAAATACATAAATACCAATGATGCGGTCATGTAATATGGCCAAATTGGCCGTCTAAGTTGATACTCAGAGCCCCTAAGTTATGCTATACAGATATTTTGGGAAAGACAAATTTCGAGACAGACTTGTGATGACGACAGTTCCTGATGCAGTGAGATATAGTGCCCCTATGGTTGCTCATAGGTGTGAAACAGGGATGCATACTTGCTCTGGCACTACTCAGCCTCCGCATGATGTTTTCAGCTAAGTTGATGGGCGCCTTCAAGAATACCAAGCATGGCATTCCAATAAAGTACAGCATGGATGGTGGTCTATTCAATCTTCGCAGACTGAAGGCGAAGATCCTGGCTTGACAATTAGCATAAAGAAAACTGAGGTCATGTATTTACCGGCACCAGGTATAAACAGCCAGTAGTTGCAGTGACGGGACAGAAATTACAAGCGGTTGAAAAATTTGTCTACCTCGGAAGCACGCTGTCGAGATCAGTGACTATTGCTGATGATCTGGCTGATAGAATAGCAAAGGTCAGCTCAGGTTTTGGACTAATGTGCTCAACAGTATTGGAGCGTAGAGGAATCAGCATAATGACTAAGCTGGAGGTCTACCATGCTGCCATTGTCCCCACCTGTCTCTACGCGTGTAGGACGCAGGAGGCTAAATCATTTTCACACAAACTGTCGCATATTGCATATACGCTTGCAGGACCATATCACAGATACTGGTGCTGTCGAGGGCAAACACGCAAAGTAGTTTTGCACTTCTCCAAAAATCTCAATTGAGATGGGCTGGCCACCGTGTCTGAATGTCAGACAAAAGGCTGCCAAAGAGGCTCCTGTATAGCAAACTGCGTGAAAAAGAACGTTCGCAAGGACATCCTAAAAAGCATTTCAAGGACACTCTGAAAGAGTCCCTTAATTGCTGTCAAATAGACATTGACACCTGGGAGAACCTGGCTCACAATCGCTCAACATGGAAGAGCATGGTCATAGGCGCCATCGAACTCAGCGAGGGTCTCCGTATCCAGGCAGCCCAGGATAGACGTACAATCAGGAAGTCAGAGCAGAACAAAATCCGAGAGACAACTGCTGATTACGTTTGCCATAGACTTTTCCAGGCTCAAATTGGCTTGATCAGTCACACACGCACGCACAAACTCAAGGTTGCATTATGACATGTGCTGATGTTGATGGTCCTCATCGACGACGATGGACGAATTATTATTATTATGATTGCTCATCTCTAGTTACAATCATAGTAGCTGTCTTCTTTTCAGAAGTAGAGATCTTTATCAGCCATTTTCTTCTGACGTTGGCGTTAGTTATGGTCTTGGTCTCCTTATTCAATTTGCTAGTCTGTCCGCAACTTCAACGCCTTTGATGTTTGAGTGGAAGGGGACCCACTGAATGACCAACGATGGGTGGTCTGCCGAGAATATGTCAGGGAGTACATACAAGGTGTGTTAAAAAATGATCCAACCTTAATTTTTTTCAGGGTTGATTCATGCCTAGGGACAGAAAGTGTGTTTACGTGCATTGTGTCTTTATTTTTAAACCAACGGCGTCTCTTGCGTTGTTGAGCTCATTTAGGCATTGCTCAGCTTCCTTGATGCTGTGGCTGATGATGACTGTGTCATCTATAAATTGAGCATTTTTTCGGATCTGTTGATACCCATATCATCCCAATGTAGTGTGCATCAAATATCTCCAAGGGCTGCCGTGAAAAGTTTGGGAGAGATTGTATCACCACTTAGAATTTGTTTGTTAATTGGCTGGTACAAAATAGTAATGTTGATATTTTATATTTTCTGGAATTAGTGTGAACTGCAGTGGGTCATGCGATGAATTTACTTTAATATGACATATCACAACTTCAATATAACATATCACAAGTGGAGCATGACATATCATAACTTGAATATGACACATCATAACTTGAATATGACACATCATACTTGAATATGACATCATAACTTGGATAAGACATATCACAACTGGATCATGACATTGGTCTCGAGGTAAGGTGTCTGCCCCAGGTGCCTGAGGTCATGGATTTGAATTATAGTGGAGGCCGGGATTTTTTCACGTGTATCTTCTGATAAAAATTCCCCTGTTCTCTGGGCAGTGAGATGATTGGACTCCTGTGTTCAGTGTCGAGCACGTTAAAAAATCCCTGGCAGTTGGAAATAAAAAAAAAGTAGGCTTAACTGTCGCTGTACTGACAAAATTCAAGTTAAATCCAAATCATTTGTACCTTTTTCCAGGTGGTTTGTTAAGAGCAACTATAGATGGTGCCTAACCAACTGCGGGTTTACTTAGCTCTAGTGTTTGAGTGTATTAAGATGGACTCGCACATCGATTAGGCCACCCTCCAAGAAACTGATTGTAAGCAGACTGTAGAGTCTTCTAAACCAGTATAAAGACGTTAAGTATATCACAACTCGAACATGACATATCTCTTCTTTCTTCCACAGTTGTACTGATCGGAGACTCTGGTGTAGGCAAAAGTAACCTCCTCTCGAGATTCACACGCAATGAGTTTAATCTGGAGAGTAAGAGTACTATTGGAGTGGAGTTTGCTACTAGGTAAGAACTGATACCAAACTGAATGGAAATATATTATAGAAATTACTTATAGAAGGTTATTTATAGAATGTTCCACCTACCTAGGTTGCAAAATAAACAGGACGGAGACACAGTAGTTAATACCTTCTCGAGTCGCTTAGCCTAATTTGCATTTAATATATTAACAAATATCTGGAAATTTTCAACGCTGAGCAAATACACCAAACTTAGGCTGTTCAATTCCAACACAATTTCAGTATTAACCTTTAGCTCGTGCACGTCGAGTACGCTCAACTGACGTCATGAAAATCGAGGCGCACCGACTTACGTGCATTGTGTCTTTATTTTTAAACCAACTGCATCTCTTGCGTTGTTGAGCTCATTTAGGCATAGCTCAGCTTCCTTAATATGTGTTCGACTTACATTGCCGCTGTATAGCGGCAGCCATTTTAATCAAAATTTAAAACGAACAGCTACATCGTATTAGTCTGAACAATACTGTTCTTTTCTTGTAGAGAGTTCCTTCTTTGGTAATGTAGGGTTAGTTACCAGCAATGGCGATAGCGGTATTAGTTTTAAGCGTTTGGAAATGACTTATGTTTTGTGCTTGGATTTGAAGATTCACCAATTGGGGGAGTCAAGTTTCGGCAACAGATTTTTCTGAGGTAGATCTAATTAGATACAATAATTATGTTTATAACCGAAGTGACAGACAAAGCCATTACGGCAAACATGGGTAATCTATTGTCTGCAAGTTTTTAAAATTCTTTATTTTCAACAGACTATGCTGTGAGTGGGAGAGTCTAAGTGTGCTATTTTTTCAACACTATCACTGTAATAATTTGTTTTTATCTCAGCAGAAACTAACACGCACAACAAAAACAGCAAAACCAACAAATTCTTTTTCCATTTATTTATCTACCCACAAATAAATTATATCTCAAATCATGCCTTCGCAGACAGCTCAATTGAGCTATCTAGCATGTCCGCTGTGCACTGTTCATGCCACACAGGCATGCAGCAGAGTGGATAGCGTTACAGCAGATGCATTTCTACAGTGGCAGCGACATTGATGCCTTGTCAGTTCCAGACATTTGCTTGGAACCTCCCAAATGCAGAGCTTGCCTTAGCAATCCCGTTATTGGCCTCAGTCTTAACCCTACCAGACCTAAGGCCCTAAACCCAACTGTCCCCCATTCCCGGGTTCCTGAGCATTAAAGAGAAAAAACCAACATGATATAGAAAAATGTTAGTTACATGTAAACAAGTGGTTAGAATAAGATGTAACTTGGAGACATTGTAGAAAATAGGTTTACCTTTCATCTAGCGTCAATATTCCACCTTTGTGTGCCAATCCACCCAGCAAAAGGCAAAGAATCTGTCTCGAGTCATAACACATTTCGAAATCCGGGAGTAAACACAACAAAGAGCCCTCATTTGTCCAATAATTCTGATAGCTGGGCTTTATACATGAGTATTCCATATAGATCCTCAGTCCAAGAAAAGCCTTCATCTCATCACTCGAGCTCTCATTGTCTGTTTCACTTGAACAGAGTCTGAATCAACCAAATTATTGATCACCTGTTGGACTGTCATAAGCCTAAACTTACTTTGCTTTCCTGTTGAAGTTCATCAGCCGTTCGTTTCATTGTCAATTTTCCAAATTTGTTCACGTTAAACCCCACAAAATCAATTAAAACATGGGGGCAGCCATTTGCAATGACTAATCACAAGGATTGACCACGATTGGTTGGTTATTTTTAGATTCTGACGCATTTTATGACATACTATCCAAAGTACCGAAAATTAGGTACAGCGGTTTAGCGGCAGATAAGGAAATTACCTAAAAATGGGTACAGCGGTCTGGTAGGGTTAATTCACCTCTCTAGTGGGGATACTGCCTAGGTAGGTGAAACTAGCAACTGTTAGTTTCACTTTAGCAGATACAACTGGCTCGACTAGAATAAGCGATTATAACATGGGAAAACCCATGTTGGGCCCAGCTGATCTCTGCACTATTTAAACCTTTCATGCTGGGATTTTAAACCAAGCTCTCAACCTTTCTGCAACACTCCCTCTTGCTGGCATAATGAGAAGGAACATTGGAGGTGATCATGTCTGTTGATTTCAGAATAATATTAATAATGTTTGCTTAGGCGCCTGAGGCCCTTTTGTGTTGGTCAGCCACATACATGACCCACTGCTGCGGCATGGTTCCAGGTCTCGTCCAGAGCAGAGGGGGAAGTTGCTATGTGCCGGGGCCATACTGTGCTGGGTTGGCCTCTTCTGCGCCTCCAGTCGTTCGGGGGAAGACTTTTGTTGCTGAGAAATGAACTGTGGAGTATCTATGGGTTGCGGTTTCCTGGCAGCCGTACGACATGACCGTACAAAGAAACTCAGCAAGTGTTTCTGAGTTTTGATGGAGACTGTCATCGGATGTCCAGGATATGTCACTGGTTGCACGTGTTGAAAGCCTCCAGTCTTGACATGTCCAGGTTTCGGAACCATAAAGCTGGACTGGGACCACGCAGGACTGGTAGATGCAGATTTTTGTTTCAAGGGGACACAAAGACAAAACAAACAAAAATGTCTTAGTAAAAATAAGAATGTGTATCGAAAAAGTTTATAAAAATATTTACTTATTTTAGAGAAGTGCGTGACTTAATGATTTCGATACCTGCCTGCTCGCACACAGGGCAGCGGATCGAATCCCGGTTAGGGAATATGTTGTTTTTCTATTGGTAGTGAAATAAACTAACATAGCCAGTACATGATGTGGTGATGCCTAAAAATCTCTCGACTACCCCAGGAATAGAAATAAAGTTGTACGGTGATGTCTTATTATAATATAACGGATGACCTCTTTTTGTGATGGTGATCGTCGTTATGTGGTTTATTCACCAGGAGTATACAAGTAGATGGTAAGACAATCAAGGCCCAAATCTGGGACACTGCTGGTCAGGAGAGGTACAGGGCAATCACAAGCGCGTAAGTACTTGTATCACTTGTTGTTGATAAAGGATTTTTTTCTTTGCGTTCGTCCTCACAAAGACATTGTGACATGTCATATTGTACAGCTAGGCTGCGATATCTGTGCATTTCAGACCGACATCCAATTTCAACAGACTTTTTTAGGCTAGAGGTTTCTCTTCTCGCTTCGATGCCTATTCTGTTAGCCAGACTACACTGGTGTGGTCTATCCATGATCACAGATTGAAGGCGGAGTAAGGTCTTGGTCGGCTGTGTTTCGCTGACCCTGATGCAAGCAGTCAGCCGAGCGTCTCTGACTACTTTCAGCTCACTGCTGCATCTTCAGCCTCCAAAAGTTTTCCATCTTCAGCCTCCAAGAGTTTTCCATCTTCAGCCTCCAAAAGTTTTCCATCTTCAGCCTCCCAAGAGTTTTCCATCTTCCGCCCCCAAGAGTTTTCAATAAGCTGTGTGGGATAAGTTTAAGAATTGAAATGCTTAAGGGATCCAGTGAATGATTGATCTTTTAGAAAAACAATTTTTGTTCTTGTTTCCGTCTTTTTAGCCAACTTGTGAATGTCTACTATCTGGCATTTCAGGCAGAACATACTAATCAGACAATGTTAGTCAGGGTCAGATGAACATATTGACCAAGACCCATACACTTCACTTACGTGGTTTGTTAAGAGCAGCTTAGATGCACCTAACAGGCTGCGAGTCTACTTTGCTCTAGTGTTTGAGTCTATTAACTCATTCAATCCCAAATATTTGGAACCTCTGGACACAATTTTTTTCTCTAACGTAAAACTCAAACTCAGCACTATTTAGTTGCGATCTATTGATCTTCAATGAAAGTTCCCTGAAATAAAACATATTATGTACCAAACTTCACAATTGTGACCAGAATACACATATTTTACAAATGGATTATAATTGCATAATCGTTTTTATTTTGAAATATTATGAACATTTTTTTCCCCTCAGCAACACAAGCAGCTCTAAACCAATACACGAATAACGTAATTACTTTCTATTGACGGTAATCCACAAGGGAAGATGTTTTGAAAGTTACACCTAATTTGCTGCAGTTGTTTTCACAATATTCATATTTTACTGAAGGCACGTGAAGTTGAAAACGTGCTAAAAAATAAACGCACAATCAACATTAGCGCGAGTGCTTACAATTTATGTACACATAGAAAGAATGTTCCTGCTGTATACGATATATATTTTCTATATATATTTACACATTTATATTATACTCACGAGTATGGCTGTGCATAATCATGAACCTTTACTGAATTTGGGAACTATTACTACCATTGCTTGAGTCAAGAGGGCACCGCTCCCTCGTCGGTAGATTTAGTTTCATTTTATAAACTGAAGATAGGTGGCACTGACGAATGCACCTGTGGTACAGGGAAAATGACCGCTGAACATCTGCTGCAAAATTGCCCGACATACGAGGACCAGAGAAAGCACATGTGGCCATCACCAGTGACAACACTAGACAAGCTCTATTGCAGTGTCGACAGCCTCAGGATGACAGCTGCTTTCTTCGAACAAATTCAAGTTGACGTCTGACAGCGTATGAAGAAGAAGTTTCACTTTCATCGCTTGACTTAGAACTAAGACTAGGTAAATAAATCAAAATAGCGCTATCAGAAAGATCGATATCTTCATCATCACTACCGCTAGCAATAACATAATCTATTACCGAACTTGTACTGTTAAAACTCTATTTGGTCTGAATGAAGGGGCGTGGGCTAGACTCAAAGCTGCCCTCCCAAAAAATATTTGGTTTCCAAATATGAAAACGGAAATTTTTCAATGAAACCCACGCTTACTCTTCCAGACATTCACCGCCAATAACTAGCTTTTATCTAGAAATCTATTCAAACTGTGATACCATTAATAATCGCGCGAGAGTCGTTATGTAATAACGATTAAAAACGTAATTACTGATTTAAAACTTTTTTTAAAAACTCAAAAATTTTACTCGTCGCAGTCGAGCGCTTTTGTCAAGCCCTGTATATTAATCTTCTCTGTGAGGAGGGTGGACTAATGTCTGGTCAGGCCAACATACTGGTCGGACATGTTAGTGAGTGTCCGATAGAATATACTGGCCTTTTGACCCCCACCTCACTTCTGCGCTGATCTCCCTGGAAATATTTCATGACAGCCTGACTAGTAAGGTGGAGGATCGATGTGATCCCCATGTTGTTCGTCCATCGCGAGTGATGAAGACTTTTTATCTTTTTATTCAACCAGTCCATTTAGTACTGGTTGAACAAAATGAGACTGACTTGCACGGTGAATTTGGTTGCGCAGTACGTTGATCTCTCTCTCTCTCTCTTTCTCTCTCTCTTCTCTCTCTCTCTCTAGCCCGAGTCTAACTGCAACCAGTGATAAGACAGGTCAGAATGACTGGATATGGATTCTGGGGCAGTGGATGACCACCGCTACTCTAGTGTGCTACCGTATTCTCTGTGGCCTATGCCTCTGAGCACATTTGCAGTCGTAGTAGTCTGACGTATTTCCCGCTATTAGCTGACTGAACTCGCGCATGGCAGAACAAATCAAGAAATATTTTCCCTGTTCTTGATTTCACTACTATCGTCCCGATGGTTTCGCTTAGCTCCCTACTTTTCCGTGGTCCCCATAGTGGTGAGCGACACGTAGATGAAGCCAAGCATAGCACAACCGCATGGAGAACCCCAGTCCAACTTCATCAGGGTGTGAGGAAAGCCACTGCAACCCGTCATATAACTCTCTATCCAGGACGTACAAAACAGCTATCTTACTCATTCTTCGCATTCAACATCATCATCTTAGTTTTCTTGTTCCTGCGACTGACGTGTCACTTCATGGAGGCAGACCCACGTGTGGCATAAAACGAGCATACAAAACCGAACGCGAAGAAGAAGAAGAAATGTTGTTATTCATTCATGACAATTCTATATCATCTTTTTTTTTTCAAGATACTACCGGGGTGCTGTGGGAGCCCTGTTGGTCTATGATATTGCTAAACATCTGACGTACGAAAATGTTGAGAGGTGGCTGAGGGAGCTACGAGACCATGCTGACCAGAACATAGTCATTATGCTGGTTGGGAACAAGAGTGACTTGCGACATTTGCGAGCTGTGCCGACCGACGAGGCCAAGACATTTGCTGGTTGGTTGAAAATGTTGTTCTTGCTTGTTCTTATTAAAATTCAAATGAGATGGTGCTACGATGGCAGTGTGAAAATAAATGCCACATATTTATATGCAGAAAATAAATGCCACATATTTATATGCAGAAAATAAATGCCACATATTTATATGCAGAAAATAAATGCCACATATTTATATGCAGAAAATAAATGCCACATATTTATATGCAGAAAATAAATGCCACATATTTATATGCAGAAAATAAATGCCACATATTTATATGCAGAAAATAAATGCCACATATTTATATGCAGAAAATAAATGCCACATATTTATATGCAGAAAATAAATGCCACATATTTATATGCAGAAAATAAATGCTGCATATCTACAAACACCAAATAAAAGCTACATAAGTAGAGAATAAATGGCACACGTGTATATATAGAAAATAAATGCCACATTTCTACATACAGAAAATAAATCCAACACTTATATACAGAGAATAAATGCCACATATACGTACATACATACATACAATAAATGCCACATATACATACATACAATAAATGCCACATATACATACATACAATAAATGCCACATATACATATATACAATAAATGCCACATATACATATATACAATAAATGCCACATATACATATATACAATAAATGCCACATATACATACATACAATAAATGCCACATATACATACATACAATAGACACATATGGTATTATTTCTGTACTTACATTGTTTTTCTGCCAGTTATTTGTTATATTCATATTTTACAGAAAGAAACAATCTCTCCTTCATTGAGACCTCGGCTTTAGATTCTACAAATGTTGAGTCTGCCTTTCATAATATTCTCACAGGTAAGTTTGTTTCCATTCCTGAATAATTTGTAGGATTTCTATCTTTCAGTCTGGAGCATGTAATAATAATAATAGCTGTCCATCGCAAGCACCTATGACAAAAGTAGTCAGATATGTTGTGTTGCACCTCACCAGTTAGTTCGGAGGTGGCTGTATAGTCCAATTCTGGCACGGAAAATCGTTTCACATACGTAGCATTTACTGTCAAAATTGGACGTGCGTGTCAGTTATTTTGGCTTGGCTTCGTTCGTTCTCAATCTCCCGCTACCAAACACTGAAAGGGCTTAAGTAGCAGAATGTAGTCCAGAGAATGGAATGCATTGTGTCATAGTTTACAGCTTGACTGCGATATTTGCATCTTTCGGTCCAACACATCCGACTTCAGCAAGCATTTTTAGGTACCGGGTTAGTCTTCTCTCATCGGCTTAGCCAGTCAGGCCTGTTATCCAGGATCACCGCGTGCAGGTGTAGAAGGGTCTTGGCAGCTTTGGTTCGCTGGCCCTGACACTAGCAGTCAGCTACTAGTTGCTGACCACTGCAGCTCATGCGCTACCGTTTTGTCTTTTCTCAAGGTGCGTTTTTTCTGTGCTTCGGAGGCCCGGCGTTCTCTCAGAAATGGAGGTGGTTCTGTGCGAGGCATTCCCATGAGTTAGCATCGATGCTGAAGTGTGTCAGAGATACTTTGAGGGAGTCTTTGAAACGCTTCTTTTGGCCACCGGCTTGAAGCAGGCCATCTTTCAGCTCACCATACATTAGTTGTTTTGTGATGCGGTTGTCTGGCATGCGCACGACATGGCTGGGTCTTCTGCAGCAGTGTGGATGCTCGTATTTTTTGCCTTCATGAGGATCTCGGTGTCTGGTACCCTATCCTGCCACTTTAGTTTGAACAATCTACGGAGGCACCTCGTATGGAAGTGGTTAATTTTCCTAGCGTGCCTGTTGTACACAGTCGACGTCTCACTGGCGAACAGAAGGGTGGGGAACACCGCGGCTCGGTAGATTTTTGAGTTTCATATCAAGCCTAAGACCCCCTCCGATTCCAGACACTGTTACGCAGCCTCCCAAAGGCAGCACTGGCCTCGGAGATTCTGATACTGACCTCAGAGTCAATAGTAGTGTCCCTGGAAAGAGAGCTACCCAAGTACGTGAAGCTGTCTACTTACTGGTTGAAGGCGCTCGTTCTTGACTCTGATATCTGGGTCACAGTATGCGTTACTCAGGGCAGGCTGAAACATGACTTCGGTTTTTTTTTTGGTATTAATTTTGGGGCATGTATCCCAACTCTGTATAACAAACATTTATTTTCAAAATAAACTAAATTAATATTTAGCAAAATGAGCTAAAATTGCAATTTAAGGATTTTAACCTTAAGCACGCCCTTGTCCGTTCTCTTCTAACCAGCTCGGCCTGCAAAAACGGTGTGCGGAAAAAAAAATTTTTTTTTTGAACGGAGTCACTCCTGACAGCCATTTTTTACTGCTGAATACGTCCTCCATATATACACGATATTTTGCCGGTTAAAGTATCGTGTGTTCGATTACAAATGGCTTTTGAACAGTTTTAATTTTGTATACGCCGTTTGGAGCAAGCCGACTTTTTGCGAAAGGTGAAGTAGGTTGTTGAGAAAGATTTTTATCGAGTAGATCTGTTTATTTTGTTTATTTAAATGAAAGAACTACGTTTGAATTGGAAACTAACAGTTGTGTCGATATTGTAAACACAGTATCGATACGTTGTTGTGGTTTCCATGGTTTTCTATCGAAGCGACTAGGCCTAGTGGTCGAGTCCAAATTTTTCCCGAGATTTTCATAAATTTTCAACTTTATCTTTTTAAATCTCAAAAACTAACAAACAAAAACAATAACACCCACATGTTCGTTATGCTATTGTGTATCTACACGCCAGAAAATCATATTTATTGACCAAGAAACATAAAAGTTACAAATTTTGAAAGACGACTACCACAGCGACTAATTAAGAAAATTAAGTCAAATTTTTTTCAAAAATAATGTGGAGTGCGTAAGGTTAAGACACATTACTTGACCTTTAGTGCACCACGGTCAAGTGCTAGCTGACCAACTCGGCCTACAAAAACAGTGTTCGTAATTTTTTTATTTTATTTTTTTTTTTTTTTTTTTTTTGAGCAAACACACTCCCGACAGCCATTTTTAAAATGCTGAATACTTCATCATATATACACAACATTTTGCCAGTTAAAGTATTGTATGCTAGATTACAAATGGCTTTTGGACAATTTCAATTTTGTATATGCCGTTTGGAGCAAGCTGACTTTTTGCGAAAGGTGAAGTAGGTTGTTGGGAAAGATCTTTATCAAGTAGATCTGTTTGTTTAGATGAAAGAACTACGTTTGAATTGGAAACTAACAGTTGTGTCGATATTGTAAACACAGTTTAATACATTGTTGTGGTTTCCATGGTTTTCTATCGGATCGACTAGACCTAGTAGTCGAGTCAAAAATGTTTTCCGAGATTTTCATAAATGTTCAACTTTTATCTTTTTGTAACTCAGAAACTAACAAACACACAACAAAAACCATAACACCCACATGTTCGTTATTCAGTTGTGTTTCTACACACAAGAAAATCATATTTATTGACAAACAAACAGAAAAGTTACACATTTTGAAAGTCGACGATCATAGCGAGAAATAAATGTAATTTAATTTGGTAAAATTTTGTCTCAATGATGTCATGGCGTGCTAAAGGTTAAACTATTTATGACATGAAGTATATCAAGGTAAGGTGTCCGCCTTGGGTGCCTGAGGTCGCATGTTCGAATCACGGTGGAGCCCTGGAGTTTTTTTCACGTTGATCTACCGATAAAAATTCTCGATCTCTGGGTAGTGAGATTGAACTCCCATGTTCAGTGTCAAGCACGTTAAAAATCCCTTGGCAGTTGGAAATCAAAAAGAGTAGGCTTAACAGCCGCTGCCAGGACAAAATAAAAAAAATTCAAGTTAAAAATCTACCCAAATTATTTGTACTTTTCCCATGCCTAGGAAGTTTAAAATGACACTGTCCATGGTTTAGGGGGTTTGTTAAGAGCCAAACAGGCTGCGGATCTACTTTACTCTAGTGTTTGAGGGTCAGGCAAAACTGATCAGACGTTAGTCAGAGTCAGGCAAAATATAATGGCCAAGACCCTCATCTCTGCTTCCTATTAGCCCTCCCTGTAAACGGAGCTGTTTTCATGGCTGACAAGGTGAGGGATTTATATGATCCCAGTAGTAGTGACCGACACGCAGATGAAGCCAAGCATAGCACAACTGCCTGGAGGATCCTGGTCCACCTTCATCAGCACGCTTGGAATGTAAAGAAAGCCACTTAACGCCTTTTTCATGGCGGACAAAAGAGTAACCTGCTCATTGTGGGCATTCGATTAATAGTTTTTACCCCAGTGGTTTGCTGGGGTCTTTGTGAATGAAAAGAATAGCACCACTGCCCCACAGAGCTTGCCGTAACAGGTGACATGGCATAACACTGGCCATGGTTAGGCGGTTAAGAGCAGCATAGATGACGCCTGATAGGCTGCGGGTCTACTTTGCTCTAATGTTTGAGAATCTATTAAAATGGGCTTGCACATCGGTAAACTTATCCCAACACAGTGGAGTAATAAGCTGCTTGAGACTGGCCCGCTAAACAGGAAATTCTCCTTCTATCTACATCCAACTATCTCCAGAGCTGGGATCTGTGAATAAATATTTTGAAATAATTATTTTGATTACCATAATTGACACCAAAGTTGCACAATCCTCTTTTCTATGTCTACCTCAGAAATTTACAAGATTGTGTCTCAGAAACAAATCCGAGATTCTCCGGACGATGACATTTCACCAGGATCTAACGTTCAATCAATCACTGTGGCTCCGACAGTCAACTCTTTGCATGGAAGGAAACAGTGCTGTTCATAATGATGTTAGCTCCTCTGTTCATTTTATTCCCTGCCACCATTTTGAAAACTCCCGTGTTTTGAAGGCCTCTGCTCGGGAAAGACATAGCTAGTTACCAACATACACCACTTCTTGGACCATTTTTTCAGATCATGCTGAAGTTGCAGATACATTTGTATGTGATAGGGACAACAATGAAACTCCATGCTATTTTAATTTGTTTCTTCTGTTTTATTTTTCAAATGCAAATAATTGTCACTTCACATTTTCACATTAACCTTTGTGTCATTCCTGCAGGTGTGTTTGTTTTGTATAAAACTGCATAAATTAAACTTTTACATTTTTTTGTCAGTGACAAATAAGGTAATGGATGAAAAGTTTCCGTGCGTAAGCTGACTGGCATCTGTTGTTTTTTTTTTTAGTCTGAAATAAATTTGTAATTTATATTTCATGTCAGTCAGAAATAAATTTGTAACTTATTTTGTTTTTCAGTCGGAAATAAAATTTAGTCAAAATATAATTTTGCAGTGAGGGGGTTTACTGCAAAACTGAATATCATTTTATGTTTTTCTTTTAGTTGCAAATAATTTTGTAATGTTTTTGTGCTGTTTTTATAGAGGATATATTGTTTTTGTACTAAGGACTACAGTGAATGTTGGTACCATTAAAACTTGAGGTTTTTACATTTAATTAAGTATCCTACAGGCACTATGATTGTCTGAGTTGTTTCTCGCGGCTAAGTTAATAGGTTCGACACCTCCCCATTATTGACAAGCTCCAGTTAATACGTCTATTAATGGGTATATGGCTTACTGTTAGGGATGGAAAGGGAACTGACCACCCCACCTCATAAACGGCTGGGGTATAGTATAATGAAGTCTTTCACACTTCATCTATGTCAGCATCCCTTACTATACAGACACTACAGTAAGACTTCACTTTTTGTCTTGTGCACTTGTCTTTTTTTGTTTAACCTTTACCACACTAAATTTGTTAAAAGTTGACGCAATTCCCCTGCCACTAAATTATTTTTCAGCGCTTCATGTTTTTCTAGGCTGTTGATTTTCAGAGCCTGTACCTTTTTTATTTTGTCTATAAATATGATTTGTTTGTGTGTAGAGACATAAATGAATAAAGAACATGTTTTTGTTGTGTGTGGGTTAGTGGCTTAGATACACGGCGAAGGTGATAGTGTTGAATAACGGCACAAACATTTAGATATACCAATTTTGGAGGAATCTGCGCCTACCATGACTTAAGTGTCTGTTTTTATATTCTAATAATAATAATAGCCGGCATCATCCTTGTCACAGATTTCCCTGTTGGGTGTGGGTGCGCATGTGGATGAACAGGCCAATGCGGGCATGTGGATGAACAGGCCAATGCGGGCATGAAAACATCTGCTACATATCAGGCACATGAGGTTTGTAGAAGGGGATGGTGTTCTCGCTGTTCGGGATTTCCGTGTCTCGCGTCTGCTCTGGGCTTTCACAACACGGCCGTCTTTGTCGGTAGCTATACCCGATTTGACTGCGCTTCTCCATCAGATCTGTTTTGCGCAAAACAGTCCCAGGTGTCGATGTCTATCTGGCAACTTTTCAGTGAGTCCTTCAGACCGTCTTTAAAATGTTTCTTTGGGCGCCCTCTCTCGCGCCATCCCTCTCTCAGCTCGCCGTAGAGGCGCTTCTTTGGGAGCCGCTCGTCTGACATACGGACGATGTGTCCGGCCCATCCTAGTCGTGCTTTTTCTAGCAGTGCATGGATACTGGGCATGTTAGCCCTCGAGAGAACCTCGATGTCAGTGACACGATCTTGCCATCGGGTGTGAAATATTCGCCTCAGGCAACCTGTGTGGAAGTGCTTTAACCTCCTTGCATGTCCAGAGTATACAGTCCAGCTTTTGCAAGCGTATAGTAGGGTTGGAATGATGGTTGCACGGTAGACTTTGAGTTTGGTCTTGACGCTGATGCCACGACGTGCCCAGACCATCGCGCGCATTCTACCAAAGGCTGTGCTGGCCTTTGCTATTCTGCCACCTCATCGTCTAAGTTGACAGATCTCGACAGCGTGCTGCCCAGATATCTGAATTTGTCTATGGCATTCAGCGTTTGCCCGCTGACTGTAGTCTCTGGTTTTGTGTACGGCATGCCTGGTGCTGTTTGGTACATGACCTCTGTTTTTTTGGCATTTAGGGTCAGGCCAAAATTTTCTCATGCGGCAGAGAACACGCCCATTCCAACCTGCATGTTCAGTTCTGAGCTGCTCATTAGAGTGCAGTCGTCAGCAAATACAAGTTCCCTGATTATGTCGCTAGCCACTTTGGTTTTGGCCTTCATTCTTCTGGGATTGAGTAATTTGCCATCTGTGCGGTACTTCATAAAGTACCCATAAACATTCAAATACCCACATTCATACCTGCATGTTCAACTAGTGTAAATAAACGACAATGCTTTAGAATAGTTTTCTCATCTCCCAGCGTCTGTTAGAAGTGAAGCCGAAATTTTGGTATGGCGTGAAAAATCACTGCGTGTGGTAAAGGTTAAACAACGCCACGATGAAATATAATTTATGAGTGGGGGCTGCAGTAGTGCTGAGTATCTCGTAAACATTTGTTGTCTCTGTATGATTAAACAGTAGATTGACCAATGCACCGGGTATGTGAAACATTAGTGTTCTCGTATATCTTATGTCGACACATTCCCATTACAGCTTGGCTACGTTCCAGCCAGCTCTATACATTTTTGCGAGGTAGGCATATTCAGGTGATAAAATTGGCTTGGTGTTATAGAGTGCTAGTGTAGTAGTGAGTGGCAGAATGGTTAGGGTGTCTCCTGTCGCAGCTGCCTGGGTACTTTTCCAGTCCATTCTGTTGTAAATAGGTCATTGACTCGGAAGACAAGGCTGTGAACTGGTCGTCTCACAAAAGCTGAGCACTCGTACAAGTGAAGTCTAAGACACTTCATCCCCGACGGCAGTGTCTGCTGTGAGACTAGATTTACCTTTGTGTGTGATGTAATACGAAGAACATCTGTTTAAACTTGTTTGATTTTTGGAAACGGAGAAAGTTGTAAAGGTTCAAACACATAGTCATTTATATGTTGGCTTGTCACTTAACGTAACATCTTTATACTGGTTTAGAAGACTCTGCAGAGTTTGTGTACAACCAGTTTCTTTTATATTTCTTTGATCTTAAAGCTATGAGTATCCAATATATTCTTAAATGCATTAGGCCCTGCCTCCACTATTTCATGTGGCAATGCATTCCAAGTGTTTGACTACTCTCTTTTTAAAAAATTATTTCCTAATATCTAATCTGGACCTTTCTTTAGTTAATTTGTAGCAGCGTGTCTGGTTCTTGTAGGTGGATGTATTTTGAAAAACTTGTTACAGTCTAATTTGTCCATTCCTTTGATCATCTTATAAACCTGTATTAAGACACCTGGAATTCTTCTCTCTTCTAGAAACTGTAGACCGGTTTTACTGAGTCTTTCCTCATAACTATAATTCAGCAATCCCACTACCTGTTTTATTGCTCTTTTTTGTATCCTTCCCAGCAAATCTATATCCCCTCTATGATAAAGACTCCACACCTGTACTTGAGTCCGTGAGTTGACTTGTCATTCGAGAGGCTATATGGTGGGGGGGGCGCTTGTTCTGCCGAAGACGGATGTGTCGGATCGAAAGGTTCAGACATTGCAGTCAAGCTCGAAGCCTTGCGAATGCGGAAGAAGAGGAGGGGGGCTTGTCACTTAAGACTATTACATGTGGATTTGTCACTTCAGATTCTATATGTGGGCTTGTCACTTCAGATTCTACATGTGGGTAGCTTGTCACTTCAGAAAAGATCAATGTGGGCTTGCCATCTAAACTTTTATAAGTGTGCTTGTCACTTCTTGCTCTATATATGTGGGCGACTTGTCACTTCAGGATGTACATGTCGGCATGTCACTTCACATTCTATATATAGAACTTGTCACATTAGAAGCACAGATCACATTTTTTTTCTGGATATTCAGCCAGCCTGATCTGATCAAGAAGAGAATATTGCTCGAATAAAGGTTTTGTTTTGGTAAATAACTTATCTATATGAAAATGACATTAAACTACATTCGAAGATTGGTGGAAAGTATTCATGTTTATTTTGTTGACTTTTCTGTAAGAGTTGTTGTAGTCGGGGATGATGTGTTAAGCAGTTGATTCTACGAGTTCTCGGCTGTTATTAATAGCACATGGGAGTGTTAGTAGGGAGCAGAGAAAAGAATAGTAACACTGTAACCTGATATGCATGTCGTCAGAGACATCAAAGGTGGGTCGGGCTTCTGTCTGGCTACCATAACCTGTAAAAAAAACGTTCATTCGCAAAGTAGAAACGGAATGGTGACGTCAATATTTTTGATGGGATATGGTCCACAGGGAACTGGAAAGGTTTTTATTGCTTGAATCCAATGGCACATATGTGAGGGGTACCTCGCATGAAAATTCCTGACTGATGCCTTGTCAGTAATAGCAGCGCTGAAACAACACTAAAGATGATCTCGAGCAATGTATGTTCTCCCTGACACGGCTCTCGGAAGAACACCTAAGTTTGGTGATACAGTGGATCCCATCCTGCTGAAATATTGAAGGCAATGAAGCTGCAGACAGGCTAGCAAAATGTGGAGGATCAGTTGTTGGTTATAATATCCAGGCCTTCTGTGAGAGATGCTTGGTCAGAATCACTCTTCTGAAACAAAATATGCAAGGTCTCCGCAATTCTGACATTAGACGATTGTCCTTAAAGGATGCGGTAACCTGTGCAGACAAGGCAAACATAGATGGGCAGGTCACATTTTGCGATGAAACGATGGTCGATGGAGCAGAGCGACAGTAGTCTGGTACCCTGAGGCAAGAAGAGACAACGGGGAGCATCTCCAATGCATGACATATAATGAGGTCAAGACCAAAGTTAAAGCCAACTTTGTGGGGGGGGGGGGGGGGGGGGTTTTGTTCGCCAACAACTCGACTTCGGGGAGGAAGACTAACGTCTGGTCAAGTAAAATATTCTGATCAAACATGTTAGGGTCAGGCAAAACATACTGGCCAAGAACCTCACCTCTGCTTTCTAGTAGCCCTCCCTGGAAACGGGCTGTTTTCATGACAGCCTGGCTAACGAGGTAAAGGATCAACGTGATCCATGTAGTAGTGAGTGACATACAGATGAAACCAAGCATAGCACAACTGCCTGGAGGACCCCTGTCCACCTTCATCAGCATGCTCGGGATATGAGAAAAGCTACTACAACCCGACGACACTTAATTTCTTTTTCAAGGTGCAACCAACTCAGTGTAGGCATTTGCAAACAACAACACCTCGACTTTCAAAAAGAAGACAGCTACTTTAATTTAACTAGAGAAGAGCAAGTCATCTTCAGACTGAGACTCAAGGGTCATCTTTACAACAAAATGAGGATTGGGACAGGTGTCCATGTGCGAAGCATACCACGACCGTGGAACACATTCTACAACGCTGCATTCTCAAGCAGGAACAGATAGCAATACTGGCCTTGTGAGACAGATATGAAACAAACAATGTGTGGAGATAAAACAGCCTTACAAACAACTGTGTCCTTTGTAAGAGAAACCGGGACCTTGATCTGAGGATGTAAGAGAAACCGGAACCTCGATCTGAGGATGTAAGAGAAACCGGGACCTTGATCTGAGAAGGAAGGAAGAAGAAGAATAAGTATGAAAAGACTAATCACTTTTCCAGCTTGTTGTGAATGGGAAAAGCAACTTCATGATATTAAAAAAACATTGGTTTTCTTGACCTTGACGACCTCTTCCTCAGCGTAGCTGCGGGTCCCAACTTTGTCTCCAGCAGACCCTGCCTTGGACCACCGAAACCCAGTGCATGGTCAGTACTCCTCTAGAGACATCTCAGATGTTGCAGCGTGCCACAGGGGAGTCTGACCAATGCATTGGAGGTCTTCTTCGCAGTCTCTTCATGCATCGGGGGTACCAGGCTACTGTCACTGTGCTCCATCGTTTCATCGCAACGTGACTTGCCCTTCTATGTTTGCCTTGTCTGCACATATTACCACATCCTTCACCAGGGACAATCGTTGTATGTACGAATTGTGGAGACCTTGCATACGTTGGTTACGGAGACTGATTCCGACCAAGCATCTATCAAAGGAGGCCTGGCTATTATACCAAACAATTACAAAAGCTCAGATACAGGTTTCCTGGATGCCGAAGACGGATGTGTCGGGCTGAAAGGTGCTAATATCGCAGTCAAACTGCAAACTAGCGACACAATGCATTCCATTCTCTGGACTTACATCCTGTTACTTGCAAAGCCCTGCTCAGGACCTGGTAGAGGGAGATTGAGAATAAACGCAGAAGAAAAACAGGCTTCCTGGAAAGGGACCAACTGCAGTTAAAACCTTTGCTCCACAATTTGGAGTGAACAGGTGAATGGTTGCGAATGTTAGGTAAAAGGTTTCTTTAACCCTTTTCAGTCAGTACTAATTTTGCCAATTTGTCTCTTCTGTACTGGCCAAATGCACAAATCCATATGTCAGTGTTATAATAACATAGGTAATAGCCAAACAACGAATTACTCTGCGGACGACCAATGTATGACCAACCTCAATGAACTTGACCTACGACATAATATACTTTCCAGACTTTTAGCGACTAAAGTGGCTCTCTAACGAAACCCTACAGTACCATTAGCCACTAAAGTGGATAGGTTTTTTTGTTTCGCAGAATGACAATTCAGGTATTTATGTGACCCTATACTTTAGTGCTAAATATAGTGCTAAAGTAAAGTAACCCATAGCATTACTGCCGTAGGTGTTAGCGATCTCACATTTCAAAGGCTCGGCTATATGAGGGCGGTAGCCATCTCCTCTCCCTTGTCGCTTTTACTTCCCGGACTGAACCGGTACCCATTTAAGGCTGGGTCGACCCGGGGGCCGTTGCAGTCGGAACAAACATTTTTGCCTCAACTGGGGAATGAACCCAGGACCACTCAGATGTGAAGCCAGCTTGCTAACCACTGCGCTACACGGCTCCTGCTAAGGACTAGAATAATTCTCTTAACTAAATTTGACTAGAACAAGCATGTTCTGTGTTGATAACCCGTTGTTGATTCAATTAAAGTGTATTATTGTTTACAATGGCCACTGTATCTATATATTATCTGGCCCGTAACATTTTTCTAGTTTTTACAACATATTTATTCTGCCAAATAATCAAATATCAACAATTTACTGATATGTTCATTTTCTGTACCCGTTTCTCTTCCCATTGATATATAATATTAATATGTTTATTTATATTATGGTGTGAAGAAGTATCATCAGAAAAGACATGCAGTGATTTTTTTGTCAAAACTGAAAATTAATTTTGTCCAAACCTTAATAGAATCAAGTCCTGAAAAAGTTACCGCTATGTGTAAAAAGCATGACATGAATATCAGACACATCGAAAACAGAGACAAAGAATATAGGTAGAAACCACATCACACCAAACTTGATATTCATGTGAATGAAACAAAAATAAAGCAGGCACACACATTTCGGTATTTAGAAACTGTTTTTACTGAGGATGGCAGACTCGATAGAGATGAGAGTGCAGAGGGCAAATCTGTCAAATCCGTCTCCACTGCTAAGACACTCCAAGCAAAAAAAACAGTTTATAAATAGTATCTTCATTGCTACCAGACATAGGTATTGAATAGGGCCCAGGAATGAAAGTTAGTCAAGTATTTTTCCTCTCTGTTATTTATAGTCCATGTTTCAGAGCCATTTATTTGCACAGTCCAAGCATATATGTATAAGATTCTTTTCCTTAGAAACATACTAATGTTATTGGTTGTAAGGATTCGTTGTTTCTCTAGGTGTTTAAAGCAATGATGTCTACATCAGATGGTTTTGTCTTAACCCTACCAGACTGCTGTCCCCATTTTCCGGTAATTTCCTTAACTGCCGCTAAACCACCGTACCTAATTTTCGGTAATTTGGATAGTACGTCATAAAATGCGTCAGAATCTAAAAATAACCAACCAATCGTGGTCAATCCTCGTGATTAGTCATTGCAAATGGCTGCCCCCATGTTTGAATTCATTTTGTGGGGTTTAACGTGAACAAATTCGGAAAATTGACAATGAAACGAAAGGCTGATGAACCAAGCACTTCAACAGGAAAGCAAAGTAAGTCTAGGCTTATGACAGTCCAACAGGTAATCAATAATTTGGTTGATTTAGACTCTGTTCAAGTGAAACAGACAGTGAGAGCTCGAGTGATGAGATGAAGGCTTTTCTTGGACTGAGGATCTATATGGAATACTCATGTATAAAGCCCAGCTATCAGGATTATTGGACAAATGAGGGCTCTTTGTTGTGTTTACTCCCGGATTTCGAAATGTTTTATGACTCGGGACAGATTCTTTGCCTTTTGCTGGGTGGATTGGCACACAAAGGTGGAATATTGACGCTAGATGAAAGGTAAACCTATTTTCTACAATGTCTCCAAGTTACATCTTATTCTAACCACTTGTTTGCATGTAACTAACATTTTTCTATATCATGTTGGTTTTTTCTCTTTAATGCTCTGGAGCCCAGGAATGGGGGACATTAGGTTCAGGGCCTCAGGTGTGGTAGGGTTAATGCTCTGGAGCCCAGGAATGGGGGACAGTTAGGTTCAGGGCCTCAGGTGTGGTAGGGTTAATGCTCTGGAGCCCAGGAATGGGGGACAGTTAGGTTCAGGGCCTCAGGTGTGGTAGGGTTAATGCTCTGGAGCCCAGGAATGGGGGACAGTTGGGTTCAGGGCCTCAGGTCTGGTAGGGTTAATGCTCTGGAGCCCAGGAATGGGGGACAGTTGGGTTCAGGGCCTCAGGTCTGGTAGGGTTAATGCTCTGGAGCCCAGGAATGGGGGAAAGTTGGGTTCAGGGCCTCAGGTCTGGTAGGGTTAATTATTTGATGTGTGCTGTATTTGGTTTACAGAGGAATATGCTCTTATCCTCATTTTGGTCATTTAACAAAATCAATCCCGAGTTACTTACTAACTCGGGATGCAGGCACTCTGGTCTTACTGCCTCCTGTGAGACCAGGGTCGCTTGAAACTTGCGGGATTCGATCGCCTACTGTTTCCATTCATCACTGTAAGAGGCCAGTGCTTTAACATCTTTAAGGTAGAAATTATTTTGTTTTGCATTCGCCTTGTTTTCTCTATTCCCCCAAGGCGGTGTGCGTTGCACTACGTTTTTTATTTTGTCGATCCAATGCATCCGACTTTGGCATGCATTTTATGTAAGGGTCTGCTTCCTCCTGCATTTTCTAAGTGCTTGCTTCCCAGGGGTAACGGCTGGTGCTGTGATTCGGATCGAACCCAGCACCTTTGGCTTGTGAGTCATGCCACTTATCCACTTCTAGCTGTCCCCTGAGGTTGAAATAAGAAATATAATTAAAGCACCTGGTAACAAAAACTACAATTCTCATTGGCCAGCTTTTTCCTGAACAGAGAGGGTGGTTTCACTAGTTCTGCCCCGCCTACATGTCACTCCATCTGCGTTGTTTACTTGGAAATTTGCTGCTTCTTGAGGTGTGTATTGTGTTGTTTCTGGATGATTTTCATAGGTTTCTCGAATGATATCTGCACAAGAACTGGTTGTTTGCAAAGCAGATCTGCAGCCTGTTAGGCACCATCTATGCGGCTCTAAACAAACCACCTAACCATCGCTGGTATTATGCCATTTCACGCAGTTAGTCCCCTCTTACGACTATCATTATAGAATTGTTTAAACATCTGTCCGGAATGGGTGGTCGCGTAATTATATTGGCTGTTCGGTCATGACATTACCTTCAGTTGGTTGTGTGACAAGCCCAGACCCCTACACCGCCAGCATAACTTCAGAGAGCATGAACATCCCAATCGTCCGCTGGTCCGTTTTGGGCCAGAATACACGACTGGAATGCAACACTGGTTGTCTACAGGCTGTGCAGTGTCTTCTGGGGTTGCTGTGGTTGAGAGGTTGTGCAGTTGCCTCTCAAATCAAACAGAAATGGTGGACTTTCGAATCCCACAAGTATCAGTGACCCCTGGTCTCATGGGAGATGGTACTAAAGTGCCTGCATCCTGAGTTGCCTCCAGTCATCTTGACTAATGTCTTGCCACTGGTCCAAGGTAGCTCGGGACCAGAGAGTGATGTTGATGACAAGCCCAGTTTCTTCCTCACTATAATCTAAATACAGCGCAAGTTACATCATCAAGAGAAAACCGTCTGTTGGTGTGGCCGTCATCGCTTGCAATGGGCAACTAAAAATACTAATTATAGTGTTTGGGTCTATTAAGTTGGACTCGCACATCGGTTAACCATCCTCTGCTGCACTTAACCCCAAGTAATAAGCTGCTCAAGCCTAGCCCGCTAAGCAGGAAACCTTCCTTCCGGCTACATCCAGCTCATGTCAGAGCTGGGACCTACACAGGAGCATCTGCCTCTGTAAAAGTACAGGTCAATGAAGAATAATCACTATACATATCTGGTCCGTATCATTGTCAGACTCTGAAACATGGACTCTAAACAAAAAGGATGAAAAGACAAGCTTTTGAGATGTGATGCTGTCATAGGATGCATGAGTGAGCTGGACAGAAAAAAGGTCAAATGAACAAGTGCTTAAAGATATAGGGTCACAACGACAAGTAGCGATGAGTATACAGAAAGGTCGGTTATCTTGGCTTGGGATTAACAGGAGACAAGAGGCTTATTATTCAAAATACTAGACGGCAAAATTCAGGGGAAAAGATGTTACATCACACAGGTATGCAAGAGCATAGGAGTGCAGATTTAAACTGAGTTCAAGAGATCTACTGGAAACAGGACAAGAGCTCGGCAGTCTCAGGACTAATAGGACAGTGGCGTGATATGATCAGAAGACTTCAACACTAGTCTCTGGGCTAACTAACAGGACAGTGGCGTGATATGATCAGAAGACTTCAACACTAGTCTCAGGACTAATAGGACAGTGGCATGATATGATCAGAAGACTTCAACACTAGTCTCAGGACTAATAGGACAGTGGCATGATATGATCAGAAGACTTCAACACTAGTCTCAGGACTTACTAACAGAGGACAGTGGTGTGACATGATCAGAAGACTTCAACACCAGTCTCTGGGCTGACTAACAGAGGACAGTGGTGTGACATGATCAGAAGACTTCAACACCAGTCTCTGGACTGACTAACAGGACAGTGGCGTGATATGATCAGAAGACTTCAACACCAGTCTCTGGGCTGACTAACAGAGGACAGTGGTGTGACATGATCAGAAGACTTCAACACCAGTCTCAGGACTAATAGGACAGTGGCATGATATGATCAGAAGACTTCAACACTAGTCTCAGGACTAATAGGACAGTGGCATGATATGATCAGAAGACTTCAACACTAGTCTCAGGACTTACTAACAGAGGACAGTGGTGTGACATGATCAGAAGACTTCAACACCAGTCTCTGGGCTGACTAACAGGACAGTGGTGTGACATGATCAGAAGACTTCAACACCAGTCTCTGGGCTGACTAACAGGACAGTGGTGTGACATGATCAGAAGACTTCAACACTAGTCTCAGCTCTGACTTAGTGACCTGACATGATAAAGAATAAATGATTGGGTTAGAGTGACTTGGAGGATCTATTTTTCTGCTCTGAAAGACACTATCGGGTGTGAAGATGACTTGCAATTTCCTGTCATCTGCCTAGAGCCCAGGGCAGAATGGACCCCACTACAGACAGTGAGATATGGCGTGGGAGTGTCTTCAAGTGTGCCTCAACGACCTGATGGATTTTGGGATGAACCAGACAGTTAAACCTGCTTACTTCCTAGGCCATTTAAAATTAATCATCTGACTAAGTGACCTGACATAATCAGATGACTTCAACGCCCGTCTCAGCGCTGACTAAGTGACCTGACATGATCAGATGACTTCAACGCCAGTCTCAGCGCTGACTAAGTGACCTGACATGATCTCTTACGACATGCTCTTTGTGGGGCAGTGGTGCTGTTCTTATCCTTGTCACACACATAGACTCCGGCAAATCAATAGCGAACATTGTTTTTGTTATTGTTGTTGTACAATGACTATGTTTACTATTTTGTGTGCCCTGAAAAGAGGTTAGGTGGCGGGTTGCAGTAGCTTTCCTCACATCCCAAGTGCGCTGATGAAGGTGGATCGGAGTCCTCCACTCAGCTATAATATGCTTGGCTTAATCTGCGTGTTGCTCACTACTACAGGGATCATGACGACCATTAAACAGCCTGTTTTCAGAGAGAACTGTGTGGAAGTGAGATGGGGGTCTTGGTCAGTATAGTTCGTCTGACTCCATTGTCCGATCAGTATGTTTTGCCTGACCATACGTTATTCTCTAATGATACAGATATCATTGAACGAACAGACTAATTCTTGTAATGAAGACATGATATGAAAATAAATTACTGATTGTGAGTTTTAATACAAGCTGTTTGACATATTTCATTCAGCAAACATCTTGCAATAAATAAAAGCCTTGGGTTGAGTAAATGAAATGGTCTTTCAAATTGTTTTATTTTTGAATATGTTTTTCAAGTTTCATTTTCTAGACATTGTAGAGCTTGAAATTCAGTTCAAGTGCGATCTTTGCAGGAAAGGTCAGTTCACATGTCTTCTTCACACTAATAGTAAGCTGTTCAGTTCAGATGCCATTTCCGCAGCAAAGGTCAGTTCAGATGCCATCTCCACAGCAAAGGTCCCATCTCAAAAATAAAGGTCAGCTAAGGTCCCATGTCCATAACAAAAGTCAGCAGGTCAGTTCAGGTGCCATCTCCACAGCAAACGTCAGCTAAGGTCCCATGTTCATAACAAAAGTCAGCAGGTTAGTTCAGGTGCCATCTCCACAGCAAAGGTCCCATCAACACATACAACTTAACAGTCACTTGAACAGAATCCAATCAGAACATACTCCAGAGTGTCGGCTGTGCCCACATCCCTATGAAACTGTTAAACATCATCTTTTTGAATGTCAGGCCCTTGCCAGTGTTAGGAAAGAGCTTCTTCCTATGAGACAGACAAATGGAACACTTTGTACGGAACTAAACAACAGCTCACAAACACTTGCATGTTCTACTATATGGCATTGCGTCAAAATGCAGGAGCCCACATGCTGCTGGATCAATAACCAACCAACCATCTTCTCTTGGTCTGCATTTGCCTTGCTTACCAGTATTGCTGAGCACAGTAGGGCATACATGTCAACAACCTGCAGTATGAGAATGGAGACGGAAGCAGTGACCTCAGCACTGAAATGGATATCTGAGACTTCTTTAACAAGGGCAGTCATCTTGACAGACGCGCAAGCCGTACTTCAGAAAGTACAGAAGGGATGGCTTAGGCACGAGTGGATAGCTGCTGTTGAGGCCTCAAACCTCCAGGCGCTGACCTGGATCTACTGTCCTATCAGTGACATTTTGAAATCAATCAATGACCGCCTGCTGGATGAGGACAACGCAATAGATGAATCAGTAATCCAGAGACTGCAAAGTTTCAACATTAAACGAGGTTCGAGCGTAGTGGGGCGCATGAGAGGACAGAGCAGGAGAGTGTACAACCAGCGAGCTACAGGGACCATCAGCATCCATACCTTACGCCATTTGATGAGAAAGACTGAGCACCTATGGGTATGCCCGAAGTGCAGTGATGTCGATTCTTAGAAACATACACCAGTATTGCATTTTAGACCTTTGTGGTGTTAAATGTGAGCAAAGTGTTTTAGTTTCCAAGATGTAATATATGCTGGCCAAATTTGTTTTTCTTTCTCGTTGTCCATAGTTTTAGCACTTTCCTAAAGCTTATTAGCGTGAATCTGGCAAAGATGGCGCCATAACTGGCTGTGAGTCTACATTTCTCTGCTGTTTTGGATCATTATGGGCCAGACCACGGATTTGCCTGGAATTCACACTAGTCGACGACTTAAACTTGTGTTCACGGAAACATGGTGTTGTTTTCCATCTGGACTTGTTATTTCGTTCTTTTTGTGTGATTTCTTCCATCCGTTTATCCTGGTCTGGACGCCGGCTGAATGGCGCTACACTTATACATGTGACGTAATTTCACGGGTTAGTTCTGCCGGTTCACCTTCACGAATTTGGCGTGTGGGAATTTTAGATGCTATTATGATGAGCTGGGGACAGATGCCAGACTCACTCACACGCTGAGTGTTGTCCATACGACCTCTTGTGGGTATAGAAAAGGCACGACAAACTGCGTTAGATGCCATCCCACCTTTCTACCCTGCGGGTTACATGTTTACGGAAAGGCTTCGGTGGTAACCCTGAGGCAAAATATGCATCCTATGCTATCTCCAGTCGTCTCGATGAATGTCTTGCCACTGGCAAAAGGTAGCTTAGGCTCTGTGAGTGAGGTTGACAAAAGGCGCAGTTTCTTCCTCACTTTAATCCAAATCACCGCGCAAGTCACCCATTTCAGCGGACACAGCAAGAGATACGACTGTCCACACGGCTGAACAAAGAGAGTGGTCTTCATCACTTGTTTTGGACAACTATTCTATTAGCGTGAAGGATTCAATCACCAACCTTGGTGGTTCTGTAGTTATCCATGTCTCGCATCCATAGGTTACCACTGGTATGATGCAACTCTGTAGTACCTTAATTTTTGTAATTTTGGTAGTGCTGTGTCTTAGGTGTTAATAATAATAATAATGTTCGCGTAGACGTCAAAGGCCTGTTGCTTCGATCGACGACTGTCATGTCCAACTGCTGAGGCTATGTCCATGCATAGCGTGTCAACCGAAATCCCTAGACTCCCAAGGTGGAGCTGTGTACTTCGCAGCCTTGGGATGACGGCTGCGAGGAGTGTGTTAGACCAATGTTTGTGTCAGGCTTTCCGTTTCCACGTGTCCCGCCGAGGCTTCTGTGTCCACTAGTTGGTCAGCGTGACCCTTTCTGTGCTGAGAATACGAGGTTGGTAGAGGGTGGGGCGAGCAGCAGGAAGTTGGTTTTAGTCTGAACAGAAGGGTCCTTGAGTAGTGATAATCTGAACTGAATTCTGGTGTGCAGTTGAGGGGGCGACGTGGCATAGTGGTTAAGTGGCACGGCTCACAACCAGAATGTGCTGAGTTCGATCCCCATCACAGCACCAGCCGTTACCCCGTGGAAGCAAACCCTTAGTAAATGCACGAGGAAGCAGACCCTTACATGAAAGGCATGCTGAAGTCGGAAGCACTGGGCCGACATGCACTAAATAAAAACCACAGTGCAACGCACACCGCGCTTGGGGATTAGAGAAATAAGGCGAACGCAAAAAAACAAAAACGGAACGTTGAACTCCGTCATGGACTGGTAACCCATGGTATGAGCCAGGCATGAAATGCAGCATAACAAACAGGATAACCGATCGAAAGCATATCAATTCCACATAATAAAGTCCGTAATGCCACCTGGTGAAGGAGTTGTGAAATATAATCAGAACAGGAACCACCAAGCATCGGAAAACTCGACACAAACACCGGAGCGAGTCTAAGGCGCGGCCATCTTGCTTCTTTATCCTTATGTGTTACATTGTAGTTAACCTCCACTAAACCATGACCATTAATCTTCTCATTTGATTTGGGTAATCTCCGTCGTTGTTTATAATCGAACTGAGACATTCTTCTTCTTCTTCGTACGCTGTCAGACGTCAACTTGAATTTGTTCGAAGAAAGCAGCAGTCATCCTGAGGCTGTCGACACTGCCATAAAACAAAACATTTAAGCAGGTGCACGACTTCATTGCCTCAGGTTTTTTCCCTATTTTATCTCGATCTCTCTCGGCAGATGGGTACACCATCTGTCGAGAGCATCGCAAAAAGCACGAACTCCGTAGCTCCAGCGATGAACCCAGGTATCTCCGGATACAATTGACATCGTGGACCGACCGTCGCAGCTCGAAATTGAACCCCGACGATCTGAACACAAGGCAAACGGCTTGACCACAGAGACCCCCTGACACTGCCATAGAGCTTGTCTAATGTTGGCCACGTGTGCTTTTTCTGGTCCTCGTATAAAGGGCAATTTTGCAGCAGATGTTCAGCGGTCATTTTCCCTGTACCACATTTGCATTCGCCAGTAGCACTTATCTTCAGTTCATTGAATAGATGGTACCTCAGTATGTTGTGGCCTGTGCGGAGTCTGAAGACCACAACCTGCTCTCTTCTGTTCAACTGGTAATAGGCATCATTTTGTGTGTAGCCAGTATGCTCTGTTTTCCATTTGGCCATGTATCTGGCCCTAGTAACCCTTTTGGACTCTTCGTAGGTCACCCTAGAATCTGGTTGTTGTAACCTTGCACCTTCTTTTGGCAGTCTGTCTGCCTCATCGTTGCCTTGAATGTTACAGTGTGATGGAACCCACTGTACCACTACTCTTTTTGGTGCGGACTGCTGGCATAGTTGACAGAGTACTGCTCTTAAATCATTAAGTTCTGTATTTTTCTGGCTTTTTAATGCTGTAACCACGGACAGTGCAACTGTAAACAGGACTATCTGGCTTTCATCTGTCAGCATTGCTTCTACTGCAGCCTTTAATGCCTCTGCTCTGAAATTGCTTGAGAATTTTCCAGTTGCCACTGACAGTGTTATTTTTCTACCATTTGTTAAGCTCAGGAATACCCCTTCCCCTTCATTCTGTGTTGTGTTTGTTGCAGAACCGTCGGTGTATGCATGGGTCCAGTCCATGCTTGGGTAGTTTTGCGCTATGTACCTCAGGAACCGAGACATTCAAAACTTGTAACGTTCGTAACTTCTGTCTTCTCTATGATACATTTAGGTCTGGTTTATTCTCTGCTTTTCCATTATCTCATCATGCACTTTGTTGTGCACACACTCTCTGTATGATTTCCTTCTTTGCATCTCTGGCAGGACAGAAACACGTTTCGCATACCATGTATTTCTTTCATGTGTCTTGGTGAGAGTCCATGTCTGACACTGGTAGCAGAGAATTTAATCTGGGTGTTCCACTCACTACCGGCCCCTGGTTGTTCATTATAACTTTTAAACCAATGAAAGTAATTCAATAAAATTTGACATGGGCAGAGTTTGGTGTGTGAGAAACATGATGACTTCAGTAAATGTTGCAAATAGCCGTAACCATTAGCAACAGGTGATGCCTGCACGCCTCTCCATGTTATGGAAGACATTCAACTACACACCACGCGTTACATACTCAATTTCCTAATAGGAAACCGTATTTGTTTTCTGTTTATCGCACCGCTGGTGATTAAAAAGAAGGCTGGATGAAAACAAGTGAAAAGAATAAAAACAAGAATATGGCATTCATTTATGCATCGACAGGGAGCCTAGACTAACGTAAAGGGACATCGTGCAGTCGATAGCTTTACCTACCTTGGCAGTACCCTCACCAGAGAAGGAAACATCGACTCTGAGGTCTACAACAGGATTTCCAAGGGGAATGCTGCTTACGGAAGACTGAGAAAATGTTTGGGATCGGCAGGGAATCAGTGTTGCCACCAACATTGGCATGCATCATGCTGTTGTGTTAAGTGTTAACCACCCTTTTGTACACATGTGAAACATGGACAGTCTATAGCATGCATGTCAGGAAACTTAATCATTTCCATGTAAACCGTCTCCACAGACTGCTCAGGATTGGTTGGCAGGACATAGTGCCCAACTCTGGTCCTCAGCAGGGTTAGACTTTCTGACATCCATACACTGCTACAGAGAGCCTAGATCAGATAGACAGGGCATGTTGTTTGTATGTCAGATGCGCGCCTCTCTAAACAACTTGTACGGCGAGCTCAGGACAGGGCTGGCAGAGGGGACAAAAGAAAGGATAGAGACACTTTAAAAGTGTCTTTGAAGAGTTTCTCCATTGATACTGTTGACTGGAAGCTGCTTGCTCCGAACTGTTCCTCCTGGCGCACTGCTATCACACATGGTGCTTGCACCGCTGAGCAGAGGACCATCATGGAGGCGCAGGAAAAGCGAGCTGCACGAAAGAAAAGAATGTGAGACTGTCAACTACAAAAGATGTCCACGTGTGCCCCACGTGATGTAGAGTTTGTCACGCTCAGATCAGACGGTAGTCATATGCGGTCACATCTGAATAAACATGTCTGATATTGTCACCATCTTCGTTTGCGATGAGCAACTAAGACTAACGTCAGGGCCAGGTGAAACGTACTGCCCCAGATCTCACCTCATGTTATTGGTATCCTCTTGGAAACAGGCTGTGTGTACAGCAGCCTGACGAACTAGGTGGGAATTGACTTAGTGATCCCATTAGAGGTGAGCCTGCTGAGAAGCCTTGCATTGCACTACAGCCAGGAGAAGGGCATTTGTAGCCCGTTACTACAGAAGCATTGTCAAGAGTTTACTTAGTATGAGCTTCAACCTTTCTGCGTCCGTTTTCAATCTCCCGCTACCAAGCCCTGAACAGGGCTTTGCGAGTAGCAGGATGTAGTCCGGAATTCGTTGTGTGGTTAGTTAACAGCTTGACTATATCCTGTCAAAGATGGATATGTCAGACTGAAAGGTGCAAATATCACAGTCAATCTGTAAACTAGCGACACAATACATCCTGCTACTCGCAAAGCCCTGTTGAGGGCTTGGTAGCGGGAGATTGAGAACGAACGCAGAAGATGAAGACAGCTTGATTGTGATATTTGCACCTTTCGATCCGACACATTTGGCTTCGGCAGACTTCAACATCAATCAATCACAATTGCTCCTTTTTGGGGCACAGGCCATTGACAATCCTCCGCCATCCAGTTCGATCTTGAGCTGCCCTTTTCGCCTCTCTCCAGTGAGATCCAGAGAATGGCGCTGACGAACCAGAATGGATTCAGCTTGATTTTCTTTATATTTAGTTCCAGACAACAACATGGCCACTCACAAACCAAAATAAACATAACAGTGACATGGCAACAAACAAAAACATGTTAAAACAACACACAATATATAAACAAAACGCATGCCCCAAAAGTGTATAATTCTGAATGTTATTATCATCTGTTATAATATAATACAAGGTCTGTAAATACACTGACAAAAAACTGTATGTACTGAATGAACCATTTGTGTGATCAAAAACTGAGAACACAAAAAAAAAAAAATGAACATTTTCCGTAAAATCTTGTCTGATTCCCATCGGAACAGTTTTTTTTAAAAAAAAACCTAATATGTAAACAATGTCTATGCAGATCTTCAAAATAATAACTTGACCTAATTTTGAAATCTTGACGAAATCATCTTGAGGAACAATTTTGCAATAGTTATTAATCTAATAACCTCTACACCTCACGGTAGAAGAGGAACGACTAAGTAAGTATTAATCTAATAACAGTGATTCAATCCTTCTACACAGCTTTCAATGATGTCATACAAACATTTAATAGCTACTTCCATATTGACAGTCTATGATTATACAACCAAAAAAACTTCACTAAAGGCCTTTTTTTCCCCCTGTAAAATTATTTATTATGGTTTTTTTTTTAAGGCAACAAAACTATAATTTAAAAAAGTCAATTAAAAAAATTACTGTTTTGAAACTTACTTTCACACTGGCTGTCTATTTGTGATTAACACAACAAAAATACATTAATGACTGATATATTTTTTTCTGTTAAATTATTTTCTATGGGTTTTTGAGACTTTTTTGTCTTCTTCAGGTAACAAAATTGTAAAAATAATTTACAAAAAAAAACCAAGACAGTTTACATATTGGCTGTCTGTGACTATTGCGACCAAAACAACTTCACCAATGGCTTTTTTTTTCCCTCTTCCTGTTTAACAACATTTACAAATTATATAACAGAAAATAGAATTGATGTATTTATTAATAAAGGAAACAGGTAGTAGCGATGTATGTACTATCAGGATGTCTCTATAAATCTGCAGATTATGAATGCATTTTATCTGAATATTTAACTCAAATGAATATTACACAAAATTATTACACAATTGTTTTTGTAATATAAAACAAAAATGAATGTCCCAATTAAAAAAAAAATTAATCTCAAAAGACATTAACTGTGTATTGTTTTGTTTTTAAATAGAGCCAGTAATGAGTCACTTTATTTTTCCTTAACAAAAATACACCTGGCGGAGAACCCTGTCATCCTACCAGGCATATCAATAGAATTGGTTATGAATAGTTGAATGGATTTTACATTTGTCCAATGAATGAGATAAGGTAGCCTCCATGTGAGCAGTTTCTTCACCACGCAAAGACAACAAGCCAATCACCTGTCTACGCACTGGATTACAAGAATAAGCAGAAAGAAAACCTAACATGGCCATAAAAATGACAAACTGCCATGAATTACGGACTACTGCAGTAGGACCGGCAGCGTCTTGAGGCATTCCACCTGCACAATTGGTGGCGCATTCTCTGAATCCGCTGGCACGACCTGATTTCCAAGAGTGAAGTAGTTTGGTATAATCAAATTGCAGACACTGCCTCGACGATTGATCGCCGTGAACTCTCCTCCCTCTTTGGTCACGTTGTCTGCCTCCCCCAAGAAGTTCCATCTCACGAGATGCTCATGCCATAAACAGAGGATTTTTTGTTAAAAGAGAAATGGGAAATGGGTCATAGAAATGACTCAATTGCCCCATGTGTGCTCACCGTATCTTTCATTACTGAACATGCAGATGACAGAACACAAACTCTGTAACTCATATGGCAGCTCTTAATTAAAGAACGGTCCAGATTAGATACCAGAAATATTTTTTTAGTCAAAGAGTGGTGAATGTTTGAAATGCATTTCCACAATAAATAGTGGAGGCGGGGTCAATTAATCCATTTAAGAATAATTATTTTTAGGTCAAGTGAATATAAAAGAAATTGGTTGTATACAAACTCTGCAGTCTTCTAAACTAGTATAAATACGTTAAGTTTAGTTAGCAAGGTGGAAAGAAGTCTACATCCAACGACAGTAGTGCGACTAAGTATAAGAAAAATACCACACACAAAAGCCACTAATGGCTGTTTCTGTTCAATTAAAAATATAAATTTATGTTAGTATGCCCAAAAAAGGCAACTACAAACTTTAGAAATGAACTTCTAGAAGTCCAGCCCCTGCAGACATGAGTGGAGCAGTCTCAACTACAGTGGTTTGGCCATGTCTGTAGAATGGAAGAAGATCGGATAAACGGCGGTTATTGGAGATAAAAAGTCAAGGACAAAGACCCCTAGGACATTCTAAAGTACGTTGGGAAGACTACATACAACAGTCCCTAAGTGACCAAAGGCTGAATTGGAAAGAGACCAGGAATAAGACGGCAGATAGAACAGTATGGCGTTCTCTCTGGCAAACCTCTACCCCTCACGGTGACTAAGTAAGTAAGTAAGTAGACTTGCAATTATTAGGAAAAAAATAATACTGGCTGTACTTAATCCCCCTTGCGTTTATCTCAAAGAATACTACATATATATATATAGTTTTTAACCCTACCAGACCGCGGTCCTCATTTTTTGGTAATTTCCTTAATTGCCGCTAAACCGCTGGACCTAATTTTCGGTAATTGGATAGTATGTCATAAAATGCGTCAGAATCTAAAAATAACCAACCAATCGTGGTCAATCCTAGTGATTAGTCATTGCAAATGGCTGCCCCCATGTTTGAATTGATTTTGTGGGGTTTAACGTGAACAAATTTGGAAAATTGACAATGAAACGAACGGCTGATGAACTTCAACAGGAAAGCAAAGTAAGTTTAGGCTTATGACAGTCCAACAGGTGATCAATAATTTGGTTGATTCAGACTCTGTTCAAGTGAAACAGACAGTGAGAGCTCGAGTGATGAGATGAAGGCTTTTCTTGGACTGAGGATCTATATGGAATACTCATGTATAAAGCCCAGCTATCAGGATTATTGGACAAATGAGGGCTCTTTGTTGTTTTTACTCCCGGATTTCGAAATGTTTTATGACTCGAGACAGATTCTTTGCCTTTTGCTGGGTGGATTGGCACACAAAGGTGGAATATTGACGCTAGATGAAAGGTAAACCTATTTTCTACAATGTCTCCATGTTACATCTTATTCTAACCACTTGTTTTCTTGTAACTAACATTTTTCTATATCATGTTAGTTTTTTCTCTTTAATGCTCTGGAACCCAGGAATGGGGGACAGTTAGGTTCAGGGCCTTAGGTCTGGTAGGGTTAATGCTCTGGAGCCCAGGAATGGGGGACATTTGGGTTCAGGGCCTTAGGTCTGGTAGGGTTAACAAAATGTCCAATTGTGTCTTGCAACACAGCAAACAACAAAGAGAAAATGTTGCGTTGCACATACATGATATGATGTGAATTACCACCATATGCTGTAAGAGATAATACCAATTATTTTTGATTGAATACAATGTTTAAAAAAAATGTTTCTAAAAACAGTGTGAGGCGTATCCCCCCCCACCTAAAAACAGTGTGGGACACATCTCCCACTAAAAGAGTGTGAGACATCTCTCATAAGTATTTTTGATGTAGAATAAAATCAACAATAACTCTCCCTTCCTTAGCTGACGTTGACCCGTGTGGGTTCTGTGTAAACCTGATTGACTAGGAAAAAACTGCCCGAAAAACTGCGGTGATATTAATCTATCAATCTATCTCCAGTCCACTTATGTCGTTAGACGTCGTGGCGAGGTGCGACCTCCTTTGTTTCATATTTTTTTAGGCAGGTGAAAATCCACTGGTGACTTGCCAGGTCAATCCCAGCATCTGTTAGCCAGTTTTGAGACCGGTAGGGGGATTAAGCGTAAATTAGAGCAAAGTAAACCCGCAGCCTGTCAGATGCCATTTAAGCTGCTCCGCTAACCACATAACCAAGACCTGTTGTTATAACCACACAGTTCCCTTTTTTGCGACATATTCTCTGTGGGGCGAGAATCCCTAGAATAATTTTAGTAGATTTTAAACTTGAATTTTGCCCGAGTAGCAGCCTACTGTTTTCAATTTCCAACTACTAAGGTATTTTTAACGTGTGCGCCACTGCAAACGGGTATCTGATCTCACTACTCAGAGATCAGGGGAAATATTTACCGGTTGATCCATGTGAGAAAAACCTGTGACCTCCAGCGCCTGAGGCAAACACCTTACCTAGAGACCACTGGATCCCCAAGTTATATTAATATCTCTCAGAAATAAACCCCTGAACGGAACTGGGGTCCCTAAATAATTTTGATTGTGATTCATTCATACCACCCAGAAATATGTCTGGTAAGGAGAAACTAACCCCTGAATAGACCTTGGGTCCTTAATTTTCATGTGATTCATTCGTACCACCCTGGCGGGTTGTGTGGCCCACGGATGAAAACATCCGTTTCACAGCCATGGGTTATTTTTCTCGGTGTACGGAAAATAAAAGCAACCTACTGTACTGCACACCTGCCAAGAAACTTATAACAGTCAAATAGGTGGCGGTTGTAAGAAGCGATGTTCTGTAAAGGACAAGGCTACTTACATTTCAAACCAGCCAGATATAGGTCTGGTAAGGCGAAATAAGGTCCTGAATTGACCTGTAGCCCCTTACTGGGCAACTAAGAATAGAGAAATAAGGTCCTGAATTGACCTGTAGCCCCTTACTGGGCAACTAAGAATAGAGAAATCAGGTCCTGAATTGACCTGAGGCCCCTTATTAGGCAACTAAGAATAGAACCGCTGCACCTCCATGCATATTGTAAAAGACAATTAAGGAGAGTTGTGGTTAGCAAACTCAATATGTAAAACAAATTGTTGCTGAAGCCACCCGTGCAAAAAAATGCTTTGGTGAAGGATTTCTACTGTAGTGGTGGCTTTATATTCCGACTGGAGTGAAAGACTGGCAAGGTGGAGAAATGTAGGAATTAGTAGTGGCTTTATACATTGACTGACAACAAGGAGGATAAATGTAGGCATTAGTGGTGGCTTTGAAGTTTGTTAGCCATCCACTGGACAACCCATGCCTGAGGTAGAACCAACTGGAGATCGAGATGAGACCTGCACAAAACAATAAAATTGTAGTTCTGCTCGAACCCAGCCCGCTAAGCAGAGAAATACACCTACCGGCTGCTACCAACTCGTACGAGCTGGGACCTGCACGAAGCCAACTGCCCTCGTACATGCACAGCTTGACTAAGACCATAGCCCTTTTCTAGTTAATTGTGGAAATGTCACACTTCCCACACGGGTTCAGCATTGAAACACAACCTATTTCCTCGTAGGCATCTCTTCAAAAGTCAGATCGCTCAAGAAAATGCTTGACAAAAAAAAAATCAAAACAAAAAAAATCAAAAGTACAATCAAAATACAATCCACTATTTGAAATGAGGTCAGCTTAACAATATTGCACTTACCCTCAAAACAAATGAAATGACTCTTGAAATAGTAGAATAACACCACCAGACAAGTACAGCAACAATTAGTTGATCTTGGGGCGGTGGCTTCTGTTTTGGCAATGACTTCTGTGTTGCAGTTGTTTCGTGACAAAAAATAATAATGTGCACATGAATGCAAAAATGAGATATTAAAAAGCAGGGAATGAAAATACTGATGTGAGAAATGTATGAAACTAGATACTTCACATCGGAGGGGGTGGTGGTTTGAATGTGCCGTCTCCTGGCATTCTTCTCCAAATTAGCAGATCAGTCTGTTATGTCAAGTAATGTTAAAATATCAGATCAAATGTGTGAAGATGAATAAAACAAATAAAGAGAACAATTTAGATATGTGAATTCTCTGATCAACTTAAAAATAATTGAAGATTCAAAATAATAAACATGAATGCATCAAACATGGTTTAAAAATATGACAGCAAAATATTCTTCTGATATGCTACTTAATTAAAACGTGAAGAAAAACAAGCAAAAATGTCCAATCACTTGATGTTCTTGTGAAAAAATAGGAAAAACGCATGGCAAATATTTTGAATGCGTTTACCAGTAGGTAACAAACTAATGTTCTTATGAAGGAATTGATGATTGGACCCCTGTAGTTTTATACACACACAAAACTGATAACTCAATCACAAGGCTAGTTGATAAAATACCTTATCACCAAATTATTAGAGTCTGCGAGGGACTGTCACATCCATGGTGGATGAAATACAAAGTTAAAATACAATTTGATATGAGAATGTTAAATACGTGTACAAGTTTATATACATGTAAAGGCTTTTATCAAGGAATGGACAAGCCAAAGAAGTTGAAAAAGAAAGCTAATCAAAACTAAACTATTAGCATCAAATTTGTGGCAAATTACAAATGTTCCTCTGATCTAAAAAAAAATATTTGCATGCACATTTGCCTAGAGTATGAAATCTATGCAAGAAAAATAAATACGGTGAGAGAGTATTCAGCCAAACTGGGACTAATTATTAATCCTTAATACAGGCATAGAGATGGAAGATTTACACCTCTTAAAGTTTCTACTCGAAAAGGTGTACAGCGATAAAGAATAACAGCGATCGACAAGACAAGCCCGACCCAGCCGAGCGGCGAGAGTGCTTTTAACAGGAATTAGGTGCCGAAATTGGCTTCTGAAAATCTAAAATTGGCTGTCATCGCGATAAAAAAAAAAGATGCATTTGTGTTTTAGTTTGCGGAATTTCATTATTTCTGCACAATGGTTGCGTCCACACATGTGTAGTTGATGTTTAACTGATAATATTTCTGGTATGTCGAAATTAGCGTTTTTATGGTATCTGAAAGCCAACAAATTTATCACAACGAAAGTTGGCTTCAAGACCGAAGTTTTCAGTCCAATCATCACGCATCTGGATTACTCATGGATATTCAACACACACCTGATACAGACTTTGACACATAATATGAAAGGTAAGTGTAAAGGAATTTATGGATATATCGGCGAAACACACAACATGAGCACCAAAAAAATGTATCTGCTCCAATTCCCAGCCCTGAATTAATGCCATTTAATGCTTCATGCAAATATATAATCTGTATTACGAATGTATCTTGTCAGATATAGTTAATTATGTGTCTTAGAATGATTGGATTGTAATTTTAGTTCAATTTGTTCAAGAATTAATATTATTTTGAAAGTATAAAATTCTGGCAAATGGCCTGGAAACAAATCGACAAAATTAGCGCAGACTGGAAAGAGTTCATTCTAAGGTTTATGGGGAGTTTGTCCAGTCCTTGATGACTGCCTCGGGACAGTTCTATTTCTGTTCTCATGTGAAGCTGTATCTGTACTGTACTTGCTTTTCCGCTACAAAAATTAAAGAATAATCCTAAACTTACACAGAAAATATATTACATAATATTTTAAAACTAAATGAAATATGAGGTCTGTTATGGTTTACAGCTTCATTTGATAAGTCTAGCTCGTATGCTAAATTTCAATTTCTGTCTGAGTAACCTTATAATACATGCATTACGTCTTTGTCACTTAGTTTGCAGTGTGTCATGTTTTAAAATAACCTTAAAGATGGCCGACAACCCAGCCCATGCGTGATTTGTTTAATTTTTAATTACTTCTTTAACTCTTTAAACTCTTTAAATCTAAAAATGGCTGCCTGTCTTCACCAAAATGGACTTCTGTTGCGTTTTTGTTAAGGCTCTACATAATGACTGCGTCCATACATGTGGAATTGACGTTTAACTGTACAATTATTTCTGGTAGAATGATTACAGCACATGATATGAGATTTGGAAGTCTACCCATTTATTGAAACAAAAGTTGGGCTTCACGATCGTAGAAATGATTTGTTATTTGATCAGTGCAATGATCTTTCATCTGGATTACTCATGGATATTCAACACACACCCAATTCAGACTTTTCAAATTTTGCAGCACGATAGCACCAAAAAAGCCCTTGCCTTTAAAAATACCACAACGCAGCATTAGCAGATAAATTAAGCTCCTAAACTTGTCTATCAATTTTCGAATGACCTAATTTATGTATCGCAATGTTTTTTCAAAGTGTTTTAATCTTAAGATAGATAACAGGGTTACTTTATAAATCAGTTGAAAATACTGCTCTTTCAATTGTAGAGAGTTCCACTTCCATTCTGTCCAGCTGAAACACAATGGCGATTTTGAAATTTGTTTTAGACATTTGGAAAAGATTTCTTCTGTTTTTCAATTGGATTAAAAGATTCACCGATTATTGAGAATGGGATAGTTAAGTTTTTGCAACAGATTTATCTGAGGTAGATCTGTTCAGTTTGTTTATATAGATATAATAAATACGTTTAAAGTGGAAACTAACAGATATGCAGATCTTGTAAACGTTGATTATCCATTCTCTGTGAAACTACAAATATTTTTTCAAGCAAGGGATGCAGAAAAAAGGTGTGTCTATATGTTTGTGCTGTTTTTCAACACTGTGACATTCATCTTCGTGTATCTCAGAAACTATCACACACACAACACAAACAATAACACAGACAAGTTCTAAATTAACTTATGTCTCTACACACAACAAAACCATATTAATAGACCAACAAATAAAAAGGTTACAGGCTCTCAAAGTCAACAACCCTAGCAAAATGTGACGCGCAGGAAAAAATAATGTGACGCGCTGAAAAATCATGTTGCAGTTAACGGTCAATCTCCGATTTAAGATTAGGTATGCTCGGTCTGTACCAGAAACCTGCCAAATAATCATAGGGATAAAACCAAAAATAAGACAAAGAAGTTGATTCTGTACAATAGAAAACATGTACAATAGAAAACCGCACATGTTGTAAACATAAGGACAGACAATTATTTGATCAAAATGTGAAAATAAATTTTATACAATAAAGAAAATTTATTAAGTAAATATGATATGAAGCTCTGAAAGCAGACTCCTGATGGGGGGATATTTTACAGGTTCCAAATACCTATCACCTGTTCTCTTCAACTTTTTATATTGCCCTTATGTTTTTCTGAAGCACAAAATGTTCAGGTACAAAAATGCTGTAATTTCCCTATTTGCTGAATGAAATTTAAACCACACCACTTTGCCACAAGGACCGCTCAACTCCTGTTAACTTTGAGGTAAAAATAAACTAACTTCATCTGAGCCCAGTAGGACAATCATAACACGCAAATGATTGTGCCCACAAGCTAATAACTCATTTCAGGATTGTTTTGATGACATCATGAAAGATCCTTTCTGATTGGTTTCTAAGCTTATAGTCAGATTTTCCATGGACATAATATTTCTCTGATTTTATTCGTGACATTAATTTATCATGCATGTTATCAACAATGTGAAAGTTTCAAAATGATGACAAAGACATGCACAATAAAATACAACAGCGACGGAACTTCGTAAACAATAAATAACATTCACTGGATTTTGAGCAGTAAGGGGTGAAGTCATTGCATTCAACAAATTCACCTTCAAATCCTGTAACTTCATTTATTCTATTAGTTGTTGCCAGTGTGGCATGACATACATTAGGGAGACTGGTTTGAAAGTGCATGCTTCTGACAACACTTTAATGACACCTTTAAGAACTCAGGTTCCCCTATTGCTAGTCACTTCAATGGTCCTGAGCACTGAGGAAAGGTTATGTTAACGTCACTGGCATTGTCACCTGCTTCTCGAATGATTGGCATCGTTTCAAACTGGAGAATATACTACTCTCTAGCATGGGTTTACTTCGGCCACATGTCATTAACATTTTCTGCTATCCCAGTTAGGTGTTTTATGTGAGAGGTAAGGCACTCTAAAGCGATGAATGGAAACGGTGGGCGATCAAATGGCGCAAGTTTCAAGGGAGGTGGGACTAGAGTGCCTGCAGCCTGAATTACCTCGTCATCTTGATTTATGTCTTGACACTGGTCCAATATAGCTCGGGACTAGAGAGTTGGGTTGAATGACCAGCGCAATTGCTTCTTCACTTTAATCCAAGTACAGCGCAAGTTACACCATCAAGTCCTGCCGAAGACGGATGTGTCAGACCGAAATGTGCAAATATCGCAGTCAAGCTGTAAACTAGCTACACAGCGCATTCCGTTCTCCGGACTTCATCCTGCAACTCGCAAATCCCTGTTCAGAGCTTGGTAGCGGGAGATTGAGAGCATATGCAGAAGAAGAAGTCACCATCAAGAAAAAAACCGTCTGATGATGTCACATCATTGCTTCCAATGAGTAACTAACTTTTGTGAACTCACTTTTTGTGTACATGTATCGCCAACTGGTGACTTCCTTTTAGGGGACAACGTGCGCTAGAGGTTAAGTGACACGGCTCACAACTTAAAGTTGCTAGGTTGGCTCCCTATCACAGTACCGGCCGTTACCCCAGGGAAGCAAACCCTTAGAAAATGCACGCAGAAGTCGGGTGTACTGGGTCGACAGGCACAAAATAAAAATATAGTGTAACGCACACTGCCTTTGGGAATAAAAATTAAGCAACAAACAAAAAAACCCCCCAAAAAAACAAACAAACAACTTGCTGTTAGATTGCTATCGGCTTTTCCAACTTTTCCTGGCCTGTCCACTTTTCCTATTCGTCTGATGAGTTCACTTTCAGTTTAGCTATTGACAACTGTATCTTGGTAAGTAACTTCATATCTTTTTACTTTTATGCACTCATCCCCAATGTTAGCGTAAATGTGTATTGTTTGTTGTCTCTGAGAGGCATTTGAGCCGTAGCATAGGTTTCATTTTTTTCTTCATCTTATCGCAGTATCTGCACCTTTTCAATCAACTGATGCTATGCTTCTAGTCCGGAGATTCAAAAAGGAAACTGCGTTTCAGGCATTTCAATGTCTCCCCCAGCTTTCTGAGCATGGTCACTTCCCTGAGCCAGAGTGCCTCTGGATGGGGGGAGGCAGCCCTGCAGGATGTGATCTGATGTTTGCTTGGTGCTCTGCAATTGCATGTGGCAGTGTCTCTAGGAATCGAGGTGGGCCTTGAGTCTGCAATGTCCCATTCTAAGTCTGAAGATCTTTGTCTGCCCATCTCTGCCAGTTTGTCTATGCTGTAATCTTTTGGCTTGTACTCATCTTTGTGTCTGTTTTTCCAATCTGTTCTCATGGATCGTTTGATGAGTGTCTTTGCTTCTATATAGCTCTGTGGATGACGAGTCTGTGTGTTGCCATTTCCGGCTTTTAAGAACTCATTTGCATTCTCCTTTTCAAGGATAACACAGCGGGCTGGAATCCACTGTAGGACTGAATCTGATTTTTTGGGACAACAATCTGATGTTATATTTTATTTCATGTGAGAGTCTTTCTTGTTTGGGACTTGAGATGGCTTGAAGTACGCTCCTGGAGTCTGTTAGAATGACCATTTTCCTTGTAGTTGTGTTTTGGCTGATAAGATTCTGAGTTGTTGCTTCAGCTGTGAAATTAATACATGTCTCTCCTGCTGATATTTGGTGGATTTGTACGTTGTTGTTGAAGTGTGTGATGTAGATTCCAGTGCCTAGCCTTTGTTTGCTCATTGTGGCTGATCCATCTGTGTACACATGTATCCAAGAGTTGCTAGGGTACTGTTTTTTGCACTCCTGTAGAAATTTTTGTTCTGTTGCTGACTGCTCACCTGTCTTCGTGATCTCCGGTATCTGTACCACACATACATTTTAAAAATACTTCTAATAACCAAGTGTCGGTCGATGAGGCTAACGTCTGGTCAGTCAAAACACTCTAATCTGACAATGTTAGCTAGGGTTAGGAGAAATATACTGGCCTCCTCGTTGGTCATCCTGGAAACGGGCTATTATCGAGGATAACACTGGCTAACAAGGTGAGGTTTGACATGATCTCCATAGTGAGCGACACGCAGATGAAGCCAAGCATAGCACAACCACCTGGAGGACTCAAGTCCACCTTCATCAGCAAACTCGGGATGTGAGGAAAACTACTGCAACCCGTCACTCAAAGTCCTTTTCAGGGCGCACATGCATTCTAGCACTTTAACCGCATGAACCCCACTACTAATTTGATTCACCTTCCTGCTCCAGGTGAAGCATAAGACCACTGTAACAGCTGGTTTCGTTATAGGAAATATGTATCAGAGCTGCAGAAACAATTAGGAATGGCCTCATCAGCACTTACCAGGCTCCCACAGAGAGTATGGAATAGCAACATGCTGACCATCTCCACAAAGGTTGCTGTGTACAGAACATGTGTGATAAGTACCCTGTCTATGGCAGCGAGGATGGGTGAATACCAAAAGATATAATTTACAGAGAGCTCACCCCAGGCAAGCGTAAAAAAGGTAAACTATTCCTCCACTACAAAGATGTTTGCAAGCATGACCTGAAGGTGTTGGAAATGAACTTGCCAAAGACAGACCAGGCTGGAGGCAGGTTTTGTGTTTTGGTCTACAGGCAGGGGAAAAGAGGATGCATGAAGATGAAGACTCCAAATGTTTGCGGCGTAAGCTAGGGCAACAACTGGCTGTCTCCTCTCTAGTGTGAAGTCATTTGTCTCTCAAGACTGACAGGATGCCAATCTGAGCTATTGCAGTAATGATTTAGCCCTTTACAGTCTAATGTTCAGAACCAGCTGCCTAGAAGGTGTTCATTTCCGTCTGAACACATTTGTTTCATTTATGTCTGTTTGAGTTAAATTACAACAAATTGAAGATAGGGTGTACCGACGAATGCCCGTGCGGTACTGGTAAAATGACCACTGAACATCTGCTGCAGAACTGCCCGACATACGAGGATCAGAGAGAGCAGATGTGGCCATTACCAGTGGAACTGCAAGACAAGCTCTATGGCAGTGGCGAGAGTCTCAGGATGACCGCCGCTTTTTTCGAGAAAATAATGGTTACTGTCTGACTGCGTACGCAGAAGAAGAAGAGTTAAATTACATTTTGATGCTGTCCTACAAGATGGCTGACAATTTGTGCAAGTGCTATCTGTCGTTTGCCACAGAGTTATATTTCCGTTAAAGTAAAGTAAAGTAACCCATAGCATTACTGCCGTAGGGGTGTGAGGTGTTAATGATCTCCCATTTCAAAGGCTCGGCTATATGAGGGCAGTAGCCATCTCCTCTCCCTCGCCGTTTTTACTTTCCGAACTGAACCGGTACCAAATGAAAGCTGGGTCGACCCCTGGAGCCGTTGCGGTCTGAAAAAACATTTTTGCCTCAACTGGGGAATAAACCTAGGACCACTCAGATGCGAAGCCAGCTCGCTAGCCACTGCGCTACGTGGCTCCCTTGGGCATTAAAGAACGTGGTATGGTTTCAAAGTTGGGACTCAAGACCCGAGAATTTCTTTATTATTTGATCAGACATCTGGATTACACATGGATATTCAACATCAGATCCAGACTTTGACTGGGGCACAGAAGACAGGGATTTGTAAGAAGCACAAATACTCATGACACGGCAAGTATCGTGTACTTAGTGCCGTATTTTCCATCCGCATTAATGATATTCAAAGCTTGATACTAATAAATATTAAAATTATACTTTCGTTGGAAGAGAAGTTGGGACCCGCAACGGTGTAACCGCCGCAGAAGAATGGGTGGTCCAGTAAACCATGTCATAGATACTTTAGTAAAGTAACCCATAGCATTACTGCCGTAGGGGTGTGAGGTGTTAATGATCTCCCATTTCAAAGGCTCGGCTATATGAGGGCAGTAGCCATCTCCTCTCCCTCGCCGTTTTTACTTCTCGGACTAAACCGGTACCCATTTAAGGCTGGGTCGACCCAGGAGCCTTTGTGGTCTGAAAAAACATTACCACCTCAACTGGGGAATGAACCCAGGACCACTCAGATGTGAAGCCAGCCCGCTAACCACTGCGCTATGCGGCTCCCTGAGATACTTTAATTCAGTTCAATTCATCCGATCCTCTTGAGATCGTTAGGACACCCCTGCTGACACCTCCACAGCCCTGCACCATCCCTGTCTGTGGTTGCTTTTTGTGCCTCATTGGGTCATAGGTTAGTCCATTTTTGAATGTTATCTTTCCTCCGTTTTCTCTGATATCCTCATTTTCACTTGTCATGTGCCCTATAGTATATTTGCAAGGCCCATTGAACCTCAAGACATGGCCATACCAATTTAGTCTTCACCTTTTAATCGTTGTGAGGTCATCATACAGTTTATTTAAGTACTTAATTAAGATAGTTGAATTATGATTCCTAAAATTCTAATTCTATATTGTAAATAACTATTGAAAATACAGAGTTTCTGCACTTGTCTTTGGAATGAAAGTCACAAATCAAATTTAAAAAATTATTCAGGACTGGTTTTACATGATGAGGTTGCTAGTCCCACACACAACCTTCATTAGTCACATATCAAAAATGCTTTGAAGGTTTCAGTAGTCCTATTGTCAACCCGGTTTCCACTATTTTACTTTGCCTTAAAGGTGACAATGTATGACATTAGACTGGCAGATTTTGTTGTTCTTTTTGTAAGAATTGACTTTACTGCACTCCAGGCATACCCATAGGGAAGTGTGCAGCTTAGTCAACAATGAGCTGGCTTACTAAACTGGGATTAAAGCATGTCAGAGGTTCAAGTTCACGGACAAACAGAAAAAGTTTGTGTCATGGTTTGACCGCTCCTCCAATCAACCCAGCTGTAAATGGGTACCTGACGTATGAGTTGGAGATGGTAAAAACAGCAAGGAAGGGAACTGGCCACCCCACCTCACATAGGCTGCGGCTTCGTTAGTACATGAAGAGTTACGTTCATCCCCGACAGCAATTTCTGACCTTGAACTTTAAAGATAACTTTAAAAAAAACAAAATATGCTATAAAAAACCACCACTACAGGGTTATACTATGGTACAGGCTTCCTTCAAGGAGTCCATGTTCCTGATGGAGTGGGAAAGGAAAGGTTATGATTTAACTCTGATACAGTGGTATTGCATTAAAAAGAACCGACTTCTTAACGTTTTTATACTGGTTTAGAAGATTCATCAGAGTCTGATAACCAAAAAAGTGAGATATTGTTTGTGTATTCTGATATCATATATGGTTTTTAGACAGAGAGCCCAGATCGGGTCGACTGGGCACATTGCTTGTACGCCCGATAAGTGCATCCCTAGGCAGCTGTTGTATGGTGAGATCAGGATAGGTAAGAACTTAACTGAGGAACAGAAAAAAACTTCCTCATTGATGCCGCTTCCCAGGAGCTGCTTGCTCCGAACTGCGCAGTCTGGCACACTTCCATCACACGCAGTGCTCACACAGAAAAAGCGAGCTGCACGAAAGGGCAGAATGCAGAATGACCAAATTACTGATGCTGACCCCATGTGCTGTATCTACTTTCAGTCCACATGTGTCATTATACATTGTGGGGAAGTGTGACCTCCTTTGTTTCAAATTTTCTTTGACAGATGAAAATTTACTGAAAATTTACTGGTGACTTGCCAGATCAATCCCAGCATGTTAGCCCCTTGAATATATGATCGCTTATTTTTGGGACTGGTGGAGGTGGAAGCGTAAATAAGAGTATGGTAGACCCGTAGCCTGTCACTGCACACGGGTGCCTGATATCCCTACTCAGGAGATCAGGATAAAAATTTACCAGATGATCCACGTGAACAAATCCAGGTCTCTGCAGTGATTTGAACCCGCGACCTCCAACATCCGAGGCGAACAGCTTACCTCGAGACCACTGGGTCCCCCATTTAATTATAATTATTATATATTTTAGAGCTTGTTTGCAAACCAGAACACTACTCCAGACTCAACAAGCTTTCAGCCTGTTCGAGTGCCATGACATGCTGGAACATTCTACCCTAAAGGGGTTAGCTGCTGTTAGTTATCTTTTATGACAGACTCTCAGCGTAGCAGTGATCCTACCCCAGTCTCTTGTCACACACATAGCTGTCGCAGATTCAGGCAAACATGATAAAATGATAGTGCAAAAAGAGGGAGCATAATTCAAGAAATTAAGCAACAATTAAATGGATTATCCACCTTTGTAAAGCATTAGATAATGTTTGTAATATTTTATAGCATTATAATATGTAGGAACAAATATATACAACATGGGAGACATCATCTGATGCTCAAAGGGGCTTTGTAAGTGTAAGTAGATTAATAAATTAAACACCTTGGCTGGAGGTTGAGAGAAACTTCAACATTCTAGCCAGGCTTGTGTTTATTGTATATACAGTAATCGCACATGCTCATGTTTGGAAGGGGTGGGGGAACCTGGGGAAGGGAACAGGCCTTTAGTGGTTTGGTGTAATGAGGTATGGTAAAGGAGTTTTGCCTGTACAGAAGTAAGGGAGATCCTGGAGGGATTTTTGGAGGGGGGGGGGGGAAGAGAGAGCCCTTGTGGATTGGAGAACGAGTAGGCCAGCAGGGAAAATTAGGGAAGGTCATATCGCATTAAAGAAAGTTGGTCTGGGCAGGATTGTAAAAAGGGGCCTGGAGATATCAACCTTTTGAGCCCTGGGAGGACTCTGTGGTTTCTAAGTAAGATGTCCGCCTCATTAGCCAGAGGTTGAGGGTTCGAAATCACGATGCAGAATGAGATTTTTTCACATGGATCCTCTGGTAAAAATTCCCCCCGATATCTGGGTAATGAGATCGGACTCCCGTGTTCAGTGTGGAGCACGTTAAAAATTCCTTGGCCGTTTGAAATCGTAAAGAGTAGGCTTAATGAACGCTGTCCGGTAAAAATTCAAAAATTATAGTTTAAAATCTATCCAAATTATTTACACCTTCCCCCAGGCCTAATAAGCCACAGGAAATTTAAAATACCTACCTGAGTGGTCTGCTGGGGTCTTTGTGTATGACACAAGCAAAAATTACACCACTGACCCACAGAGAGCATATCGTAAGAGGCAACTAACTGTGTGACATGGCATAACACCAACCATGGATAGGTGGTTTGTTAAGAGCAGCATAGATGGCTCCTAACAGGCTGCGGGTCTACTTTGCTCTAATGCTTGAGTCTATTAAGATCGACTCGCACATCAGTTAACCACCCTCCGCAGCACTTGTCCTAACACAGCGGAGTAATAAGCTGCTCGAGCCTAGCCAGCTAAGCAGGAAATCCTCATCCCTGCTACATCCAGCTCACGCCAGAGTTGGTGAACGCACAGGGACATCCACCCCTGTAGAAGTACAGGTCGACTAAGACTAAGACTACGGATAGCCTTCGACTACCTGGCAACAGACATTAACAACATGCCTGTTTGAATACCAGGATTCTTGAGTATTCCATGGCTACTCAGTCCGCAAAATCCAATTACCCTGTGCTACTGAGAAAATACGCACAATGTAGACATTTGAGTAAACCTATTTACCATGACAAAACTATGCGCTCTAATTTAGTTATTCTATCTAAAATTGACTGACCTACAATGCTCCTACTTCAGTAGAGTGTAGAATATACTCATGAAATTTACTTGATACATTATGTGGGATACCAAATCCACACAGTACAGCCGAAAAATACACCTTAAAATAATAGTCCACCTGTCACACTGAAAAATGGGTGGTTCGGGGAATGGGGTATTTACACACACCCCAATATATGGGTGTCACAGGTTCAAATGGTTAAGGAAAGGGGCATGGATGGGTTATGGGAGGAATTAAGATGGGCTCAGGTACCTGAGTTTGTAAAAATAAAATAAAATAAACTGGTACATATCAAAGAACATTTTTTGAAGCACAAAATTTGAAGATAATACAGCAAAATACACAAACCAATAATGACAGTACATTATTGACTAGCAAAGGTTGAAAAAATGGTGAAAGATTAACAAAATGGATATATATACTATAAACGCTATCAAATTACAAGTAAATTATATTCAGCGTGTCTGAGTGCGTGTGTGTATTTAGTTTGGAAATATCAAAATCAAATTTTTGATTTCAAAAATATGAATGAAAGATGACACCACAAAACAGGCTTGTCATTTGACAGTGACATTAAAAACTAAAAAATTATTCAGTGATGGAACTGGTGCCAGATGATTTATATACATTGATTATTTCTCTTATTATTAATTCATTTTTAGGGATTTTTATTTGTCAATCAACCAATCACTGTAGACCTCCCTCGTCGTATTTCCCATGGCACATCTTTTCAGCCAAGTTTCTTTGTTTGCTGTTCTTATGACTGTTTGTAAATTTCTTGCTGAGTGTGGCTGTTCTTGTTTTAATCCCTTCTTTGCTAGTCTGTCTGCCTTGTCAGTGCCAGGTGTGTTTGAGTGTTCAGCGATCCACAGCAAAACTATTTTGACAACACTGGAAGTGATAATGGGGTCAATGCCATTCATCTATTAGATTTCACATTTTTATTTTACGTCTCTAAAATCATTCAAATTAACGTTCTCTATTAAATCTAGTAAACCTGTTATACGACATACATGGGAGGTAGGTGGGACTGTTCTTTGTTCTCTATTCAGACATGGGAGAAAGTGATCTCATCTCTTCTCGTCTGCCCCGTAACCTAGACATGAACTATCCGTCATCATCGTACTCTATCCACTGCACGTGTTGCAGTTTCGATTAACGTAATGCCCGCTTCACTTGTGAATATCATCCACCCAGTACATTTTTGGACATCCTCTACTTCTCTGGCCAAGAACTGTGCCCCGGAGTGTCACATTGAGCAAACCATGAGAGCATACCACATAGCCATACAAACATAGCTTTTGTGCTTTTCTTAAAAGTAGGTTCGGATATGGTACAATAGACTGTTGGACAATATTGCATACACTAACATTTGTTACGTGGTCTCGACCCGATTTTCAAAAGATCTTTCTAAATCATTTGTGACCAAGTAGTAAGTAGCATATCCTTTACAGGAAGTCCCTTCTTACAACCGCCAACCTATTTGGCGGGCATTATGTTTCTTGGTAGTTGTGCAGTATGGTAGTTTGCCATTCCGTACCACTGAATCCTAATTTCTAATGAAACCACAAGTGATAAGTGAAGTATTCTATGTGACAGTAAGTTTCGCAAATAATAATTGTAATATTTTGTGGTGTCATGTCACATACATGCACTGTGTTCACCTATTTTATGTAGTAACTAGGCACTACGCTGTACAATCTTACAAAATTAAACCTTCAGCACGCCACCTTTATTTTAACAAAAATTTGCGCAAATTAATTAATTTTATATCTCGCTTTGGTAGGTCGACTTTCAAAATTTGTAACTTTTCTGTTTGTTTGTCAATAAATATGATTTTCTTGTGTGTAGAGACACAATTGAAAAAAGAACTTGTGGGTGTGTTATTGTTTTTGTTGCATGTTTGTTAGTTTCTGAGATTCAAAAAGATAAAGTTGAAAATTTATTAAAATCTCAGAAAAATTTGGACTCGACCGCTAGGTCTAGTCGCTCCAAAAGAAAACCATGGAAACAACAACAACGTATCGATACTGTGTTTACAATATCGACACAACTGTTAGTTTCCAATTCAAACATAATTCTTTCATCTAAACAAACAAAATAAACAGATCTACTCGATAAAGATCTTTCCCAACAACCTACTTCACCATTCGCAAAATGTCGGCTTGCTCCAAACGGCGTATACAAAATTAAAATTGTTCAAAAGCCATTTGTAATCTAACATACGATACTTTTATCGGCAAAATATCGTGTAGATGATGACGTATTCAGCATAAACATTTTTTTTAAATTCCCATTTTGTAGGTCGAGTTGGTCAATAATGTTTTGATCGTAGTGTGCTGAAGGTTAACAAAAAAGTTAATTCAGTAAATTTGTTCATGTGTGGCTGTAGCAATTTCTGAACGCAATTTTAGAAGCTAGCATTACAAATTATTATTAAAGTACAGTCAGAAAGCAAGTTTTAATAACTTATAAAACATACTCCATAGACTAGCTTTAAGATCCCATAAAACATTCTAGATATGAGCTTCAAAAACCCATAAAACATTCTATAGATGAAGCTTCAAGACCCCATAAAACATTCTAGATATGAGCTTCAAGACCCCATAAAACATTCTAGATATGAGCTTCAAGATCCCATAAAACATTCTAGATATGAACTTTAAGGCCCCATAAAACATTCTAGATATGAACTTTAAGATCCCATAAAACATTCTATAGATGAAGTTTTAAGATCCCATAAAACATTCTAGATATGAGCTTCAAGACCCCATAAAACATTCTAGATATGAACTTTAAGACCCCATAAAACATTCTATAGATGAAGCTTCAAGATCCCATAAAACATTCTAGATATGAACTTTAAGATCCCATAAAACATTCTAGATATGAACTTTAAGATCCCATAAAACATTCTAGATATGGGCTTCAAGATCCCATAAAACATTCTAGATATGAGCTTCAAGACCCCATAAAACATTCTATAGATGAAGCTTCAAGATCCCATAAAATATATTCAACAAATTAAACTTTAAGATCCCATAAAACATTCTAGATATGAGCTTCAAGACCCCATAAAACATTCTAGATATGAGCTTCAAGATCCCATAAAACATTCTATAGATGAAGCTTCAAGATCCCATACAACATTCTATAGATGAAGCTTCAAGATCCCATAAAACATTCTAGATATGAGCTTCAAGATCCCATAAAACATTCTATTGATGAAGCTTCAAGACCCCATAAAACATTCTATAGGTTACATTTAAGATCCCATAAAACATTCTATAGACAAGCTTTAAGATCGCATATAACATATTCTATGGAATACCTTCAAGAGCTCAATAAAACATGTTCAATAGACTACCTTCAAGACCCCATAACACATTATATAGAACTACTCTACAGACTACCTTTTTTACCCTATAAAACACATAAAAAAAGCAAGGGATTAATCATTGTAAAAACATTTTGAAAGCTAGAATGAAGAATTCCTTTTTCATTCTGAAAGCAAAAATGATTCAAACATATTCAGCAAGTAAGCTTAAAGAATTGTTACAATCATTTCGACAGTAAGCTTTCAGATTTATGAAAACATATTCAAATGAAGAATCGGTGAGGATTAAATGAAACAATGAAGAAAACAATGTCAGAATACCATTTGGAAAAAACAAAAAAAACACAAAAGTATTTTAAAAGAGTATAAATGGTCTGGCATTTCAAGGTCATGCGTTGCCTTTGTTGTTCATCTCACTCTTGGCATACGCCTCCTTTCTTTCTTGTCAAGGTCACACATACACAGCCCTTGTGCACCAAAATCACACCATAGACCATCTAGAGAGACACAAATTTGGGTAAAAATGAAACATTTCTGAAGAAAGGGCAGACATACATATTTATCATTTTGCTATATTAACTTGTGTAACTTTTCAAGGAAACTAATCATGATAAATCAATAGTTACTAACAATTCTTCGACCATCAATAGGAGACTAAAATCTATATATATACAAATTTTAGTTTAAATTTTCAAATGAATGCCAATAAAGACACACAGTTATGAATTATGTTAAAAATTAACCCAAAAAATATTTGACGCTCCTAAAATTATAAACAATTTGTGTATTAAATGAGCATACTTTTATAGGAGCCTGAAGAAAATTATTACTTTTGTTATGGTAATGTTAGAACCCAAAGCTTGTAATACAATGTGTTTGTTCCTACATAAAAGTCTCTTTCAGCCATCAAAAACCAAGGCATCGGACAACTCTAACTAAACCTCTACACCAGACAACCGTAACTAAACCTCTACACCAGCCAGCCCTAACTTAACCAACACCAGGCAATTCTAACTTAACCAACACCAGCCAACCCTAACTTAACCAACACCAGGCAACCCTAACTTAACCAACACCAGGCAACCCTAATTTAACCAACACCAGGCAACCCTAACTAAACATCTACACTCGACAGCCCTAATTGAACATCTACACTCAGGGGACGGCATGGCCTAGTGGTTAAGTGACACGGCTCACAACCTTAAGCTGCTGGGTTCGATCCCCATCACAGCACCGGCCGTTACCCCGGGGAAGCAAACCCTTAGAAAATGCAGGAGGAAGCAGACCCTTACATAAAATGCATGCTGAAGTCAGATGCAGTAGACCAACAGGCACAAAATAAAACCCACAGTGCAACGCCTTGGGGAATAGAGAAATAAGACGAACGCAAAAAAACACATCTACACTCGACAACCTTAACTAAACATCTACATTCGATAATCCATTTGAGAGTGGTAACAACAAAATATACAGGTTTGATCAGATATCTAACAGTACAGCGTACATTTCTTGAAATAACGGTACAGCCCGCATCTCTTGAAATGACAGTACAGCCCATATTACTTGAAATGACATTACAGCCCATATTACTTGAAATGACAGTCCAGCCCATATTTCTTGAAATGACAGTACAGCCCATATTACTTGAAATGACAGTACAGCCCATATTTCTTGAAATGACAGTACAGCCCATATTTCTTGAAATGACATTACATTCTGAGTTTCTTGATTTCTGACTACCCATACCAACAACTGGCTACCCATTCAAACTACTGTTTACCCTTACAAAGTGTGGGCTAGCAATACAAATTGTAGGCTACGGTACCCATACCAATTACTGGCTACCCATTCAAACTACTGGTTACCTATTTAAAGTGTGGGCTACCAATACAAATTAATGTACTACCGGATGAAGTTGATGTGTATGCAGTAATGTATTATAAGTCTCTTCCTCTCGCCTAACAGATTGAAAACAATGTATTTTTTTGTTAATTGTGGTCTCATATATGTAGTCTGATATATATATATATATATATATATATACACACACACACACAAAGAAAGGCCACAAAATAACAACATAAGTCGAAGAGTCACTCACATAAACCATTCAACAGTTGAAAAGAACTCAACAATGTGCTGAGACTAATATTTAAAAAATCCTCCACAAAATGAGTCCATTTCATTCTGGGAGACGGAAACAAACCCCTCACAAACGTCTGGTGGGAGTAGGAGAGAGAGAAATCAAGAAAGATAGATTGAATTGGTCGACATACAAACATGACAACTAAATGACACAATGATAAAATGTGAAATCAATGAAGCCAACTGCTACACAACCAAATCTGCATTAAGTAGTGGTGTCAAACGAGCAACAGCACACATGATACGTAATGCTAAAGATTATATTTGATTCCATCAGAAAACAGGATGCCAGTGTGTTGGCTGGACTAGACAAAGAAGAAAAGAGAAGTAACAGTTAAACCTTCTAGGCATGATGTAAGAGGCAACTAAGCAGGGTGAGGTATGGGGTATATGACACCATAGTGAATATATAAACCACAAGAAAAATAAAAAGGAAAATTATACACCCCATGACAGTGGACAGTGTGGTTAAGTGACACGGCTCACAACCCAAAGGTGTTGGGTTCAATCCCCATCACAGCACTGCCGTTACCCTGAGGAAGCAAACCCTTAGAAAATGCAGGAGGAAGCAGATCCTTACATAAAATGCATGCTGAAGTTGGATGCACTGGACCGACAGGCGCAAAATAAAAACCACAGTGCAACGCACACCGCCTTGGGGATTAAAGAAATAAGGCGAACACAAAAAGAAAGACAAACAAAACCCCATGACAGAAGAGGCACAACCAAAGTGAAAACAATTGCTCAAATTGGTGAAAGAACATGAACTGCGATCCGCAGTTCCTGTGGCAGATCAAAAAATTTCAACTAACTTCATTAGGCACCCATTCACAGCTGGGTCAACTAGAAAAATTGGTCATAACGTCAAAAAAGTACCCAACATGCCGGTCTGTCAAACTGAGCATATTGTGATTCGAATCTGATACATTGTGATTTACAAAACTTAGTTAACAACCACTATGTAACCGAATCTCAATATGAGAAAAAGAAGACCTCGGCACTCTAAAGTAGAAGAGGCAGAATTAAACTTTAGTCTTAGGAAGGTTGTGCATGGGGCCAGCTAAACCACTCTGTAGGAACTATATACCACAAGGAAAAATAAAAATTATGCTACTGTCTATGGTTTGCACTGAAGAGTATTATACTACACTTTATGGTTTGGAGCAAAGAATAATATGCTACAATCTATAGTTTTGAGTGAAGAGTAATATGCTACAATCTGTTTTGGAGTGAAGAGTAATATTTTACAATCTGTTTTGGTGTGAGTAGCAATATGCTACAATCTTTGGAACAAAGAATAATATGCTACAATCCATGGTTTGGAGGTGGGGGACGGTACCTCATCATAATCACGTGCTGTCTCTGCAACAGAGGTCGACGGTAATGCATCTGCAGCTGTCTATGTCCCACGCCAGGATCTGTGTCACGACCATTTTTGATGTCGTTTGTCCATCTGAGCATCTGTCCCCCTGGTTCACTTGCCCTCTACTCTGTCCTGCAATGTCACCTTCAGCAGACTGTCATGGCACTTGACAGGAGACCAAAATATTAATTTGTATGCTTCTTATTTCCTTTAGAAGTATCTGTTCTGTCTGTTCTTCTTTGTACGCTGTCAGACGTCAACCTGTATTTGTTTGAAGAAAGCAGCGGTCATCCTGAGGCTGTCGACACTGCCATAGAGCTTGTCTAGTGTTGCCACTGGTGATGGCCACATGTGCTTTCTCTGGTCCTCGTATATCGGGCAGTTCTGCAGCAGATGTTCAGCGGTCATTTTCTCTGTACCATAAGTACATTCGTCAGTGCCACCTATCTTCAGTTTTTTCAATAGATGGTACCTCAGTCTGTTGTGGCCTGTGCAGAGTCTGAAGACCACGACCTGCTCTCTTCTGTTCAACTGGTAATAGGCATAATTTTTTGTGTAGCCAGTATGTTCTGTTTCCCATTTGGCATGTATCTGGCCCTAATAAGCCTTTTGGACTCTTCGTAGGTCACACTAGAATCTGGTTGTGGTAGTCTTGCACCTTCTTTTGCCAGTCTGCCTCATCGTTGCCTTGGATGTTACAGTGGGGTGGAACCCACTGTACCACTACTCTTTTTGGTGCGGACTGCTGGCATAGTTGACAGAGTACTGCTCTTAAATCATTAAGTTCAGTATTTTTCTGGCTTTTTAGTGCTGTAACTACAGCCAGGGCATCTGTAAACAGGACTATCTGGCTTTCATTGCTTTCGCCTGTCAGCATTGCTTCTACTGCAGCCCTCAATGCCTCTGTCTTTGCTCTGAAATTGCTTGAGAATTTTCCAGTTGCCACTGACAGTGTTATTTTTCTACCATTTGGTAGGCTCAGGAATACCCCCGCCCCTCCGTTCTGTGTTGTGTTTGTTACAGAATCTTCGGTGTATGCATGGGTCCAGTCCATGCTTGGGTAGTTTTCCGTTATGTACCTCAGGGTTATGTCTCTTCTTTCTTTTTCAGTTTGGCTATTCTTGTTTCCAATACCTGGTATATTTTCTACCACCTCCGGAATGATATGCTGCTTCCAGCTGGGTTTGCGTACAGTAGAGATGGGCTTTGGTATTGTTACAGTGTTCATAGGGTCTTCACTAATCTTTGCTTTGGCTATTTCTGCAAAGTTTCTCCGCTTTAGTTTCCCATTTCCAAATCTATTTAGTCTCTGATGCATTGGATGGTCTGTCAGTCTTCTGAGTTTCTCTGCTTGCTGTTGGGCTCTGCAGTCTCTTCTGTCAGTCATGGATTGCAGATTTGTAATCTTTTCAAGTTCTACAATTGGCGTTGACTTCATGCCTCCTGTTATAACTCTCATGGCTTGGTTTTGAAGTTTGCTAATTTTATCAAAGTTCGCCTATGCTGCTGTTGTCCATGCCGCAATGCCATACTCGAGAACTGGTCTCACTCTTCCAGTGTAGTTTCTTTAGTATACTTTCGTCTGCTCCCCAGCTTGTGCCAGCAAGTTTCCTCATGATTGCCATTCGTTGTCTGGCTCTCATTCGGGTTCTGTCAGTTCCACTTGTAGTTGTTCCTTGTGCACAATGACATTCATCGCCTCATATATGTCGGTAAGCCAGGTTTTTCATGGTCAGCCTTTGGCCTTGAATCCATTTTATGTAAATATCATTGCTTGTTGGGGGGTGCTTTTTGGCAGTAGTCGTGTTAGGTGGCCAAACCATTTTAGTTGCTGTTTTTTAATGTAGCCTAATAGTGGTGTTGTTCACCCTTGTCTTCTGATGTTATCATTTCTGATGTAGTCTTTAGTGTCATCATTTCTGATGTAGTATTTAGTGTCATCATTTCTGATGTAGTATTTAGTGTCATCATTTCTGATGTAGTATTTAGTGTCATCATTTCTGATGTAGTATTTAGTGTCATCATTTCTGATGTAGTATTTAATAGTACAGTCACTCATTAATTTCCATGTTCAAGGACCACGTCATAAGCATGCATAAAGTGTTCAGTGACTTGAATTGCTCTGTCATTTGCTTTCTGCATGTGACTTTCGTCACATCAATTTGGAAGGTTGGGACAAATCATCAGATGACCTAGATCTTGTACTGCTTCGCAGTCACATGTATCGCCGTCTGAGAGACGAGACCTCCCCATCTCTTTATGTTTTTCCTACATCGTGATAAGGCAGTTCGAAGTCTTATTTTTTTGTCTTCCAAAGTGAGTAGGGTAAGTGATGTCCAGGGGCAGGTTCGTAATGAAGCTCTATCCCTGGGTCCTGTATCATTCCGTGCCATATTCAGTGTTACGACTTCCAGCGTTTGACTGTTGGGGCTTAGTTGATTTAAGGAAACTATGCCTGGATTTGTTTGGATGAATAATATAATATGGTCTGTCCCACGTAGTCTGCCGGGGTCTTTGTGTATGACAAGGACAAGAATAGCACCACTGTCTCACAGAGAGCATGTCGTAAGAGGCGACTAACTGTGACATGGCATAACACCGGCTATGGTTAGGTGGTTTGTTTAGAGCAGCATAGATGGCGTCTAACAGGCTGCGGGTCTACTTTGCTCTAGTGTTTGAGCCTATTAAGATGGACTCACACATCGGTTAGCCACCCTCCGCAAGCGCTTGTCCCAATGCAGCGCAGAGTATTAAGCTGCTCGAGCCTAGCCCGCTACACAGGAAATCTTTCTCCCGGCTACATCCAGCTCAAACCAGAGCTGGTACCCGCACAGGGCCATCTGCCCCTGTAGAAGTACAGGTCGACTAAGAGCTAAGAATATTGGCTTCTTTTTCCTTATACATGTTCTCTGACAATGCCGTTCTTAATAAATCCAGAGAAAACCATTTATTTATTATTGTATTACCTATATTTTATAATATACCTGGAGGATCTTTCAAGAACTTTTCCACTAACCTATCAAACTGTCTGTTTCGACTAGGCGAGGTGTACAATACATACATAGACACATACGTCTAAAAAAAAATACATTAAAGTAATTGGTGCATAAAAGCACGTAAACAAAATATTTCAGCACAACATCCTTATGAAACTTTTTGCAAATAAGAACAACTTAGCCATAAAAACTCAACTGTGAGGACAGCAAACAATCAAAACACTATTTTAAAAAAAACATGTAAACACATTGACCTATTATTGGGTCTAAGAGACCAATAAAATACCCCTTACAAACAATAAATGCAAACAAACAAATATTTTTAATTTTGTTAGAAAACAATTTACGATTTTACATTGCAAATATATAACTACAGCAATAACGTTTCATTACAAGAAGATGTTATTTGTGGCTAAATGTTAACGATAAAATTATTTTTTTGTATTTAAAAAAAATTTTCTTTTCTTGCCATCCGTTGGAAAATTAGATATTAAAATGTTTGTTACTGTAACAATTTTGTGGTAGTTTTTATAGCTTTCTTAAAAACCGAGAAGACTACTTATAATTTACGTGAAATGCAATCATACATATCAAAGATTATCAAAAACCAAAATTTTATGTCAAAATTGATCATCAAAGACTTTTATAGCGTCATATCCAACATTCATAACTTCATATCCAGAAAAGTGTTAAGAGACCTTAATATCTTCATTAAAAGATCATAAATTCATGACAAAAATCATAAAAAAACTAAATATTTCAATTCCAACACTATAAAATATCTTAATGTCAAAAATGAACAAAGACTTTTGATAACTCTATGTTAGCAATGATCAACATAACATCATGTCAAAAATTATCATAACTTTATCAAAGTCAATATCTTCATATGAAAAATAATCAAATATAATTTCAAGTCAAAAATGATTAAATATAATCACCATGTCAAACATGATCGAATGCCTTCCTTACTTTCAGTAAAAAAAACTACCTCACATCATAACTTAACATTTTTTATACTGGTTTAGAAGACTCTGCAGAGTCTGTACACAACCAGTTTCTACTACTTAACTTGATGTAAAAATAACTTTGTGCATCCAATATATTTTTGAATGCATCAACTGACGTTGCTCCCACTGTTTCCTGTTGCAATGCATTCCAAACACTCACCACTCTCTGAATTAGAAAATTTTACCTAACATCTACTCTGTACCTTTCTTTAATTAATTTGTAGCTGTGCCCTCTTGTCCTTGTAGTTCGCTGTACTTTGAAAATCTTGATATAGTCTAATCCATCGTTCTCCTTAATTATCATATAATCCTTAATTACATCCCCTCAAATTCTTTTTTCCTAGACAGTGAAGACCAGTTTTTCAGAGTCTTTTCTCATAACTTTCATTCTGGATTGTGTCACAGTTTACAGCGGCACATATGTTTTTTTCTGACCTTTTTGAGTACAGAGTTTGCTTTCCCACTGTGATCCCTATCCCTTGACATTAGTGACTAGTGCAGCCGTACTTCTAGGGTCGACACATGCAGGCAGAATAGTGTCTTGGCTTCGTTCATTCTCAATCTCCTGCTACTAAGCCCCGTAAAGGACTTTGCAAGTAGCAGAATGTAGTCCAGAGAATGGATCCAGCTTGACTATGATATTTACACCTTAAGATCCAACACACCTGACTTCCGCAGGCATTTTTTGAGTACTGGGCTAGCCTTCCCTCTTCAATCTCTTCTCCTTAGCCAGTCTGCTTTATTGCAGCCTATCCAAGAATACCTTGTGGAGGTGTAGAAGGGTCTTGATCAGCTATAATTTGCTGACCCTGATGTAAGCAGCCAACTATGGGTCGCTGGCTGCTATCAGCTCATTCACTGCTGCATCTTGGGCTCCCAAGAGCTTTTTATTTTTCTGTCTCTTCTACATTTTCTTCTTCTTCTTCTTCTTCTCCAAATTGGTATTAGTAAGACAGCTTGCTCAGAGGATCACACAGATCGTACTTACAACACAGTGACAGTTAAATTAACTCTGACCTCATAGGGTTAAATGGCCACAAAAGGTTAAATATAGCAATAGAAATACATCAAAACAGATACAGCAATACAACCACAGCAACAAGATTATTACATTTGACACTAGACAACAATATATCCCAAACGATTGTTTTTTTTGTCATTTTGGCTCTGTTTTCTTTGTCATTTTGGCTCTATGTTTTCTTTGTCATTTTGGCTCTATGTTTTCTTTGTCATTTTGGCTCTATGTTTTCTTTGTCCGCTTTGAGATGGCTAATTGAATTAATCTAAAGAATACTAGTCAAACTAAGCTGTTTAAATGTCATCTTGAATATTTCTAAAGAAAACTGGTCAATCTAAGATGTTCAGATGCCATCTTTATTATATTTAAAGAAAACTGGTCAGACTTTGATGTTCAGATGTCATCTGGAATATATCTAAAGATTGGAGAAGTTGAACTAAGATTAGTTTCCAATGTCTAAATTTCATCTTGAATATATCTAACAAGTATGGTGGTGCCGCGTTCAGACATCAAATTAAATATGTCAAAAGAATTTGCGAGTTTGAAATTATTTGATCTCCATTGACATTGACAAAAATGGGTCTGGTGATGATCCATCTTTGGCTTCTCTGTTGCTTGGCTGCCAAGCACTTTGATAACAGGTATTCAGTTGTGAATTTGTTAGATAGTTTTCATAAGGTTTTTCCTAAGGCAACCTAGTCTTTGATCGTCTTATTCGCCATGTTTTTTTTTGTTTAAATGAATACACATGGGAGTCCAGGTATCTGGATTAAGGTTGCGTTTGGTTAAGAGTTTGAGTCTTTCAAACAGAATTGTGTGGATGTTTGTCTCTGTGGGCCAGTGCTCAGTATGCAATTGGCTATATGTATAACAGTCTTTGCGGTCACACAGCGGAGAGCGTAAATTAACTTTCGTATTCCGGAGCACAATGCCATCTGATGGATGCAGCAGCTAAGATATGTCTAGATGGATTGGCCTCACTGATCTCCATCGTGTGTGGAACAATAGTAGATTAACCCTGAGTTTGAAGCTGTGTATTTACCAGTCGTGTGTGATTTCAGTGTTAATGTATGGAACCGAAACCTGGACACTGGTGAAATAGGACATTTCAAGACTCGAGTCCTTTCATATGCGCAATCAGTGGCAAATTCTTGGAATTCGTTGGTACAATCTTGTGCATAATGTCGAGGTATCTACTAAGCCTAATCTCACAACTGTGTCGGAAGTCCTGGACCGTCGCTGCCTTTCCATGTTTGGACATGTTCTTCGGCTGGATTAGGAAGTTCCAGTTCTCCAGTTCCTTCTCAAAGCGCTGAGGGTATCCAACCATCTGGCTGGAAGCACAGGAGAGGCCGTCCCCGAAATACATGGCTTCAACAGATCAGATACCTACCCCCCCCCCCCCCCCCGACTGACATAACGGGCCTCAGATGCCTTGGCGAACATTATTATAACAGTCTTCCAGGAGTACACATGGGTGATTGAGCCAATTTTAGCCCGTGTAAGTGGTCATTCAATCTGTTATGTCTCGCTATCATTTGAAACAGGATCACTTGTTTTGCTCGATCAAGACAGTGATAGTTGTCTCTTGTTTGGCCAGCTTGAATAAATTGTATTCTTTTCCTAGAAGGGATTGTTTGTTCTTTTCGTTCTCGTGTTGCTCCCTTCTTTGCTAACCTATCAACTATCTCATCTAGTGGTATGCCACAGTGTGATGGTATCTACTGTATCATTAATACTCTCTTGACTGTTAGTTCGCCTGAGGTTTCTTTAAGCTCTGGCAGTTTATCATTCTTGAGAACTTACAAAACTGACATTACATCTTAATGTTTTTATACTGGTTTAGAAGACTGCAAAACCTATGTGCCTCCAATCTATTCTTAAATGCATTAATTGTCCCTGCCTCCACTACTTCCTGTGGCAATGCATTCCAAACGTTCACCTCTATCTGGACTAACAAAACATTTCCTAATATCTAATCTGGACTTTTCTTTAGCTATTTTGTAGCTATGCTCTCTTGTCCTTGTGGGTGGTTGTATTTTGAAAAAAACCTTGTTATAGTCTAATTTATCCGTTCCTTTGATTATTTTATAAACCTGTCACCTCAAATTCTTCTCTTTTCTACACACTGTAGGAGAATTTTTCTCTTTCCTCATAACTGTAATTCTGGAATGCCACAAATCCTATTATTGGCCATCTCTTGGACACGAGCCCATAAAACTCAAGTTGCTTTGATTTATTCTTACGCTGTTCTTCACAAGGTGATCATTACCATCCACACACTTCCTTTCTCCTGCATGTTTGGTTATATTGCTGGGCTTTCATACATTGTCATCTTCATTTCCCACAAAAGATAATTCCATGGTCACTTTACATCCAAGAAAATCAATCCATGAAAAATATTTGCCCAAGAAGATTGATCCAATGCAACTTTATATCACATAAAACTAATCCATGGCAACTTTATATCACATAAAACTAATCCATGGCAACTTTATGTCACATAAAACTAATCCATGGCAACTTTATATCAAATAAAAATAATCCACATCAACTTTACATCCAAAGAAAATCCATACACTGGCAACTTTACATAGATATATTTTAAATACATCAACTTCATTAATGGATGTACGTTCTAACGTATGGGCAGACTATGATTCTGAAGTCCTCCTTATTACCTTAAATTTTCTAGAATAGTGTACACTTTGTTCACCGTACAATAGTTGTTACATTGTTTATTTTAAACCATATTTCAGTCAAGTTTAAGTTTATTTGGTCAAGTGCGTCGTCCTCAATCATTGACAATCTTTGCAGTTTGTTAGGATAAGTGAGCAAAACAAAAAGCTATTGGCATCCACATAATATATTTGAGAAGAGCTAACAAAAAGTACCTCACCATGAAAGGGCTACAATCTGAGAAAATCAATCAACAAATCAATCAACCACAACTTCTCCAGCTCTCAATCAAGCACATGCATGTCTTAAAGAAATACCCACCAAGTCCTAATTGAGCTCTCTCTCCATTTTCCATTTTTCCTGTATGTTCAACTCAAATTTCTTTCCCAGCGTGCGTTTTGCTGTCCACCTACCACTCATTCCACTGGGATTCCAGAACAGAGACTATCTTGTAATACTATCAGCTGATTTGTTTAATGTATGTCCAAAGCAATGCCAAGATCTTCTCACATGTCCCTCATTTGTAAGACTGATTTTCCCAACTCTTTCAGTGGTCATATCCAATCACTTCCACTCTATTCAATACAAGTACGCATTTATGACAGAATATATTTTTGATCCTGTTGATTTCATGTGAACAATTGCATAGAAGTTTCCACATCAGTGACATTGGTATCAACCAGGTACTAGAGTTCAAATACCTGGGTAGTATGTTCACTGATGACGGCAGAGCGGACAGATTGTACATAGAATTTAGAAGGCGAACAGTGTCCACTATGAAATTTCACTGACTTTGAAACACCCAAGAGCATTTCTTTCAACTAAGAGGAGGCTGATAAATGCACTATTTCTTCCTACATTGTGTTATGAATGTCAATCTTGGTCCTTACTAGAAATACATAAGAGTAAGATCCAGAGCTGCAAGATGTGATGTGTGAGAAGAGAAAGCCGAAAAGACAATCCGTTAAACCACGTTGAAACAAACAGTGGGGACACACCAAGTTAGTGCCTACGTTGGTTCTCAACAAATCAAATGGTTTGGTCATTTAGTCAGAATGCATTATGGCCATCCTGCATCAAGAGCATATCATATGTAGTTCTCCGGTCCACGAGCGAGAGGCAGACCTTGACATCGATGGATCAAGGGTGTCTCTGACACTCTCAGGAACTTATACCTAACAACAGCACAACCCTCCCACTTGGCAATAGCAATAAATCTACGCATCCAATCTCTCTACAACGCCGTATGGCAAGAGCAGTAGGACAAAAGAAGAAGGAAAGAAATCTTTTTGATTGTTATTTTCGTTGCTCTCCATGTTTCAGGACCATACAGTAGAACATGCTTTACATTGGAGTTGCAGATTTCTATTTTTGTCATGGATTTCCTTAATTTCCATAAGCTCTCAAATGCAATGAAAGACCCTCTCTCTTTGTGTATTCTTATTTGATCATCATCATGTAGTTGGTCAGTCCTAAGGCTGGTTGTAAGGTTGTCTGAGTATGTCTCTCCATTTGACCCTATCCTCTGGTTGGTCAGTTCTAAGACTGGCTGTAAGATTGTTTGGGATGTCTCTCCATTTGACCCTATCCTCTGGATGGTCAGTCCTAAGACTGGTTGTAAGGTTGTCTGAAAGTGTCTCTCCATTTGACACTATTCTCCGATTGGTCAGTTGTAAAACTGTCTGAGAGTGTCTCTCCGTTTGACCCTATCCTCTCATTGGTCAGTTCTAAGACGAGCTGCAAGGTTGGGTGTGTTGAGCACATCTCTCTATTTTACCCTTTTCTCTGCAGCTTTTTTCACTTCATCGTAGGTTTGCACATTTATGTCTCTGCATGCCTAACGTTAACTTCTGTACTTGTGCAATTATTTCTTCATTTACGATTATATTCATTTGTCTATGCTGCTTGTCTTCGACCATAGTCTTTGAATTATTTTGATCAGTATTCCTTTGCATGTCTATCTTGACACAAAGATACATGATTGATTCTGCATCTTGTAAGATTGTGTTTGATTGTCGTAATCAATCAATTTGTAATATTAAATTAATGAGTAAATCTACTGGTAAGTTTTCATCTAAAAACGTAATCATTTCACGGATCTTCCAGGGATTAACGGATATATTCCCACGGTAGTCACTCAAGTATGTTGTAAAAGGCAACTAAATAGAGTTGTACATGGGGCTAGCAACTGCATCATGTATTTAAGAATTGTTGCATAAACCACCAAGTATCTTGAAACTGTCATACATGATGATGATGTGTTAGAAATCTTCACTGCTCAAGGTCTAAGCTTTCATCTGATGGGTCGTCTCACAGTAGATTATGCGGCTCAGAATGATGATGTGTCAGACATCTTCACTGCAGAAGGTCTGTGTTTGCCTGTTGGGTTGTCTCACAGTAGATTATGTGGCTCAGAATGATGATGTGTCAGACATCTTCACTGCAGAAGGTCTGTGTTTGCCTGTTGGGTTGTCTCACAGTAGATTATGTGGCTCAGAATGATGATGTGTCAGACATCTTCACTGCAGAAGGTCTGTGTTTTTGTCTTATTGGATCGTTTCACAGTAGATTATGTGGCTCAGAATGATGATGTGTCAGACATCTTCACTGCAGAAGGTCTGTGTTTGCCTGTTGGGTTGTCTCACAGTAGATTATGTGGCTCAGAATGATGATGTGTTGCTGTTGTTTCAAATCCAGCAGCAATAAAGCTCTCACCCTTTAGCCCAATGCTATGAAATTGTATCTGCACATGTTAGTTGTTGTATGGTGCCATGTAAAGTTTAAAATTTATCTGGTCTTGGAGGAAGACTCATATTCCTAACATTGCTGAGCGCCGGGCACTGAAAGAGATGATGATCAGCAATTTCAAATCCAGTAGCAATAGAACTCTCGACCTTCAGTCCAATGCAATGTAATTGTATCTGCATGTGTTAGTAGTTGTATAATAGTTGTCCATCACAAGTGATGAAGACCACTCTCTTTGTTCAGCCGTGTGGACAGTTGTATCTCTTGCTGTGTTCGCTGAAATGGGTGACTTGCGCTGTGATTTGGATTAAAGTGAGGAAGAAACTGTGCCTTTTGTCAACCTCACTCACAGAGCCTAAGATACCTTTTGCCAGTGGCAAGACATTCATCGAGACGACTGGATATAGCATAGGATGCAGATTTTGCCTCAGGGTTACCACCGAAGCCTTTCCGTAAACATGTAACCCGCAGGGTAGAAAGGTGGGATGGCATCTAACGCAGTTTGTCGTGCCTTTTCGATAACCACAAGAGGTCGTATGGACAACACTCAGTGTGTGAGTGAGTCTGGCATCTCTCCCCAGCTGTATTCAGCTCATCATAGTAGCATCTAAAATTCCCACACGCCAAATTCGTGAAGGTGAACCGGCAAAACTAACCTGTGAAATACGACACAGGTATAAGCGTAGTGCCATTCAGCCGGCGTCCAGACCAGGATAAACGGATGGAAGAAATCACAAAAAAAGAACGAAATAACAAGTCCAGACGGAAAACAACACCACGTTTCCGTGAACACAAGTGTAAGTCGTCGACTAGTGTGAATTCCAGGCAAATCCGTGGTCTGGCGGCATCCATAATGATCCAAAACAGTATAGAAATGTAGACTCGCAGCGAGTTATGGCGCCATCTTTGCCAGTAGTTGTATAATGCCATACAAAGTGTTCAATTTATCTGGTCTTAGAGGAAGAAGCATTTTCCCAACATCGTTGAGCGTCAAACACTCAAGAGATGATGGTCAGCAGTTTCGTATGGGTGTGCAAAAAACAAAAATCTAAGTAGCATGTCCTTTGCAGAATGTCGTTTCTTACAATCGCCAACCTATTTGGCCGTTACAAATTTCTTAGCAAGCGTGCAGTACGTTAGGCTGCCATTACTTTAAGTGTACAGACAGATGATGGCACTGAGAGAAAAAACCAGTGTCTGTCAACAGGCAGCAGCTGCTGACAGAGAAGGGTGGCATGGGGCTGTGAGGATGTATTCATGTGTGCCCCAACGACCTCACCGGTTGCAGGATGACCTGACCTGACCCGACCTGTCAACTGGATATGACGGGATTTGAACACTGTGTATTGTAATTGTGAAACGGACGCTTCACCCCTAAGCCACACTACCTCAAGAGTGGGTGTGTGCACAGCTGGTACTCTGGAGTTCGTTGTAGTTGGAATATGTTCAGGTGCTTGTTCAATGGGATGTGTTGGACTCTCAGCCAGAAAATGGTTCTTTGATCCTTCTTTTTGAGTTGGTTGATACTGTCTTTTGGATTAGGGTTTCTCATATGTCTGTAAACCTCTGAGTTTCTCATGGTTTATCTGTTTAGTCAAGTTTCTTTGCTGTTCTTATGAGCTGTGCGACCGTGGGTATAGCATAGCTGCTGCAGTGTGTGACTGTTTTTAATCTTGATCCCTTCTTTGTTAGTCTGTTTACCTTGTCATTGCCAGGTGTGTGTTCTTTTTTTTATTTTTTGCTGCTTCACCCTATTTCTCTATTCCCCTAGGCCATGTGCATTGCACTACGGTTTTTATTTTGCACCTGTCGGCCCAGTGTATCCGACTTCAGCATGCATTTTATGTAAGGGTCTGCTTTCTCCTGCAGTTCCGAAGGGTTTGCTTCCCCGGGTTAACGGCCGGTGCTGTGATGGGGAACGAACCAAGCACCTTCGGATTGTGAGCCGTGTCAGTTAACCACTAGGCCATGCCATCCCCGCCAGGTGTGTCCAGGGATCCACTATTTTGATGACATGGGAGGTGATTAATGTAGTCAACATCTAGAGATATTAGGGTAATGTCAAGTCTACAAAGTCCAACATCTTTGAGTTGAATGTTTTGGGCATTTGAGGGAAAGGCATTCAATACCATCCTCAGATGTTACAAGGTGGCTTCAAGTGCAGTGATTTCAGCCTCGTAGTTGGAAAAAACCAATCCGCAAGCATCAATGGGCACAATGATTTGTTAGCGATCTTCACAGGACAAGGTCTAAGCTTTTGTCTGATGGGTAATCTCACAGGAGGAAGACTAACGTTTGGTCAGGCACTATATACTGGCAAAGACCCTCACATTGGTCGGGCTGTTTCATGGCAGACTGGCTAACAATGCTAGGGATCGATGTGCTGATGGCAGAGCACATAGCTCAGAAAATATTCCCTAGACATATCAGGTATCTGAGGATGTTCGTCCATCACATGTAATAAAGACCACTCTCTTTGTTCAGCCGAGTGGACAATCTTGAAGACAACTCTCTTTGTTCAGCCGAGTGGACAATCTTGAAGACCACTCTCTTTGTTCAGCCGAGTGGACAATCTTGAAGACCATTCTCTTTGCTCAGTCGTGTGGATAATCTTGCTCTTGCAGTGTCCGCTGAAATGGGTGATGTCTGCTGTGATTTTGGATTAAAGTGAGGAAGAAACTGCGCCTTTTGTCAACCTCACTCTCTGGCCCAGAGCTACCCCTGGCCAGTGGGAAGATATTTATAGAGACAACTGGAGATAGCACACGGCACAGATTATTCGTCAGGGTTTACTCCCAAAGTCTTTCCTGTAAACAGGTATCCTGCAAGGCGGCGGAGGAGGGATGACATCTATCATTGTGTGTCGTGCCTGTCCAATAAACGCAAGGTCGTAGCGACATGACTAGTCTGTGAGTGTTTGGTACCTCTTACGGGTCATGTTCTGCTCGATTATAGTCATGACTAAATTTCAGTCACACCAAAACCAACGCTGTCTGTAGCTAGGGCGAAAGGTACTAATCTCGCGAAGTTCAGCCGTGTGAACTACACCTTGTTTGAGCATAGTGTTAATTCATATAGACGATATCTAGGTCAGGATAATCGGAAGAACAAAAACACACAAAAAAATCAGGTATCCATTTACAGTTGGATTGACAAGGAGAAGTGGTCGTACCATGAAAAATCCCATTCCATTTCTGGTTTTCCAAATCGAGCGCCACATCTGGATTGTTGAGTTTGTAAATCAAGCTCCCAGCATCTGGCCCGCACACTTCTCCACCAATGAGAAGAATGACGGACTTATTGAATCTAATTGTAAAAAATCCTTGTTTATGCCATATGAGATCTGTGCATGAAACTCCAAGTGATCTGGCCCCAATACAATAGTACGCTCAAGGTTCGTTGCATAACATGACCATGTCCATGACCACGTCTGATGTCCGTGTCGATCTGTTTCAGCCAGGTGTTGTGAGGGCGGTCCTGAGGATGTCTGCAGAATGAGCATGGCCTCTTTCTGTTCCTTTACAACCACAGCGAGTCAGAGCATCTAATGGGGGAACTTCCCGGAAGAGGTGAGACACGTGACTGATAAGGGAGAGGCTGCAATCAATCGTCAAGGTAATGACTACAAATTGAGTACGTCAAACTGCTTCACTGTTGGAAATCAGGTCACGCCAGTGGATCTCAAGGATGCACCGCTGGTTGCACACGTGGAAGGCCTCAAGATGCTGCCGGTCCCACTGCAGTAGGGTCCAGGTCTTGGAGCTGTACAGGAGGATGGGGGTCAACACAGATAATTATACGAAGTATGGTCTCCAGGAAAACCTTCGCTGGTACCAGACTCTGCAGAGGTGGTGCATGGATGATGCTGCCAGGCCCATCCTACGAGTGATCTCATGACTACTGCATGCACCACGGGCTGCATGCACCACGGGCTGCATGCACCACGGGCTACATGCAAGAGTGGACTGCTTGCTGCTCAGGTTGACGAAGTCCTAGATGGTCGCAACAGGGTTACCGTTCAGGTTTTTCTAAGTCAACTTCTCTTGCTCCTCTTCTCCAGTGGATTCCATGTCAGGGCATGTCTTGCCACTTATGATGTTTATTTCCATAGCATGAGTCCTATCTAACCTCATTTCCTACATTTCATCTGTTGTTCGACTGGTTGTTGGTGTCCAGATCTTCATTTCTCACCCGCCTATCCATTTCTGAAGAATCAACTTCACTGCTCTCTGGGTATACCCATAGGTGCTCAGTCTCTTAGTAAATGGTGAAAGGTGTGGATACTGATAGTTTCTACAGCCTGTTGGTTGTACACACTTCTATGTTTTCTCTTGCATTCGAGTCCACGTAGCGTAGCGCAGTGGTTAGCGCGCTGGCTTCGCATCTGAGTGGTCTTGGGTTCATTCCCCAGTTGAGGCGGTAATGTTTTTCCAGGCCGCAATGGCTCCCGGGTCGACCCAGCCTTAAATGGGTACCGGTTCAGTCCGGGAAGTAAAAGCGGCGAGGGAGAGGTGATGGCTACCGCCCTCATATAGCCGAGAATTTGAAATGTGAGATCGCTAACACCTCACACCCCTACGGCATTAATGCTATGGGTTACTTTACTAGTAAACTAGAAAACCTCGTTCGATATAAAAGATCTGCAATCTGTGCATTGCTGATTCATCTACTATAGTCTCACCATCTAACAGGCAGCCATTGATAGACTTCAAAATGTCACTTCTGTATATATCCAGTGTACCCGTAATTGGTGCCAGTGATGCCAGGATGTCAGTTTTTGCATTGCCCTGATTCTCAGAATGACCAGGGCAGTAGATTCAGACCAGCCTCTCCAGGTCTGATGGCTCTACAGCTGCCACCTCCTCATGCTGCTGCCAGAAATTAAATACCTTCAGAAACAAGGCTTGGGAATCTGAAATGACTGTCCCTGTCAAAACGGTCCCAGCTAACCATCTCATAGCTGTTGCCACTTCTTCCATCTTAATTTGTGTATTGGAGCTTGCTATTCTGTATGTGAAGCCAGGATGTTCGCTCTTTCATTACCCTGAATGACCAGCTCAGTAGAACCACCAGACTCTCCAGATCTGATGTGAAAAAGGTTCCAGATAACTATCTCAGTATCAGTCATTGCTTACATCTCCACTCTTGTATTGGAGCTTACTATTCTGTATGTATTCATTCTTTCATTACCCTGAACAACCAGCCTATCCAGCTGCCACCCATGACTTACACAGCCCTTCTGTACCTTCTGAAGCAAGGATTAGGAGTCTGAAAAAAAGTCCCAGATAACCATCTCATAGCTTCCATCTCCATTCTTGTACTGAAGCTTGCTGTTCTGTATGTGAAGCTAGGATATTCATTCTTTCATTACCCTGAACAACCAGCCTCTCCAGCTACCACCCATGACTTACACAGCCCTTCTGTACCTTCTGAAGCAAGGATTAGGAGTCTGAAAAAAGTCCCAGATAACCATCTCATAGCTTCCATCTCCATTCTTGTACTGAAGCTTGCTGTTCTATATGCTCCACTTCATGAGCCTAATCCCTTCACAAAGGCATCTCAATTCAGAACAATTCACTGCTACATGATCTTTTACAATCAAAGACAAAAACATTATAATCTGACCATCACAATAAACAACTAATTACTTCAACATTACCTACAGAGAATAAAATAAATGGTTGCTGTGGTTACCAGTGAAACAACATAAATATAAAAACATATTCATGTGTTAGAGAGTATCCCAAAATGCCAAAAGACGTGTGAGTAAACATGTATTCATAAACAATCGATACACAATACATAAACATACCAACCAACCAAACAATAAAGATGCCAAAACAAACAACAACAGAAAAACCTGGCTATAGAATTATAATGGTGTTGAATAAGTATCAAAAGCCACAATATTCCACTTTTATGAGAAGGAAAACAAAAAAGACGACAAAACTAAGAACACAAAAAATTTACAGATGGAATTAATGACGTCTCCAATCATAGCAATGAGCACAAGAATGACACAACCAAACTGACCAAGAGATACACCTATGTGGTAATATTCAACCAAAAAAACACAAATCCACAACAAAATAAACAACACACACACACCCACACACAAACTAGACCGTCAAGAGCACAGGCAGATAAATATGAGGCGTTTTCAAATGAAAAATGGACCGAACTGTAACAAGTGAACATATTTATAATGTGCATGATGATGTCACTTTTGGTGTAAAAAGCACATACCAACTGTCAAGTTTGCAAAATTTCTTTATCCTCCGACTCATAGTTTCCTCAGCAGACCGTTGAAAACATGTGGGTGTGGTATGGAATATGTCATAGTTGATCAGCGAGCGGTGATTCGGTTTCTAACAGCTGAAGGATGTCGACCAGTTGACATTCATCGCAGAATGCAGGCAGTGTATGTGACAAAAGTCTATCAAAGACAACAGTGAAGAACTGGACAACGATGTTTAAAGAAGGACGTGAGTTAACGAAAGATTTTCTGAGACCAGGTCAGACGTATATTGTTGCGAAAGAAGATCCCATTACCTAAATTGATGCAATTCGGGTGGATCATTGACGGAGCTTACATTCGCTAGCAGAGGAATTCAGTGTGTCGCTAGGGACAGTTCAAATGGTGGTTAACAAGAAAATGAAGTCTCGGAAGGTGTGTTCACAATTGGTACCTCGGTTGCTGACCAACTACCATAAGGAGGAACGCACGGGATGGAGTTTGAACCATTTGCTGCAATTCCAAGGGTAGGGTGATTCATTTCTTTTACACATAGTGGCAGGTGAACACACCTCGGTCGACATCCTTCGGCTGTTAGAAACTGAATCACCGCTCACTGATCAACTCTGGATGGATACCGTATCACACCCGCCATGTTTTCAACGGTCTGCTGAGGGAACTATAAGTCGGACGATAATGAGATTTAGCAAACTTGACGGTTGGTATGTGCTGTTTACACCAGAAGTGACGCCATCATGCGCATCGTACGTATGTTCACTTGTTCCAGTTTAGTCTGGTTTCATTTGAACACGCCTCGTACATGACAATGTGTACAACTTTGCAGGATATGCACATTTCCCACCCACTTACACCGCACTGATGGAGGAGTGGCTTATGTTGAGTGATTGGCATGTACAACATCCAATCACAAGCCCCTGAAGGCGGAGCTACAAGCCTTTGTTGGTAGGGCTATAGGATCAAGTCAAGAGGGAGAGAAAAAATAAAGGCCAAGTATGTAGTGGACGTTACTTTCAAAAGTAGTAATAATTATTACAAATATATCTTCACATCTTTGGTTGTGGAGCACACAGATTACGTATCACGAAGGCGCAAAAACAAAAAGCATACGCTGCGACCACTAGGTCTTAATTAGGGACCAAAAAGAACAGATTAAATTATATAAATAATTTGTATAATCAAGGTAGCAACATATACAGGAATGTGTCTTGTCTGGACTGATAAAACTCTTTGTGAATAGAGTAAGTAAAGACACAGAAAGAGTGGTGAATGTTTCAAATGCATCACCACAGGCAGTAGTGGAGGCAAGGACAATTAATGCATTTAAGAATAGATTGGATGCGCATTGCTTTTAGAGCAAGGAAATGTAAATGAAACTAGTTGTATACAGGCTCTGCAGAGTCTTTTAAACCAATATAAAGACGTTAAGTTAATGAAAATGACAATTTAATAAAATGTAAAATGGCTGGGTAGTTCAGACCCCCATGCAGGCAAGAACACAAATATTAAGCCACGGGTGGACTATTATTAACTCTATGGTCTTGGTCATTGGTTCAAAAGAGTTCTGATAACACAAATTCCTCTGTGCATTGGAACATCCCTGACAATGAAGAGACTGACAAAATGTCAAAAGAAAGAGGAAAGGCTGGTTCGCTTGAAACGAGAACAGCTTTTGAATTATACAACTGGTTTAGCAGGATTATTAGTCTTGTTTTTGAATGCCCACAATGAGTAGGTTTACTCTTTTGTGCGCCCTGAAAAGGACGTTAAGTTGCAGGTTGTAGTAGCTTTCCTCACATTCCGAGCATGCTGATGAAGGTGGACCGCGGTCCTCCAGGTGGTTGTGCTATGCTTGGTTTCATCTGCATGGTGCTCACTACTACTGGGATCACATCGATCCACATCTTGTCAGCCAGGCTGTTTGCAGAGAACGTTAAATGGAAGAGATTGTGGTCTTGGTCAGTGTATTGTGCCTGACCCTGACGTGATGTCTTGGTCAGTATGTTGGGCCTGACTGGTTCCCTGGAGTAGCAGGATAAGATAAGGAGCATAAATAAGGAGTACTCTGAGTGGTGTGAAGTGAAAAGTAGAGTGCCCCAGGGCTCAGTTTTGGGACTAATTTTGTTCTTGATATATATAAACGATTTGGACATTGATATGGGATCCATGATTGCAAAATTTGCTGATGACACAAAACTATGCAGTAGTGTCTCATCTAAAGCAGAAGTGGATATATTGAGGTTGGATTTAGATCAAATTCAAAAATGGTCTGAAAGCTGACAAATGGAGTTTAATGAAGACAAATGTACAGTCATCGACATGGGTAGATCCAATATGGAACATAATTACAGAATGGGAGAAAACAATATTAGAAAGATAGATAAGGAAATGGACCTAGGGGTTATAATAGATCATACAGGTAAGGTGAGTGAGCAAGTCCAGGTAGCAGTGAAAAAGGCAAATGTAATGTTACGTATGAAAAAAATAAATATTAAACATAGGAGCAGGGAAGTGATAGTCAAACTGAATAAAGCATTAGTTAGACCTAGATTGGAGTACTGTTTACAGGTGTAGAGTCCTTAACATAAGGGAAACATGCTGGAAAGGATACAAAGTAGAGTGACAAAACTGATAGTAGGATTCCATAATTACAGTTACAAGGAAAGACTCAGAAAAACTGGTCTAGTTTCTAGAAAAGAAAAGTTCAAGGTGACTTAATGCAGGTTTATAAGATGATCAGAGGAATGGATAGATTAAACTATAACAAGTTTTTTTCAAAATGCAACCACATACAAGAACAAGAGGACATAACTACAACTTAACTAAAGAAAGGTCCAGATTAGATATTAGGAAATATTTCTTAGTCAGAGAGTGGTGAATGCTTGGAATGCATTGTCACAGGAAGTAGTGGAGGTTGGGACAATTAACGCATTTAAAAATAGATTAGGTAGTCATAGCTTTTAGAGCAAGGTAATGTACATGAAACTGGTTGTATACAGACTCTGCAGAGTCTTCTAAACCAGTATAAAGACGTTAAAATAAAAAAACAAATAAAGATCAGAGAAAACAAATATAGTAGTTTAGAGATTCAACTAACATTAGACTGACCACTGCCGTTCTGATACATTCAAATTGACATGTCAGAGCTTGTAAAGAATAATCATGTGTTAGTTATATCTCTCGGCTTAGGGCCATACATATGTGTATGTTATATTTAACTAACAACACAATGCTTCTTATGAACTCTAATTTAACAAATTTTCTTTTTAAACTAATAAATTAAATATTAGCGATACAAACATATTATTATGAAGATAAAAAAATAGTCCCCACTGACTCATTCTCTGAGCGTAAACCAATGCTTCTCGTGAATGAAAATTTAACAATATTTTTTTAAACCAATAAATAAAATATTTGTGATGCAAACAAGATATTTTGAAGATTTAAAAAATAGTCCCCACTGACTCAATCTCTGAATGTATACCAAGCAGTTTAACTCACAGCTGTACCAAGCAATTCAACTCACAGCTATACCAAGCAATTCAATTCAATTCATAGCTGTACAACGCAATTCAACTCACAGCTGTATACTATTTTTGCCTTCTTTCTCAGCCCCATAAATGGTTTTTATTGCAAATAATGTACATATTCCGTTTTACAAATTCAGCGAGTCTCAATATTACGTCTAAATCAATAAATAAAAAATAGGAGTTCGGTGATCTAGTGAAGGGTGAATTTAGGTTTATAATTCGCCATAGTAACAGGCTTGAATCGTGTCCTGCTCCGTATATTAGACTGGGCATGTTGGCAGTTCTTTGTCATGGTTTGGCTGCTTTCTTTTTTCAACCCAACTGTAAATGGGTGTCTGAGTCTGCAGAAGACAGATGTGTCGGACCAAAAGGTGCAAATATCGCAGTCAAGCTGCAAACTAGCAAGACAATGCATTTCATTTTCTGGACTACATCCTGCTACTTGTAAAGCCCTATTCAGGGCTTGGTAGAGGGAGATTGAGAACGAACGAAGAAGGTGTCTGACAACAAAGTCATGGGAAAATTTCGGGGCCACCGAGGGAGCTCAAGAGTTCGTACTGCCATCTGCACTTTCAGAAATGAAAGACACTCAGCAAATATGGAGGCATACGGGGATGTTGAAGCCAGTTCTATGAATGAAGCAGTTTCCATATTTCCAATAGAAAATTCATAGATTGATGTCTCCTCAAGCAATCAATGTACCACATCAATAGCATGTGAATTTAAATATTGATTGCTCATATTCATTGAAGTGGTAGTTTCATTTTGAAAATTAGCAGAAGACAGTTATGTAACTAAGCAATTTACATTGTTAGAAATTTGTGTTTTACATTGTCAGAAATTTGTGTTTTACATTGTCAGAAATTTGTGTTTTACATTGTCAGAAATTTGTGTTTTATTTCATTATAATTTGCATATGTTTTCAGTCTTATTCAGTAGGATTAGATGGTGTGCAAAACATCGGTACAGTTGGATTCTGGGACATTCAGTACCGAACACTGATGTTTCGTCATTTAGTTTAGCAAACCACATTTAAATATTTAGACTGATGTTACATGGCAAAATATCTGGTGCATGTGCAGCTTTATTTTTGTTTTTGGTAGAATTATTTAGTGAAATATGTGTTTGCAAAGTTTTTTTTAAAATTTGTGCGCGTTACAGAATGGGAGAGAACTTCTTCTTCTTCTTCCATGGGAGAGAACAATATCAGAAAGTTAGAAAAGGAAAGGGACCTAGGGGTTATAATAGATCACACAGGTAAAGTGAGTGAGCAAGTTCAGGTAGCAGTGAAAAAGGCAAATGCAATGTTAGGTATGATAAAAAGAAATATTAAACATAGGAGCAAGGAAGTGATCGTCAAACTGTATAAAGCTTTAGTTAGACCTAGATTGGAGTACTGTGTACAGGTGTGGAGTCTCTATCATAGAGGAAATATTAACATGCTGGAAAGGATACAAAAAAAAGCAACAAAACTGATAGTAGAATTCTGGAATCGTAGTTATGGGGAAAGACTCAGAAATACCGGCTAACCGGTATAGAAAAGAGAAGAACTTGAGAGTTGATGTAATATAGGTTTATAAGCTAATCAGGGGAAAATATAAATTAGACTATAATGTTTTTAAAAGTACTGCCGCTTACAAGAACAAGAGGGCACAGCTATAAATTAATTAAAGAACGGTCCAGATTAGATACTAGGAAATATTTTTTTAGTCAGAGAGTGGTGAAGGCTTGGAATGCATTGCCACAAGAGATATTGGAGACAGCATGAAGTAATGCATTCAAGAATAAATTGGATGCACATTGTTATTTCTAGATAAAGTGAAGTAAAAGAAACTGATTGTATACAGGCTCTTCAGAGTCTTCTAAGCCAGTATAAAGAAGTTAAGTTAAGTTAAGCATTCTACACAATGAAAACAGGAATTTATTGTCAAGAAATATCATTATTTGATCAGGTAAGGTAATCGTGGATTTCAATTACACATGGACATTTAATATAAGTCTGATGACTGGAATAAAGTGGTTTTGGGTATGAGTAGAAAGCATATTAGATGTGGATAAAGGGGCTGTGGTTATGGATTCAGAGTTATTGGATATAGATTTTTAAAAGAAGAACTAACTGGATACAGACAAAGTAGACATCAGATATGGATAAAATACCAGATATAAACAAGGGGAATTGGGTATGGATTAGGATTACATTGCACGTAGATTACGTGGACCTGGGATACGGATCAGAGGCATTATGCATGAATACGGCAGACAGATATAGATAAGGACAACACTGGATATGGATAAGACAGAGATTGAATATGGATAAAGTGAACACTGGGTATGGATAATTCAGGCATTAGATATAAATAAAGAGCAGCAGATATGGATATGAGGCACAGAATATAGACACGGCAAACACTGAATATGGATAAGGGGGTACACACTGAAAGTAATCCACGACTGCCTAAGGATGGACACTGCAATCAATGATACAGCAGTGCACATGACAAACTAAGATGTTTAACCTTTAAGCGCGCGGATGTCAAAATTGTTTTGACACACTCTGCCAACAATATTGGAATTTTTTTTTTTTTTTTTACAGAGAACCTACCCATAGCCATTTTTCGTCCATCTACACAGGTTTTTTTGGGGGGTAAAAGTATTGGTTAAATTAGAAATGGATTTTGAATGATTTATCTTCTTTTATCGGCAGCCTGGAGCCGGCCGATTTTTTTAGAAAGACGCGAAGTAGATTGTTGGGAAGGTTTTTTTATCGGGTAGACATGTTTATTTTGTTTAATTAGATGTAATTCAGCCGTTTCTATAGTATAGGTTTTATGTTCGATTCAGCCGTTTCTACAGCAAAACCGGTGTAAAGAAAGTTTGCAAGCCAATATATCAGCTCTATGGCACTGTACGAAAGTTGACAAGCCAATGTATTATCTTTACAGAGGGAAGTAGTTAAACCACACTGTTCATTGATTCTAACGATAAGCTCTCAGCGTGGCAGTGACCGTTCTCATCACTGCAACACACAGAGCCCTCTAAACTGCATCTGAATTGGAAACTAACATTTGTGTCGATATTATAAACACAGTATTGATACATTGTTGTGGTTTCCATGGATTTCTATCGGAGCGACTAGGTCTAGCTGTTGAGTCCAAATATTTTTTTTTCAATACATTTTCACCATCTTTTTGTATCTTAGAAACTAACAACCACACAACAAAAACAATAACACCAACAAGTTCTTTATTCAATTTTGTCTCTACACACAAGAAAATCATATTTATTGACCAACAAACAGAAAAGTTAAGAGCTTTGAAAGTCAACTACCATAGCGAAATATAAAGTTGCAAAGATTTTCGCCCAAAGAAAATGTAGTGTGCTCCATCAGAATCCGTATCCTTCGCCATCTTCTGAAAGACCCCTAACACCTATTTGCCTATATAATTTCCACATAAATCTGTTTTTGGGCCGATCTACAATTGACATTACTCCTATTTTATTAATGATTTACAATTTAATTTTCACGCTTTATTGATCTCCAATGTTTTACTTCACTGTTTTAAGAGCTGAAATAAATAATTAAATCACTTACATAACACCCAAAAGCCTTTACCAGAAATGAGAAACTAATTCAACAAATGTCAACATATCAAATAAATAAAATTAAACAATTTACAAAATGAGTAATTATGTTCACAATAACTACTTACCATGATATCTGGGGAAATAATTTGTGCTCGAGTACATGGGATTATTAGTAAGGACGATTGGCATCTTTGGGGCGTTTTAACTGGACCTTGAGTCTCTTCATACCAATTTGAAACCCGTTCATTGCCTGTATAGCAGTCTGAGCACTCGTGGGGTTGTCAAAACTGACAAATCCTGAAAAAAATGGGCAGAATTTATATTACTGGTTGTTAGAACATGACATGCCAACAGTAAGATACAAGGTTATGGACAATATCAAAGAAGAACACTTTTTTATACTCGTTTAAAAGACTGCATAGTCTGTATACAACCTGTTTCTTCTACTCCACTTGATCTAAAAATAACTATGTGCATACAATGCTTTCTTGAATGCATTAACTATTACCCAGCCCCCACTATTTTTGTGGCAATGCATTCCAAGTATTCATTCCTCTGTGTGTAAAAAAATATTTCAGAATATCTAATCTGGACCTTTCTTTAAATAATTTATAGCTGTGCCCTCTTGTTCTTGTAGCCGGCTGTACTTTGAACAACTTGTAATGCTCTTCTTCTTCTTCATTCTTTCTCAATCTCCCGCTACCAAGTCCTGAACAGTGCTTTGCAAGTAGCAGGATGTAGTCCGGAGAACGGAATGTGTTGTGTTATAGCTTAACTGCGATATTCGCACCTTACAGTCTGACACATCCGTCTTCAGCAGATATAATGCTCTTCTTCTTCTTCTGCGTTCTTTCTCAATCTCCCGCTACCAAGTCCTGAACAGTGCTTTGCAAGTAGCAGGATGTAGTCCGGAGAACGGAATGTGTTGTGTTACAGCTTAACTGCGATATTCGCACCTTACAGTCTGACACATCCGTCTTCGGCAGATATAATGCTCTTCTTCTTCTTCTGCATTCTTTCTCAATCTCCCGCTACCAAGTCCTGAACAGTGCTTTGCAAGTAGCAGGATGTAGTCCGGAGAACGGAATGTGTTGTGTTACAGCTTAACTGCGATATTCGCACCTTACAGTCTGACACATCCGTCTTCGGCAGATATAATGCTCTTCTTCTTCTTCTGCGTTCCTTATTAATCTCCCGCTACCAAGTCCTGAACAATGCTTTTCAAGTAGCAGGATGTAGTTTGGAGAACGGAATACGTTGTGTCGCTAGTTTAAAGTTTAACTGCGATATTTGTAGCTTACGGTTCGACACATACGTCTTCGGCAGGTGTAATGCTCTAAATCAGGGTTTCTCAATAAGGTGAGAACCCCTAAATTTTAAGGTGGGGGGTTGGGGGTAGGGGCGCACTTAGGACAACTGTTCAACAAAGTGTGATACCCTTTTCAGTTAGCCTATTTTGGGAAGGGGGAATGATATTCTGATAATGGTGAATAGGGGGAATGGTATTCTGATAATGGTGAATAGGGAGAATGGTATTCTGATAATGGTGAATAGGGGGAATGGTATTCTGATAATGGTGAATAGGGGGAATGATATTCTGATAATGGTGGATAGGGGGAATGATATTCTGATAATGGTGGATAGGGGGAATGATATTCTGATAATGGTGAATAGGGGGAATGATATTCTGATAATGGTGAATAGTATTCTGATAATGGTGAATAGGGGGAATGGTATTCTGATAATGGTGAATAGGGGGAATGGTATTCTGATAATGGTGAATAGGGGGAATGATATTCTGATAATGGTGAATAGGGGGAATGATATTCTGATAATGGTGAATAGTATTCTGATAATGGTGAATAGAGGGAATGGTATTCTGATAATGGTGAATAGGGGGAATGGTATTCTGATAATGGTGAATAGGGGGAATGGAGCGAAGCAAGTTTGAGAACCACTGGTCCAGTTTATCCTTACCCTTGATTAACTTATAAATCACTAAATCACTAAATCCCTAAATCATACTAAATCACTACATCACTAAATCATACTAAATCACTAAATCATACTAAATCACTAAATCATACTAAATCACTAAATCATACTAAATCACTAAATCATACTAAATCACTAAATCATACTAAATCACTAAATCATACTAAATCACTAAATCATACTAAATCACTACATCACTAAATCATACTAAATTCAAATTCTGTAAAATAAACTGATGATACAAAGAAGCTATTGACGAACTGAACATACGGATCACCTAATTAGGCGAGACCACATGACCATAATGATGATGTTTGTCCATAACAAGTGATGAAGACCGCTCTCTTTGTTCAGCTGTGTGGACAGACTTTTCTCTTGCTGTGTCCGCTGAAATGGGTGACCTGCGCGGTGATTTGGATTAAAGTGAGGAAGAAACTACGCCTTTTGTATTATTATCTAATTTGGATCTGTCTCTGGTTAATTTGTAGCTATGCCCTCTTGTTCATGTGAGTGGTTGTATTTTGAAAAAAAACATTGTTATGGTCCAATTTATCCGTCGCTCTGATCATCTTATAATCCTGTATTAAGTCACCTCCAATTCTTCTCTGTTCTAGACACTGTAGGTCGGTTTTTCTGAGTATTTCCTCATATCTGTAATTCTGGAATCCCACTATCAGTTTTGTCGCTCTTTTGTGTATTCTTTCCAGCATGTTTATATTCCCGCTATGTTAAGGAGTCCACACCTGTACACAGTACTCTAATCTAGGTCTAACTAATGCTTTATACAGTTTGACTATCACTTCCTTGCTTTTATGTTTAATATTTCTTTTTATCATGCCTAACATTGAATTTGCCTTTTTCACTGATGAGAACCACTGTAAACAGCCACCAAAAGGAGTCATCAGAGTAAATAATTCAAGTACTAATGACATTAGTAACAACAGCCAACATTATCATTGGTTGCAAAATCTTAAGAAGTCTCTCATTGGTTACCCAATCTTACCCAAGCCAAACATATCAAAGCTCTGATTGGTTGCCCAATTTTCCAAAACTCATTTACTGTGTATTATATCTAAAGCACTCATTGGTTGCTCAATCTTACTAAAGCTCTCATTGGCTGTCCAGTCTTATCATAGATCTCACTGGCTGCCTAATCATATCTGAGCCCTCACTGGCTGTCCAATCTTATCAAAGCTTGCATTTGCTACTAAAACTGTTCAAAGCACTTGCTTTTGTTGGTCAACCTGTTAACGTAGACTTTAGCAGTGATAACATTGTCCAATGAAATAACTACTCTCATTGGCTGTACCATCCTAAAGCTCTCATTGGTTACCCAGTCTTCAGCACTGATAACATTGTCCAATCATATATCAATTCTCATTGGTTGCACAATTTTAATAAAGCTCTCACTAGTTACCCGATCTTACCCAACTCATATCAAAGTTCTGATTGGTTGTCCAATTTTACCAAAGCCCTGATATGCTTCCAATCTTACCAAAGCTTTCATTAGCTGCCCAATCTTATAATACCCCTCAATGGCTGTCCAATCTTATCAAAGCTTTCATTAGCTGCCCAATCTTATAATACCCCTCAATGGCTGTCCAATCTTATCAAAGCTTTCATTAGCTGCCCAATCTTATAATACCCCTCAATGGCTGTCCAATCTTATCAAAGCTTTCATTAGCTGCCCAATCTTATAATACCCCTCAATGGCTGTCCAATCTTATCAAAGCTTGAATTCACTACTAAAACTTACCAAAGCACTTTCTTTTATTGGTCGCTCTGTCAATGTAGACTTTAGCACTGGTAATATTATCCAATCAAACAAGTACTCTCAGTGATGGCACAATCTTACCAAAGCTCTCATTGGCTGTCCAATTTTATCATATCCCTCAATGACTGTCCAATATTATCAAATCTTGAATTCACTACTGAAACTTACCAAAGCATTTGCTTTGATTGGTCGCTCTGTCAACGTAGACCTTCGCACTGATAACATTGCCGAAGGGAACAAACATCTGGGCCAATTCGCCATCTCCAAACTCTTGAGGTAGATGGTAAATAAACAGGTTACATCCCTCTGGCCCTTCTTTCTGTGCTGTTGGTAGGAGTGTGGCTGGCTGGCTAATCTGAGGGAAGCTCCCATATACAGCTGGGTAAGCTGCTGAAACATAAGAGGCTGTGTTCACGATCTTATTAAAATGGGAATCTCAGAGCACACATATTTCATGAAAACATTGAAGGGGTCAGGAAAAGGCATACATATAGTTACGTTGGTCAGGGCAGGGTTAATGTAGGGATTCCATTGGTATCACTCGTGTGATAGACAATATAGGCATCAAATTAGTCAGTCAGTTATCATCAAATTAGTGAGTCAATGTAATCATCAAATTAGTCAGTTACTGTAATCATTAAATTAGTCAGTCACTGCAATCATCAAATTAGTTAGTCACTGTAATCAACAAATTAGAGACTATCAAATTAGTCAGTCAAAGTAATCATCAAATTAATCACTCAAGAGTTCTTCTTGTGATCGCATCATAGGTGTTTACACCATCAGGCAAGTTTCAGCGATGAACTCATCCGTTGACTGTAGCTTCTCTTTAGCTCCATTCAGCTTTGATTGTAGTGTCCAATCATTTGGCCAGTGTATCCTCCTTAACTGACCATACAGAGGACGGTCATGCAAAACATGCTCGGCAGTTTGTTCACCTGTCCCACACGTACGCAGCGGCAAAGCAGGCAGACGAAACCTGTACATGTGTTTATTCATTCTAGTTTGCCCAGTTCGAAGACGAAGAATGATAGTCTGTGCCTGCCGGTCTGGGGTGTGGTAGTCATTGTTGGGTTGGTTCTGTTCTCTTCTGGCAGCCTGGACAACTCTCTTGGTTGGTTCTGTTCTCTTCTGACAGCCTGGACAACTCTCTGGGTTGGTTCTGTTCTCTTCTGACAGCTTGGACAACTCTCTTGGTTGATTCTGTTCTCTTTTGACAGCCTGGACAACTCTCTTGGTTGGTTCTGTTCTTTTCTGACAGCCTGGACAACTCTCTTGGTTGGTTCTGTTCTCACCTGACATTTGGACAACTCTCTTGGCTGGTTCTGTTCTCACCTGACAGCCTGGGCAACTCTCTTGATTGATTCTGTTCTCTTCTGACAGCCTGGACAACTCTCTTGGTTGGTCTTGTTCTCTTTTGACAGCCTGGACAACTCTCTTGGTTGGTTCTGTTCTCTTCTGGCAGCCGGGACAACTCTCTTGGTTGGATCTGTTCTCTTCTGGCAGTCTTGACAACTTTCTTGGTTGGTTCTGTTCTCTTCTGACAGCCTGGACAACTCCCTTTTTCTCAAAGTATATCATTTTGCTGTCTTCTTGTTCAAATTCTCCTCCCTTCCTTGCAAGCCCATTTGCCCTATCATTTCCAAGCATGCCACAGTGAGATGGCAGCCACTGGAGTATAGTTCGCTTTCCATCAGCTACCCTACCCAGTTCACTTCTCAAAAGCTAGAGTTTACCACCCTTAAGAGCTTGCAGCCCAGATAATGCGTCTTGTGAAGTTGACTACTTGGTGGCAATTTCTGTTCTGGATCATGTTGGCAGCCTGTTTGAGAGCTTGTCAAGAGTCTATGGCATTAAATAGGTGACGATGGTGTCCATGAAGGCATTAAATAGATGACGATGGTGTCCATAAAGGCATTAAATAAGTCAAGATGGTGTCCATGAAGGCATAAAATAAGTCAAGATGGTGTCCATAAAGGCATTAAATAGGTGACGATGGTGTCCATGAAGGCATAAAATAAGTGACGATGGTGTCCATGAAGGCATTAAATAGGTGACGATGGTGTCCATGAAGGCATTACATAAATTAATATGTGGTCTACGTAGGCCTTAAATAGGTGAAAATGTGGTCTATGTAAGCATTAAATAGATAAAGATGGTGTACACGTATGCATTAAATCCTCTGAGGGACAGAAACAGTTTCAGCTTGATCATAATCCAAATGAAACAGTTTCAGTTTGATCATAATCCAAATCACACGTAATCCAAATCACACGTAATCCAATTCACACGTTTCATCATTAAAAAAAAGATGAGTCCATTTCAGATTAATCACGATCTAAATCTAATTTATCTGTCTCTAAATTCTTGAGAATACTTTCTAAGGCATTTTCTGTCCATTAGCCTTTTTTGGACAGCCACCAGTTTCCAAATTTTCAAAAAGTACTTTCCATCATTAAAAGACACCAAAATCATAGGGAAAATTCCAAAAAGTTGTAGATGCCGCCATATTTATTTTCTCCACAAATGTGTGTACTGTGTAGATGTCATGATATCATGCGGACTAAATCCAAGCAGTGTGACCCGAAACAAATCTTAGAATAATGGTCCGCCCGCCACACTGAATCATGGGTGACTCAAGGAATGGGGTATATACACATACACACATGAGTTTCATTGGCACTTTCCTTCTTGTCAGACGATTGTAATTTTTCTTTGAAAAAAGGTATATAGAGTCCATGGCGGTAACGAATGTGACTCGTAAGACCAATCCGAGCAGACAAGTGTCTTCCACAGTCTGTGCAAGGAAAGTCAGAACCGTTTGTGACATCGCATGGTGTGTTTTCTCAAAACGTTGAGTCTTTAGCCTACCAACAATCAGTATCTTCTTTGTATTCCATGCTTAATTGTGCCCCTACATGTAACACGATCCATGGCATCCTGTTCCCATGATTCCAAATCGATGCCTGCATCATTCATATCCCGCTTGCATACATCCTTGTACCGAAGTAGTGGCCGGCCCTGATACCTTTTCCCCAACTGTAATTCCCTATACAGAAGATATTTTGGTATTCTGCAATCATTCATCCTCCGAGTGTGTCCCAGCCATCGGAGCCTTCGATGACTAAGCATGGACAAGATTGTGACAGTGTCTGTTCTCTTCAACACCTCTGCGTTGGTGGGGTCTGCGCAGGCACCTCATGTATTAGCTGTTTAGCTGCCTCTCCTTAACTTAACGTCTTTATACTGGTTTAGAAGACTCTGCAGAGTCTGTATACAACCAGTTTCATTTACATTACCTAGCTCTAAAAGCAATGTGCATTCAAACTTTTCTTAAATGCATTAATTGTCCCTGCCTCCACTATCTGCTGAATTCACCACTCTCTGACTAAAAAAATATTTCCTAATATCTAATCTGGACCTCACTTTAGTTAATTTGTAGCTATGCCCTCTTGTTCTTGTGGGTGGTTGTATTTTGAAAAACTTGTTATAATCTAAAATATCCGTTCCTCTGATCATCTTATAAACCTATATTGTCCCCTCGAATTCTTCTCTTTTCTAGACACTGTGTTCCGATTTTTCTGAATCTTTCCGCATAACTGTAATTCTGGTATGCTACTATCAGCTTTGTCGCTCTTTTTTGTATCCTTTCCAGCATGTTTATATCCCCTCTGCGATAAGGACTCCATACCTGTACACAGTACTCCAATATAGGTCTAACTTATTCTTTATACAGTTTGACTATCACTTCCTTGCTCCTATGTTTAATATTTCTTTTCATCGTACCTAACATTGCATTTGCCTTTTTCACTGCTACCTGAACTTGCTCACTCACCTTACCTGTATGATCAATTATAGCCCCTAGGTCCCTTTCCTTATCTATCTTTCTAATATTGTTCTCACCCATTCTATAATTATTTTCCATATTGGATCTACCCGTGATTTCCTGGTATATGTTGGTAGACCATGTCTCATAAAGAAGTGTGCTCAGAACACAGGTCTGGTATACAAGTGTTTTTATTTTAACAGTGAACTTAATGAGAAAAAAATAAAGACAGCTCTCAATAAAGAAAAACGACAGTCTGAAGAATGGCTGAAATGTTTTGCATTTTAATATTAAGGGGTCCAGGCACTTTTCTGAAAATTGGTGTGAACTTTACTTCTCTTTGTGTTCTCCCTGTAAGGCAATACACTTCTATCAATTCACAACCTTTCTGATGCCCTGAATGTAGAACTCCTCTACCTGAGTCAGGACCCACAAAAACTCCAGCGGACTCACAACAACTCCAGCAGACCAACAACGATTCCAGTTTAGTAATCAATTTCTGGAAAAACATGTGTGTATGAAATCCTGCCCCATTCACCATACTTGTTTCTGTTACTAAGAATCAACATCACTTCACTCCAGGCATACCCATAAGTGCTCAGTCTCTCTCAGCAAATGGTGCAGGTTCTGGATGCTGATGCTTCTTGTAGCTCGCTGTTGTACACTATCCTGTGCACTACTTTGCTCGAACCTCATTCGATGTCGAAACACTGCAGTCTGTGTATTGCTGATTCATCTATTTCGGAGTCCTCACCTAACAGACGATCGTTGATTGATTTCAAAATGTCACTCCTACCCATCACTAACGTGCCCGTGACGGGAGTTCGTGACGCTAAGATGTGAGCTCTGTCATTGTCCTGAATCCCAACATGAGCAGACAGTAGATCCCATGTCAAACCCTGGAGGTTTGAGGCCTCACCAGCTGCTATCCACTCTACCTCAGCCATTCCCTTCTGTATCGTCTGAAGTACTGCTTGCGAGTCAGTAACAACGATTGCCCTTGTTAAAGGGGTCTCAGATAGCCATCTTAACACTGAGGTCACTGTCTGCATTGCCATTTTTAAACTAGAGGTTATTGACGTATATGCCCATCTCCGCTAAGCAACAACCTGTCTTCTCACCAGAATAAGCATTGAGTTACTTCTTACTGTTTTAAAACATGAAAAATCCGCTTTGTGGACCCTATTTGTCTGACGTCAAGGACTTGATTACTGAACTGGAGACGTGGTTCAGGATCCAGATGGAGGAGTTTTACAATTAAGGCATCAGGAAGGTAAACATAGATAGAAGAAGTAGATCTCCTTACAGTTAATACAGATAGAAGGACTAAAGTTCACACCCCTTTCAAATTCAATGCCTTGACTCCTTTGTACTAAAGTGCTAAATTTAACACTTCTTTATACTGGTTTAGAAGACTCTGCAGATTCTGTATACAACCAGATTCATTTACATTTCCTTGCTCTTCTTCTTCTCCTTCTGCGTTCGTTCTCAATCTCCCGCTACCAAGTCCTGAACAGGGCTTTGCAAGTAGCAGGACGTAGTCCGGAGAACGGAATGCGTTGTGTCGCTAGTTTACAGTTTGACTGCGTTATTTGCACTTTTCGGTCTGACACATCCGTCTTCGGCAGGTCCTTGCTCTATAAGCTATGTCCTGAACCTTTCTTTAGCTAATTTATAGATATTCCCTAAACTTTTCGACCATCCTTCGTATGTGAGATGAATTAATTTGTAGAAATTCCCTAAATTGTTTGACCATCCCTTGTTTGTGAGATAGAGTAAACAGATCTAACATCTTACCTATGCCAGCATATGAAGGTATTGCAGTGTAAGCTTGTAAGTCTCCATTCGTTACTGTGAAAAAAGAGAAAAGTGGTTACTATTATTATTTTCAAAGACATTTATAATAGCAAAAATGTTTTAACTTAACGTCTTTATACTGGTTTAGAAGACCCTGCAGAGTCTGTAAACAACCAGTTACATTTACATCACCTTGCTCTAAAAGCTATGCGCATCCAGTTTATTCTTAAATGCATTAACTGTCTCTGCCTCCACTACCTCCTGTGGCAATGCATTCCAAGCAGACACCACTCTCTGACTAAAAAAATATTTCCTAATATCTAATCTGTTACTTACAGACATAACTCAACATTACCTACAAATTCTCATGTAGCATGTCCTTTGTAGAACGTCGCTCCCATCACAGTCTGTCTGAAAGAAACTCGTTCCCTTGCCAAAACTCCAGCTTCCGCCACTGTCATACTCAGGCACTCCTGGATATCTTGGTCTACCCCTTCCTCTTTTGCCTGGCACCATACCTTCCATCACCGTCCTACAAATTACATTTCTTTATACTGGTTTAGTTGGCTGTTGAATCTGTATTCAACCAGTTTCTTCTACACTTGATCTTGAAATAACTATGTGCATACAATCTATTCTTGAATGAATGAATTCACCCTGCTACCACCATTTCCTGAGGCAATGCATTCCAAGCATTCACTATTTTCTGACTAAACAAATATTTCCTAATATCTAATTGATCCTTTCTCTTGATCTATCTTATAAATCTGTATTAAATCACCTTTTCTAGACACTGACGGCTGGTTTTTCTGAGTTTTTTTTCTCTTAACTATAATTTCAAAATCCCACTATCCCTTTTTTAGCTCTTCTTTGCATCCTTTCCAGCAAGTTAATATCTTCTCTACGATAAGGGCTCCACACCTGTACACAATACTCCAATCTAGGCCTAACTAATGGTTTATACAGTTTGTCTATCACTTCTTTGCTCTTAATTATCATCATCAGTCCTAGGACTGGTCAACAAAAATGGATTTTTTCCCTCCATTTCTGCCTATCCTCAGCAGCCGTCTTCAGCTCGGCATACGTCGTCACAGCCATATCTCGGCAAGCTTGAGACAAAATGGTATTTCTAGGTATTCTCCTCCATCTCCTTCCCTGCAGAATGTCCTCCAAGACTTTTTTGACTGGACCCTCTTTCCGCAGATTATGTCCCAACCAGCGATGTCAATTTCTTTTTATCTTCCGTAGATTAAGGAGTTGATCCAGACTCTAAATCCTTGCCACAAATGGTTGAATTAGGTGTGATACGAGAGGCGGCGAGGAATGAACACCACACGGGGATAAAGATGTCTAGTCGACCGGAACTGTCAGTCATCACGTTCTGGCAGAGATACTGAAGATGAGATCTGAGTGCTTTTGTACTTGTTCCAAGTGCAATGAAGATGATCCAACGACTAACAAACAAACAAACAACAAACTAACTAACTAACTAACATGTTAGTATTGCTGAATTTCAGAGTTAGGTACTTTGTTACAGGCTACTTTTACATAAAGAAGATTGGAAAACAAATTGTTAAACAGGTGGGGATAGCTTACCTGTTGTATACATGCCTGTGTAATGAGGGATACCATTTGCATAGAGCTCTGCTGCTCCATTTGTGACTGGTACTGTGAAAGAGGCCATGGCTGTTGGGGACAACATGCTGGGGGGTGCCCCGTTAATTGACGCCGAGGTGGGGGTTCCTGAAGATGAGAATATAAGATCTACGGACAATTAACACATTGGTTACACGTACTTTAGTTGCAGAATAAAATGTGTATTTGTTATGAAAAGATGAAGGAAATTATATGTTAAGTATCCCTTCTGATGAAGGTGGTCCTCAGGGTGGTTGTGCTATGCTTGGCTTCATCTGCATGTCCCTCAAGTCGATCCCTCACCTCGTTAGCTAGGCCGCCATGTAAACAGCCCATTTGCAGAGAGGGCTACTAGGAAGCCGATGTGAGGGTCTTGGCCAGTATGTTTTGCCTGACCCTGACTAACATGTCTGATCAGTATATTTTGCCTGACCAGACATTAGCCTTCCTTAGGAATAAAATGTGTATTTGTTATGAAAAGATGAAGGAAATTATATGTTAAGTATCCCTGATCCAATGATTTCACTAGAAGGCTGTGTGTGTTGCAGTGATGAGAACAGGGTCACTGCCACGCTGAGAGCTTGTCATTAGAATCAGTGAACAGTATGGTTTAACTACTTCCCTCTGTAAAGATGATACATTGGCTTGTCAACTTTTGTACAGTGACATAGAGCTGATATATTGGCTTGTCAACTTTTGTACAGTGACATAGAGCTGATATATTGGCTTGTCAACTTTCGTACAGTGACATAGAGCTGATACATTGGCTTGTCAACTTTCGTACAGTGACATAGAGCTGATACATTGGCTTGTCAACTTTTGTACAGTGACATAGAGCTGATATATTGGCTTGTCAACTTTCGTACAGTGACATAGAGCTGATACATTGGCTTGTCAACTTTCGTACAGTGACATAGAGCTGATATATTGGCTTGTCAACTTTCGTACAGTGACATAGAGCTGATACATTGGCTTGTCAACTTTCGTACAGTGACATAGAGCTGATATATTGGCTTGTCAACTTTCGTACAGTGACATAGAGCTGATATATTGGCTTGTCAACTTTCGTACAGTGACATAGAGCTGATATATTGGCTTGTCAACTTTCGTACAGTGACATAAAGCTGATATATTGGCTCGCAAACTTTCTTTACACCGGTTTTACTGTAGAAACGGCTGAATCGAACACAAGACTATACAATAGAAAAGGCTGAATCGAACACAAGACTACTATAGAAAAGGCTGAATCGAACACGAGACTATACTATAGAAACAGCTGAATCGAACACGAGACTATACTATAGAAACAGCTGAATCGAACACGAGACTATACTATAGAAAAGGCTGAATCGAACACAAGGCTATACTATAGAAAAGGCTGAATCGAACACAAGACTATACTATAGAAACAGTTGAATCAAACACGAGACTATACTATAGAAACGGCTGAATCGAACACGAGACTATACTATAGAAACAGCTGAATCGAACACGAGACTATAATATAGAAAAGGCTGAATCGAACACAAGACTATACTATAGAAAAGGCTGAATCAAACACAAGACTATACTATAGAAACAGTGGAATCGAACACGAGACTATGCTATAGAAACGGCTGAATCGAACACAAGACTATTTTCACTATCCCCTACTAGTACAATAGCAAAGACAATTTTGAGTTCAGATATCTTTTAAACAATTTTTTTTGTTTCACATGGATTTATAAAGTTATCCCATTATTGATTGTGATGAAATTAAGTTATCGCAGCATATTTTTCTGAGGTAGGTCTGTTTAGTTTTTGTATGTAGATGTTATAAATATGTTTGTAGTGGAAACTAACAGATATGCTGATCTGGTTAGGAACACTTTCAGTGCTTTGTGACAATTTCAAGGATTTACAAAACAGCTGATGTAACCGAAAATGGATCTAGATGGTTGTGATGTAATACCCAAAAAAAACAGAAAGTTATCGTTTTCCGTTCCTACAACGTGAGATTACAACGATTCGGCCGTTCCACTGGCTTTGCACGCCACCAACCCTAGGGTCATCGCTTTATCGTATATAAACTACCGGGTTAATGTCATAGAAAAGGCTGAACATACTGGTCTTTTCATTGTAGAGAGTTCCAACTTCTGACATGCATGGCTAGACGAAAATAATGGCGATTTTTACATTTGATTTAGAGTTGTGAGAAGAGTTTCTTCTGTTTTTCGCTTGGATTTAGAGATTCACCCATTATTGAAAATGGGGGAGTTAAGTTTCTGCAACAGATTTTTCTGAGGTAGATCTATTTAGTTTGTCTATCTAGATACAAAAATTAGGTTTATAGTTTACACTGTCTATCCACCTTTTCCTGGGTCTACCTCTCGCCCTTCTTCTCCTGTATGTTCGGAGCAGTATGAGGAGAAATAGGAAGAAAAGGAGGTGGATAAAGAGGGAGAAATGGAAAACGAAGAACAAGGTAAAGGAAGAAGGAGAGGAGGTTAAAAATAAGGGGAGGAAGGAAGGATGGATGGATGGAGAAAAAGAAACAACAGAAGAATACAAACGATTGAAAAAGAAGAAGGATAACAAGGGGGATAATGAGGGAGAGGAGGAACAGGGAGATGTGGAAGAGAAGAAAAGGAAGAAAGAATAAGGTAGGAAAAAGAAGAGAAAAAGAAGAAGTAACATATCATAGACCTACCACTTCCCAAAGTAGCAGTTGTTGGAGTAATGGCAGTCGAGACCAAGCCATTATGTCCTCCAGGCAGGCTGGTCAGCTGCTGGACCTGAGTGGACAACATGCTGACAGGTGTGGCCAGGTACTGGCTCTGGGCTGCAGCCATTAGGGCTGCCTGCTGCTGCATGAGCTGCTGGGATTGCAGGAGAGCTGTCTGCTTTGTGTACAGGGGCTGTCGGAAGGTAAGGAACACATTAAGTGACTGGTAAACAACAAAAACAGTGAATGGTAATCATTATGCATAATAATAAACCAATTAATCAATTGTTATTCCATATCTGCTGAGCGATATTGCTCTTGGTGGCCTAATATAGATGCAGGTCTTCTTCAGTTGTTTCACTGCTCCGTACAATGTGTTATGTCGGCAGTCTTCTTCTTCGTCGATCAACTGATGCTATGCTTCAAGTCGTTTCAGGTCTTTGCTGGTCCCCCACAGCTTTTCAAGCATGGTCGCTCTCCTAGGCCAAACTGCCTCTCTTCAGTCTGCATAGGTAGGGTATTCTTGCCGAATATGTTCTGGTATTTGCTTTGGTGCTCCACAGTTGCACGTTGCAATGTCTCTTGATGCCCATTCTGTGTAGGTGGGCCAGGCCTCTAGTCTACAATGTCCCATTCTGAGTCTACAGATCTTTGTCTGCCCATCTCTGCCAAGTTTGTCTGTATTGTTATTTTCTGAATTGTATTCTTTGTACTGTTCTTTCCTTTCTGTCCCCATGGATCGTTTAATGAGTGTCTTTGCTTCTTTATAGCTCTCTAAAACTTATGGATCTTTGTGCGTGTACTAAGTGTGTTCAAATAAAATCAGCCCTAACTGCATCATGAAGATGTCACTTCAGGTGTAAACAGCACATACCAACCGTCAAGTTTGCAAAATGGCATTATCCTCCGACTCTATAGTTTCCTCAGCAGACCGTTGAAAACATGACAGGTGTGATACGGAATCCGCCCAGAGTTGATCAGCGAGCTGTGATTCGGTTTCTAACAGCTGAAGGATGTCGACCAGTTGACATTCATCACAAGATGCAGGCAGTGAATGATGACAAAAGTGTGTCGAAGACAACAGTGAAGGACTGGACATTGATGTTTAAAGAAGGACGTGAGTTTACGAAAGATCTTCCGAGACCAGGTCAGGCGTATATTGTTGCATCAGAAGATGCCATCGCCAAAATTCATGCAGCAATTCGGGTGAACCGTCGCTGGAACTTACGTTCGCTAGCAGAGCGTTCGGAAGGTGTTCACAATGGGTACAAATACTTCAGTTTCTTGCTAACCACCATTTGAACTGTTCCTAGCAACACAGCAAGTTTATCTGCTAGTGAATGGGGTAACGTCGGTGCTATGATGGGAATCTTCTTCTTCTTCTTCTTCTTCGTTCGTTCTCATTCTCCCACTACCAAACCCTGAAAGGGTAAGTAGCAGAATGTAGTCCAGAGAACAGAATGAGTTGTGTTGTAGTTTACAGCTTGGCTGCGATACTTGCACCTTTCGGTCCAACACATCCGACTTCAGCAAGCATTTTTTGAGTACCGGGTTAGCATTCCCTCTTCGATCCCGTCTCCTTAGCCAGTCTACCCTGCTGCAGCCTGTTATCCAGGATCACTGCGTGGAGGTGTAGAAGGGTCTTGGCAGCTTTGGTTCGCTGGCTCTGACGCTAGCAGTCAGCTATGGGTCATTGACCACTGCAGCTCATGCGCTGCTCAGCATCTTGATCCCCTTTGATGTACTGATGCTTCTAGTCCGGTGAGATTCTCGAAGGAGACTGCAATTCAGGTCTTCGCCGGTCCCCCAAACCTTTTCCAGCATGATGTCTTCATGGACAAGACTGCATCTCTTTGGTCTGTACAAGTGGGACAGTCCTGCAGGACACGTTCTGTTGTTTGATTGTGTGCTCCACAATCGCATGTGACCGTGTCTCTAAGACCCATTCTGTGGAGGTGGGCTTTCAGTCTGGCAGGTCCCTTTCTGAGTCTGAAGATCTTTGTCCAAACATCTTTATCAGGGATATCTGTTCTGGCATTGTCTGGCGTATATTCTTTATACTGGTCTCTCCTTTCCGCCCTCATGGATCGTTCGACGAGTGTCCTTTCTGCTTTACAGCTCCGTAGATAGCTAGTCTGCGTGCCACCACTTCCGGCTTGTGTTAGCTCATCTTCCCACTAGTTTCCAAGGATACCACAGTAGGCTGGAATCCACTGTAGGGAAGTTTATCTTGTTTGGCGCTTAAGATGGCCTTGAGTACGCTACTGGAGCATGTTCGAATTACCGTTTTCTTTGTAGCTGTGTTTTGGCTAATAAAAATCCTCGTTGCTGCACGGACAGCTGTATCATCAGCTTTGAAATTGGTACAGGTCTCTCCAGCTGGTGTGGAGTGCTTTTCTATGTCGCCATTGGAAGTCTCCTCCCCCCCCCCCCATTTTTCCACTCTTCAGCTATGGGTCGCTGACCACTGCAGCTCATGCGCTGCTCAGCATCTTGATCCCTGATGGGAATCAAACCAAACACATTCAGATTGTGAGCCGTGTCACATAACCCGTAGTCACCTCCGTCCCCTTCTTATATTTTTTAGAATAGCAATTTGTGACCCATTTACTGACTAGACCTTGCATGTTTTTGAAAACCATGAAAGCAGATGTTATTATCCTGAATGACATCAATGATAGCTGTATAGATATAGCCCATAACTGCTATTAGTGTGAGGTAACAGGTAGAGACATATAAATGTGGCCCCATAGCTGAAAGTGTTGTCGGGGATGAAGTGTTAGAGGCTTACAATTGTATGTGGTCTCTGCTTTTTATGATGGAGCATTAACAGTTCACTTTATGAACTGAAAATCAGGTACCCAGTTACAGCTGGGTACACATTTAAGTGTCTGTACTGGGAAACAAACCTGGTACCTGTGATATGAGAACCAAGAACTTTAACCACTTTGCCACTCAGACTGGTAAATATTCTGTTATAATAACGAACATGAGGTGCATATATGACCATACAAACTGATAGACCTATTGCGCTGGACAAGACATTAAATGGAGTTTAATGTAAATAAATGTCCCATGTGTAGATCCAATATGGAACATGATTACAAAATAGGTGAGAACAATATTAGAACGATAGAAAAGGGAAGGGACCTAGGAGTTATAACCTGGTCTTGACAAAAGTGATCATCTGCTCATTTGTGACAATAAAAAAAATTATGCTTTTTTTTTTTTTTTGCGTTCGCCTTATATATCTATTCCCCAAGGCGTGTGTGCGTTACACTGTGGTTTTTATTTTGCGCCTGTCGGCCCAGTGCATCCGACTTCAGCATGCATTTTATGTAAGGGTCTGCTTCCTCCTGCATTTTCTAAGGGTTTGCTTCCCCAGGATAACGGCTGGTGCTGTGATAGGGATCGAACCCAGCACCTTCTGGTTGTGAGCCGTGCCACTTAACCACTAGGCCACGCTGTTGATCCAACATACTCTTAAATGGAATCCTCAAGTGAGAGAGGTAGACCCAAAAATTCACGGAGTAGGGAATGTGGGAAGGAACTAAGATTAATCAATCACACCTGGAGAGAGGCAGAAAGAGCAAGCCAGGACCCTGCACACTGGCGGGATGTTGTCAATGACCTGTGTACTGATTGGAGCGATGGGATTGATTGATTGATTGGAAAGTCGGGTATGGGGCAGGAAGACATTTGGAACCACTCCCATTTATCCCTTCATCATAAGTCAGATAAGGTCATCCCGTAACCGATGAGGTCGCTGGGGCACACATGAAGACATCCTCACAACACCACGCCACCCTTCTCTGTCAGCGGCCACTGCCTGTGCCTCTTCTGGTCGGAGATTGGTCCATTCTTTTATGTTGTCCTCCCAAATCTTTTTGGGACGGCCTCTTCGCCGTCTGCCTTGCTCCTTTCCGTGCATGATTGTGTTTGCAAGACCATTTGATCTCGATATGTGACCGTAGCAAGCCAGTCTCCTTCTTTTGACAGTTGCCAAGAGGTCTTCGAAAGGCCCTATTGCTGTTGTAATCCTATCTCATATTTCCTCATTTGTAACTCGATCGTTGTACATGACGTTTAAAAGTCTTCGGAAACATCTCATCTCCAAGGCTGGTATCCTTCGTTGAAGGTCAGCTGTAACTGTCCATGTCTCACAAGCATAGCGGAATATTGACAGGACCAGTGTACGAATTAATCTGATTTTTGTGCATAGTGCTAACCGTTTAACTTGCCAGATTTTTTTAAGCCGTGCAAGCACAACTATTGTCTGTGCTATTCTGACCAACCAACACCTCACATTTTGATCCATCATAAGTAATAATAGCTGTCCATTGTTGTCGATGAGGACCGCGGATATCATCCTTGTCACAAATTTCCCTGTTGGGTGCGGGTGCGCATGTGGCTGAACAGGCCAATGCGAGCACGAAAACATCTGCTACATATCGGGCACACGATGTTTGTAGAAGGGGATGGTGTTCCCTCTGCTCTTAATTTCCGCGTCTCGCGTCTGCTCTGAGCTTTCACAACACGGTCGTCTTCACCGGCAGCTACACCCGATTTGACTGCGCTTCTCCAGTCAGATCTGTTTTGCGCAAGACATTCCCAGGTGTCGATGTCTATCTGGCAACTTTTTAGTGAGTCCTTCAGACCGTCTTTAAAACGTTTCTTTGGGCGCCCTCTCTCAGCTCGCCGTAGAGAAGCTTCTTTGGGAGCCGCTCGTCTGACATTCAGACAAGGTGTCCGGCCCATCCTAGTCGTGCTTTCTCTAGCAGTGCATGGATGCTGGGCATGTTAGTCCTGCAGTTGAGACCCACCTGCACTAATGCCTCGTAACTGTAGATAATGTAGATAACATTAAAGCGGAGCATGCTTAACAATAATACTAACCTGAGGAGCTAATGCCTCAAAAGAGCCGACTCGAGCGAGTTCATACGGTGACTCCACCTGTCAATGGGAAAAAAAAAATAGAATTGCGTTATCCTATGTCTTCTCACATATACATAACATAGTTTCAAATGTGAGACTCAACACATGTTTTGTTTAATAATTATTTTTAAATATTTAAATGTGAGTGATTGAAGAAAGAAAAAAATAAAGTGCATGTGTTTCTACCTCCGCTGGCTATTGACAGGATTATGAGACAGACCACTTCATCCAAAGATACATTTCATCTAAAGATACATTTCATTCAAAGATACATTTCATCCAACAACACATCTCATCCAATGATACATCTCGTCCAATGAATCACACCTCATCCCCAACAACACAATACGATTAAACGCCATCCACCTCATCCCCAAAAACAGAACATGATTAGACAATATCCACATAATCCATAATTAGACACCATCCACCTCATCCCCAACAACACAACATAATTAGACACCATCCACCTCATCCCCAACAACACAACATGATTAGACACCATCCACCTCATCCCCAACAACACAACATAATTAGACACTACCCACCTCAGGCACAACAACCCAACATAATTAGACACCATCCACCTCAACCCCAAAAACACAACATGATTAGACACCATCCACCTCATCCCCAACAACACAACATGATTAGACACCATCAACCTCATCTCCAACAACATAACATAATTAGACACCATTCATCTCACAAAAACTGTTACCTAATTCCCCAAAACACAACAAGATTAGACACAATCCACCTCATCCCCAACAACACAACATAATTAGACACCATCCACCTCATCCCCAAAAACACAACATGATTAGACACCATCCACCTCATCCCCAAAAACACAACATGATTAGACACCATCAACCTCATCTCCAACAACATAACATAATTAGACACCATTCATCTCACAAAAACTGTTACCTAATTCCCCAAAACACAACAAGATTAGACACAATCCACCTCATCCCCAACAACACACGATATGGCACCATCCACCTCACAATAACTGCCACCTCATCCCCAACAACACAACAAGATAAGGCACCATCCACCTCACAATAACTGCCACCTCATCCCCAACAACACAACAAGATAAGGCACCATCCACCTCACAATAACTGCCACCTCATCCCCAACAACACAACAAGATAAGGCACCATCCACCTCACAATAACTGCCACCTCATCTCCAACAACACAACAGGATAAGGCACCATCCACCTCACAATAACTGCTACCTCATCCCCAACAACACAACAAGATAAGGCACCATCCACCTCACAATAACTGCCCCCTCATCCCCAACAACACAACATGATTCGACACCATCCACCTCATCCCCAACAACACAACATGATTAGACACTACCCACCTCAGCCACAACAACCCAACATAATTAGACACCATCCACCTCATCCCCAACAACACAAAATAATTAGACACAATCCACCTCATCCCCAACAACACAACATAATTAGACACCATCCACCTCATCCCCAACAACACAACATAATTAGACACCATCCACCTCATCGCCAACAACACAACATGATTAAGACACCATCCACCCCACAATAACTACCACCTCCTTCACTAAACTCTCTAACACTTCACTCACAACGCCAGTAATCTATCCATACACACTGTCCACATGTCACACATCTATTGTGACTGTCTACTTAAAAATAGATCTCTCAGACTGGCCTTCCATTGTCATTCCCTCAAGCGACCTATTGTGTGTGGGTGTGTATGTTTGTACATCATCCGACTGTTCTCCATTCTGCAACAAGTCACTCATCCATATTTCATAAAACACTTCTGCCACAAAGGGACACATAGAATACCCTCTCGTGTGTATCGGGGGACCGTTGACTGTGATGGACATGATATGACCGGCCAGCTAAAATGTGAATGTTTTGTTCTTCACAAGGAATATATTAATGACATAATATGGCTAGCACCACTTGCTAGTGATGTATGTTTTATATTGTATTTCTATGTTCTTTGAATGCAAAACAGGGCACATATGGTAAAAATATGTGCTCCCCTGTTTGAGGCGCATGAAACGGTGCCATTTGTCGAAGTTCTTGTAAGGAACTCTCTTTGATGATCGTTCTGGGAAGACTCTTTGATGATTGTTCTGGGAAGACTGTGATGATTGTTCTGGGAAGACTCTGTGATGATCGTTCTGGGAAGACTCTTTGATGATTGTTCTGGGAAGACTCTGTTATGATTGTTCTGGGAAGACTCTCTTTCTGATCATTCTGGGAAGACTCTCTTTATGATCATTCTGTGAAAACTCTGTGATGATTGTTCTGGGAAGACTCTTTGGTGATTGTTCTGGGAAGACTCTGTGATGATCGTTCTGGGAAGACTCTTTAATGATCGTTCTGGGAAGACTCTTTGATGATTGTTCTGGGAAGACTCTGTTATGATTGTTCTGGGAAGACTCTCTTTCTGATCATTCTGGGAAGACTCTCTTTATGATCATTCTGTGAAAACTCTGTGATGATTGTTCTGGGAAGACTCTTTGATGATTGTTCTGGGAAGACTGTGATGATCGTTCTGGGAAGACTCTCTTTATGATCATTCTGGGAAGACTCTGTTTATGGTCATTCTGGGAAGACTTTCTTTATAATCATTCTGGGAAGACTCTTTGATGATCATTCTGGGAAGACTTTGATGATCGTTCTGGGAAGACTCTCTGATGATTGTTCTGCGAAGACTCGTTGATGATTATTCTGGGAAGACTCTCTTTATGATCATTCTGGGAAGACTCTCTTTATGATCATTCTGGGAAGACTCTCTTTGTGATCGTTCTGGGAAGACTCTCTTTATGATCGTTCTGGAAAGACTCTCTTTATGATCGTTCTGGGAAGACTCTTTGATGATTGTTCTGGGAAGACTCTCTTTCTGATCATTCTGGGAAGACTCTCTTTCTGATCATTTTGGGAAGAATCTTTGATGATTGTTATGGGAAGACTCTCTTTGATGATCATTCTGGGAAGAATCTTTGATGATCATTCTGGGAAGACTCTCTTTGATGATCGTTCTGGGAAGACTCTGTTTGATGATCATTCTGGGAAGAATCTTTGATGATCATTCTGGGAAAAATCGTTGATGATCTTTCTGGGAAGACTCTTTTTGATGATCATTCTGGGAAGAATCTTTGATGATTATTCTGGGAAGACTCTTTGATGATCGTCTGGGAAGACTTTGATGATCGTTCTGGGAAGACTCTCTTAGATAGTCCTCTCTTTCAGCTGCCATCTGCAGCCCACATACTTCATGTAATGGGAGTCCTGTTCATTATAAGCACTTGCAGCAAGGTGTGTCCACCGTTTTTTCCTTATGATAGTAGAAACATTAGAAAGGATAAAAGAGGGCTGGCTCAGCTTCAGCTGTATAAAACCAATACTACAACAGATGCGAAACGTCAACGCTAGGGATCACACCTTCAAAAGTGTGGTTATTCCAGCCATGGTAAATGGCTGCGAGGTGTGGAACCTACGGAAACCTGACCCAGATGGACTTCGCAGTGCCCAACGAGCGATGGAGTGACGAACATTGCAGATCTCAATTTGAGACCAAATCCACAACACAGAGATCAGACGTTGAACTTCCTTCTCTGGTGTCATAGATGTCGTGCTGTTACGAAGAAACAGATGGGTTGGCCAGGTGGTGCGCATTCTAGATAACAGATGGACACGTAGAATGACGTTGTGGTGGACCTACAGCTTTAGCTGCCCTAGCGGGTAACCAAGGATGAGGTGCAGAGATGGTACACCAAGGCAATAGAGCAAAATGAGTTTATTCAACATTTGGCTACCTGGCATCAGACACACATGCCTGATTGAATACCAGGATTTTGAAGAAGTAGAAACATATAGAAACCTAGGTTCTGGTCCTGACAAACGAATGTGAGTCAAGTACAGTGACCACAGTCCAAGAAAGGCAACTACAAACTTCAGAAATGAGGTACCTAAGAAAGGCAGTTCAGGTGACAAAAATGGACAAGATCCGTAATTCGACAATACGTAGTAATCTCGAAGTCCAGAACCTGCAGACATGAGTGGAGCAGACCCAACTACAGTGGTTTGGCCATGTCTGTAGAATGGAAGAAGATCAGATACCAAGGCGGTCATAGGAGATAAAAAGTCAAGGACACAGGCCCTCAGGACGTCCCAAAGTACGTTGGGAAGACAACATACGACAGTCGCTACGCTAAGTGATCGAAGGCTGGATTGGAAAGAGGTTTTCTCTCTGGCAAACCTCTACACCTCACGGTTGAAGAGGAGCGACTAAGTAAGAAACATAGATGTTTGGTGTTGTCTCTTATTTGCTTGTTAGTCTTGAATTCATCCCAATCAATCAATGTTTAAAAGTTTCATCAGACATTTCATTTCAAGCGTATTCAGTTCTTTTGTTTTTCTAATATGTTGTTTTCCAGATTTCCCATCCATATGTATACATAGTCTTCTAAACCAGAATTAAAAAGTTGTGTTAGCACTGATATTATGTTGCAGACTGAACCCTGAGCTACGAGTGTTTGATCACTGATTTTGTTTTCCAAATGTTTGTTTGTTGGTTAAAGGCACACGAGGCCAAAGCAAATTGAGTGCCAAATTTATTTTGTTGTATCTCTATCTTGTGTCATTTTACTTCCCAAATAAGTGGAACTTTCAACCTTTTGTGATAGTTTTCCATTCAAATTGATTTCTTTACTCAGGGACAATCCCCAACAGTGCTCAGCGACAGAATATGCTCCACCAGTTTGGAAAGCATCTACACACATGAAACAGGTCGATGTGCAAGTAACTAAGACATGCCGAATTGTAACCGGATGCCTTAAACAGGCAGCAACGGAAAAGGTCTGCGCAGTCGCTGGAATCACGTCTCCGAATATTAGAAGACATATCGCATCTGAAGTTGAGAGACAAAAACAGTTATGTGAGAATATGACTGAAATCGAGGAAAAGTTCTCTGCCGACTGTACACCTCTTGGAGCAGAACCTCGAAGAAAACCGCTAAGAAAAGTGGCGCCAACAAAATGGTGAAGGTGGATCGAGATTATAGGTTGGTTGGTTGGTTATATATCCAGCGGCCTATGGACTCCTGCCCTATGGCCTAATGCCATATAGTATGGAGATTACAGATTAACTTGCATCAGGACATGGTTTGCCATATACTACGTGGAGATAGTTAAGAACAGGTGTGTCCAGGTGTGGGTCTAACCTGAAAAAGTGGTGATATACAAACGATGAATATTGCTAATGTGGGGCCTTCTAGGGCCTTGAACACCTGATTATATGTCCAAGGATGTGGGGCCGTCCAGGACCTTGAACACCTGATTATATGTCCAAGGATGTGGGGCCGCCCAGGACCTGGAACACCTGGTTAGATGTACAAAGATGTGGGGCCGCCCAGGACCTGGAACACCTGATTATATGTCCAAGGATGTGGGGCCGCCCAGGACCTGGAACACCTGGTTAGATGTACAAAGATGTGGGGCCGCCCAGGACCTGGAACACCTGATTATATATCCAAGGATGTGGGGCCGCCCAGGACCTGGAACACCTGGTTAGATGTACAAGGATGTGGGACCGCCCAGGACCTGGGACACCTGGTTAGATGTACAAGGATGTGGGGCCGCCCAGGACCTGGAACACCTGGTTAGATGTACAAAGATGTGGGGCCACCCAGGACCTGAACACCTAGTTAGATGTACAAGGATGTGGGGCCGCCCAGGACCTGGAACACCTGGTTAGATGTACAAAGATGTGGGGCCGCCCAGGACCTGGAACACCTGATTTTATGTCCTAGGATATGGGGCTGTCCAGGACCTGGAACACCCGATTTTATGTTTTAGGATGTGGGGACGTCCAGGACCCAGAACACCTGATTTTATGTCCTAGGATGTGGGGCCGTCCAGGACCCAGAACACCTGATTTTATGTCCTAGGATGTGGGGCCGTCCAGGACCCAGAACACCTGATTTTATGTCCTAGGGTGCAGGAATCCTGTACAAGGGAGGACCTGATGGTGGCAAATGAAAGCGCACTGAATGTGGCTGGTTTTGGGGCGAAGACTATGTGATGTTGTCGGACACGGAAAGTAAGTAAATTGATATTGGTAGCTTTGTTTGTCAAATTCGTGACTTTTATCTTTGAGGCATTTACGCATTTATATTGAGACATTTATATGTTCTGGTGTTTGCTTGGGTGCTCAACAATGGCACGTGGTCATGTCACAGAGACTCACTCATTCTGTGGAGGTGGGCCTTGAGTCTACAATGTCCCATTTTGAGTATGAAGATCTTTGCGAAATTTGTCTATACTGTCATTTTCTCGTTTGTATTCTTTGTGCTGGTCTCTCCATTCTGTCCTCTTGGATCGTTTGGTAAGTGTCTTTGCTTCTTTATAGTTCTGTGGATGGCGAGTCTGGATATCGATTTACCAAATAACAAAGGGGACATAATGCAACCGTGTTTCCCTCCTGATTATATGCCGAACTATTCAATATATATTGTACATATGAAATACATATTATGACCACTGCCACACTTAGAGCATATCGTACGAAGCTATTAACGGTGTAGTCCAGTCAATCTAGGGTGGAAGTTTCTCCAACTCATGTTTATACATACCCCAGGGTGATAGACGAGTACTGAACCTTTTCCACACTGAGGGCATGTCAGACAAGAGAACTGAATAGTGTAGTCAAAAACTACTCTAAGGCAGAGCGGTTGTGTACACGAGAGAGAAAGATTATGTGCATGAGAGAGAAAGAGCATGTGCATGAGAAAGATTATGTGCGCGAGAGAGAACGATTATGTGCACGGGAGAGAAAGATTATGTGCACAAGAGAGAAAGATTATGTGCACAAGAGAGAAAGATTATGTGCACAAGAGAGAAAGATTATGTGCACAAGAGAGAAAGATTATGTACACGATACAGAAAGATTATGTGCACGAGAGAGATGTTACACTGTGGTCTCATGTCGGACGAGGCTACTCAATATTTCTTCTTCTTCTGCGTTCGTTCTCAATCTCCTGCTATGAAGTCCTGAACAAGGCTGTGCAAGTAGCAGGATGTAGTCCGGAGAACGGAATGCGTTGTGTCGCTAGTTTACAGTTTGACTGCGATATTTGCACCTTTCCTTTGGGTCCGACACATCCATCTTCGGCAGGACTCAATAGTTAATTCAACAAAACTTCTCTGGGATAGAAAGATTGTGTGCGTGAGAGAGATGAGAATAGGTCACTGCCACACTGAGGGCATGTCGGACGAGGTTACTCAACGATGCAGTCAAGCGAATCTACAGTAAAAGAATCTTTGTGTATGACAGAAAAGAGAATAGTACCACTGCCACACTGATAGTACCATCAACATGTAGCATGTTCTTTCCAGAACGTCATTCTCATGACTGTCTATAGGAAACTCTGGTCTTCCGCCAGTCTTCTGGCCTGCCCCAAGGTCAAATCCAGCATCTCCCTGATGTCCCGAGTCCATCATCTTCTCGGTCAGCCCTCGCCTCTATCCAGTGGCCATTCCTTTAATAACTGCTCCCTCCAGTCCGTTGAGTCGTTTGACGTGTCCCAAAAAAAACCTCAGTTTTTGGTCATTACGTCATTTATGAGCCAATTCTGTTCTACATTCAGGTCTTGCCGGATAGATTTAATGGTTTCTTTCTTTATCCACTGGATTTTCAAGACTCTTCTGTACCACTGTGTCTCAAAAACACCGATCTTCACTCGTATTGCTTTTGTAATTGCCCATGTTTCACATCCATAGGTTCCCACAGGAAAAATGCATGTTCTGAGGATCTTTAGTTTTAGTTCCTGATTGTATATCGTAACAAAATATAAAGTGTGGGTAGTCTTCTGCATTTGAAAAAAACAATATCCAATACATGAATAAAAAAGGTGAACTCGTTTTCCTGGGGTTTGACAAAATAAAAGAATCATCAGATTAACCTTCGAACATGCTATTAGTTTTCTGCCACCAAAATTTGCCAACATTAAAAGTATGGATTTCGTTTTCCACTTTCCAGGACGGCACACAATTTGATTAAGGAGCAATTTTCAGCAAGATTTCGTACATTTTTCTGCCACACTTAAAACAAAAATCAAATTCCGTTGTCAGTCTCAGCGACACATGAACAAACGTCTCTGATTGGTCGTAATGCGGAGAGAGCAAAAGAAACAGAAGATAATGAGGCAGTCGATGAAGGTATTCACTAAAGCAAGCAGAAGAGATAATTTCTCTTATTAACGTTGGGTTTCTTTCCTTGGTTCTGGGCTTGAATTTGTAATAGCAGGGATTCTAAAACTGTTTTATCATGCTGGTAAATCTCTAGGCTTTTTTGGAGGAAAGTGGAAATAAAATCCAGCTGTCATGTAACAATCTGGGAGATAATCAGAAATAGTCAGCATGGGTTTATTAGAGAAGAGAGAGAGATCATGCTTAACAAATCTATTAGAATTCATGGAGGAGGTAACTAAAATGATAGATAAAGGGGAGCCAGTAGATGTTATTTATCTAGATTTTGCAAAGGTCTTTGATAGAGTACCACATCAAAGATTATTTAGAAAGTTAAAATCACATGGATTGGTGGGGAAGTTTCCAGATGGATTAAAAATTGGTTAACGGGAAGAAGGCAGAGTAGGCTTAAATAAGGAGTACTCTGAGTGGTGTGAAGTAAAAAGTCGAGTGCCACAGGGCTCAGTTTTGGGACCAATTTTGTTCTTGATATATATATATAAACGATTTGGGCATTGATATGGGATCCATGATTGCAAAATTTGCTGATGACACAAAACTATGCAGTAGTGTCTCATCTAAAGCGGAAGTGGATATATTGAGGTCGGATTTAGATAAAATTCAAGAATGGTCTGTAAGCTGGCAAATGGAGTTTAATGTAGATAAATGTACAGTCATCCACATGGGTAGATCCAATATGGAACATAATTACAGAATGGGAGAAAACAATATTAGAAAGATAGATAAGGAAAGGGACCTAGGGGTTATAATAGATCATACAGATAAGGTGAGTGAGCAAATTCAGGTAGCAGTGAAAAAGGCAAATGCAATGTTAGGTATGATAACAAAAAATATTAAACATAGGAGCAAGGAAGTGATAGTCAAACTGTATAAAGCTTTAGATAGACCTAGATTGGAATACTGTGTTCAGGTATGGAGTCCTTATCAAAGAGGGGGGAAGGGCACTCACCCTGGGGGCCACTCTTCCCCTTCTCTCTTCTCTTACCTCACTCTGTTTCATTTGACTCTATCCCACAGTCACACTCTAGCACAACTTTCACACGCACTCTCATGGTGAGGCCCTTCCATTGCACTTTGGTTGGGCTAGCTTCTGAGGGCACACAAACCTAGCATAGGTACATTCAGACGCACACATGCATCCAAGCACTGGTTTATGCGTCCTGATATCGCCCAATGGACTACGGTCTGGGGTGGAAAATGGCGCGCCTCCGCCAGTAGAAAGTAGTGAGGCAAACATCTAAGCAACAACAACATCGCAGAGGGGATATAAACATGTTGGAAAGGCAACAAAAAGAGCAACAAAAAGAGCAACAAAAAGAGCAACAAAAAGAGCAACAAAAAGAGCAACAAAAAGAGCAACAAAAAGAGCAACAAAAAGAGCAACAAAAAGAGCAACAAAAAGAGCAACAAAAAGAGCAACAAAAAGAGCAACAAAGCTGATAGTGGGATTCAAGAATTACAGTTATGAGGAAAGACTTAGAAAAACCGGCCTACAGTGTCTAGAAAAGAGAAGAATTCGAGGTGACTTAATACAAGTGTATTAGATAAAGGAAAGGATAAATTAGACTTTAACAAGTTTTTCAAAATACAGCCACCTACAAGAACAAGATGGCATGACCACAAATTAATTAAGGCAAGGTCCAGGTTAGATACTAAGGAAATATTTTGAAGAATAATTAGAATGCATTGTCATAAGAAATAGTGGGGGCAAGGTCAGTTAATGCATTAAAAACAAGACTGGATACACTTAGTTATTGTCAGATCAAATTGAGTAGTAGAAACTGGTTGTATTCAGACTCTGTAGAGTCTTTTAAACCAGTATAAAGAATTCAAGTTAGTTTTCTCTCCTTACAGCCACATTGACTGGTCTCCGCCGAGTCAGGTCTTCATATTTACATGTACCTGGAACAAACAAAGTGGATATGCACAACAAGATAACTGATCAATGCTCAAATTGTCTGTAGCATCTGAACAGACTCTGGTCCCATCACCAGAACAGCCGTGTTGTGAACAGCAGAAGGAAGGCGAAGCGGACAACGAAACCTAAAACAACTAGGCGAATAATTACGAAAAGGAAATCATGAACCAGAGCTGAAGTCCTAAAGGAAGAATGTTTACAGATCAGGTAAAAAGAAGAAGTCTGTTGATGTGCTTAACTCTTTCACTCTTGTGCGTCACTTTGAGATGTTGATTTAAGAATAGTGGTATGACAAAACAACTCTGTGAGTTTGAAATTTAAGTGATAAATTAGACTTCCGACATACGGCAGACATTTTAGTTCGAGATTCGGTTGTTGATAGTTGAATTTTTTGATGTTTGTATACATTCTGTATGGTAATCCCGAGCGTTCCGATTCCCCAAATATTTTTTATGCTGCTATATTGCTATAGTTAGTCATTTGCCTATAAGTTCAAATTCTCTAGAGTGTATAGTTTATTACAAAATATCATGGAAAGTGAGGAGTTGTTTTTTTTATGTTGTTTTTTTTTGCCTTCGCCATATTTCTCTAATCCCAGAGGCGAAGTGCTTTGCATTGTGGTTTTTATTGTATGCCTGTCGGCCCAGTGCATCCAACGTCAGCATGCATTTCAAGTAAGAATCTGCTTCCTCCTGCATTTTCTAAAGGTTTGCTTCCCCGGTGTAACGACCGGTGCTGTGAAGGGGATCGAACCCAGCACCTTCTGGTTCTGAGCCACTTAACCATTGGCCCACAAACAAACTGTTGTTTGAAATGGATAATTTGTTATCAAATTATGAAGCAATGCAGATAAATCAAATACTGCTGATGAGTGGGCGTTGCACCAGCGTGGTCCATCTAACTTGTTTCAAGATATGCGCACTAAAGTGCACGTAAAATAATAAAGAAAACATGTAAATGAATTTTCAATCCGCTATGGAAAGTTGTGTTGTTAGTTCTTAGTCAACCTGTACTTCTACGGGGGCATTTGCCCCTGTGCAGGTCCCAGCTGTAGAATGAGCTGGATGTAGCCAGGAGAAGGATTTCCTGCTTAACGGGCTAGGCTCGAATAGCTTAATACTCCACTGCGTTGAGACAATCGCTTACGGAGGGTGGTTAACCGATGTGTGAGTTCATCTTAATATACTCAAACACTAGAGCAAAGTAGACCTGTAGCATGTTAGGCGTCATCTATGCTGCTCTAAACAAACCACCTAACCATGGTCGGTGTTATGTCATGTTAGAGTTAGTCGCCTCTTACGACATGCTCGCTGTGAGGCAGTGATGCTATGCTTGTCCTTGTCATACACAAAGACCCCGGCAGACCACTCGGAAAGTTGTGTTATTTTTATTGATGACATAGAACCTGGTGTCGAAAATAATTTTAATTATGAAATTTTCCAAATTATTTTGTGATATTTTCTGTTATTGTGAATATCTTTGTGGCCGCAGGCACAATTTTCTAAATTCTATTTCTTATGCTAAAATTGGATATAATAATAATACAAATAATGTTTGCTTGGGCGTCAAAGGCCCATTTGTGCCGATCGACCACTACCGAATCCAAATACTGAAGATTGTTCATGTGTAGTGTGTCGACCAAAATCCCTACAGACTCCCCAGGTGGAGCCCAGGACTCAGGAGCCTTGGCATGACGGCCAAATAAGCCTTCTGCCGAAGACAGATGTGTCAAATTAAAAGGTGCAAATATTGCAGTCAAGCTGTAAACTAGCGACACAACGTATTCCGTTCTCCAGACTACATACTGCTGCTTGCAAAACCCTGTTCAGGGCTTGGAAGAGAGAGATTGAGAACGAACGCAGAGGAAGAAGTGCATGATGATCCATCCAGTAAACAGCAGAGGGAAGGCAAAAAAGATATGGACTTAAGACAACTCGGCAAAGAGCCACTGAAACCAAAAAGGAAATCATGAACCAGAGCTGGAGCAGAGCATGTGAAGTGTTGGGCTGGCCTTAGAGACGATATCGTTCATAACCAATGAGTGCTTTATCAGTCACTGTCCAGGGTCAAAGATGCAGCAACCAATGAGCTGACAGCAGCCAGTGACCTCTAACTGGCTGTTTGCATCAGGGTCAGTGACCTCTAACGGCTGTTTGCATCAGGGTCAGTGACCTCTAACGGCTGTTTGCATCAGGGTCAGTGACCTCTAACGGCTGTTTGCATCAGGGTCAGTGACCTCTAACGGCTGTTTGCATCAGGGTCAGTGAACTCTAACGGCTGTTTGCATCATGGTCAGTGACCTCTAACGGCTGTTTGCATCAGGGTCAGTGACCTCTAACGGCTGTTTGCATCAGGGTCAGTGACCTCTAACGGCTGTTTGCATCAGGGTCAGTGACCTCTAACGGCTGTTTGCATCAGGGTCAGTGACCTCTAACGGCTGTTTGCATCAGGGTCAGTGACCTCTAACGGCTGCTTGCATCAGGGTCAGTGACCTCTAACGGCTGCTTGCATCAGAGTCAGTGACCTCTAACGGCTGTTTGCATCAGGGTCAGTGACCTCTAACGGTTGTTTGCATCAGGGTCAGTGACCTCTAACTGGCTGTTTGCATCAGGGTCAGTGACCTCTAACGGCTGTTTGCATCAGGGTCAGTGACCTCTAACGGCTGTTTGCATCAGGGTCAGTGACCTCTAATGGCTGTTTGCATCAGGGTCAGTGACCTCTAACGGTTGTTTGCATCAGGGTCAGTGACCTCTAACTGACCAAGAATTAGCCTGGCCAAGATATTAGGAATCAAAAAGGGAAGACAAATCTGGTTAAAAATTACCTTGGATGTGTTAGGTCGGAAGACGCAGATATAACAGCATCCTTGTAAACTACGACAAAATGTACAGAACGCTTATGTCGATGGGGTATATTTTTTCAGTTGGCGCCGTAACTAGCTGCGAGTCTACATTTCTCTACTGTTTTGGATCATTATGGATGCCGCCAGACCCCGGATTTGCCTGGAATTCACACTAGTCGATGACTTACACTTGTGTTCACGGATACGCCATGGAATTCACACTAGTCGATGACTTACACTTGTGTTCACGGATACGTGGAGTTGCTTTCCGTCTGGACTTGTTATTTCGTTCTTTTTTTGTGATTTCTTCCATCCGTTTATCCTGGTCTGGACGCCGGCTGAATGGCGCTACGCTTAAAATAGTTATACCTGTGTCGTATCTCACGGGTTAGTTCTGCCGGTTCACCTTCACGAATTTGGCGTGTGGGAATTTTAGATGCTACTACAGCTGGGGAGAGATGCCAGAGTCACTCACACGCTGAGTGTTGTCCATACGACCTCTTGTGGTTATCTGAAAGGCACGACAAACTGCGTTAGATGCCTTCCCACCTTTCTACCCTGCGGGTTACATGTTTACGCAAAGGCTTCGGTGGCAACCCTGAGACAAAATCTGCATCCTATGCTATCTCCAGTCGTCTCGATAAATGTCTTGCCACTGGCAAAAGGTAGCTTAGGCTCTGTGAGTGAGGTTGACAAAAGGCGCAGTTTCTTCCTCACTTTAATCCAAATCTCCGCGCAAATCACCCATTTCAGCGGACACAGCAAGAGATACGACTGTCCACACGGCTGAACAAAGAGAGTGGTCTTCATCACTTGTGATGGACAAACTATCAACACAGCAAGAGATACGACTGTCCACACGGCTGAACAAAGAGAGTGGTCTTCATCACTTGTGATGGACAAACTATCAGCACAGCAAGAGATACGACTGTCCACACGGCTGAACAAAGAGAGTGGTCTTCATCACTTGTGATGGACAAACTATCAGCACAGCAAGAGATACGACTGTCCACACGGCTGAACAAAGAGAGTGGTCTTCATCACTTGTGATGGAGAACTATCAGGTTTAGAGATCTAGTAACTATACGGCCTGTCTCATTTATTGTATCTACATGTTTCTTCTTCTTCTTCGTTCGTTCTCAATCTCCCACTACCAAACCATAAAAGGGCTTAAGTAGCAGAATGTAGTCCAGAGAACGGAATGCGTTGAGTCATAGTTTACAGCTTGGCTGCGATATTTGCACCTTTCGGTCCAACACATCCGACTTCAGCAAGCATTTTTTGAGTACCGGGTTAGCATTCCCTCTTCGATCCCTTCTCCTTAGCCAGTCTGCCCTGCTGTAGCCTGTTATCCAGAATCACCGCGTGGAGGTGAAGAAGGGTCTTGGCAGCTATGGTTCGCTGCTAACCACTGCAGTCCATGTGCTGCTCAGCATCTTGATCCCGTATCTACATGTTTGACATGTGCAGAGGTCTTCCAGACTGCTGCGGTGTACTCAGCTACAGAGAAACACAGTTGTGCCAGTAAGTTTTCGTATGCTACTATTTCTTGCATGTATTCTTTGTTTTTGTCTCCTGACAATGTGCGGGATAGGAAAATAGATTGTTATGGAATACACATCCCTTACAGAATAGTTTGACTGTAGCCCAAATACATTAAACAGCAAGGGCAAAACATTTAATTAAATTAGGCTTACGGGAGCATAGGCGGCGCTGTATCCACCAAGAGCGAATGGGTTGAGCAGACCTAGAGGGCCGGCCATCTGCTGCATACGACGTAGCTGTCTCTCTTTCTCTGTATCTGCAAACTTGACTACTAGACTGGAGGAGGCGCCCTTGAAAGAAAGAACGAATTTGTATTAAATAACAGCCCTTACTACATAGTATTGTATATTTCCACAAACTTTCTCATGGATAGTTTCACCTTCCTCATGGAGTGTTTCACCATCTTCATGGAGTGTTTGACCTTCCTCATGGAGCGTCTCACCTTCCCCCATAGAATGCTTCACCTTCTTCACAGAGCGTCTCACCTTCCCCCATAGAATGTTTCCCCTTCCCCCATAGAATGCTTCACCTTCTTCACAGAGCGTCTCACCTTCCCCCATAGAATGCTTCACCTTCTTCACAGAGCGTCTCACCTTCCCCCATAGAATGCTTCACCTTCTTCACAGAGCGTCTCACCTTCCCCCATAGAATGCTTCACCTTCTTCACAGAGCGTCTCACCTTCCCCCATAGAATGTTTCACCTTCCCCCGTGGAATGTTTCCCCTTCCCCCGTGGAATGTTTCCCCTTCCCCCGTGGAATGTTTCCCCTTCCCCCATAGAATGCTTCACCTTCTTCACAGAGCGTCTCACCTTCCCCCATGGAATTTTTCCCCTTCCCCCGTGGAATGTTTCCCCATCCCCCGTGGAATGTTTCCCCTTCCCCCATAGAATGCTTCACCTTCTTCACAGAGCGTCTCACCTTCCCCCGTGGAATGTTTCCCCTTCCCCCGTGGAATGTTTCCCCTTCCCCCGTGGAATGTTTCCCCTTCCCCCGTGGAATGTTTCCCCTTCCCCCGTGGAATGTTTCCCCTTCCCCCGTGGAATGTTTCCCCTTCCCCCGTGGAATGTTTCCCCTTCCCCCGTGGAATGTTTCCCCTTCCCCCGTGGAATGTTTCACCTTCCCCCCGTGGAATGTTTCCCCTTCCCCCGTGGAATGTTTCCCCTTCCCCCGTGGAATGTTTCCCCTTCCACCGTGGAATGTTTCCCCTTCCCCCATGGAATGTTTCCCCTTCCCCCGTGGAATGTTTCCCCTTCCCCCGTGGAATGTTTCCCCTTCCCCCATGGATGGTTTCCCCTTCCCCCATGGAATATTTCAACCCCCCCCCCCCCCTTCCCCATGGAATGTCCCCCTCCCCCATGGAGTGTCTCACCTTCCTCAAGGAGCATCTCAACCTCCTCATGGAATGTCCTCACCTCCCTCGTATACTATCAGACATGTTAGTCAGGGTCAGGCAAAATATACTATCAGACATGTTAGTCAGGGTCAGGCAAAATTTACTATCAGACATGTTAGTCAGGGTCAGGCAAAATATACTGGCCAAGATCCTCACCTCGGCATCCTCGTAGCCGTTCCTGGAAACGGGCTGTTTTTATGGCAGCCTGGCTAACAAGGTGAGGGATGGACATGATCCCTATAGTAGTGAGCGACACGCAGATGAAGCCAAGCATAGCCCAATCGCCTGGAAGACCCTGGTCCCCCATCAGCACATGCAGGACGTGAGGAAAGCTACTACAACCAGCCACTTAATGCCCTTTTCAGGGCGCACAAAAGAGTGAACCTGTTCATTGTGTGCATTTGCAAACAAGAACAATACTACTTCTAATAATGATAATAATTACAATTACTACATAGTAATTATACAAATTTACATCGCTCCATTTGTAGAAGCATATGTCCAAAACTGCTTTTGGCTTTCTGTAAAGATTTGTTTTGGGTAAGGCCGATTCCAGTCACTTGTTAATATGACTGCCACTCCGCGTGCTACTTTTCTGACTGTTTCATGGTCCCTGTAAGCTAGTACACAATTCGGACATCACCCCCCCCCCCCCCCCCCCCCCTTACGAATCGTCTAATTTCACTTAACCCATTACATACTAACCTGCCCAATGTGTTGTTCATAAACCACAACTACGAGGTGTGTTCAAATGAGACCGAACCAAACCGCAACAAGTATGATGCGCATGATGACGTCGCTTCTAATTTAAACAGCACATACCAACCGCTAAGTTCGCAAAATTTCATTATACTCCGACTCATAGTTTCCTCAGCAGACCGTTGAAAACATGGCGGGTGTGATACAGAATCCGTCCAGAGTTGATCAGCGAGCGGTGATTCGGCTTCTAACAGCTGAAGGACGTCGATCAGTTGACATTGCAGAATGCATGGAGTGTATGGTGACAAAAGTGTGTCGAAGACAACAGTGAAGAACTGGACAACGATGTATAAAGAAGGACGTGAATTAACAAACAATCTTCCGAGACCAGGCCAGGCGCATATTGTTGTGTCAGAAAATGACATCGGCAAAATTGATGCAGCAATTCGGGTGGACCGTCGCTGGAGATTACATTCGCAACACCTTTGTCAAATGCCCAATATATTAGGTTCGGTGCAACCCTCCACTTGTATTTTAAATTAGAAAATCGTTTAAATCTCATTTTTAAGAAACTAGTATTCCTTTTTCTTCTTCTTGTTGTCGTTCGTTCTCAATCTCCTACTACCTAGTCCTGAAAACAATTTGCAAGTAGCAGAATGTTGTCCGGAGAACAGAATGTGTTGTGTGGTAGTTTACAGCTTGACTGCGATATTTGCACCTTTTGGTCCGGCACATCCGACTTCAGCACGCATTTTTGAGTACCAGGTTAGTCTTCCCTCTTCAATACCTTCTCCTTAGCCAATCAGGTCCGTTATCCTGGATCATCACGTGGAGGTAAAAAAGGTCTTTCCAGCCCTAGTTCGCTGGCCCTGATACTAGCCGCCAGCTTTGGGTCGCTGACCGCTGCAACTCATGCTATGTTCAGCACTTTGAATAGTATTTGAGCGAGGCAAGATTTCCATGATCTGATGAATACATATTTCCTGCTTCAAGATTTAGGATGTAAAGAATTAAACCTGTCCATTGCTCCTGCGTTATGAATCATCTATTTTCCCTCGTGTTTGTTCAAACCCATCATATATATTTTATGAATTGTCTATTTCCACTTCTATCTGTGGACATATCTACCTCCATATAGATATGGCTGGAACAAGTATTGATCGCCTGTTGAGTGGAACCTCAGGGGACAGTTATTGTGCCAAGTTGTCACCGATTATGTGCAGACCCAAAGTGAATTGGGGTCATCCAGAGTAATGTCGGGCTCGTGTGGGTAGGACAAAAACTAGGCTAAAAACAAAACAGGCTTAAGACTAGGCTAAAAATGACCAGACAAAAACTGGGCTAAAATTGACCAAACAAAAACTAGGCTAAGACCGATAAGGCTAAAAACTAGGCTAAAAATGACCAGATAAACTGGGCTAAAATTGACCCGACAAAAACTAGGATAAAAACAACCAGGTCAAAAACTAGGCTAGACACGATCAGGCTAAAAACTAGACTAAAAATGACCAGACTAAAAACTAGGCTAAAAAAGATCCCAAAAAAACTGGGCTAGACACGATCAGGCTAAAAACTAGGCTAAAAAAGACCAAATCCAAACTGGGCTAAAACGACCAGACTAACAATTAGGCTAAAAACGACCCAAAAAAACTGGGCTAAAGATGACATGGCTAAAGATGACATTACAAAAACTGTACTACAAACGACCAAACTGGGATAACAACGACCAGTCCGAAACTAGGCTTAAAATAACCATGCTTAAAAACGACCAGAAAAAAACTAGGTGAAAACCGACTTGCTTAAGACAGCTAAAAACGACTAGACAAAAATAGGCTAAAACGTGTTGCTTAAGACGGCTAAAAACAACTAGAAAAAAATAGGCTAAAACGACTTGCTTAAGACAGCTAAAAACGACCGGTAAAAAACTAGACTTAAATGACTTGCTTAAGATTAGGCTAAAAACGACTAGACAAAAAAGGCAAAAACAACTTACTTAAGACTAGGCTAAAACTAGACAAAAATAGACTAAACGACTTGCTTAAGACTAGGCTAAAAACGACTAGACAAAAATAGGCTAAAACGACTAAATATTTCAAAGATGACTATTCTTAGTTCGTTAGCTCGGTAGTTAGTGTAACGGATTCCGCAGTATCCAAGCTCTCAAGTTGCTGGTGGTGTGTTATTATCTTGATTTAATCCCTTACCAGCCTTTGTACCTAGAGACTCATACATCCCTCAGTGGTTGAACACATCCCTGAAGGTCTGACCCACACATCCACAAAGTTCTATGACCCACACATCCCAGCAGGTTTGAGACCAACACATCCATTGAGGTCTAAGACCCACACATCTCTGAAGGTTTGAGACCCACACATCCATGTGGGTCTAAGACCCACACATCCCAGAAAGTTTGAGACCAACACATCCATGTAGGCCTAAGACCAACACATCCCTGAAAGTTTGAGACCAACACATCCATGGAGGTCTAAGACCCACACATCCACGAAGGTCTAAGACTCACACATCCCTGAATGTTTGAGACCAACACATCTCTGAATGTTTGAGACCCCCACATCCATGGAGGTCTAAGACCCACACATCCCTGAATGTTTGAGACCCCCACATCCATGGAGGTCTAAGACCCACACATCTCTTAATGTTCGAGACCAACACATCCCTGAATGTCTGAGACCCACACATCCCTCAATGTCTGAGACCCATACATTCCTGAGGTCTGAAACCCGTTCATCCCTCATAGATTGAGAGCACAAATCCATAATTTTTCCGTACAAATACCCCATCATTTCATCACGTTACCTTTAAAGGCCATGTATACACAAAATAATTAATGATCAATGTCTCTTGTGGCATGCATACCCCTGTATAGATTTAAATCGACGGCCACAAAAACCATAGACAGTGTATCCTAATATATGCAGGTTGCATGTGGGCATATCTGAATTATTTTGTCAATGTGGGTCTAACGAAAAACCAAGCATATTTGAGGGAAATCCGTTAGAAAGAGTGGATACCTTAGCACATTTGGGAAACACAATTGACACATCAGGAGGTAGAGATGCAGATGTAAGGACCGGAATTTCAAGAGAAGAATGGCATTACTGGCACTAAACAACTTGGGCAAATCAAGATCACATCAAAGTTAGAATATGCAACAGCAGTGTCAAGTCGGTGCTGGTGTAATGAGCCGAGGTATGGAGAACGACCAAGGTCATACAACGAAGACTCCAGTCCTTCGTTAACAGAAGCCCATGAAAGATAATTTGTATAAAGTGGCAGGACATGGTGAGGAAATAAAGCCTATGGGAATGGAGTCAACACCATCCACTGGAACTACAAATTAAATGTAAAATTTGAGTTTTTATGGGACATGCAGAGGAAGGCCCCGTCCAACATAGCCAATCAAGCTTTTAAATGGAATCATCAAGAAAATATAAACAAAAATACATGGAGAAAGACGGAATCACGATAAATTATTACACCCAGAGAGAGAGACCGAATGAGCAGCCCAGGACCGTGAATGCTAACGGCGTGGTGGTAATGGTCTCTACACAATGGGTCTCAGAAACACTGAGATGTGGGACTGTGGAGCAGACATCAGGACATGTCCTGGAGGACTGTTCTACTTATTCAGACCAAAGGAGCACATGATCTGCAGTGGTCAGCGACCCATAGCTGACTGCTAGCGTCAGGGCTAGCGAACCTGAGCTGACTGCTAGCGTCAGGGCTAGCGAACCTGAGCTGACTATTAGCGTCAGGGCTAGCGAACCTGAGCTGACTGCTAGCGTCAGGGCTAGCGAACCTGAGCTGACTATTAGCGTCAGGGCTAGCGAACCTGAGCTGACTGCTAGCGTCAGGGCTAGCGAACCTGAGCTGACTGCTAGCGTCAGGGCTAGCGAACCTGAGCTGACTGCTAGCGTCAGGGCTAGCGAACCTGAGCTGACTGCTAGCGTCAGGGCTAGCGAACCTGAGCTGACTGCTAGCGTCAGGGCAAGCGAACCTGAGCTGACTGCTAGCGTCAGGGCTAGCGAACCTGAGCTGACTGCTAGCGTCAGGGCTAGCGAACCTGAGCTGACTGCTAGCGTCAGGGCTAGCGAACCTGAGCTGACTGCTAGCGTCAGGGCTAGCGAACCTGAGCTGACTGCTAGCGTCAGGGCTAGCGAACCTGAGCTGACTGCTAGCGTCAGGGCTAGCAAACCTGAGCTGACTGCTAGCGTCAGGGCTAGCGAACCTGAGCTGACTGCTAGCGTCAGGGCTAGCGAACCTGAGCTGACTGCTAGCGAACCTGAGCTGACAAGACCCTTCTACACCTCCACGTGATCCTGAATAACAGGCTGGAGCAGGGCAGACTGACTAAGGAGAAGGGATCGAAGAGGGAACGCTAACCCAGTACTAAAAAAATGCTTGCTGTAGTCGAATGTGTTGGACCGAAAGGTGCAAATATTGCAGTCAAGCTGTAAACTTTGAGACATTCCGTTCTCTGGACTACATTCTGCTACATAATCCCTTTCAGGGTTGTTAGTGGAGATTGAGGACGAATGAAGCCAAGTCATAAAAAACCAAAGAGAGGCAATCCTCCTGTTTTAAATAAATAAATAATGCACGAACTGCATTACTATGGGAACTGCGATTGAAAAATTAGTACATCGAAAATGGCAATGCGCATGTCTGTCTACCTACCTACCTACCTACCTACCTACCTACCTACCTACCTATCTATCTATCTATCTATCTATCTGTTTGTCTATCTGTCTATCTATGTATCTATAATCTATATCTATCTATCTATCTATCTATCTATCTATCTATCTATCTATCTATCTATCTATCTATCTATAATCTATCTATCTATCTATCTATCTATCTATCTATCTATCTATCTATCTATCTATCTATCTATCTATCTATCTATCTATCTATAATCTATCTATAATCTATCTATCTATCTATCTATCTATCTATCTATCTATCTATCTATCTATCTATCTATCTATCTATCTATAATCTATCTATAATCTATTTATCTATCTATCTATCTATCTATCTATCTAATCTTCAGTCCACTTATGCCATTAGACGTCGTGGGTAGTTGCGACCTCCTTTGGTTCATATTCTTCGGCAGGTGAAAATCCACTGGTGACTTGCCAGGCCAATCCCAGCATTATATGATCGTCTATTTTTTAGACTGGTGGAGGTGGAAGCGTAAATTAGAGCAAGGTAGACCCGCAGCTTGTCAGGCGCCATCTAAGCCGCTCCGCTAAACACATAACCAAGGCCTGTTGTTATGGCCACACAGTCCCATTTTTTGCGATATATTCTCTGTGGGGCTACCTGACATTCGATAACTTTGCCTGATTGAATACCAGAATTCAATTAAGAAATTTATGTCAGGGATGAAGTATAGAAAGTTCATTGTACTAAGTCACATCTTGAGCATGGGTAGCGCTTCAAGTCCCCTTCTTCGCTGTCTTCCTTTCGCTAAACTTGCTTCAAGTACCTGTTTACAAATGAACCCACTCTGCAGCTGGGTTGACTGTGGCGTGCGTGCCGTTAGCGGGAGTTGAGCCTTGTAGGAGGTGTATTTTAAAAAAGTATCAGACCTGTGGGCCAGAAGAAAGCAATTACTCACCTGGAGGTTTGAAACCCTAAACCCTTTCAAAGTGTTTGTTCGTCCATCACGCGTGATGAGGATCTTTGCTTTTTCATTTTAGCCAGTCCTTCTAGTCGAGTATTCTGTACTTCCAGGTTATGGATGGGTGCGGAGATGGCTGACAAGTCCGATGTGGGATCTGCATAATCGCTTCGGGCTTCATGAGACTGTGATATTTCACTGGCTTTTCTAGCCTTTCTCCGTTGTTCTCCTGCAGTCTTTTCTAGAAGCCTCGCATGACACTGCTCCTCTGCAAAGAGCTGTATGCCAGGCTGTACGGTCTTTTGCAGCATCTTCCCATGTTTCGATGTTTATGCTGAAGACATTTTAAGACATTTTTAGTGTGTCTTTAAAGCGCGTTTTTTTTCCTCCTTGGGAGCGTTCACTATTCTGCATCTCGCCACAGAAGATTATTTTTGGCAACGGATAGTCTGGCATGCGAACCACATGACCCATCCAATGAATCTGTGATTGCATCTCTAGAACAGCAGTGTTCGGGACCATGTCTTGCCATTTGACATTCATCACCCTCCTGAGACAAAGTGTGTGAAAGTGATTGGCTATCTTTCTTCTTTCCTCACTCTGTTTCATTTGACTCTGTAGTACAGTCACACTCTTGCACAACTTTCACACGCACCCTCAGGGTGAGGCCCTTCCATTGCACTTTGGTTGGGCTAGCTTCCGAGGGCGCACAAACCTAGCATAGGTACATACAGACGCACACATACATCCAAGCACTGGTTTATGCGTCTTAATATCGCCCAGTTGACTACGGTCTGGGGTGAAATAGGCGTGCCTACACCATTAGAAACTAATGAGGCAAACAGATCAAATAAAAAAATAAAAATGTGAAAGTGATTCAGCCTTGACCTTTCCATACTTCTCCCTTTACATGAAGTCTTCTTGTGACCCAAATCGGGCCCTTTACAGTGTAATTTTTAGTTCGGGGAACTGCATAAATAGGACCCTTTACAGCGGAATTTTCAGTTCGGGGAACTGCATAAATAGGATCCTTTACAGCGGAATTTTCAGTTCGGGGAACTGCATAAATGGGATCCTTTACAGCAGAATTTTCAGTTCGGGAAACTGCATAAATGGGACCCTTTACAGCGGAATTTTCAGTTCGGGGAACAGCCAAAAATCGCAAGGAGCCATGTGGGAAGAATAGAGAGATGGTGAACTAAGAGGAATGTTGTGTTTGGCCAAGAAGGTCTAAATCAGATGAGAAGAATTGGCAGACGCACTGTCACGATGGAGCTGTTAAGTTCCCGTTGTCTAAAGGTCTGGTCGTTTCCGTCGAACAGCACCACGGAGATCACGGATGACCTCCAGGTAGTAGTACTCTTTGGTAATGTTTTGACCTTGTGGTGCGAACTCGTAATGCACAATCCCATGGGAGTAACAACAACAGGCTATATCTTCTTCTTCTTCTTCGTTCGTTCTCAATCTCCCCCTACCAAACCCTGAAAGGGATTAAGTAGCAGAATGTAGTCCAGAGAACGGAATGCGTTGTGTCGTAGTTTACAGCTAGGCTGCGATATTTGCGCCTTTTAGTCCAACACATCCGACTTCAGCAAGCATGTTTTTAGTACCAGGTTAGCATTCCCTCTTCGATCCCTTCTCCTTAGCCAGTCTGCACTGCTGCAGCCTGTTTTTCACGATCACCGCATGGAGGTGTACAAGGGTCTTGGCAGCTATGGTTTGCTGGCCCTGATGCTAGCAGTCAGCTATGGGTCGCTAACCACTGCAGCTCATGCGCTGCTCAGTATCTTGATCCCCAACGGGCTATATGACTTTGACAATTCGTCATTTCGTGCTGAATGAAAACCTGATGGGTGCTCACTACATTCACCACTGAAAGGCTGACTGATGCTATCTGCGGGTGGGAAAAATTTACGAATGCGCATGGCAGTCCTCATATACCTCGCTACCAAAAGAACACCGCCCATGTTTCATTGGTTTCGTCGAACAAAAATGTATGGTCGAATACTTTTTGAACACACGCTGTGCCTTTGCCTTGAAAAGAGAGCTCTACAGCATCACTAATTAGACCCTACTTTCCGTTTTAATGAAAACAAAACATTTTCCTCTTCTGCCGGCAAAATCATGCGGCTGCTGAAACTTTACTCAAATAAGAAACAGCAGAAATAAGTAAGCAAGTGCGGTTCCGATAAGCGCAGGTGATCATGTACCTTCATTTCCTATCCTGTGTTTCGTGACCCCGGCTAACGCCATTTGTGTTTATTTGTATGGTATGTCAGCAACAGCTGATAAACAGTATATTTATGCCGATTTTGTGCTACCAGTGCCAAACATTGCTTCTGTCAATGGCGCACGAGAGCAGAATTTTGACTTGCGAAATGAAGTGTTTGAGGAAAGTCATCGGTGTTACCAGAAGAGACAGAATGCGGAACGACGACATTTGAAGTATGGTCGGCACTACGTCTTGTGCCGAATACATTTCCAGGCAGAAAATAAGTTGGTTTGGTCATCTCATGAGAATGCATCCTCATCATCTTCCACTGATGGCTTACAACGCTGGTAGATCTGGCTACAGGGCAAGGAGGCGGCCACGAGGTAGGTGGATAGATGACATTAGAGTGATTGTGTAACGACAAAGGCTCACATTGACCGACGCAATGCACTTGGCGCAGGATAGACGACTTATGCTCCCCACGACGCTAAACGGCACAAGTGGAAAGAAAACTAACTAGCTAACTATGTCGGTTCATGATGAAACTTTATATATCCAAAGCGGCAATGGTTTCCTGTTGCCTTCCACTGGTAGCCTTTGATAATTCATCACCTAAAATGCAAGGCAGCAGACGGTTTGAAGTGAGAGTTTCTGATCTTGTAGATGGGCTGCCTTTCTAGGCTTTCAAGCCCCATTTAGGGTCCTGTTGTAATTCTTTCTCGTATTTCCTTATTTTAACTCGGACTTTGTACGTGACGTTTAGAAGTCTTCTGAAACACATCATCTGCAAGTTGTGCATTCTCCGCTGCAATTGTCAATGTCTCACAAACATTGACAGGACCAATGTACTCATTAATTTGATCTACGATCATTTCCAACACAATCGATTAAATGTTAACTGCAAACCTTCAACAGGGAGAGCGGCAACTTACCGACATGGTCTGACTGCCGTGTAGAGCGTTGATGGCAGCAACGGCGTCTTGGTGGTTTGAGAACTTGACAAACGCACAACCTGGCAAAGAGAACGCAACATATGCATTAAACAAGGGATCGTACAACAAACTAAAAGATACACTGATGCTATTACAAATCATCTAGAGGGCATGGGCGCTCTTGTCAGCTTACCAGCCTACTTCTGCTATTCGAAGTGAAACCTTCTTTCGCGCGCAATCTACATTGCTCTTTCAATCCATTCCTCTGTTGTGTTTTTTTTTTAATAACACTACCAATACAATGAAAATTTGTTATCCCTCACGAAAAATTAGTTTGTTTTAACAATCATGAAAAATGGTTTGTTTTAACACTTGTGAAAATTAGACTGTTAAATCTTTATGAAAATTAGTTTGTTAACCCTCATGAAAGTTAGACTGTTAATAGTAGCTCTAATAAACATTGGATAGTAGTTCTAATAAACATTGGGTAGTAGCTTTAATAAAAATTGGATAGTTAGCTCTAATACAAATTGGATAGTAGCTCTAATAAAAATTGGATAGTTAGCTCTAATAGAAATTGGATAGTTAGCTAATAAAAATTGGATAGTTAGCTCTAATAAAAATTGGATAGTAGCTCTAATAAAAATTGGATAGTTAGCTCTAATAGAAATTGGATAGTTAGCTAATAAAAATTGGATAGTTAGCTCTAATAAAAATTGGATAGTAGCTCTAATAAACATTGGATAGTTAGCTCTAATAAAAATTGGATAGTTAGATCTAATAAACATTGGATAGTTAGCTCTAATAAACATTGGATAGTAGCTTTAATAAACATTGCATAGTAGTTCTAATAATGACAATATGGACATTTATGCCGCCATTTTAGGTAGCCATATTAGGAATTTTAGGTAGCCATACTACGCACTTTAATTTAACAATAATAAACGCTTTTAAGTAGCTATAATACTTTTTGGTAGCCCCAATAAGGGATGTTGGGCTACCCCTGAAAACCCTTAGTCCAGTGAGCTTCCACTGGTCATGTCTCTATTGGGAGTAATGGTAATGCTCACGATACGCGAAAGTGCACAAGAAGAGAGAGAGAAAGAAAAAACGAACTCGCCGCAGAGAATTCTAACAAGTGGAATCTCTCCGTTCACTAGAAAACGGCCATTCCTGATTTCGTTATGGAACCATGTTGCGCATTCACGTAGACAAACAATTCTTTCGCTGCCATTTGCATGTGCATGAATTCTGCTCCCTTGTGATTTGAGGATATGTCAACAGGTCCGCTGCCCTGTTTAGATTATTGATGGCTATAATTGACTTCCCCTCTTTGCGCCACTCGCTAATAATGTGCCGTCTAATATATTCGATCCTTCAATCATTTTGTTTTCGTTCGTCTGTCCTTCTTGTTAGTCAATGATCTATTCAGTACTGGAAATACATTCACGTTCATTTTGAAAGAAGTGGATGGGGTGGGGGGGGGGGGGGGGGGGAGGATCTTCAAACGAGAATCCAAATTCCACAACGGAAAAAAAAGCAAAATCTCATGAAATGGTAGAAACTATAGAGGGAATACGGAGGAAGGAAACGGCCAGATATCGAAAGGAAATTTATGATGGAAGAATATCTTAGGAGAGTATACACGCCATAAATATGGATTCACGTATATACAGATGGCTCAGCTAACAAAGCCACATCCAGTGGATGGGGCTCAGTGTCTCGAGGTAAGATGTCTTCCTCGGGTGCAGACAGATCGCGTGTTCGAATCACGGTGGCGACCTGGATTTTTTTCACATGGATCTTCTGGTAAAAATGTCTCTGACCTCTGGGTAGTGAGATCAGACTCCCGTGTCCAGGGTCGAGCACGTTAAAAATCCCTTGGCAGTTGGAAATTGTGGGCTTAACGGCCGCTGCCTAGGACAAAATTCAAAATATTTAGTTATTTGTACCTGTCCACAGGTGGTTTGTTAAGAACAGCTATAGATGGCGGCTAACTGATTGCGGGTCTACTTAGCTCTAGTGTTTGAGTCTGTTAACATGGACTCGCACATCGGTAAAACCACACTCCAAGAAACTGGCTATATACAGACTCTGTAGAGTCTTCTAAGCCAGTATAAAGACCTTTACGCTAAGCCTATTACATACGTAGAGTCTTCTAAGCCAGTATAAAGACCTTTACTTTAAGCCTATTACATACGTAGAGTCTTCTAAGCCAGTATAAAGACCTTTACTTTAAGCCTATTACATACGTAGAATCTTCTAAGCCAGTATAAAGACCTTTACTTTAAGCCTATTACATACGTAGAGTCTTCTAAGCCAGTATAAAGACCTTTACTTTAAGCCTATTACATACGTAGAGTCTTCTAAATTATCAATGAAGGCAGAAGGTGAGAGCCCATGCCCCGACGCATCTCTCTTCATTCTCGCTATATTTCATTCAATATATTACAGTGCCGCTGGGGATAAAGTGTTACATAAATCATTGCACTAGATCACTTGATTTACTTTGGCTGACCTGGTCCATTTCTCTCATGTCTTTCTCTAATAGTAAGGCAAGTGCCAATTTACGGTTGGGTAGACGGTCCTTTCGATACGTGTCCTTTAATTCCACTTAAACAGAGTTCCCCTGGGTTCCCATAATTAAAAGTTAGTAGTCCATTGCAAGCGATGATGGCGACATCATAAGACGGCTTCGTGTTGATGTACGTTGCGCTGTATTTTGATTATAATGAGGAAGAACTGCGCTGGTCATCAAACCCACTCTCTGGTCTCGAGCTACCTTTGATCAGTGGCAAGATTTTAGCCAAAACGACTGGATGTAATTCAGAATGCAAGCAGTCCTATAAGACCAGGTGTCACTTGAAACCTATGGGGCTCGAACCCACGCCGCAACGAGGAGGCAGACAGACTGGCAAAAGAAGGTGCAAGACTACCACAACCAGATATTAGTATGACATACGAAGAGTCAAAACGGTTTATTAGAGCTAGATACATGACCAAATGGGAAACCGAACATACTGGCTACACAAAAAAAGATGCCTATTACCAGTTGAACAGAAGAGAGCAGGTCGTTGTTTTCAGACTTCGCACTGGCCACAATAGACTGAGGTACCAACTATTCAACAAATTGAAGATAGGTGGCACCGACGAATGCCCGTGTGGTACCGGGAAAATGACCGCTGAACATTTGCTGCAAAACTGCCCGACATACGAGGATCAGAGAAAGCAGATGTGGCCATCACCAGTGGCAACACTAGACAAGCTCTATGGCAGTGTCGACAGCCTCAGGATGACCACTGCTTTTTTCGAAAAAAATAAAGGTTGATGTCTGACTGCGTACGATGAAGAAGAAGAACCCACGCCGTTATCGCTTTGAGAGGCGAGTGCCCTACCTCTCGACCACAGGAACCCCACGGGTTCCCATCATACGTATTTGACAGCTGATAACTCTAGCGGCACATTCCATTTCAGGTTGCGGAGAGGACAGGTCGATATAATTTTATTTTAAATAAATAAGTACACATTAGATAAAGATAGATATGTAGAAAAGATGGTTATACTCAATAGCAAAAGTGGATGCTTGTCAGCTGTTGAGACCATAAGTATACAAAGCACTTACATTTATGTGTATCTGTGTAAGCCGCGCAGCGCAGTGGTTTGCGCGAGGCTTCGCATCTGAGTGGTGCTGGGTTCATTCCCCAGTTGAGGCGGTAATGTTTTTTTCATACCGCAACGGCACCCTGGTCGACCCAGCCTTAAATGGGTACCGGTTCAGTCCTGGAAGTAAAAGCGGAGGGAGAGGAGATGGCTACCGCCCGCATATAGCCGAGCCTTTGAAATATGAGATCGCTAACACCTCACACCTCTACGGCAGTAATGCTATGGGTTACTTGACTTCTGTGTAAGCAGATTGATCTGCATGTAGGCCATGCACGAGCCTTGTAGCCAATTACCTTGCCTCACAGGGATGTCCTACTGACATCGTGCCTGTTCACATCACCATCTATCCTATCGTTCAGTCAAGGACAAACCCGTAACATGGTTATTACATGGCATGACAGCATGGATAATGCCATGCTGTTGGGGAAACTTGATGCCACTTTCCTTTAACATTGACCAGCGTTAACATATTCAAGAAATCTATTCCTGCTTCAAAATAAGATGGCGGGAACAAGTGGAAGCAGACACGAAAGCAAAATGTTTGACACCCCAAACAGTGGACTGTTCTGTGGCGTCACTACCCTCAAATCCCGTGCTGAAAATAGATATCCTGTGCTAAAAATATATACTTGATTTATTTGGGATGAATTAAGGAACAAGCAACGTGGTTCTTTAGCTGAGGTGATTAATTCTCTTCCTGTTTTCCTATTCTTGTACTATATCAGGTACCAATTTACATATGAATACAGTTACGTGAGAAGGCCGAGAATTGAACCCAGAACTTTTGCTGTGTGAAAAATCAACACTCTAATAATTATGTGCCTCAATCAAAGTTATATATTACAAACTCGCACTACATCTCCAAGTTTAACCGCTCGACCACCAAACACAGATGCCATTACGTGTAATCCGCGCAATCTTCACGGACCAATCGTATTCCTTCGTTTCCCCGAGATAAGAGCTTGCTGCCTGGCAACGGCTTAAGATGGGGCGGACATTCTAGAATTACTAATGCATGGAATAATTTAAGGCCCATGGACATTTGCTCCTGCCTCGTCTGATCTAAGCTTTGGAGAAACAAGTCATATACCACTTAAAGAACTGTCAAGAAGAGCCAAAAAGCAAAAAAGAACAGACCAAAAAGAAGAGCAAACCAAATAAGAATAATTGAACAGAAAATGCAAAACATGGACATTTTTTTGGTTAATGTTTATTTCGGTACAAGCTTTAGTTTATATAATTTTTCTGTGTGTGTGTGTGTGTGTGTGCGCGGAGAGAGAGACACAGAGAGAGAGAGAGAGAGAGGAGAGAGATAGAGAGGGAAGAAGAGAACTACAGGAGTGTACTATTTTATTTTGGTGTCTCTTCCGTGAATTTGTGTTTTTGGTTTCGTTGGTGAATGTGTTTTTGGTTTCGTTGGTGAATGTGTTTTTGGTTTAATCAAGTGAAATTATTGTTGGTTGCTTTGGTGAATTTATATTTTTGTTGTCTTTGCTTAAAATTGTGTTCTTTGTTTCTTTGGTGAATTTGTTTTTTTTGTTGTGAATCTGTGTTTTTGGTTTCTTTGATGAATTGGTGTTTTTGGTTTCTTTGGTGAATTGTTTTTTATTGACGTCGAGCCCCCACTTAAATTTTTTTATTCTGATGGCAACAAGTGGACAAGAATTGCAGGAGCTTGTGACAACAATATTCAAAATAAGTCTTGAGTTTGGATTAGACATAAACATAAAGAAAACAAAGACTATGATAATTGGGAAAAGGTGGGAAACCATGTATGCAGATAAATATAACTTGAACAGGTACAGAGTTTCTCCTATCTAGGTCATATAATAACGGCAGACGGCAGCTATGAAAGAGAAATCAGAAAGAGAATGTGTATGGCAAAGATAGTATTCAGCAACATATGACACATACTGACATCCAAACAGAAAAATCATAATTTGAAAACAATTTTTGTCAGGTGTTGTGTATACTCGTCACTACTTTATGGCCCAGAAACATTAACACTGACAAAATTGTTGGAAAAGATAATCGAAGCTTTCGAAATGTAGGTATATAGACGAATGGGTCGCATTTCTTGGACAGAGAAGAAAACAAATGTGGTGGTATGGAAAATGTTGGGGGTGAAAAGATAGTTAATGACCAAAATCAAGATTTCAAAATATTTTGACCATATAGTAAGGCATATCGCCTTGTTAAGATAAAGATATCCACCAAGAAAACATAGTATTCCTGACTGTCAGTATTAGCAGCGCTAAAACAAGAAAGATGAAGATCTCGAGCAATGTATGTTCTCCCTGACACAGCTCTCAGCAGAACACCCAAGGTTGGTCATACAGTGGATCCCATTCCACTGCAATATTGAAAGCAATGAAGATTCAGACAAACTAGCAAAGAGTGGAGGAGCATCCCCACAAACAGACCTGAGTATCACATATAATGAGGCCAAGACTATAATTGAAGCCAACTTCAGGGTAAAATGGGCCGATCAACACCCCGACTTCCGAAAAGAAGACAGCTTCTATAACTTAACTCGAGAAGAGCAAGTCATCATCTTCAGGCTGAGAACTGGGCATAACAGACTCAAAGTTCATCTTTACAACAAAATACTCACGCAGGAAAAGAGAATAATAGTGGCCTCGTGAGACAGATATGACACACAAACTGTATGGAGATGAAACAGCCTTACGAACAACGGTGTCCTTTGTAAGAGAAACCGGAACCTTGATTTGAGGATGAACGAAGAAGAAGAAGAAGCAGAAGCAGAAGATATCTCCTTGTTGAAGTCCACACTTGAGGGCAAAATGTAAGGCAGTTGTTGAAGAGGCAGACAACGTCATGTGGGTGGATAACATCAGGAGATGGACTGGAAAAATCATGTCACTACAACAAGAGATTACACTGGACATCCTTTCCAGCCGACCTTCTATGTGAAAATGATACTTGAACTGATGTGAAACAATTCCAAAAAAACCAAAAGAAACAGCAACAAAAACTGAAATGGCTAGATCTATTTTTTTAAAAGCCACATTTCTGTACATTTGGCTCTGAGTACGTCAAGATGGCATCCGTGATTCGTTGTCGCAATGTCCTGTGTGTAACCCTGTGCTGCGGAAGTTTCAGAACATTGCCATCCCGTAATGGGCAGTGCCATGAGGGCAAAAACTGTGATATAAGGATCGCGGTTCGGAGCACACGATATCTGGTTCAGGATTCGGGTGGCGAATTACAGATACTGGAGAAAACACAGAACGAATGAGTGGATAGGGTAGGCTCTGACAAACGCAAACGAATAAATCAGTCTGCGACGGAATTTAGATATCTTATTTGCATTGTTTGTTGTTTTATGCAGTTTGTAAGCGCCGCTTTTCGTGATAAACGGAGATACCGGAAACGATAGCGTGTTGTGTTCACTGTGGAAACGGTGGAGGGAATGCGCTATAAATAGGGTCTGATAGTTCGTGTGTTCTTCTCTAGTGGGCTGCAGCCCTATTCAGGGTTGAGTGGAGCCTATTTAAGGGTTTAGTGGAGCTCTTCTCAGAGGAGTGCTTATTAAGTGCTCGAAAAGAGTAAGGCCTTCGTGCCAATTTTAGTGTTTAGTGGAGCCCTTCTCATAGGAGGGTTAGGTTAGGCCTTCGTGCCAATTTTAGGGCATGGCTCGCATTCTCTGATACACATCCAAAAACGATGTACGTGATGGAATGTCCTGTGCCAGTGTTTATGACTGTTATGCACGTTATCTGCATTGCTTGGGGTGTGAGTTCAGCCCTGAAAAAGAACGGACTATAAACAGACAGTTGTTCTAAATAGACTGTATTGACTGAGTTGTGGTCCTGAACAGCGACATGCAACAAATTAGTCTGCGGGACAGATCCCATCAACTTGGTCTAGTGGACATATATCATTAACTTAGTCTAGGGGACAGATACCATCAACTTAGTCTAGGGGACAGATATCATCAACTTGATCTAGTGGACATATATAATCATCTTAGTCTAGGGGACATATATCATCAACTTGGTCTAGGTACATATATCATCAACTTGGTCTAGGGGACAGATATCATCAACTTAGTCTAGGGGATATATATCATTAACTTAGACTAGGGGACATATATCATCAACTTGGTCTAGGTACAGATATCATCAACTTGGTCTATGGGACAGATATCATCAACTTAGTCTAGGGGACATATATCATCAACTTAGTCTAGGGGACATATATCATCAACTTAGTCTAGGGGACATATATCATTAACTTAGTCTAGGGGACATATTTCATCAACTTAGTCTAGGGGACAAATATCATCAACTTAGTCTAGGGGACATATATCATCAACTTAGTCTAGGGGACATACATCCTTAACTTAGTCTAGGGGACATATATCATTAACTTAGTCTAGGGGACATATATCATCAACTTAGTCTAGGGGACATATATCATCAACTTAGTCTAGGGGACATATATCATTAACTTAGTCTAGGGGACATATATCATCAACTTAGTCTAGGGGACATATATCATCAACTTAGTCTAGGGGACAGATACACCAACTTAGTCTACGGGACAGATACCATCAACTTAGTCTAGGGGACAGATACCATCAACTTAGTCTAGGGGACAGATACACCAACTTAGACAAGGATACAGATACACCAAATTAGACCAGCACACAGATATACGAACAGACCAGGTCACAGATTTCGTAACTCCACCAACGTAAACCAGGGCATGAGACATCGTCCACGGCACCAAATGGAATCATGAAAACCACATCAATAACACGGTATGGATTTTTCCCCATCATTGTTAAGCTCGGCCCATAAAACTATGAGGCTTTGTGAGCAGGTGATTAATGTTCGGGTGGTCGACGGCGGTGAAGAGGTTCGATGCTTTTGATGTTTAGCAATCATTGTAATCATTTCTAATCTGTGCGGATATTTTGGGTCGAGATGGATAAGGCTTCGGTCAAGTTTAATACAGTGAATCGAAGCAATGGCTGTTTATTGTTGTTAGTATTTATAGCATAGTGTATGATCTTTCTTCCTCAGATGAAGGTCCAGGTGTCGCGTACAAAGGGCACCTTTGTTTGTAAGGTTGTCACAGTTTTTCTTTCATATCTGTCTCACGAGGCCAGCATTGTTCTCTCTCTTCCGGCGTGAGCATGCAGTTTTGAAGGATGTGTTCCACGGTCATGATATGCTACCCACGTGGACACCTGTCATCTGTCCCTATCCTGATTTTGTTGTAAAGATAGCCATTGAGTCTGTTATGCCCAGTTATCATTCCGAAGATGACCCTTGAATCTGTTCTGCCCAGTTATCACTTTGAAGATGACGCTTGAGTCTGTTCTGCCCAGTTCTCAGTCTGAAGATGACTCTTGAGTATGCTATACCCAGTTCTCAGTCTGAAACTGACGCTTGAGTCTGTTATGCCCAGTTCTCAGTCTGAAGATGACCCTTGAGTCTGTTATGCCCAGTTCTGAGTCTGAAGATGACGACTTGCTCTTCTCACTTAAAACCATAATAAGTTTTCTTTTCGAAAGTGGTGGTAGGGTGTTGATCAGTCCATTTTCCCGTAAAGTTGGCTTTAACTTTTGTTCTGTCGTCTTTAAATATAATGCTCAGGTCTGTTTGTGGGGGATGCTCCTCCATTCTTTGCTACATTGTCTGCAGCTTCATTGCCTCTGATATTGCAATGGGAAGGGATCCCGTGAAAGACCAACCTTGGGTGTTCTGCTGGGAGCTGTTTCAGGGAGTTCACACATTTGCTAGCAATCTCCATCGTTATGTTCTAGCGCTGCTAATACTGATGAGGGATCCGCCAGTATTTTCTTGGTGGACCATCTCTGATAACAACTCGACAGCGTCCTTTGACGCCTCTGCTGCTACAGGGAAGTTATTGGAGTATGTTCCCGTTGTTTGAGAATTTGTACTTCTCCAGCCTTTAATCTGTAACTGACCCATCCCCCTCAACTGGATGTGGGCTTAGCTCCTAGCAAAAGGCCAGAGTTGTTTTATTTTTTTTTTCCAATTGGTCGTCCCCAGAATCAAAGTTCTGCAAAACATCACAGAGTTACATAAAAGTTGATTAACAAATTAAAATTGTTTGCATCGCTGTTGTAAGCCAGATCCCAGTTGTTATTGATTGATTGGTTGATTGATTGATTGGCATCCTGTCAGTCTCAAGAGACAATGGACCACGTCAGAGAGGGGTCTTAGACAGTTGCTGTCCTTGCTTTAGGTGCACATCTTGACGCATATTTGTTTCACCTGCCTCCAGACCAGCACACACAACCTGCCTAGAGCCGTGTCTCTCTCTCTGGCAAACTACTCCTGTGTATGTCTGTACGCACATAACACGTGACTAGGCTAAGTCTATTTTCACCAACATGAGTCATATATTGACATCCAAACAAATAACTCACATATTACATATACGTGATGAGGTGCTATTTAGGTGGCAACGTGGCCAAAGTGTTAAAATGTACGGTTTCAAAGTCAAATGCAACTGGATCGAATCACTGTGTGTCCAGTTTGACAAACACGAGTTGCTTTTTTTTTTTTTTTTTTTTTTTTTTTTACTTTGTGCAATCACCCCAGTGCCTGCATCCTGGGTTACCTCCAGTTGTCTTGACTGATCGTCTTGCCACTAGTTCAAGGTAGCTCGGGACGAGAGAGCAAGGTTGATGACCAGCGCCGTTATTTCCCCAATAAATAACACTACGGAAGTTACATCATCAATACAAAATTAAAACACATATGATGTTCCCGGCGTCGTTAGCGTTGGACAACTGTCGGCATGCACCTCTACATATTGCCCTTGTGTAGGTCCCAGCTCTGGCCTGAGTTGGATGTAGCCGGGAGGAGGATATTCTAGGCTCGAGCAGCTTATTACACCGATGCGTTTGGACAACTGGCGCGGAGGGTAGTTAACCGATGTGCGAGTCCATCTTATTGAACTCAAACACTAGAGAAGAGTAGACGCTCTGCCTGTTAGGCGCCATCTATGCTACTCTTAACAAACCATCTAACCATAGCCAGTGGTATACCATCTCACACAGTTATGACATACTCTTTGTGAGGCAGTGGTGCTATTCTTTTTCTTGTCATACACAAAGACCCTGGCGGAGCATTCGAGGCTGTGTGGGATAAAAACGTGGACAAAAGAACAAAAAAGTTGGAGAAGAGAAGAGAGGAGAGTAAAAGAGAAGAGAGGAGAAGAAAAGGGAGGAGAAGAAAAGGGAGGAGAAGAAAAGGGAGGAGAAGAGAAGGGAGGAGAAGAGAAGGGAGGAGAAGAGAAGGGAGGAGAAGAGAAGGGAGGAGAAGAGAAGGGAGGAGAAGAGAAGGGAGGAGAAGAGAAGGGAGGAGAAGAGAGGAGATGAGAAAGGAGAGAAGAGAGATGAGAAGAGAGATGAAAAGAGAGACGAGGAGAGATATGAGAAGAGAGGCGAGGAAAAAGAGGGTAGAGGAGACGAGGAGAGGAGAGGAGAGACGAGAAGAGGAGAGGAGAGAAGAGAAGAGGAACGAGGCGCTCATTATTGAAAAAACAGCAAATAAATAATGAATTCTTGAACAAATTGTAGACTCGAGGAGAATTGATGAAGTAAATAAGAATCAGGCAGTTCAGATATTTTGATAACCCCAGCTCCCAGTATCAGAATTGAGATCCAGGCAGTGATTTCAGCTTTCAGGTGGTTATCTGGGACCTATTTAATGAGATCTGTTATCTGTCTCTGGGACTCAATCCTTGTTTTAGAAGGTGCAGAAGGGAAGGCTGTGGTACGAGTGGATAGTTGATATAGAGGTCTCAAACCTCCTGGAACCTGTGTGGATATGTCGTCCTGGTCGTGATAGGGTTTGCTGGAATGAAAGAGCTGATATCCTGGCCTAAGGGACATCTGCAATGGATAGATATGACTTTTTGAAAGTTTATTAACGACCACGTTGAAGATACCGCAGTCGGGTGAACCTGTATTGCACAGAAATCGGGATTTTGAAATCATACACAAATAGTCCAGCAGAGAGGGATGCCTGACATGAATGTGTACAGCCAACGAGCTACAAGAATACACTTGTAAATTATTGAGATGGGCTGAGCACATTTGCTGCTTCGTAAATGTTAGGTCATGTGATATAATTTATGGAAAAAGCAGGGACAATTATTATCGAATTAATGGGATCAAGATGCTGAGCAGCGCATGAGCTGTAGCTGTTACTGACCCAGAGCTGACTGCTAGCGCCAGAGCCAGCGAACCAGAGCTGACTGCTATCGTCAGGGCCAGCGAACCAGAGCTGACTGCTATCGTCAGGGCCAGCGAACCAGAGCTGACTGCTATCGTCAGGGCCAGCGAACCAGAGCTGACTGCTATCGTCAGAGCCAGCGAACCAGAGCTGACTGCTAGCGTCAGGGCCAGCGAACCAGAGCTGACTGCTAGCGCCAGGGCCAGCGAACCAGAGCTGCCAAGACCCTTCTACACCTTCATCTGGTAGTCCTGGATAACAGGCCAGACTGGCTAAGCCGATGAGAAAAGACTAACCCGGTACCTAAAATTCCATGCTGAAGTCCGATGTGTCGGACAGAAAGGTGGAAATATCTTAGCTAGCTGTAAACTACGACACGGCGTATTCTGTTCTCTAGACTACTGTATGCTACTTACAAAACTCTTTTCTTGGCTTGGAAGCGGAAGCCTTGAGAACGAACGGCAGAGAAGAAGAAGAATTATTACATTTACAACTTTGAACAGAGCATACAACCGTGTGTCTAAATGGGCACACTGAGAGCTGACAAAAATTTCAAAAGGGTTCCACCATGATAGAAGGGTTGAGAATGTTCAGAGTCGTTTTGAGGCGCGGGTGGTTCGAGTTCGAGTTCCCATAGACAATAATGGCGTTGGTGAAACGTTGCAAGAGGTATCACCTGCGACTTCTATGTGGGGGGAAGGGGTGGGGGCCGGGCACCTTTCCCCACAAAAGATAAATATTATTATTAATAAGGTGTGGCAAAAGCGCGAATGTATCCATGCATTACAGCCGCTTCTTGCGACATGCTTGGTAGGGAGCATTGATTATTCCCTTCTCCTCCGCTATCAGGAGACTACGATCCGGACGTGAGTAAACATAGCTCACACGGCACCGAAAATCGTTACCAAATGACAAGCTTTCTTTTTACACCGGCATTAGTCACGCCTCATATTTCTATTGTTTCTGACAGCATTGATTTCTCGTCCTGGCCTCGCTGTTTGCCTTTCAATTATGTGTCCCGTTCAATATTTGGTCGCCCAGCACATGTTCCCTGTTTATCAGTGCGTGGCACTGCACATATGTTCCATATCCATCAATTCCTTGATCTGTACGTTTCCCTGTTTATTATGGCGCGACTCTGCAGACACGTTCCGTGAACATCACGTGGGGAGGAAGACTAACGTATCGTCAGGCAGAACATACTGATCGGATATTAGTCAGGGACAGGTAGAACATACTGATCGGATGTTAGTCAGGGTTAGGTAGAACATACTGATCGGATATTAGTCAGGGTCAGGTAGAACATACTGATCGGATGTTAGTCAGGGTTAGGTAGAACATACTGATCGGATGTTAGTCAGGGTCAGGTAGAACATACTGATCGGATGTTAGTCAGGGTCAGGTAGAACATACTGATCGGATGTTAGTCAGGGTTAGGTAGAACATACTGATCGGATATTAGTCAGGGTCAGGTAGAACATACTGATCGGATGTTAGTCAGGGTCAGGTAGAACATACTGATCTGATGTTAGTCAGGGTTAGGTAGAACATACTGATCGGATGTTAGTCAGGGTCGGGCAGAACATACTGATCGGATGTTAGTCAGGGTTAGGTAGAACATACTGATCGGATGTTAGTCAGGGTCAGATAGAACATACTGATCGGATGTTAGTCAGGTAGAACATACTGGTCGGATGTTAGTCAGGGTCAGGTAGAACATACTGATCGGATGTTAGTCAGGATCAGGTAGAACATACTGATCGGATATAAGTCAGGGTCAGGTAGAACATACTGATCGGATGTTAGTCAGGGTCAGGTAAAACATACTGATCGGATGTTTGTCAGGGTTAGGTAGAACATACTGATCGGATGTTAGTCAGGGTCAGGCAGAACATACTGATCGGATGTTAGTCAGGGTTAGGTAGAACATTCTGATCGGATGTTAGTCAGGCTTAGGTAGAACATACTGATCGGATGTTCGTCAGGGTCAGGTAGAACATACTTATCGGATGTTAGTCAGGGTCAGTCAATCTGTTATGTCCAGTTCCCATCATGAAGATTTGTTCAGGGAGAAACGTAATAGTTTGAAAGCACAATCGGCCAATTTGAGACTGAACAACATGAAGAAAGCCAAGGTCCTTAAATTCAACACTATCAGAAAAGGACCAATCATACTGATGGAAGGAAAGTTGGAGGAAGTGGTACCTATCTCGGCAGCACAATAGACACATAGGAGGTTCTGATGCAGATGAGAAGGCTCACCCGGTAGTCTTCTTCTTCTTCTTCTTCTTCTTCTTCGATCGTTCTCAATCTCCCACTACCAAACCCTGAAAGGGCTTAAGTAGCAGAATGTAGTCCATAGAACGGAACGCGTGGTGTCGTAGTTTACAGCTTGACTGCGATATTTGCACCTTTTGGTCCAACACATCCGACCAGCAAGCATTTTTTTAGTACAGGGTTAGCATTCCCTCTTCGATCCCTTCTCCTTAGCCAGTCTGCCCTACTGCAGCCTGTTATCCGGGATCACCGCGTGGAGGTGTAGAAGGGTCTTGGCAGCTTTGGTTCGCTGGCCCTGACGCTAGCAGTCAGCTATGGGTCGCTGACCACTGCAGCTCATGCGCTGCTCAGCATCTAACCCGGTACTCAAAAAATGCTTCATGAAGATGTGTTGGATTGAAAGGTGCAAATATCGCAGCTAAGCTGTAAACTACGATACAACGCATTCCGTTCTCTGGACTACATTCTGGTTTTTAAGCACTTTCAGGGTTTGGTAGCGGGAGATTGAGAACGAACGAACGAAGCCAAGCCAAACCAAATGATTACACCTGTTGAGGGACAGACATATCAACCGAGGACCTTGTATGCTGGCGAGATGTTGCCATTAATATATGCACTGACGGGCTTGATTAATTGGTAGAACAAAGAAGTATTGATGAAGAAGACGGAAAAGGAAGCAATGGCATAAGATGAATCAGCATTGCATACCAATTGTTGGTGGCTATACGTGAAAGCATATCTCTTTGTTTGCATGGAGTCTTCGTACCTGTCACTCATTAACTGCCAAGAGCAACCTTCGATTACCTGACAGAATAAAACATGTCTGCTTCAATCGTCAGGTGGATCCTGCCAGCGGGGATCGAACACTTAGTGACCAACCCAGATCGATAATCACAGGCGTAGTCCTTTGCGGATTCAGGGGATGGGCGCAGGTCCACAATTCTTGGCTTCTCCAACTCTCCACCCTTTCGCGGGCAGGTTTCAGTATCTTAATTTGCGCGTGGTTTATTTATGAGTCGTATGGCATGGTTGTTAGAGCGAGTGTTTCTCAGTGCAACGTTGTGAATGTGGCATTGACTTGGTTTTACGACTGGCGAAGCGATGAAGACAGCGACTGGGACACCACAGCTAGGGGACAGTCACAGGACCACAGCTAGGGGACAGTCAAAGGACCACAGCTAGGGGACAGTCAAAGGACCACAGCTAGGGGACAGTCACAGGACCACAGCTAGGGGACAATCACAGGACCACAGCTAGGGGACAGTCACAGGACCACAGCTAGGAGACAGTTACAGGACCACAGCTAGGGGACAGTCACAGGACCACAGCTAGGGGACAGTCAAAGGACCACAGCTAGGGGACAATCACAGGACCACAGCTAGGGGACAGTCACAGGACCACAGCTAGGGGACAGTCAAAGGACCACAGCTAGGGGACAGTCAAAGGACCACAGCTAGGGGACAGTCAAAGGACCACAGCTAGGGGACAGTCACAGGACCACAGCTAGGGGACAGTCACAGGACCACAGCTAGGAGACAGTTACAGGACCACAGCTAGGGGACAGTCACAGGACCAAAGCTAGGGGACAGTCACAGGACCACAGCTAGGGGACAGTCAAAGGACCACAGCTAGGGGACAGTCAAAGGACCACAGCTAGGGGACAATCACAGGACCACAGCTAGGGGACAGTCACAGGACCACAGCTAGGGGACAGTCACAGGACCACAGCTAGGGGACAGTCACAGGACCAAAGCTAGGGGACAGTCACAGGACCACAGCTAGGGGACAGTCACAGGACCACAGCTAGGGGACAGTCACAGGACCACAGCTAGGGGACAGTCACAGGACCACAGCTACGGGACAGCGACTGAGTCGTCACAGCTCAAGAGCAGTCTTGGGTCGTTACAGTTCTAGAACAGTCTTGGGTCGTCACAGCTCTAGAACAGTCTTGTGTCTCTAGGACAGTCTTGGGTCGTCACAGTTATAGAACAGTCTTGTGTCTCTAGGACAGTCTTGGGTCGTCACAGTTCTAGAACAGTCTTGTGTCTCTAGGACAGTCTTGGGTCGTCACAGCTCTAGAACAGTCTTGTGTCTCTAGGACAGTCTTGTGTCGTCACAGCTCTAGAACAGTCTTGTGTCTCTAGGACAGTCTTGGGTCGTCACAGTTCTAGAACAGTCTTGTGTCTCTAGGACAGTCTTGGGTCGTCACAGCTCTAGAACAGTCTTGTGTCTCTAGGACAGTCTTGGGTCGTCACAGCTCTAGAACAGTCTTGTGTCTCTAGGACAGTCTTGGGTCGTCACAGCTCTAGAACAGCCCTACGTACGACATCTAGAAGACAGTCACGGTTGGCACAGCTCTACAACATTCACATGTCACCACAATTATATCTGTCACAGATGACTCCAATTCTCAATAGATACATGTGATCCCAGTTTTAGGACAGCCACGGGTGGTCTCTGATTTAGGACAGCCACGAGTGATCCCAGTTTTAGGACAGCCACGGGTGGTCTCAGATTTAGGACAGCCCCGAGTGATCCCAGTTTTAGGATATTGGTGAATACAACTCGATGACATGGGATGAGTGTCTCGTTCGTCCGTTATTCCTCCTGCCCAGTGGCATCCAGAACAGAGACTGTCTCACTCACTTTATCTCTTCCGTGAGTGTTTCTGTCGCCCACTATTACTCCTGCCCTGTGGTACCCAGAACAGAGACTCTTTCGTAATGTTATCAACTGGTTGGGGAAATGTGTGGCCTATCAACAAAAACGTTTCATCCGTATCTCATGCTCCATTGGTGTCCGTCCCGTTTCACTCATCGTATCGTACCATTTCCACACTTGCATTGTGTGCATGCAACCAGTAGCTCGTCTGGGTCTTTGTGTATGACAAGAACAAATATAGCACCACTGTCTCACATTGAGCATGTTGTAAGAAGCGACCCACTGTGTGACATGGCATAACACCAGCCATGGTTTAGGCGGCTGGTTAAAAGAAACATAGATGGCGTCTGACAGGTCTTACTTACTTAGTCGCTCCTCTTCTACCGTGAGGTGTAGAGGCGTCTGACAGGTCTAATTTGCTCTAATGTTTGGCTTGGCTTGGCTTTGTTCGCTCCTAATCTCCCGCTACCACACCCTGAAATAGCTTCAGTAGCAGAATGTAGTCCAGAGAACGAAATGCGTTGTGTCGTAGTTTACAGCTTGACTGCGATATTTGCATTTTTCGGCCCAACACATCCGACTTCAGCAAGAATTTTTTAGTACCGGGTTAGCATTCCCTCTTCGATCCCTTCTCCTTATCCAGTCTGCCCTGCTGCAGCCTGTTATCCAGGATCACCGCGTTGAGGTGTAGAAGGGTCTTGGCAGCTCTGGTTCGCTGGCCCTGACTCTAGCAGTCAGTTGTGGGTCGCTGACCATTGCAGCTTATTCGCTGCTCAGCATCTTGATCCCTAATTTTTAAGGATGTTATGACTCGCACATCAGTTAACCACCTCCGGGACACTTGCCCCAACCCAGCGGAGTAATAAGCTGCTCGAGCCTTGCCCGCTAAGCAGCAAATCTTCCTCTAATGCTTCCTGGAGCTCACACCAGAGCTGAGACACGCACAAAGGTAGATGCTCCAGTAGACGTACAGCTCGGCTAAAACTACATTCTTCGCAACTGGCTATGTTGTTCATTTTCAGAACCATACATTTTACCTTGGAGATGGAAGATCTTTCATGTGGTTTTAATATCCATTTAATCATTTTTATTTTTTTATTTTTGCGTGTACCTTATTTCTCTCTTTCCCAAGGATGTATACGTTGCACTGTGTTTTTATGTTTCGCCTATTGGCTCAGTGCATCCTATTTCGAAATGCATTTAATGTAAGGGTCTGCTTCCTAATTCATTTTCTAAGAGTTTGCTTTCCCGGGGTAACTGCCGGTGCTGTGATTGGGGAACGAACCCAGCACCTTCCAGTTGTGAGCAGTGTCACTTAACCATTACCACACGCCGTCCCAATTTTTATTTGATTTCCATTAGGTCCCCAATGCAATAAAAGCTCTTCTCGCCCGATGTATTATTAACGTAACATCCTGTTCGGTAACACCCTAATAGTATTAGTAACGTAACATCCTTTTCGGTACCCCCCTAATAGTATTATTAACGTAGCATCCTGTTCGGTAACACCCTAATAGTATTAGTAACGTAACATCCTTTTCGGTACCCCCCTAACAGTATTAGTAACGTAACATCCTTTTCGGTACCCCCCTAATAGTATTAGTAACGTAACATCCTTTTCGGTACCCCCCTAACAGTATTAGTAACGTAACATCCTTTTCGGTACCCCCCTAACAGTATTAGTAACGTAACATCCTTTTCGGTACCCCCCTAATAGTATTAGTATGGTAACATCCTTTTCGGTACCCCCCTAATATGTATATAATTCTACCAAGATATTTGAAAGACTTCACATTATATTATCTAATTGTTTCGCTGTTAGTTGTATATATTGTTAAAACCAGTGTTTAATCTCGGAATACTACCACAAGAATCATCTTAAACGAAATCCCAGTAAAACTCAGGTATGTGTGAGCCATCCACCTCAGAAACAGAGAGGCGAAAAGAAAACAAGATTAGGTGGCAAAGGTAAGAGCTTGAACACTGCACGGCTCCCAAATACCTGCGTGAAGCTAGACCGCACATTGTCCTACATGACGCACTGCCAGGAAACAAAGCGTCAGTTACACACAAGAAATAATATCATCCGAAAACTGACCAGCCAAAATATGGGGGGAGTGGGAAGAGAGAAAGATATATCATATGCACTTGTCTTGTGTTTGTCCGTAGCTGAATACACTGCGCTAATTTGGAGGGGAAAAATGTCCATGTTAAACTAGGTCTTACAGGTATAAATGAGGCGGGTAGGACAGAAAAAAACAGGAGCTCGACCCAATGTACCAAATGTTTAGACATCATGTACAGAGCACAAGACTCAAATCCAGGCAGAACTTTATAAAATCAACACAGCCCATACAAACAAACCCTGAAAGTCGCCGTATAAAGAGATGGCACGAATTGGTGCAGGCCCCAGAGATGGAACTTCGGGAGGAACCTGCACCCGGACGTCATCTACCTTACACAACATGGAAGTCGCTGAACAGACTCCGAACTGGTGTATCACGGTGCAAGAGGAATATGAAGCGATGAGGATACACAGATGATGATACATGTGATTGTAGCGCAATACAGGACCCAGACCACCCAATGACCTGCCTCAACCTCCAGGACATATGCAATAGGTGCGACATACTGGAGGCAAATGTCAAGGGAATCCATGTCGCTGGATACTGGATGAATGCTGTATAAAGTAGTGCTTTGACACGGGAAGGAAGGAAGGATTTCTGTGGTTGTTGTTCGTCCATCATTTCCAAATAGAACCACATTATCATATGTCAATCCAGATGCTGAGTAGCGCATGAGCTGCAGTGGTCAGCGACCCATAGCTGACTGCTTGCGTCAGGGCCAGCGAACCAGAGCTGAGCAGCGCATGAGCTGCAGTGGTCAGCGACCCATAGCTGACTGCTTGCGTCAGGGCCAGCGAACCAGAGCTGAGCAGCGCATGAGCTGCAGTGGTCAGCGACCCATAGCTGACTGCTAGCATCAGGGCCAGCGAACCAGAGCTGCCAAGACCCTTCTACACCTCCACGCGGTGATTATGGATAACAGGCTGCAGCAGAGCAGACTGGCTAAGGAGAAGGGATCGAAGAGGGAATGCTAACCCGGTACTCAAAAAATGCTTGCTGAAGTCGGAGTGTTGGACCGAAATGTGCAAATATCGCAGACAAGCTGTAAACTACGACACAACGCATTCCGTTCTCTGGACTACATTCTGCTACTTAAGCGCTTTTATGGTTTGGTAGCGGGAGATTGAGAACGAACGAAGCCAAGCCATCTGTCAATCCTGCAGTGGATTCGTAAGTGGCTGATCAACCAATCCGAGCTCGTAAGTGTCTATCACAATGAGGGCAGAGAAACACTGCCCTTCACACGGAAGCAAATCTTCTCTTGCTTTTCGTGTCTGAAGGAAGAGAACTGACAACCCTATCTTATACAAGCCCACGATATCTTGTTCTGAAACAATTATTATATTCTCAAAACCAGTTGAGATTTTGCACAAAAAGTTTGACGAGGCCCTGATAGACACTGATTTTTAATGACTCCAGATCGGTTCTGGAGTGCTCAAACTCGCCTTATACAACAAAAAGGATATTTGTTTGCTGGTGAGGGCAATCAACAACATCATCACTGCCCACGGGATAAACGTCACCTTGCAATGGATCCCTGGACATAGTGGCCTACTAGGAAACAAGATGGCCGACAGATTGACAAAAACAGGAGCCTCGAAACAGCAATTGGACATACCCTGCAGTAACCACACAGTAAAACAAATTATTAAGAATAATACTCTGGAAATCTGGATGAACAGGTGGGCGACGGGAACAACAGGTGGGCGACGGGAACAACAGGTCGCAGTGTATTTAGCGAAATGTCAATCAAAACATAACGATGACATAAATAAACTACATCGAAGAGATCAAAGTCTCATCTTTGAGTTCCGAACAGGACACACCAGAGGCAATATCCACTTGAACGGTATCAATCCCCAGCGCCTGCCCTTGTGCAGACATTGCTCTGACTACGATGAAACAGTTCGACACCTACTCACAAAATGCAAGGCGTTTGAGGACACGAGAAACAGATTCCTACAAGCACTGCAGACAATTGGCAATAAACTGAACGGAGCAATGAAACAACTGAAGAAGACCTGTACCTACATAAAAATGGCATTGGTCTGCCAAGAGCAGCAGCAGCTATGGGATAACAACAACAACATATTATCATCAATGAATTGTTAACTAGTTTGCTTTAGTTAGTTTGCTTTAGTTAGGTTCGAAGAATCAGCGTCATTGCACACGGTTTCACCCATAAGTGCTCTGTTCCTTTCCATATTTTTCAAGAATCTCAGCACCGGCGAGAATCTCATAATAGATTGGGTAGATTTTTAACAATTTTGAATTGTGCCCAAGAATCTCACCATAGCAAGGAATCGGATGCAGCAGGCCCTAACATCGCTGGAAGAGTGGGCGAACTCATGGCTGGTCAAAATAAACGAGGAGAAAACCACATGTACAATATTCTCGCTTTCAATCAAACCCCAAAATAACAAATTAAGTCTAAATGGCAAATTCCTGTAGCCAAACGACAACCCAAACTATCTGGGAGTCACATTTGATCGGCGCATGACATGGAAAAGTCAGATCGAGAGAAATCGAATGAGAGCCAGAGAAAGAATGGCAATCATGAGGAAACTTGCTGGCACAAGCTGGGGAGCAGACGAAAGTATACTAAAGAAACTGTACACTGGAAGAGTGAGACCAGTTGTCGAGTATGGCATTGCAGCATGGACAACAGCAGCAAAGGCGAACTTCGATAAAGTTAGCAAACTTCAAAGCCAAGCCATGAGAGTTATAACAGGAGGCATGAAGTCAACGCCAATTGTAGAACTTGAAAAGATTACAAAACTGCAATCCATGACCGATAGAAGAGACTGCAGAGCCCAGCTGCAGTCAGAGAAACTCCGAAGACTGACTGACCATCCAATGCACCAGAGACTAAACAATTTGGGAAATTTAAGCGGAGAAACTTTGCAGAAATAGCCAAAGCAAAGATGCACGAAGATCCCATAAACGCACTAACAACACTAAAGCCCATCACTACTGTACGAAAACCTACCTGGAGGCAGGATATATTTCCAGAGGTGGTAGAAAATATAACAGGTATTGGAAACAAAAACTGCCAGACTGAAAAAGAAAGGAGAGATACTACCCTAAGCTTTATATCGAAAAACTACCCAAGCATGGACTGGACCCATGCATACACCGACGGTTCTGTAAGAAACATTACACAGAACGGAGGGGCAGGAGCATTCCTGAACCTACCAAATGGCAGAAAAATAACACTGTCATTCGCTACTGGTAAGTACACAAGCAATTTCAGAGCGGAGGCAGAGGCACTGAGGGCAGCAGTGGAAGAAATGGTGACATATAAAGAAAATGAAAGCCATACAGTCCTGCTTACAGATGCTCTGGCCGTAGTCACAGCGCTAAAAAGCCAGAAAAACACTGAGCTTAATGACTTAAGAGCAGTACTCTGTCAACTATGCCTGCAGTCCGCACCAAAAAAGGGTAGTGGTACAGTGGGTCCCATCACACTGCAACATCCAAGGCAACGAGGAGGCAGACAGACTGGCAAAAGAAGGTGCAAGACTACCACAAACAGATACTAGTATGACGTACGAAGAGGCAAAACGGCTTATTAAAGCCAGATACGTGACCAAATGGGAAACTGAACATACTGGTTACACCAAAAACGATGCCTATTACCAGTTGAACAGAAGAGAGCAGGTCGTTGTCTTCAGACTTCGCACTGGCCACAATAGACTGAGGTACCACCTATTCAACAAATTGAAGATAGGTGGTACCGACGAATGTCCGTGTGGTACCGGGAAAATGACCGCTGAGCATCTGCTGCAGAACTGCCCGACATACGAGGATCAGAGAGAGCAGATGTGGCCATCACCAGTGGAACCACAAGACAAGCTCTATGGCAGTGTCAACAGCCTCGGGATGACCGCCGCTTTTTTCGAAAAAATAATGGTTACTGTCTGACTGCGTACGATGAAGAAGAAGAATACGAATTTTGCCCGGGCAGCGGCCATTAAGCCTAATCTTTTCCATTTCCAACTGCCGAGGGATTTTTAACGTGCGCGACACTGTACACGGGCGTCCGATCTCTACTACCCAGAGATACGGGGAAATTCCAAAAAGTCCACTTGAAAAAATTCGTTCTGCGCCGTGATTTGAACCCAAGACCTCCAGCGCTCGAGACCACTCAGTCCCCTGTTGTGTTAAGAGCGTTACATCTTATAGTATTCTTGAAAAGCGTTTAAATCTCACTAATAAATTAATAAGACATGAGTGCGTCTCCCTGGTATTATCAATAGATATTTCATGTTTCAAGGTTTAGGGGGTAAATGTTTATACAAACTGTGGATTACTATAATGAAGTCTTCAACAGCTTCGCAAAGCCCAACTCCACACTCTTGAGTGGAATGCCCAGAGAGGACGCTGACGAATATGGGAAGGCTCCTCAACATGGAGAACAACATAAAACCTGAGATCGCCAGACGGAAACGGGCGGGCTGGGCGGCGTTCAACTCCATCATGACAGCAACAGACACCACAAAGGACACCAGACTACATGCGGACCACCAGACTACATGCGGACATCTCCGACTCTATAGTCCTGCCAGCGCTCTGCTACTGTAGCGAAACTTGGTCTCTAGCCAAAGAAGCAGAGAACCAACTGAGAACAGCTCACGCTTCTCTTGAAAGACGTCTCGTGGACATAACTCTCAGACAGTAGCGGCAGAGCGAACTACACAATAGCAACATCCGGAGAATGTCACACATCAAGGATGTCCTACCATTCGAAACACCGCTGGGCTGGTCATATACCCAGAAGACAAGATTCAAGATGGAGTACAATAACCACCACGTGGTACCCGCACGACAAGAAGAGACCTCGGGGAAGGCCCCCAACTCGCTGGCGAGATTCACTAGAAAAATACAACATTCACGACCCCACAACAGACATACTACTATCACACTGGCCGACAAGCGCCCGTGACAGAAACGAATGGATCCTGATTTGGGACCTGCTCAAGAGTGACCACCCTTGACGAAGAATGGGTCAAACTAAGAAGTCTTCAACACTTCATCCCCACAGCACTATTCACTATGTCCATATCCTTAGTATATCGTTTACTGAACAAAGAAACAAAGTTTGTTCATTACGTAGCCCGTATCTCCAACTCAAAAGCCCACCCAGGTCTTAGTGTATAACAGGCACAAGAATAGCACCACTGACGGACAGAGAGCATGTCGTAAGAGGCGACTAACTGTGTGAGGAGAAACTCGAAAAATTGGCTTTTATATTGATCTCGGTGTCGGTTTCACTCCTCCCGTCTCCCCAAATCAATTTGTTTCTGGATCCGCCTCTGGAAGTGGTGGGTCTGGCCTCTTATCTGAAGTGGCAGGTATTACGTGGTGTTGTCGGTATGCAGGTGAAACAAGGAAGGTGAGTAATAGGGAGGGAGTGTGCAAGCGGGGGGGGGGGGGAGGAGCTGGATGTCAGGAGGGTGGGTGTATAAGGTAGTGAGGAGGCGGTGTGAGTAAGAGGTTGAGAGCGAAGGTGGTAGAGAGGAGGAGGTAGGGAGGAGGTGGGTGGTGGAAGAGACGTGATGGAAGTTAGGTGGTAGAGAGGAGGTGGTAGGGAGGTGGTGGTAGGGAGGTGGTGGTAGGGAGTAGGTGGTGTGAGTAAGAGGGTGAGAGGGAAGGTGGTAGAGAGGAGGAGGAGGTAGGGAGGTGGTGGTAGGGAGGAGGTGGTGTGAGTAAGAGGGTGAGAGGGAAGGTGGTAGAGAGGAGGAGGAGGTAGGGAGGTGGTGGTAGGGAGGAGGTGGTAGGGAGGAGGTGGTGTGAGTAAGAGGGTGAGAGGGAAGGTGGTAGGGAGGAGGTGGAGGTAGGGAGGTGGTGGTAGGGAGGAGGTGGTGTGAGTAAGAGGTTGAGAGGGAAGGTGGTAGGGAGGTGGTGGTATGTAAGAGGTGGTAGGGAGGTGGTGGTATGTAAGAGGTGGTAGGTAGGAGGTGGTATGTAAGAGGTGGTAGGGAGGTGGTGGTATGTAAGAGGTGGTAGGGAGGTGGTGGTATGTAAGAGGTGGTAGGGAGGTGGTGGTATGTAAGAGTTGGTAAGGAGGTGGTGGTATGTAAGAGGTGGTAGGGAGGTGATGGTATCTAAGAGGTGGTAGGGAGGTGGTGGTATGTAAGAGGTGGTAGGGAGGTGGTGGTACGTAAGAGGTGGTAGGGAGGTGGTGGTATGTAAGAGGTGGTAGGGAGGTGGTGGTATGTAAGAAGTGGTAGGGAGGTGGTGGTATGTAAGAGGTGGTAGGGAGGAGGTGGTAGGGAGGAGGTGGTATGTAAGAGGTGGTAGGGAGGTGGTGGTATGTAAGAGGTGGTAGGGAGGTGGTGGTATGTAAGAGGTGGTAGGGAGGTGGTGGTATGTAAGAGGTGGTAGGGAGGCGGTGGTATATAAGAGGTGGTAGGGAGGAGGTGGTAGGTAGGAGGTGGTATGTAAGAGGTGGTAGGGAGGTGGTGGTATGTAAGAGGTGGTAGGGAGGAGGTGGTAGGTAGGAGGTGGTATGTAAGAGGTGGTAGGGAGGTGGTGGTATGTAAGAGGTGGTAGGGAGGTGGTGGTATGTAAGAGATGGTAGGGAGGTGGTGGTATGTAATAGGTGGTAGGGAGGTGGTGGTAGGGAGGTGGTGGTAGGGAGGTGGTGGTATGTAAGAGGTGGTAGGGAGGTGGTGGTAGGGAGGAGGTGGTAGGGAGGAGGTGGTATGTAAGAGGTGGTAGGGAGGTGGTGGTATGTAAGAGGTGGTAGGGAGGTGGTGGTATGTAAGAGGTGGTAGGGAGGTGGTGGTAGGGAGGTGGTGGTATGTAAGAGGTGGTAGGGAGGAGGTGGTAGGGAGGAGGTGGTAGGGAAGAGGGTGGATTTGAAAGATAGTGAGGAGGCGGTGTGAGTAAGAGGTTGAAGAGTATGCGGAATCGAGGAAGGTGGTTGTAGTGTTGAGGAGGTAGATAGGATGTGGTTGGGAGGAGGTAGTGGGGAGAAGGTATTGTGAAGGTGGTATTGTGACTGTGGTATTATGACTGTGGTATTATGACTGTGGTATTATGACTGTGGTATTATGACTGTGGTATTATGACTGTGGTATTATGACTGTGGTATTATGACTGTGGTATTGTGACTGGTATTATGACTGTGGTATTATGACTGTGGTATTATGACTGTGGTATTGTGACTGTGGTATTATGACTGTGGTATTATGACTGTGGTATTATGACTGTGGTATTGTGACTGTGGTATTATGACTGTGGTATTGTGACTGTGGTATTATGACTGTGGTATTATGACTGTGGTATTGACGATCATGTGAGAAAGTGGTAGTCAGGAGATGGAAGGGTTAATGTGTGAGTATGACGTCATAGAGGTGGTAGGAGGGTGAATGTGTGATGAAGAGGTTGTGGAGGAGGTCACGTTACCATCAGAGAGGAAGTGTGAGGATAAATGAAGGGATGAATGTTAGGCAATTAACGATGTAGAAAGGTCTCTTTGGAGACGATAAGAAATCTGATGTGAACAAGCCAATTGTAACATTAACACTTTACAGACCAGCTACGAAGCGTGTTCAAATGAAACCGACCCTAACTGCACCAAGTAGACATACGTACGACACGCATGATGACTTCACTTCTGGTGTAAACAGCACATACCAACCATCAAGTTTGCAAACTTTCGTTATCCTCCGAATCATAATTTCCATGAAGACCGTTGAAAACATGGCGGTGTGATACAGAATCCGTCCAGAGTTGATCAGCGAGCGGTGATACGGTTTCTAAAAGGTGAGGTGTCCGCCTCAGGTGGGCGTTCAGTCGTCCCGAGGTAAGGTGTCCGCCGCAGGTGGGCGTTCAGTGGTCCAGAGGTAAGGTGTCCGCCTCTGGTGGGCGTTCAGTGGTACAAAGGTAAGACGTCCGCCTGGGGTGGGCGTTCAGTGGTCCCGAGGTAAGGTGTCCGCCTCGGGTGGGCGTTCAATGGACCAGAGGTAAGGTGTCCGCCTCGGGTGGGCGTTCAGTCGTCCCGAGGTAAGGTGTCTGCCTCGGTTGCCGGGGGTTGCGGGTTCGAATCACGGTGGAAATTTTTTTCATGTGTATCTTCTGGTAAAAATTCACCTGATCCCTGGGTAGTGAGATCAGACCCCCGTGTCCAGTGTCGAGTACGTTAAAAATCCCTTGGCAGTTATAAATCGAAAACAGCAGGCTTAACGGTCGCTGCCCGGACACAATTGAAAATTCAAGTTAAATAAAAATCTACCCAAATGATTTGTACCTATCCCCGGGCCTAATAAGCCGTAGGAAGTTAATACACCTGTTAACAGATATTAACATGCCTGTTTGAACACCGAGATTCCAAGTCGATCAAAATCGTAAATAGACAAGCCTAACATTAATTGAAACCGCGATGCACGACGTGGATAGAGTACAGTGGCAACAGACCTTTTTGCGTACTGTACTGAGATGTGAGTGATATCCCTACGGCCACCTATGTAACGGACAGGCGAGACGAGAGACACTTGTAACCGACAGATATACTTACGTGAAAATGGTCAGTGTGTTCTAACCAAATGATGTTCGTTTTAGACCAAATTCAATTCAACCTTCAGCTGGTTTGGTCAGAAATTACTCCAGTTTTGAAGAAATGCGTTTCAGCTTTGATCTTCACTGTTACTAAATTGTATCTAAACTAATATGCCAGTTTGTCATTCCGCTAGTCAAATTAGTTACCACTTTCCAATTGACTACAGCTTTTGTCGTGTATCTGGTCAACTGTAAGAATAAATGATAAAGTAAAAAGGGAAGACTACTTCCGACTATCAGATTGGATCATATTGCATACATTTCAATACTACTATTCGCGAATGAGTTCACTTGAAACAAAAAATATCAAGGGTTGCTGGACGGCAGTTGAAAATCGCGAATGTCCGTATTTAACAAACAAGCAAACAATATACCTTCTAAAGAGACTTGACCTCAAGTACCTTGGGCGGTTCATATTGAAAATGGAAGGATTGGTTGAGAAAGTGCAGTTATTCGAGGGACAATCATTAAATAACAGCAATGTTCATATAAATGGAAATGAAAGAGTATATACAACGTAAAATCGTATTTCAAGATAGAAACTGCCTTTATATAAACAAATACTGCATGTAGGGGATTGTGATAATCAGGCAGAAGGTGCATGCGCAATGTATCGTAACATATGGCGGTCACACTGTTGACTTGCAGCGTGAGCAACGAGGTATTTATTCGTTTATTGTGTGTGAAACCTTCTGAAATCTACAAATGAATGGAGACAGTTGTTTGTGTCAAACGAGAATGATTTCAAAACGGAAAACAAAAAACATTAATGAACGTGGGAGACCAGCAAGCGTGGTAACTGCCACAGTTGAAACAGCACTTCGACCAGTTAGTCCGTGGCAACAGGCGAGTGGCAATTGACGAAATAAGGGTAGATTTCAATACGAGGCAAACCAATGCGCACAAAACTTTCCATAATTACATGGGATATTTTTGTTACTTGCGTTTGTCTTATTTCTCTATTCCCAAAAGCGGTGTGCGTTACACTGTGGTTTTTATTTTGCGCCTGTGCATCCGACTTCAGCAAGTATTTTATGTAAGGGTCTGCTTCATCCTGCATTTTCTAAGGTTTTGCTTCCCTGGGGTAACGTCTGATGCTGTAATGAGGATCGAACCCAGCACCTTCTGGTTGTGAGCCTGTCACTTAACCACTAGCCAACACTGCCCTCCTGCATCGGATAAATGAAAATGTAGCAGATGGGCCCAGATGCACCTGACAACGAAGTAATTGAGACAGTGTTAAAGGCCGCACCAAAAGACTTTCTAGAAGGCATCCACAAGCTAGTGGACAGGTGGACAAAGTGTGCTGCTAAGCACAGAAACTATTTTGATAAATAACACAAAATTTCTGGTCGCGCGCTCTTGTAAAAAATGTTAAAATAAAATTGATGTTACTTAATAAATGTCCTTCGTATAATAAAACACATCCATATGATATCCACTGTTACCACTACATACACAACAGCGGCACTTATCGTGCCTAAACATTAACTGATTAACAATACACGCAGACTAACTATGCTAGACATGGTCACGGCAAAGGCCGCGGTCCATCGTAGACGATGATAGCATAATTAATTTTGCTAGCGTAATTTTTATTAAAGATTAACTGCGCTACTTCTTATCCTCACTCTCTCGTCTCGGGCCACCCGACCCCAGTGGCAAGTCAAGGACAAGACGACTAGGGGGCGACTACGAGATGCAGGGGACTCCGCATCAAGCACGCGTGAAAAAAACAGCGGAGTCGGGAGTCGAACCCACACCACCTGATCACAAGGCCAACGGCTTAACCACTTCGCCACGGAATCCCCGGACATGGTGACTCTCCAAAGAATAGAAAAGGCATGCGCGTGTGAAATTAAATACCTAATGAATGGTATCCACAAGAAAGATTGTGAAATTAATAACGTCTGAAATATTGAGACTGTTTACTGATCTGATTGCAGACACGACGTAAAATAATATGGTTTGTTGTTTCTAGGAGAATGAAACCTGGCCAACCATTATTGGCTGGGTTATGATGTTAGAAGATATAGAGAAGATCAGAACAGCCCTGCACTGCAAAAACTCTACAAACAGCCCACAAGAACCGCAAACATATAAGCTTGGATGAACAGACGGGTTATGGTAAAAACAGGGATGGAGGTTTACAGACATTTAGCAAGCCCAAATAAAAATGACAATTTGCTTAAGGAAGGATCGGGCCACAATTTTCTGGTCATCATTATCATGTTGCATGTCCTTTGTAGAACGTGGCTCCCATCACAGTCTGTCTGAAAGAAACTCGTTCCCTTGCCAAAACTACAGCCTCCACCAGTTATACTCAGGCATTCCTGGATATCTTGGTGCCATCGTCTTCTTGGTCTATCCCTTCCTCTTTTGCCTGGCACCATACCTTCCATCACTGTTCTCTCAAGACCGTTGTGTCTCTTGACGTGACAAAAGTATTTGCATTTTCTAGCTAAAATGGAATTGATAAACCAGTTCTCCTCTATGCTCAACTCTTGCCGAATGTCTACATTTGTTTTTTTTCTCTGTCCAGGGTATTTTGAAGATCTTTCTGTAACATTTTGGCTCGAAGGATTCGATTCTTTGTCTAGAAGTAATCGTCCATGATTGGCAGACATAAGCTGCCACAGGAAAAACACAGGCTCTCAAGACTTTTACTTTTTGGTTTAAAACTCAATACAGCTTAAATAGCAAGGACCTGAACAGAATCAATCCATCCACGACACACTCTTTGGTGTCAGATGTGTGCACACCCATACAAAACCACTGACCATCATATCTTTGATTGCTCAGGGTTCAATGATGTTAGGAAGAAGCTAATCTTCCTATTCCAGATAATTGTAACACTTTGTATGGCGCTAATCAACAAATAACATGCACGAAAAGATACCATTACATGGTATTGGGACAAAGGACGAGAGCCCAGATGCTGCTGGATCCGTAACAACAAATAGGGCACAGTTGTGGGGATCTGAGGTTATGGGTGTTGTGGAAAGACTGTATAAACAGACTGGCTCAGAAGGGATCAAGTCAAGAACAACAAATCAAATGCCAGTACAAGCAAGTACCACATAAAGTATGGTTCTAATCAAGAACAAAGAAAACGGAAAAACCCAACATACAATTTGTGAACAAATCCAGCAATGGGCATACACTTTGTGAAGCACAAAGCAATGCACACACAATTTGTGAAGAACAAAGCAATGGACACACAATTTGTGATGAAAACAAATTCAGCATGAACGTACATTTTGTGGAGAGCAAATCTCGGAATGTACATACACTTTGTGAAGACGAAATACAAGGCGTGTTCAAATGAAACCGGACCAAACTGTGACGTGAGTTAACAAAAGATCTCCTGAGACCAGGTCAGGCCCATATTGTTGCGTTAACTCACGACCTTCTTTAACCATCGTTGACCAGTTCTTCACTGTTGTCTTCCACACAACATTGTCACCATACACTGCCTGCATTCTGCAATGAATGTCAGCTGGTTGCCACCCTTCAGCTGTCAGAAACCGAATCACCGCTCGCTGATCAACTTTGGACGGATTCTGTATCACACCCTCCATGTTTTCAACGGTCTGCTGAGGTAACTATGAGTCGGAGGATAATGAAATTTTGCAAACTTGACGGTTGGTACGTGCTGTTTACACAAGAAGTGACGTCATCGTGTGCATCGTACATATGTTCACTTGTTGCAGTTTGGTCTAGTTTTATTTGAACACGCCTCGTACATACACTTTGTGAAGACGAAATACAATGCCACTATTAGATAGTACTGTCTACAAAAGGATTCTAACTGAGAAGTACACATCCTGGTAATCAACAAAATACAGCATGAATATGCAATTTGTGGAACACAAATCCTGCAACTCAATATACTTTGTGAAGATAAGATACAGTGTCACTACAATATAGTATTACCTAAACTAGGGACCTAGCCATGAACTATTAAACATGGAAAATCTGAATCCAGGATGCACATACACTTTGTGAAGAAAACAAATCCAGCAGATTGATCATACAATTTGTGAAGAAACCAAATCCAGCATTCATATACACTTTGTGAAGTACAAGCTAGAAATGAACATACAATTTATGAAGAAGACAAATCCAACATTAGCATACAATTTGTGAAGAACAGACGAGAATTTATATACAATTTGTGAAGAATAGACCAGCATAAACATACAATTTGTGAAGAAAACAAAAACAAACATTTGTGAAGTCCACTTTGCGAAGAACAGACCAGCATACGAACATACAATTTGTAAAGAACAGACCAGCATACGAACATACAATTTGTAAAGAACAGACCAGCATACAAACAAACAATTTGTAAAGAACAGACCAGCATATAAACATACAATTTGTAAAGAACAGACCAGCATACGAACATTCAATTTGTAAAGAACAGACCAGCATACGAACATACAATTTGTAAAGAACAGACCAGCATATGAACATACAATTTGTAAAGAACAGACCAGCATACGGACATACAATTTGTAAAGAACAGACCAGCATAAACATACACTTTGTGAAGAAACAAATAAAGCATAAACAAACACTTTATGAAGAAAACAAATCCAGCATAAACATACACTTTATGAAGAAAACAAATCCAGCATGAACATATTAAGGGGAACAAAACAGATTTATCATACACTTTGTGTGCGAAGTCCACTTTGTGAAGAACAGACCAGCATGAACATATACTTTGTGAAGAATAAACCAGCAATGAACATACAATATGTTAAGAACTAGTCAGCATGAACATACACTAGGTGAAGAAAGCAAATCCAGCATGAACATACATTTTGTGATGAAAACAAATCCTGCATGAACATACACTTTGTGGAGAAAACAAATCCAGCATGAACATATAATTTGTGAAAAAAAACAAATCCAGCAGATGGATCATACAATTTGTGAAGAACAAACCAGCATGAACATACACTTTGTGAAGAACAAACCAGCATGAACATACACTTTGTGAACAACAAACCAGCATGAACATACACTTTGTGAAGAACAAACCAGCATGAACATACACTTTGTGAAGAACAAACCAGCAATGAACATACACTTTGTGAAGAAAACAAATCCAGCATGAACATAGAATTTGTAACGAACATAGCCAATTCCACTTCAAGGAATTAACAACGCAGTGGAATTCTGAGAAGCACAGAATTCTAGGAAAATCAAAATCCTGCAATGAACATATAATTTGTGAAAAACAAACAAAGAACATACAATTTGTGAAGACGAAATCCACTACTGGCAAATACCACTAAAGTGAAATTTTAACCAATAATTAACAAACCAGGAAAGCTAGCAAGCGGATACATTTTGTGAAAACACACCCAATGTTTCTAACTTCATCAACGATGTACTGTCTTAAGTAAGGTTCTAACTAGGAAAACAGAGAAAATCAAAAATCCAGAAAACACATACAGTTTGTAAAAGCACAAAAGCGTTTCTATGATCCCCTCCGCTTTAAGTGGTCCAGGTTCTTGTGGCAACAGGCGATGACAGAACTAGCTAGTTGACTCAGAAGCGATCAAACGCCGCGGGGTAAAGATTCCCTCATCACCGGCTTGTATAAAGTCTATTGGCCCGGGTGTGCTTGCGTGACTCTCTCGTCCCGGCTTGGGCATTGGGCGGTGTCAGGGACAAAAATCGATCACCGCTGGCAGTGGGAATAATAGGCAGACAAAAGCAAATACAACGGCTGCAGGAAGAAAGAGGGGAAACAACAAAAAATATGGGAGATAAAAATGAATAATTTCCAGGCATTACATTGTAATTTTCCAGGCGGGTGTGGCGAATGTGAACGTCCGAATTGAGGAGCTGTAATGAGGACTGGTCTCAACGCGAAGAGATCGGGTGTGTTCCCGTGTAGTTGTGGCACGTTCTAGTTCACGTAGTTATAAATGGATCCCGCACTTTCAGTTGGGGAAGAAGCCACGGCAGAGAGTAAGAAGGCTGGTCACGGATCCTAAAGGCTGATAAATCCAATATCAAATGTTGAAGACTTTATGCGTGATGTCAGTGTATGTGGCGACGCACTACACTTTCACTCTGATGTCAGTGTCTGTTTGGGACTGGACTGTACACTTGCACTCTATTGTCAGTGTGAGTGTCAGTGAAAAAAACACCAACTCCCCACCTAACAGTAGACAAAATAGAACACACACCCCGCACAGATAAAATAATATCTTCCCCCCCCCCCGGATAAAATAACACACCCCCTCCCTCCACCAACAGACAATATAACACATCCAACTCCCCACCAAACACAAAATAAGATAACGCCTGCTCCACCACCCCCCAACAGACAAAATAACACCAATTCCCCACCAAACAGTAGACAAAATAACACCACGCCCCCCCCCCCCCCCAACAGACACGTTAACACCTTATACAGATACTCTCGCCTTTGTAAATTAAATGACTCAGGTGACGTGTCAGCTACCATGTCCCTCCAGACTTCTTAAATGCCTTCTGCAATTTCTCAATTTAGTTGACTGGTAGGTAACTGGTCAACATCTTCTCTGGAGAAAGTCTTACAAATAGCAAGATGGGGCAAGATACGCAATAAGACAATGTCTCGTAGCCAAGTTCCTGCAGACTTGAGTGTAGCACAATATCTCGTAGCCAAGTTCCTGCAGACTTGAGTGTAGCACGATATCTCGTAGCCAAGTTCATGCAGACTTGAGTGTAGCACAATATCTCGTAGCCAAGTTCCTGCAGACTTGAGTGTAGCACAATATCTCGTAGCCAAGTTCCTGCAGACTTCAGTGGAGCAATCTCGTCTTTGATGTTTTCGCCATTTCTGCTGAGCGAAGAAAGGCTGCCACTCAGGCATGTGAAGAAATAGGCCCGAAGAACGTACCTAAGTCAAGTCAGCTGGGGTTACAACACGAGACAGCCTATGGACTAGACTGGAGCTAGGCCAAGAGGAAGATCGTGGATAGGAAAGGCTGGCGCCATTAATGACTAACCTCTACACCACAGAGTAGAAGAGGTGCGACTAAGTTCGTCAGGTTTTTAAATAAAAACCTTATTACCCTTCGATAGCCATGATGGCCTCGCATCGAGAGTTTTGTCTTAATAATGTGATGTGCGCTGTATTTAGATTATTGTGAGGCAGTAAATGCTGTGGTCGCCAATCTCACTCTTATCTCGAGTTACCTTGGATCAGTGGAAAGCATATTGGCCGAAACGACTAGAGGTAACTCGGGATGCAGGCATTCTGGTATTACTTCCCGTGAGACCAGAGGTGGCTTGAAACTTGCGGGTGTAAACAAGACAAAATAAGTAAAACACAGGAAGAAGAAAAAGGAGATTATGAAAGAGAAAAAAAATGAAAAAAAATGCTAAAAGATTAATATCTGTTCCTACAAAAGACTGAATAGGAAATAAAATGGGAAATAAAAGAGAGCAATACAACAACAAACAATACCAAAAGGACAACAACAAAAACAGAAGATAGAGAAACAGCAGAGAAAAATGAAACAAGAAAAGGAGGAAGATGAAGAAGTACGTACAAGTCGATAAAATGACAATATAAGTCTTCCTGTTCGTTGTTCGTTCTGGAAAAGACAAGTCATATTGTGGAAGGAGAAGAGGCTCACCCTGGGGGCCACTCTTCCCCTTCTCTCTCTTCTCACCTCGCTCTGTTTCATTTGACTCTGTCCTACAGTCACACCCTTGCACAACTTTCACACGCGCTCTCATGGTGAGGCCCTTCCATAGCACTTTGGTTGGGCTAGCTTCTGAGGGCGCACAAACCTAGCATAGGTACATACAGATGCACACATGCATTCAAGCACTGGTTTATGCGTCCTGATATCGCCCAATTGACTACGGTCTGGGGTGGAAAATGGCGCGCCTCCGCCAGTAGAAACTAGTGAGGCAAACATCTAGGCAAAAAAAAAAAAAAAAAAGTCATATTGTGATGTTAGTCATACAGTGGATCCCATAAGCCTGCAATATTGAAGGCAATGAAGCTGCAGACAAACTAGCAAAGTGTGGAGGGGCATCCCCAGAAACAGACCTGAGTCCAAGACCATAATTAAAGCCAACTTCAGGGTAAAATGGGCTTATCGACACGACGACTTCCGAAAAGAAGACAGCTACTATAACTTAACTAGAGAAGAGCAAGTCATCTTCAAACTGAGCATAACAGACTCTAGGGTCATCTTTACAACAAAATGAGGATTGGGACAGATGACAGGTGCAGATGTGGGGAGCATATCGTGACCGTGGAACACATCCCACAAAGCTGCACGCTCACGCAGGAAAAGAGATAACAATTCTGGCCTCGCGAGACAGATATGAGACAAAAACTGTATGGAGATGAAACAGCCTTACAAACAACGGCGTCTTCTGTAAGAGAAACCGGAACCTTGATCTGAGGATGTAAGAGAAACCGGGACCTTGATCTGAGGATGTAAGAGAAACCGGAACCTTGATCTGAGGATGTAAGAGAAACCGGCATCTTGATCTCATGATGAACGCAGAAGAAGAAGAGGACGCTGGCTGAAGTCCGCTCATGTCAAGTGCTGCATCTTTGGTCCGTCAATAGAAGAAGTGTAGAAAGTAAATAACAAAACAACTTCTTATGTCTGTGTATTATTAGTTGTCCATCGTAAGCGATGCTGGCGACATCAACAGCTGGTTTTGTTTGATAATGTAACTTGCACTGCATTTGGATTATAGTGAGAAAGAAACTGAGCTTGGCATCTACCTCACTCTCTGGTCCAGAGCTACATTGGACTAGTGGCAAGACATTAGTCAAGACGACTCGAGGCAACTCAGGATCGTCCCCCGTTTCTGTTCATCGCTTTGGGGGGCGAGTGCCTGACCTCTCGACCACAGCAAACTCTGCAGATAATCAGTGTTACATTCCAGTCGAGTAGTTTCGTCCAAAAGTGACCAGCGGACGATTTGGGATGTTCATGCCCACCGAAATCACCTCTGCGCTGTCATGTTGGCGATGAAGGGGTCTGGGCTGATTGATTTGGGGGCTGTCATTGGCCAGCTCTTTCCTGATCAGAGGGCCAGCACTGATCAGAGACGATGGTTTCACTGGTTCTGCCAGGCTGCATGCAACTCCATCTGTCTCAACCCTATGCTGTCTTGGTCTATGTCTTAGTTGACCAAGTTCTTTACTTGCAAATTCGCTGTCCTCTGAGATGTGTAGATACTAGTAACATGACTCACAGAGTAAAATATGGAGCTTGAGAGTTGAGATCTGCCAGATAGAGCTTCAAATAGAGAGATTGATATCTGCCAGATAGTTTCAGATAGAGAGATTAAGATCTACAAGATGGAGCATCAGATAGAGAGATTAAAATCTGCAAGATGGAGCTTCAAATAGAGAGATTAAGATCTACAAGATGGAGCATCAGATAGAGAGATTAAGATCTACAAGATGGAGCTTCAAATAGAGAGATTAAGATCTACAAGATGGAGCTTCAAATAGAGAGATTAAGATCTACAAGATGGAGCTTCAAATAGAGAGATTAAGATCTACAAGATGGAGCTTCAAATAGAGAGATTAAGATCTACAAGATGGAGCTTCAAATAGAGAGATTAAGATCTACAAGATGGAGCTTCAAATAGAGAGATTAAGATCTACAAGATGGAGCTTCAAATAGTGAGATTGAGATCAGGTGCCAAAAAGCAAACGCGATTGCATAGCAGCTGTCACCATTATAGAAACACCCTAACATAAACATGTCTACAAAAAGACTGCTAATCAACAGTATATTCATGCCAACTCTCTGTTACCAGCGCCAAACATGGACATTTATCACTTTAGAGAGAAAGATCACAACATGTGAGATGAGATGCCTCCAGAAAACAATCAACGTAACTAGGAGAGACAGAATGCGCAATGAAGATGTGAGAAGGATAGTTGAAGCAAACCCTGCTCGAAATATATTAACGAATCGAAGATCAATTGGTTCAGCCACCTAACGAGAATGCATCCTGACCAACTACCCCTGCGCGTCTATAAAGCACGACGTCCTGGTTTTCCCAACCGTGGAAGACCGAGAACTAGATGGATAGGAAATGTTGTGGATATTCTAAATCGTCATGGGATGACGACCAATTCAGTGGCACGTCTAGCCCTGGACCGAAACCTACGACGCCTCACGGCACAAGTGGATGGTGATAGTAGTATTTGTGAGTGAACAAAGAAATAGCCTGGCGGGCAGGCGCGCGCGGACGCATGCAGCAGGAGCCAGCCAACACGTGATCATCGCTACTACTACTGATTTCATTATCGATTTGAGAGTGCCAGAGCTCACATGAATGTAGAAGGATCTATTTTTGGCCAACCCTTCCCACGCGCGCACTAACACATTCACTCAAACATCATACTCATCAAACACACTGGTTTACACATTTACGCACACACTCACTCACGTACATACATATATACGCACAAACATTCACTCCCATACATTCACACACTGCTTGAAACATACATACACTCTTCACACATAAACAAATTCATGTATACCCACACACACTCCCAAATATCGTTTGTAACTCAAGTGAACTCCAATCCAAGAATAGTCTGTCGCTCTTTCCAGCAAACACCAACACCCCAGGATAGAAGAGCAGCGACTAAGTACAGCAAGATATCATTCATTCCTTCTATAAAACAAAGAAATATTACATTAAAATGAAGAGGAGAAACAGTAAAATAACATGAGAAGAAATAAAAAGAAAGGATCACCACGAACAAAGGAAAAAGAGAATAAACACAAATAATTTAAAGACGTGTTGGTTGTTTGTTTTTTGCGTTGCCCATATTTCTCTATTTCTCAAGACGGTGTGCTTGCACTAGGTTGTTATTTTGCACCTGTTGACAAAAATGGTGACTGCTCGAAAGAAATCAGAAGAAGACTAGCTATGGCAATGCAGAGACTGAACAGCCTGAAGAAATGGGCAGAGCACCAACAAAAAGATAAAAGTAAAAGTTTTGATAGCCTGTGATTTTCCTGTGGCAGCTTATGGCTGCGAATCATGGACAATTACCAAAACTTCCAGACAGAGAATAGAATCCTTCGAGTCAAAATGTTACAGAAAGATACACTAGACAGAGATATAGACAAATGTAGACATTCGGCAAGAGTTTTGGCTAGAAAATGTAAATACTTTGGTCACATCAAGAGACACAACGGTCTCGAGAGACCGGTGATGGAAGGTATGGCGCCAGGCAAAAGAGGAAGGGGTAGACCAAGAAGACGATGGCACCAAGATATCCAGGAATGCCTGGGTATGACTGTGGCGGAGGCTGGAGTTTTGGCAAGGGAACGAGTTTCTTTCAGACAGACTGTGATGGGAGCGACGTTCTACAAAGGACATGCTACATGATGATGAGAGTAAGTCATCGTCTTCAGGCTGAGATCTGGGCATAACAGACTCAAGGGTCATCTTTACAACAAAATGAGGATTGGTACAGATAACAGGTGCTCTTGACAATAGACCACATCCTACAAAGCTGCACACTGACTGAGTAAGAGAGAGAACAATACTGGCCTCTCGAGACATTAAACAAAAGCTGTATGGGGATAAAACAGCATTACAAACAACGGTGGTCTTCGCAAGAGAAGCTGGGAATGTGATCTGAGTATGAATGAAAGAAGAAGAAGGAGGAGCAGGAGGAGAGGAAGGAGGAGGAGCAGATGAAGAAAGAGGAGAAGAAGGAGAGAAGAGGAGAAGGCGGCGAGAAGAGGAGAATAAAGAACCAAAAAAAAGAAGAAAATCAGAAAAAGAAGAACAAAACTAAGAAGAAGTCGTCCAAGAAGAAAAAGAAGAAGAAGAAAAAGAAGAAGAAAAGAAGAAGATCTGGAAGTAGAAGAAAAAGAAGAACAAGAACAAGAAGAAGAAGAAGATCTAGAAGTAGAAGAAGTAGAAGAACAATAAGAAGAAGAACAACAAAAGAGGAAGACGAAGATATAGAAGTAGAAAAAGAAGAAGAATAAGAAGAAGAACAACAAAAGAGGAAGAAGAAGATCTAGAAGTAGAAGAAGAAGAAGAAGAAGAACAATAATAATACATACAAGAACATCAAGACGCGGTAACACATTAAACCAGTAATACAAACGAAGACCATCTTGACTAATCTAAGCTGGATTCTTCAGAACCACCGGTTCACACAGCATATTCTTCAAACCCCCCCCCCCCCCCCCACAACTCGCGTGACCGTAGATAACATGAAGTAAACGATTGAAGGGGCCGGGCCAGACACGCGACACACAGACCCCGCCAGGCGGGGGCCTCCAGGGGCCAGTTTCACGCAAACGTGGCTTTCAAAGTGGTTTCAGCCATGTCACGTGAACCGTCATACAAGAATCGGGCGGGAGAGATTTGTTGGGGTCTGGTATCGATTCTGCGCCACCCTCTTGCGCATGCTGGCACGCTACGCTTCTCTAAAATTAGATACACTGGCAGTAATGATTTATCGATTACTTCTGTAGACACCAGACCAAGGTTAGAGATAAGGAGTGATAAAGTCGGAGATAAGGAGCGCGGGGTTCGGTAATAAAGATAAGGTCGTCCACGATAAAGATTGAGGTGTCGGGGATATCATGTTCGTCCATCACACGTGATGCAGACCACTCTCTCTGTTCAGTCGTGTGGACAGTCTTTTCTCTGGTTGTGTCCGCTGAAACGAGTGACTTGCGCTGTGATTTGGATTAAAGTGAGTAAGAAACTGCGCCGTTTGTCAGTCTCACGTTCTGGTCCTGAGCTACCCTTGACCAGTGGCAAGATAATTATCGAGACGGCTGGATATAGTAAAGTATGCAGATTTTTCCTCAGAGTTTACTCCCGAAGCTTTTCCCGTAAACAGCTATCCCGCAAGGCAGCGGAGTGGGCGAATGACATCTAAAGTTGCGTATCGTGACTTCGCCATTATCGCAAGAGGTCGTAGGGACATTACTCTACCGGGCGACGTGTTCTAGTTCATTATAGTCACGTGTCTACATTTCACACACCAAAACCGACACTGTTTGCAGCTAGGTCGAAGAGTGCCAATCTCGTGAAGTTCAGCCGTGTGAACTAGACCCGTGAAATACGACACAAGTTTAAGCGAAGTTCCCAAGCAAATTGCCGATACCCATTCCAGGATAATCGGACGAAATAAAACTCACAACAACAAAAAAACAACTAATTATAAAGTCCAAATGGAAAATAACACGTTTCAGTGAATACAAATGAATGTTGTCGACTAATGTGAATTCCAGACAAATCCGTGGTCTGTGGGCATCCATAAGGAGCTAAAACATCAAAACAACGTACACCCACAGCCGGTTACGGCGCCATCTTTGCTGCACCTCTCGGGGGTATAAATCATCTGGTTCAGCAATACACAGCGTAGGGGGTGTTAATTGAGAGGCGAGTTCCTTGCCTTAGACGTTCAGCGATCCCAATATGCTGACTACATTAGCGGCAATGCTTATAGCCGCTTTTGGGGCATAGTCCATTGACAACCCTCCTCCAGCAAGTTCGGTCTTTGGCTGCATTTTCTGGCTGTCTCTAGTAGATGTCCAAAAACCAAAGCTCATATTCAGTCTTTCTCTCGATGTTTCTTATGCTTCCTATTACGCTGTAGATTCTTCTTGGTCGTTCGTTCTGAAACTCCCACTACCAAGCCCTGAAAAGGGATTTGCAAGTAGCAAGAATACGGAATGCGTTGCGTCGTGGTTTACAGCTTGACTGTGACAACTGCACCCTTCGGCCAGACACATCCTACTCCAGCATGGCATATTTTGGTACTGGTTTAGCTTTCTCTCTTCGATCACTTCTCCTATCCCAGTCTGCTCTGATGCCTTTTGTTATCCAGGATCACCGCGTGGGGGTGTAGACGGGTCTTGTCCTCTCTGAGTCGCTGTCCCTAATTCTAGCAGTCAGCTTTTGGTCGCTGACCGCTACAACTCAAAAACTGCTCAGCGTATATTCCATATATGGGCATGTCTGTGCGTTTGATTGTGATTTCCGTAGTATGTGTCCTATCCAACTACATTTCCTACATTTCATCTGTTGCTCCACTGGATGTCGTTGGCTGCTTTCCCATAGGTCTTCATTCCTCCCCATGGCATGCCAACCTAAACCCACCATACCCCATAGACATTTATTAACGAACAGCCGGAATTTCCACTGCACTGCATGTATCGTTCTCAAAATTTCTACTCTGTAAAAGAGTACTGACTTGACATTGGAGTTAACAATCTAATATTAGTATTGGTCGTTATTTTCTTCACTTGTTCACATCGGATTGGCTTGGTTCGTTCTCAATCTCCTGCTACCAAACCCTAAAAGGGCGTAATTACTAGAATGTGGTCCAGAGAACGGAATGCGTTGTGTCGTAGTTTACAGCTTGAATGCGATATTTGCACATTTCGGTCCAACACATCCGATTTCAGCAAGCATTTTTTGAGTACCGGGTTAGCATAACTTCTCCTTAGGCAGTCTGCCCGCCATGCTGCAGCCTGCCATCCAGGATCACCGCGTGGAGGTGTAGAAGGGTCTTGGCAGATCTGGTTCGCTGGCCCTGACGTTAGCAGTCAGCTATGGGTCGCTGACCGCTGCAGCTCATGCACTCCTCAGAATCTTGATCCCATTCGTTCAATTTGAGAATATGTAGCTAATATCTTCAAGAACTGCACGCATTCTATCAGACAGGCGGTTTCTATACTTTCTGAAAACCATTATGACTAGTTGTGAAAGTGCCGTATATCTATCTTGGTCATTGTATCGCCTTTGTTTTCCCTGACGGCTATTGTAGCAGTTCCTAGTACCTATGTATATGCCTAGAAAATCGATGAATAAAACCCGAGACCGACAGTTAAGATATTTTGGTCATATAAGTAAATGTAGACAGACGGAGTGGCGCCGCGGTAGGATAAAACTAGTTCTTCGTCTTCTTTCGTTCGCGCTTGAAGTATTTCTACATCTACAAAGTTGTCTCTTGTATGAACCTCACTGTCTTCTGCAGCTTGGAGTGTGTCTACATCTACAAAGTAGTCTTTTGTATGAACATCACTGTCTTCTGTGGCTTGGAGTATGTCTACATCTACAAAGTTGTCTTTTGTAGGAGCCTCGCTATCTTCTGCAGTTCACACATAGGTCCATATAGTTTCCCTTCCAATGTTGTTTCTCATGGCCAGTATGTCTACCTCAGTATCTCATACTCTGGACAGTCCTGAAGTATATACTCCCCAGTCTGAGGTGCCTGTCCACGTGTACACATACTTGACCTGCCAATCCTAAATGTTGTATACATGTGGCTGCGGAGTCGGTTGTGTTCCGTCGAGTCGCAGTATGACAATCTGCTCTTGCCTACTTATATTATGATAGTCATTTTGTATTTTTGTTGGAAGCTCTCTCATTGATTTAATCATCTTTTTCTTTTGATGGTACGTAACTGGTGCATCTGGTTGCTTCTCTGCGGTACCTTCCCTCGCCAGTGTATCAGCTCTATTATTTCCTGCTATTCCGCAGTGAGACGGTATCCACTGCACGGTGATTCTGCGTTGGTTGATCAATGTTGACAATAAAACTTTAGATCTGACACCTTCCCGGATGATAGTGGTTGACGTACTGATTTTGCATCTGTCAGAAATACCACAGGATACGGGCCAAGGTTGATGTTCAGCAATTTGACAAAAATAGTGAAACCAGCTACCATGATCAGTACGGGCATGCTGGTCAGGAAAACGACGGACTATGCCAACCTCAACTTCAGATCTGCCAGACCAGGGGCTTGAATATTTCAATCCGCCGCCAACCACTTTGTGCCGAAAATAATATGTCCTTTAGAGGTCCTTCTTACAGCTGCCACAATTTGGTTGTTATATAAGTTTCTTAGAAAGTGTACAATACAGTAGGTTGCCATTACTTTCCGTATATGGAGGAGCAATCACCCGAGAGAGAAAAAACCAGTGTCTGTCAAACCGGACACAGTGGAAACCGAACCCGGTGCGTTGGGACTGTTATAACCGAGCGAGTTTCAACACTAGGCCAGGTACAACATTGGATTAAGACTGCAGAGTCAGGATCAAGATGCTGAGCAGCGCATGAGCTGCAGCGTCAGTGACCCATAGCTGACAGCTAGCGTCAGGGCCAGCGGACCAGAGCTGCCAAGACCCTTCTACACCTCCACGTGGTGATCCTGGATAACATGCTAAGGCAGGGCAGACTGGCTAAGGAGAAGGGATCGAAGAATGAATGCTAACCCGGTATTCAAAAAATGCTCTCTGACGTCGGATGTGTTGGACCGAAATGTGCAAATATCGCAGCCAAACTGTAAACTACGACACAACGCATTCCGTTCTCTAGATTACAATCTGCTAATTTGCTAATTGAGCCCTTTTCAGGGTTTGGTAGCGGGAGATTGAGAATGAACGAAGCTAAGCAAGACTGCAGAGTCTTCTAAAACAGTATAAAGATTTACGCTAAAGAATTTTCACCTGCCTAAAATTAAACACCTCAGCGCAATGTGGCCAGCAATATCAAAAGAAAAACTGAATGACACCAACATCAGCGGGAAATCTGGCACACGGCAGAAAACTACACCTGCCCACGTCTAACACAAGTGGATAGAAGATGAAGATTATGTACTTTAAATACATTTATTCGACGTTTCCTTTTAAATGACCTGTCCAGGATCCATCAATACTGTGTAGATTAACAAGGTTGGTATAGCAGCGGCTGTATTCAAAATTCCAGCTTAGTAGATTATCGGGAAGTTGGTTAAAATATGAGAAATAGGAGTCCACGCAAACGTCCAGCGGACGTGTCGAGTTAAATAGAGGTTTACCTGTTAAAGGATGTGTTGGATCGAAAAGTGCAAATATCGCAGTGAAGTTGTAAACTACGACACAACTCATTCCGTTATCTGAACTCCATTCTGCTACTTGCGAAGTCCTTTTCAGGGCTTGGTAGCGGGAGATTGAGAACGGACAGTTTGGTAGCGGGAGATTGAGAACGAACACAGCTTGGTAGCAGGAGATTGAGAACGGACACAGCTTGGTAGCGGGAGATTGAGAACGGACAGTTTGGTAGCGGGAGATTGAGAACGGACACAGCTTGGTAGCGGGAGATTGAGAACGGACAGTTTGGTAGCGGGAGATTGAGAACGAACACAGCTTGGTAGCGGGAGATTGAGAACGGACAGTTTGGTAGTGGGAGATTGAGAACGGACAGTTTGGTAGCGGGAGATTGAGAACGGACACAGCTTGGTAGCGGGAGATTGAGAACGGACACAGCTTGGTAGCGGGAGATTGAGAACGGACACAGCTTGGTAGCGGGAGATTGAGAACGGACACAGCTTGGTAGCGGGAGATTGAGAACGAACAAACAATAGAAGTTTGTAAAAAGACTTACATCTGGCTTAAGATAGTATTCAAAACAAAGGCGGAAACAAGCGTGACAGGGGTCAACCGTGGCACGCGTGGCAGGTGAACAGTTGCAGGCGTGGCACAGGTGAACTGTGACAGGCGTGACAGAGGTGAACTGTGACAGGCGTGAAGGCGTGAAAAAAGGTCAACTGTGACAAGCGTGACAGAGGTGAACTGTGACAGGTGTGAGCTGTGACAGGCGTGAACTGTGACAGGCGTAAATGCGTGAAAAAAGGTCAACTGTGACAGGCTTTACAGAGGTGAACAGTGGCAAGCGTGACAGGGGTGAACTGTGACAGGCGTGACAGTGTGAACTGTGACAGGCGTTACAGAGGTGAACAGTGGCAAGCGTGACAGGGTTGAACTGTGACAGGCGTGAACCGTGACAGAGGTGAACAATGTTCAATCGCATTTTACTAAATGCTTGGGAGGTTACCGTGATCCGATTCGTTCCATCCCGGTCACCAACCTCGACACATTCACCCACAGTCAGCCATAAATCATTGATTTCAATGCCTGCTACTATTCCACGCGTGTTCTGGAAAGCATTGCCAGTCTAAATCAGCGGTCTGTGTTCACTGATCGAGTCTCCAGGCTAACCAGAAATCGATTAGCCCAGATCCGGATCAGGCATCATCTCCCAGCATAGCCTTATTCCTCTACATTGGAGCACTGGTAACCGGAGATTTTAATGGACTGCCTGTGTGCAATCAATGTTCCAGCAGATCCGATACCTTTTTATTTTGCTTCTTTCTTTCTTCTCAATGCCCAAGAACAAGTCTCCTTCTTCGCTCCATCTCTCTATTTTGTTATCCGGCGTAGAAGAGGAGCAATCTAATTAAGCTGGACTGCCATATTTGGCTGCTGGTCCGAGTAGTCTGCCGGGGTCTTTGTGTATGACAATGACCAGAATAGCACCACTGCCTCACAGGGAGCAGGTCGTAAGAGGCGAGTAACTGTGTGAGATGGCATAACACCGGCCATGGCTAAGTGGAATGTTTAGAGCAGCGTAGATGGCGCCTAACAGGCTGCAGGTCTACTTTGCTCTAGTGTTTGAGTCTATTAAGATGGACATCGGTTACCCACCCTCCGTAAACGCTTGTCCCAACGCACCGGAGTATTAAGCTGCTCAAGACTAGCCCGCTAAGCAGGAACCATTTCTTCCAGCTACATCCAGTTCATACCAGGGCTGGGAGCTGAACATGGGCATAGGCCCTTGTAGAAGTACAGGTGGGCAAACACAAAAACATCCGTTTACATTCTTCTTTATTCTTGTTCTTATTTGTTCTTTTTGCAGAGGACGTTTTGTTACTCTGTCGCTGTTTCCACCGAAGATGTGTGTTCTGCGCCGTTCTGTTCGACAAATCCAGTTTCAGCACTGCATTTTTGTAACAGAACGTGTTGTCTCTCTACAATCTATTAACTGTCAGTCTCCACTGTTGAAGAAACCATCGAATGGTCGACCAAACATTGTTGACCTAGATCCTGCTAAAACATAACATAGCGACCCAGGTAGCAGACTGCAACTCCGCAGTGTGATTTCACAGAGTAGTGATACAAGATGTATATCAAACTTGGCAAATCGGAGGACAATTGGTACGGCAAAGATGCAGATGCTTCACGGAATGTCCGCATCAACCCCACTTTTGTCTTTCACAGTTGAGTTAACAACACCATCATCATCAGTCCTGTAACCTAGAAGGTCGTTGAGGCACCGTTATTGCAGTTTATCGAGCCTGTTTCCACCATGTGTCTCCATTTTTCGCCAGGGTATTAGTTTCAGATATAGACCTCCCCGTTCACTCTTTTATATTGTCCTCCCATCTCTTTTTTGGTCTCCCTCTCTCACGCTTCCCAGGCACAGGGCCTTGCATGACGGTCTTGGTCAGCCCTACCGATCGTGATATATGTCCATACCATGTCAATGTTCGTGTTTTAACTGTAGTCAGTAGGTTGTTAGATGCCTTCTCACCTTTCTACCCTCCGGGTTACATGTTTACGGAAAGGCTTCGGTGGTAACCCTGAGGCGAAATCTGCGTCCTATGCTATCTCCAGTCGTCTCGATGAATGTCTTGCCACTGGCAAAAGGTAGCTTAGGCTCTGTGAGTGAGGTTGACAAAAGGCGCAGTTTCTTCCTCACTTTAATCCAAATCTCCGCGCAAGTCACCCATTTCAGCGGACACAGCAAGAGATACGACTGTCCACACGGCTGAACAAAGAGAGTGGTCTTCATCACTTGTGATGGACAACTATCAGTAGGTTGTTATATTGACCTAACGCCTTTCTAACAATTCCAAGAACACTCTCGTTTGTAACGCGATCCAGATATGAAATGCCAAGAATTCTTCGCAAGCATCTCATTTCCATTGCGTAAATGTTACATTCTAGGTCAGCCGTCGAGAGTCCAAGTCTCACACATGTAGAGGTTTACCGTTCTAGGTCAGCCGTCAGAGTCCCAAGTCTCACACGCGTAGAGGTTTACCGTTCTAGGTCAGCCGTCAGAGTCCAAGTCTCACACGCGTAGAGGTATACCGAGGTGACTATTGTATACATTAAAGTCAGCTTCGATTTAAGGCTAATGTTCTTTTCTGTCCAGATTATTCTCAGTCTGGTCAGGGCGACCATGGCCACCGCTGTTCTTGACTGGATCACCGCTCTAGACCCATCCGCATTCATATCTGCTCCCAGATAGCTGAACCGCGTAACACTTTCCACTTTGACCATAATCGGGTTTTAAATACCCTCTGGTGTGTTCGTCATGATCTTACTCTTATCTGCACTGATTTCAATCCAAAATTTCTTAGCAGCATTGTCCAGGTTTGCGACTAGCCTTGCAAGTTCAGGTTATGTTCCAGCCCGACCGGTAATGTTGTCGGCAAACCGGAGTTGAGTTATATATATTCTCTTGTTATCAATTGACGTTTTAGTTGTCCATACTAGCTATTTGTATGGCTTAAAACTTCTACATGATGAGGTAGCCGGCCCTGTGTCAATCCTTCCTAGTCGCATCCTATTGTAGGCTACGGGATTACTTTTCTTAGTTTCTGTTTCGGAGGCCAGGCAGCAATATGGCGGGTCGGCTATATTCGGATGATTCAGACAGCGTCTAGCAGACTGCAGAATCGAGGCTAAAATGGATCTTACTTGCCTACAGCATTCTCATTATAATGGTTCTGGAGACACAATCTCCTTTTCCTCATAGTGGTATTCACACTGCTGTATGGGATGAAGTGTGAGAGACTTCATTGTACTAGATGCAATCCTATGAGTTGGGTTGATGTGTTGCTGTTTACTTGTCAAATGGGATACTTACTGTTTAATTCACCCCAAACAAATATCATATATATTTTTAGCACCGGATTGTGTAGGTAGTGACGTCACAGATTAGTCCACTTTTAACTGTAGGGGTGTCAATCATCGTGCATATAACGGGTATGGCAATAAACCTAGATTTAATCATCAAACTTTAAATTTCTCAGTCAATTCTGTTGACCCTACCACAGATTCATATACTCAATGCATCGAATGTTCTTGGAGAACGGTAAAGAAGAGAAACGTGTAAACAATGGCCCACGCAGGCAAATACTTGATTCCTACATGTCAGAGTTTCTGCGGAGTCGACGCATCAAATTAAATGGTTTTCACCGCCATTCTTGCTGGCGACAAGAGTTCAATTCTGGGCCACCCAAATAATGAAAATTGTGGTGTTTGGTCGTCCAATAATTTCTGCCTGTCAGAACATGTCCTTATGCTTCTTGGCATTCTTCCAGAAGCTTAGTGGTAAAATTGAATATAACCATCTTGTCTACTCTTCTTATTTGTATCTAAGTTTTTACTTAATTATTTAAAATAAAGTTATATCGACCTGTCCTACCCTTAACCCGAAATGTAATGCCAGGCTACTGTCATCAGCTCTCAAATACGTATTAAAAGAAACCAGAGAACTCTGTTTGGGGTGAATTCTGTTTCTATTTCTAAGAATCGACGTTACTGCACTACAGGCATACCCATAAGTGCTCAGTCTCTCCCAGGAAATGGATGCTGATGGACCTTGTAGCTTGCTGGTTGTACACACTCTTGTTCCGTCATCTCATGCTCTCCACTCCGCTTGAACCTTGTTTAACGTCGAAACTTTGCTAAGACGCAAATGCCTCGAATTTCATTCAATTTATGGCAGGTACACATTTACAACTGGGTAGTCTGTGTCAAGTCCGGGATAGAACCAAGCCCTTTATCAACTCCACGCTCTCCCCATGCGCATTAAGATAGCCCCAGAGTAGACAAACCCTGGCAAGAGCTTTCAGTGTATTCTGTACCCGCTTTGTCCCCATCTAACTCATATCAAATCGGGATCAAGATGCTGAGCAGCGCATGAGCTGCAGTGGTCAGCGACCCATAGCGCACTGCTAGCGTCAGGGCCAGCGAACCAGAGCTGACAAGACCCTTCTACACCTCCACGCGGTGATCCTGGATAACAGTCTGCAGCAGGGCAGACGGTACTTGTGCGTTAATTCACTCACGGATTATAATAGGTTAAATTTAGTAAATGTAGCCACACGAAGCACCATACTTTTCAATTCGCGCGTCTTTAATTCGCGCGGTAAACCTATGTCCATGTCATTCTCAGATCTAACACCGAACGTGGAAGATGGATTTATTGCAGTTGTTACAATTGACACACAAGAACATAAATTGTGTGCAGTTTTTGCAAGAAAGACGAGTGTGTGCTAAAAATCATGTCATTACTTTGTCTCACAGTTCGCCAAGATCGTTAGAGATGTCGCACATGTCATTCTTGTTCGTTCTGGCACATGGGTAGAGGACACCTAGCCCTAACCCTAACCAAACGGAACACACAGACACATGATAGATTCCTACATGTGTGAGTTTCTGTAGCGACATCGGAATAAAGTCCGTCAGTTAGACTCGTTCGACAATATTCTGCAGAACATCCCAGAATTTTGGCCTCCTGTAGCTAGACACTTATAATTATTTTTCTATGGAAACCTGTGTGGTCATTGAATGGTATAAAATTTCAGAATGGGTGAATTAACGCACAAGAACCGGGCAGACTGGCTAAGGAGAAGGGATCGAAGAGGGAATGCTAACCCGGTACTCAAATAATGCTTGCTAAGTCGGATGTGTTGGACCGAAAGGTGCAAATATCGCAGTCAAGCCGTAAACTACGACACAACGCATTCCGTTCTGTGGACTACATTCTGCTACTTAAGCCCTTTCAGAGTTTGGTAGCGGGAGATTGAGAACGAACGAAACGAAGCCAAGCCAAACCAAACCAAGCCAAGCCAAATTGGGTCTATTTGTCACAGAGGCAGACTCTCTGCTTCTTCGACTCTATACACATCATCATCAGGTACCGTGCCGGTTGGCGTTGGCGATCGTGGACCTCACTCCATTTCTTTCCCGTGTGTTGTTTGCCAACTCTGTTGTTGATTATCGCCCGTGCCATTCTCTCAGGCTGTCCAGCATCTTCTCTCTTTGCTTTCTTCTGTTTCTCTTTCCTGCTATCTTTCCCGATGTCACGGCGTCCTCTAAGCCACATCTTCTCATAACATGTCCCACCAAAAAGGATGACTGCCGTGTTCTGATCCTTGCAATAAGTTCTCTTTGTAATTGTGCATTTCTCGAGTACTGTATCACTAGTCTTCTTTGTAGTCCATGGGATCCGCAGCACTCTCCTGTAAAACCATATCTCCATTGCTTCCAAAGATCTAACCGCTTACTTGGTAATTGTCCACATTTGCTTCCAAAAATCTAACCGCTTACTTGATAACTGTCCACAATTGCTTCCAAATATCTAACCACTTTCTTGGTAATTGTCCATGATTGCTTCCAAAGATCTAACCACTTACTTGGTATTTACTACCAAAGATCTAACCGCTTACTTGGTATTTGCTTAAAAAATCTAACTGCTTACTTGGTAATTGCTTCCAAAGATGATCTAACCGCCTACTTGGCAATTGCGTTTAAATATCTAACCGCTTACTTTGTAATTGCTTCCAAAGATCTAATCGCTTACTTGGTAATTGCTTCCAAAGATCTAACCGCTTACTTGATAATTATCCACAATTTCTTCCAAAGATTTAACCGTTTACTTGGTAAATGTCCACGATTGCTTCCAAACATCTAACCGCTTACTTGGTAATTGTCCACGATTGCTTCCAGAGATTTAACCGTTTACTTGGTAAATGTCCACAATTGCTTCCAAAGATCTAACCGTTTACTTGGTAATTGTCCATGATTACTTCCAAAGATCTAACCGCTTACTTGGTAATTACTTCCAAAGATCTAACCGCTTTCTTGGTAACTGCTTCCAAAGATCTAACCACTTACTTGGTAACTGCTTCCAAAGATCTAACCACTTACTTGGTAATTGCTACTAAATTTCTAACCACTTACTAGGTAATTGTTTCTTAAGATCTAAGCGCTTATTTGGTAATTGTCCATGATTCACAGCCATATGTCAATACTCGTTCCACGTAGCATCCAAGAACTCTCTCATTCCAGCGACAACGTTTGTTCCCCAAATTGCCTCTTCATGGCCTAGAAGACCGCTTTTGCTTTAGCTATTCTGCATTTTATTCCACAAGGTAGAAAACAAATCACGAGACATACACGATGAAGGGAGAGACAGTTTACAGAGAGCACAAAACATGAGACATACACGATGAAGGGAGAGACAGTTTACAGAGAGCACAAATCACGAGACATACACGATGAAGGGAGAGACAGTTTATAGACAGCACAAATCACGAGACATACACGATGAAGGGAGAGACAGTTTACAGAGAGCACAAATCACGAGACATACACGATGAAGGGAGAGACAGTTTACAGAGAGCACAAAACATGAAAAAACATCGCCTACCTTTACTGTTTCCACTCTGATCTCGTAATATTGTGCATTCCTCTATCGCGCCATAGGCTTGAAACAGTTGTCGGACATCCTCTTCTGTTTGTGACTTGTTTAGCATTCCAACAAACAACTTTCTGTCTTCTGTCAAGGTCAGATAAAATAAAATGATTTAATTTAATTACCAAGTAAATATTTATTTTTAATTCTGTACAATATTATATTTTTGTTTTCTGTACTTTATGGGAAAACCCGCTAAAATTTGCAGATATATCCTCTGCTTTGTCTTCTTCGTTCGTTCTCAATCTCTAGCTACCAATGCCTGAACATGGCTTTGCAAGTAACAGGTTGTAGTCCGAATAATGGAATGCGTTGTGTCGCTAGTTTATAAAAAGGAATGAAAGCCACATAGTCCTGCTTACAGATGCTCTGGCCGTAGTCTCAGCACTAAAAAGCCAGAAAAATACTGAACTTAATGATTTAACAGCAGTACTCTGTCAACTATGCCAGCAGTCCGCACCAAAAAGGGTAGTGGTGCAGTGGGTTCAATCTCACTGCAACATCCAAGGCAACGAGGAGGCAGACAGACTGGCAAAAGAAGGTGCAAAACTACCACAACCAGATACTAGTATGACATACGAAGAGTCAAAACGGCTTATTAGAGTTAGATACATGACCAAATGGGAAACCAAACATACTGGCTACACTAAAAACGATGCCTATTACCAGTTGAACAGAAGAGAGCAGGTCGTGGTCTTCAGACTTCGCACTGGCCACAATAGACTGAGGTACCACCTATTCAACAAATTGAAGATAGGTGGAACCGACAAATGCCCGTGTGGTACCGACAAAATGACCGCTGAGCATTTGCTGCAAAACTGCCCGACATACGAGGACCAGAGAAAGCAGATGTGGGCATCACCAGTGGCAACACTAGACAAGCTCTATGGCAGTGTCGACAGCCTCATTATGACCGCTGCCTTTTTCGAAAAAATAAAGGTTACTGTCTGACTGCGTGCGATGAAGAAGAATAAGAAGCTAGTTTACAATGCGACAACGATCGTTTAGAATGCGATATTTGCACCTTTCGGTCAGACACATCCGTCACCGGCAGGAGATTTATCCAATTGAAAGCATGCATCCAAATTAGGCCTACAATGGGAGTGTGTGTATATATACTGTTTCTGTTTCTAATAATCGACGACACTGAATTCCGGGCATACCCATAGATGCTCAGTTTCTCTCATCAAATGGTGTAAGGTATGGATGCTGATGGTCCCTGTAGCTAGCTGGTTGTACACTCTCCTGAGCCGTCCTCTCAACCGCTCCAACCTCCTTTAATGTCGAAACATTGCAGTCTGCGGATTTATGCTTCATCTACGGCGGTGTCCTCACCCAGCAGATGGTCATTGATTGATTTCAAAAGGTCACTTCCATCCATCACTAACGTGCCCATGATGGGAGCTTGTGAAGCCATGATGTCAGCTCTTGCATTGCCCTGAACCCCGGCATGAGCAGGACAGTAGATACATGTCAACCCCTGGAGGTTTGAGGCCTCAATAGCAGCTATCCACTCGTACCTAAGCCATCTCTTCTCTACTTTCTGAAGTATGGCTTGCACGTCTGTCACGATGACTGCCCTTGTTATAGAAGTCTCAGATATCCATTTCAGTGCTGAGGTCACTGCTTCCGTCTCCATTCTCATACTGGAGGTTGTTGACATGTATGCCCTACTGCGCTCAGCAACGACCTCTCCTCTCACTTTAGCCGAGAAAAAACCCAGTATAAATCATAAAGCATACATCCCATATACGTATATATTTATATATATAAGCGTGAATGTGGTGTCTGTTCGCTGCTCATGCACTTTCACATTTCGGGTCCAAGTTTCACCAAAATACCTTTAGATTTTAGCCCACGTTTCAACCAAAATGAAAATGCGTATCTAACTATTACCAAAGACAACATAGCATGGGAAAATCAATCAATCACAATCCTGTCAGCTCTGTATGGAGCATAGGCCCTCAATAAATACTTGCCAAGTCTTCCTATCATGAGTCATCTGAGCCAATTAGGCCGAGTTCTCCTAGGCTCTAGACCTGTGACCGCCACCAATTGTCTACTGGTTAGGCCGAGTTCTCCTAGGCTCTAGACCTGTGACCGCCACCAGCTGTCTACTGGTTAGGCCGAGTTCTCCTAGGCTCTAGACCTGTGACCACCACCAATTGTCTACTGGTTAGGCCGAGTTCTCCTAGGCTCTAGACCTGTGACCGCCACCAGCTGTATACTGGTTAGGCCGAGTTCTCTTAGGCTCTAGACCTGTGATCACCACCAATTGTCTACTGGTTAGGCCGAGTTCTCTTAGGCTCTAGATCTGTGATCACCAATTGTCTACTGGTTAGGCAGAGTTCTCTTAGGTTCTAGACCTGTGACCGCCACCAATTGTCTACTGGTTAGGCCGAGTTCTCCTAGGCTCTAGACCTGTGACTAAAAGTTCCAGACAATTGGATCGTCACGTAATACACCTGACAGTGACAATGCAGACAGACTGGCTAAGAAGTGAGAAAGTCAAGAACAACAATACACACCAACATCCCCACAGATAGTCAAACAACTACTGAAGACTGTGAACAAAGAGGACTGGCTGAATAGATGGGCAATGGGAAATACTGGGAGAGAAATCTACAAACATATGGCCATCCGAAAGACAACTTCAACCTCCTGAAAAGGAGAGACCAAAGCACCATTTTCCGACTTCGCACACATACAACTTAACAGCCACTTGAACAGAACCCAACCAGAACATACTCCAGAGTGCCGGCTGTGCACACATCACCATGAAACCGTTGAACATCATCTTTTTGAATGTCCGACCCTTGCAGGTGTTAGGAAAGAGCTTCTTCCTCCTAGGACAGACAAATGGAAAACGTTGTAGGGAACTAAACAGCAGTTAACAAACACTTGCCGATACCACTATATGGCATTGGGCCAAAGGGCAGGAGCCCATAGGCCGCTAGATCAATAACCAACCAACTGCAGAGGAAATCGGACTTTAATCCTCGGCTATATAAATCGTACACGTAAACAGCGACAAAAGAAATTAAAGGCAAATTTGGTGTTAATGTACAAGCATTAAATAGCACAAATGAAGAACGTCTTTTAGATCAAACGATTAAAAATAACAAAAAGATGAGGCGGCACTGTAAGAAAAAAGTGTTATAAAACATTTAAAGTCACGAAAACAGACAGAAAACTACGTTACGATATAAAGGCCTTCATCAGGGACAACTCAACATTTATTTATTCGCTAGTATACTTATGACGAGCTTGCATGAGTTGTCCTGCTAACTTCTAACGTACATTCTCGCCCATTCATATATCAATGTTATGTTAATCTCTTCCTTGGTCACTAATAAGCTCACATTTTTTAATGTTTATTGCTCCTAATGAAGACTTTTAGGTTGTAACGCATATTTATTTAGTTTTTGTTGTTAAATAGCGGTAATTGGCCAATTTTATATGGTATCGTTATTTGTTATGAAGCGATACGTTAGTACAGTAGTGTAGAATACACAAATATATTGCGTATCGCTGCTTTAAAATGCGGTAAGGTTGCCGACGGGTGAACCGAGGCATGTAATGATGAAGAGAAAGAGAAGAAAGGAAGAGAAAGAGACAAAGAAGAAAGGAGGCCCAGAAGACCTAACACGTGCTTTGTTCCAGAACGATCGAAGTTCAGTGCGTCACAGTCAGGGCTTTCATATTGATTGACGCCTCAACGATAGCACGCGCTCCCAACCACGCCCCCCTTACCATCTTCCATTGTAACCCTGATTTCCACTATCAGAACGAAAGAAAGAAAAATACAGTGGCCCGATTATCGATCGAGCGTGCCTAATATCAGTGTTTCTCAACGGTTGAGGAAACGCCCCGATTCGGATTTAACGGCGGTATACTACTGCCTCGGAGATTGTCACCTGGGTCTATCTACTGCAGTGGGGAATATCACCTGGGTCTATCTACTGCAGTGGGGAATATCACCTGGGTCTATCTACTGCAGTGGGGAATGGCAATATCTATTGCAGTGGGGAATATCACATGGGTCAATATCTACTGCAGCGGGGAATATCATCTGGGTCTATCTACTGCAGTGGGGAATATCACCTGGGTCTATCTATTGCAGTGGGGAATATCACATGGGTCAATCTATTGCCATTGGGAATATCACCTGGGTCAATCTATTGCCATTGGGAATATCACATGGGTCAATCTATTGCAGTTGGGCAACTTTAACTTGAATTCTGTCCGAGAAGTGGCCGTTAGGCCTACTCTTTTCAATCTCCAACTACTAAGGTACTTTTAACGTGCGCACCACTACACGCGGGTATCTGATCTCACTACTCAGAGATCAGGAAAATATTTACCATTTGAACCCGCAACTTCCAGCACCCGAGGCGCACACCTTACCTCAGGACCACTGGGTCCTCCACCCGAGGCGCACACCTTACCACAACCCCACCGGGTCCCCGCTATGTTTCAATACAAATATGAAATAAAGGCATGGGTCGCTGATAAGGATTCGCTAGTAGTGAGGTGTACCCTTATATTCTGTTTCGGTCCACGGTCCGGTCCTTGACACCTACGTACTAACACATACTCCCCATTCATTCATATCCAAGCGAGTTCTCCACCCAATCACTGGGTCGTCAATGCAACCATTCCAAATGCAGGTAGCCAATCTGTTGATGCAACGGCCTTCAACTTCGTGGCACTCTGCTGGTCACAAACAAGACATTGTTAGATGAACAAAAGACATCAGTCCAAGACGGACTCTCCTGTCCTGGAATGAGAAGATGTCACAAAAACAGCCGCTGATATCGGCGATGGAGTGTTAAGGACTTCTTTGTGTAGACGACCTTGGTGGAGCGTATAATAGACTTCCAGGGTTCGAGTTCACTGACGGACAAAAGAAATCGGGGCTGCTCCTCGGCAACCCAGCTGTAAATATGTATTTGGCTTATAAGCAAGGTTACCATCTGGGGGATTATGACTGAACGCCTCTAAGTCAGAATCCTACCCCATTATGCGACACAGCAAGGAAGGCAACTGGCCAACCCACCTGGCATAGGCTGCGGCTTAGTACATGAAGAGTTATCTGGGCTGTGGCTTAGTACATACAGAATTATCTAGGCTGCGGCTTAGTACATGCAGAGTTAACTAGGCTGCAGCTTAGTACATGCAGAGTTATATAGGCTGTGACTTAGTACATGTAGACATATCTAGGCTGTGGCTTAGTACATGCAGAGTTATCTAGGCTGCGGCTTAGTGCTTGCAGAGTTATCTAGGCTGCGACTTAGCACATGCAGAGTTATCTAGGTTGTGACTTAGTACATGCAGACTTATCTAGGCGGCAACTTAGTAAATGCAGAGTTATCTAGGCTGCGACTTAATACATGTAGAGTTATCTAGGCTGCGACTTAGTACATGCAGAATTATCTAGGCGGCGACTTAGTAAATGCAGAGTTATCTAGGCTGCGACTTAGTACATGTAGAGTTATTTAGGCTGCGACTTAGTACATGTAGAGTTATCTAGGCTGCGACTTAGTACATGTAGAGTTATTTAGGCTGTGACTTAGTACTTGTAGAGTTATCTAGGCTGCGACTTGGTACATGTAGAGTTATCTAGGCTGCGACTTAGTACATGTAGAGTTATCTAGGCTGCGACTTAGTACATGTAGAGTTATCTAGGCTGCGACTTAGTACATGTAGAGTTATCTAGGCTGCGACATAGTACATGTAGAGTTATCTAGGCTGCGACTTAGTACATGTAGAGTTATCTAGGCTGCGACTTAGTACATGTAGAGTTATCTAGGCTGCGACTTCGTACATGTAGAGTTATCTAGGCTGCGACTTAGTACATGTAGAGTTATCTAGGCTGCGAAATAGTACATGTAGAGTTATCTAGGCTGCGACTTAGTACATGTAGAGTTATCTAGGCTGCGACTTAGTACATGTAGAGTTATCTAGGCTGCGACTTAGTACATGTAGAGTTATCTAGGCTGCGACTTAGTACATGTAGAGTTATCTAGGCTGCAACTTAGTACATGTAGAGTTATCTAGGCTGCGACTTAGTACATGTAGAGTTATCTAGGCTGCGACTTAGTACATGTAGAGTTATCTAGGCTGCGACTTGGTACATGTAGAGTTATTTAGGCTGCGACTTAGTACATGTAGAGTTATCTAGGCTGCGACTTAGTACATGTAGAGTTATCTAGGCTGCGACTTAGTACATGTAGAGTTATCTAGGCTGTGACTTAGTACATGCAGAGTTATCTAGGCTGCGACTTAGTACATGTAGAGTTATCTAGGCTGCGACTTAGTACATGTAGAGTTATCTAGGCTGCGACTTAGTACAGGTAGAGTTATCTAGGCTGCGACTTAGTACATGTAGAGTTATCTAGGCTGCGACTTAGTACATGTAGAGTTATCTAGGCTGCGACTTAGTACATGTAGAGTTATCTAGGCTGCGACTTAGTACATGTAGAGTTATCTGGGCTGCGACTTAGTACATGTAGAGTTATCTAGGCTGCGACTTAGTACATGTAGAGTTATCGTTATCCCGACGCCAATTGTTGCCATGGGACTGCCCTTTACCTTTACGTTTCTTAGGTGTGATCAAGATGCTGAGCAGCGCATGAGCTGCAGTGGTCAGCGACCCATAGCTGACTGCTAGCGTCAGGGCCAGCGAACCAGAGCTGCCAAGACCCTTCTATACCTCCACGCGGTGATCCTGGATAACAGGCTGCAGCAGGGCAGACTGGCTAAGGAGAAGGGCTCGAAGAGGGAATGCTAACCCGGTACAAAAAAAAGCTTGCTGAAGTCGGATGTGTTGGACTGAAAGATCCAAATATCGCAGTCAAGCTGTAAACTACGACACAGCGCTTTCTGTTCTCTGGACTACATTCAGCTACATTAGCCCTTTCAGGGTTTGGTAGCGGGAGATTGAGAACGAACGAAGAAGAAGAAGATGGTTAAACAAGTAATATTTTCTTCCCGTATTATCGCTTGGGTCGAAGGGAGGACGGCGATCGCTAGTGATTAAGTGACACGACTCACAACGCGAAGGTGCTGGGTTCGATCCCCAATCACAGCACCGGCCGTTACCCCGGGGAAGCAAACCCTTAGAAAATGCAGGAGGATGCAGACCCTTACATAAAATGCATGCTGAATTAAGATGCACTGAGTGGAATGGCGCAAAAAATAAACAGTGCAACGCACACCACCTTATGGGGTAGAGTAATAAGGTGAAAGCAACAACAACAAAAAAAAAAGAGTCCAAACAGGCTGCTGAGAGATGAAACGTGCTCGCGAAAATTGGATAGAGAAAAAGAGAGAAAATTAAGATGAGAGAGAGAGAGAGAGAGAGAGAGAGAGAGAGAGAGAGAGAAAGAGAGAGACTTTACACATTCCTTATCGTGTGTACAAAGGGAAGCGTAAGGCAAGGGTGGAAATTCTAACCAAGTCTAGAAATAGCCAACTAGATAAAACATATTTGAGGCGAGAGTGACGCAACGGAAGAGATATGGATGCTAATTATAGATTTCAAAATTGAGTGCGTTCTGTCGTGAGTGTGTTGGTCAATGGAGCATGTCCAGGTAGCAGTTAGACAATGCAATGGTTAGGTAAGATAAAAATAAATACTAAATATAGGAGTATGGAAGTGATATGCAAACTGTGTAAATGGGGCGGTGTTGGCTAGAAGGGGTGGTCGTGGTCTAGTGGTTAAGTGACATACTCACAACACGAAGGTGCTCTGTTCGATCCCCATCATAGCACCGGCCTTTACCCCGGGGAAGCAAACCCTTAGAAAATGCAGGAGGAAGCAGACCCTTACATAAAATGCATGCCGATGTCAGATGCACTGAGCCGACAGGTGCAAAATAAAAACATAATGCAACGCACACCCGGGTGAGGAATAAAGAAATTTGGCGAACAGCAATTAATAAAAACAAACAAACAAAAATGATATAAAGCATTAGTCAGACCGAGATTGGAGTTCTGTGTTCAGGTGTGGAGTCCTTATCGTAGAGGGGATATGAACATGCTGGAAAGGATATGAAGAAGAGCGAGAAAACTGATAGCGAGATTCCAAAATTATAGTTATAAGGAAAGACTCAGAAAAACCGGGCAACAGAGTCTAAAAAAGAAAAGAATTTGAGGTGATTTTATACAAGTTTACAAGTGTTGACAAGATAATCAACAGAAAGGACAGATTAGAATATAACAAATTTTAAAGAGAGGTCCAGATTACATACCAAAAAAAAACTTTGAGTCAGATAGTGAATGATTGAAATGTATTGCCACGGGAAATATTAGAGGCAAGATCAATTAATGCATTCATGAATAGATCTGATGCGCATAGATATGTTTTAGATCAAGTGAATGCAAAAAACAAAACAAACAAAAAAAACAAAACAAAATACTTGTATACAGACTGCAGTTTTTTTTAAAACATGTATACAGAAACTAAGTTAATCCCGTTCTATTGTTTCCATTATGTGTACAGACAAGATTATCGCATGGAAACTGTTCCATTATGTGTACAGACAAGATTTTTGTATGGGAACTGTTTCATTGTATGTACAGACAAGATTATTGTGTGAGAACTGTTTCATTATGTGTACAGACAAAATTATTGTGTGGGAACTGTTTCATTATGTGTACAGACAAGATTATTGTGTGAGAACTGTTTCATTATGTGTACAGACAAGATTATTGTATGGGAACTGTTTCATTATGTGTGCGGATAGGATTATTGTGTGGGAATTGTTCCATTATGTGTGTGTGGAGACAGGATTATTGTGTGGAGACATGATTATTGTGTGGGAATTGTTCAGCGAAAAATATACACTGATAAACTGTGAAGTCATACAGAAATAGTGACCGGTGAAGTCAGACAGGAAGTGCGACCGGTGAAGTCAGACAGAATGTGCGACCGGTGAAGTCAGACAGAAAGTGCGACCAGTGAATTCAGACAGGAAGTGCGACCGGTGAAGTCGGACAGGAAGTGCGACTGGTGAAATCAGACAGAAAGTGCGACCGGTGAAGTCAGACAGAAAGTGCAACCGGTGAATTCAGACAGAAAGTGCGACCGGTGAATTCAGACAGGAAGTGCGACCGGTGAAGTCGGACAGGAAGTGCGACCGGTGAAATCAGACTGAAAGTGCGACCGGTGAAGTCAGACAGAAAGTGCAACCGGTGAATTCAGACAGAAAGTGCGACCGGTGAATTCAGACAGGAAGTGCGACCGGTGAAGTCAGACAGAAAGTGCAACCGGTGAATTCAGACAGAAAGTGCGACCGGTGAATTCAGACAGGAAGTGCGACCGGTGAAGTCAGACAGGAAGAGCGAACAGCATCAGTAACCTCACTCCAGCTCCTAACGGAGACTCGGTCCATAACTGTAAATGACTGACTGCTTGCAGAAAGCTGGGCTAAAGCACTGTGTGTGCTATTGCAGTGGCAGTTCATGTGGTACGCTATTTTGCTTGAAGAGGGTGCTGGTAGCTATAGATGAGAGGGAATTGGTTCGCATCTTAAGATATGCAATATTCATAAATAACGTCATTCAAAGACAACATAATTCAAAAACAACAAAATAATTCAAAAACAAGGTCATTCAAAAAATGTAGTCAATAATAAACAACAAAGTCATTCAAAAACAACGTCATTCAAAAACAACATCATTCAAAAACAACAAAATAATTCAAAAACAAGGTCATTCAAAAACAACAGTCAATAATAAACAACAAAGCCATTCAAAAACAACACCGTAGTTTAACAACGTCATTCAAAAACAGAGTCCTCATTCAGAAAAAAAATCATTCAAATAGAACAACGTCGTTTAACAACAACATCGTTGTTCAGCGGGATGAAACATTGAAGATACTTTCATTAAAAAAGATAATGGGTGAGATAGAGTATTGTTATGTTAGAGAGGCAGAGAAAGTTCTGTATTTAAAGAGAACGAGACAGCGAGAGTACTGCAATGAAAGAGACATAGAGTAATGCAATGAAATAGATATAGAGTAATGTAATGAAATAGAGTAATGGAATGACAGGACAGAGCCATAGAGTAATGTAATGAAATAGATATAGAGTAATGTAATGAAATAGATATAGAGTAATGTAATGAAATAGAGTAATGGAATGACAGGACAGAGCCATAGAGTAATGTAATGAAATAGATATAGAGTAATGTAATGAAATAGAGTAATGGAATGACAGGACAGAGCCATAGAGTAATGTAATGAAATAGATATAGAGTAATGTAATGAAATAGATATAGAGTAATGTAATGAAATAGACAGAGTAATGTAATGAAATAGACAGAGTAATGTAATGAAATAGACAGAGTAATGTAATGAAATAGACAGAGTAATGTAATGAAAGAGACATAGAGTAATGTAATGAAATAGACAGAGTAATGTAATGAAAGAGACAGAGTAATATAATGAAAGAGACAGAGTAACGTAATGAAAGAGACAGAGTAACGTAATGAAAGAGACATAGAGTAATGTAATGAAATAGACAGATTAATGTACTTAAAGACATGGAGTAATGTAATGTAAGAGAACGAGAGAGATAGGGTAAGATAGAGTGGATTAGTGAAAGATAAAGAGATATAGAGAGTATTATAGCGCAATGAGAGACGTACGGAATACTTTAGGGAAGGACAGAGTGAGTACTGTAATGAAAGTGTGTGAGGCAGAGAGTACTTTAATGAAAGTGTGTGAGGCAGAGAGTACTTTAATGAAAGTGTGTGAGGCAGAGAGTACTTTAATGAAAGAAACAGAAACGGTGACAGAGTGAATACACTAATGGAACAGAGAGAGTTGTATAATTAAAGACAAGGAGACAGAGACATTACTGAAAAGAAGGGGTTGCGGCATAGTACTTTAACGAAAACGAGATTAAGACACGACGCTCTATTAAGAAAGCAGACAAAAAGAGATTGAATGAGAGCGAGAAATAATACAAAACAGTCAAAATACACGACTAGTCGTCCGCTCCTACCTGCACTGCCACATATGCTATATTCCATGGAGGGGGGTAACGATTTCCTGTACCGCTCTACGCTGAGTGCTCACCGTATTCCAGCCTCGTTACACCAGCGTTCTTTCATCGGTTCATGCGCTCAAACCCCTTCATTAGAATCGTCCAAAAATCTGCTATAAATATCTTGAGAAGTACGGAAATAGTCGATGCCTGGCATCGCTTACAGGAGACGCTTCTGTCGTTCCAGATCATAAGCTGGAGGGGTGTTAGCTGAGAAATACCCAGTGTTTCTAAAAGGATGTGTCGTCTCACACTTGTCAAAGTTTGGTTATTTTATGTGGCAGTTTTGGGGAGAGGAGAGTAACGTGTGGTCTGGTAAAACATTCTGATCAGACATGTTAGTCGGGGTCAGGTAAAAAACATACTGATCGGACAATGTTAGTCAGGGTCAGGTAAAACATACTGATCAGACATGTTAGTCAGGGTCAGGTAAAACATACTGATCGGACAATGTTAGTCAGGGTCAGGTAAAACATACTGATCGGACAATGTTAGTCAGGGTCAGGTAAAACATACTGATCAGACATGTTAGTCAGGGTCAGGTAAAACATACTGATCGGACAATGTTAGTCAGGGTCAGCTAAAGAATACTGATCAGATATGTTAGTCAGGATCAGGTAAAACGTACTGATCAGACATGATAGTCAGGGCCAGGTAAAACGTACTGATCAGACATGATAGTCAGGGCCAGGTAAAACATAATTATCAGATATGTTAGTCAAGGTCAGGTAAAACATACCGATCAGACATGTTAGTCAGGGTCAGGTGCAATATACTGAGCAGACATGTTAGTCAGGGTCAGGTAAAACATACTGATCAGACATGTTAGTCAGGGTCACGCAAAACATACTGATCACACATGTTAGTCAGGGTCAGACATGTGAGTCAGGGTCAGACATGTGAGTCAGGGTCAGGTAAAACATACTGATCAGACATGTGAGTCAGGGTCAGGTAAAACATACTGATCAGACATGTTAGTCAGGGTCAGGTAAAACATACTGGTCAGACATGTTAGTCAGGGTCAGGTAAAACATACTGGTCAGACATGTTAGTCAGGGTCAGGTAAAACATACTGGTCAGACATGTTAGTCAGGGTCAGGTAAAACATACTGGTCAGACATGTTAGTCAGGGTCAGGTAAAACATACTGGTCAGACATGTGAGACAGAGTATCATGAAATATGCTGGCCATGACTTCCACTTCCCGTCCACGCAGATCTACCTGCAAACATGCTATTTTATGGCAGCCTGACTAAACAGGTAGAGATCGACATGTTAGCGAGACATACACAGATGAAGCGAGGCATAGCACAACTGCAATGAACTCTACGGCCCACCTTCATCAGCAGGCTCGGGGTGTGATGAAAGCATCCGCCACCCACCACTTAACGATCCTTTCTTGGTGCACAAAACAAAGTAGATTTACATCCGGGCGAACATGCATGCAACATGTGTATAGATAGGACGAGTCCTTAAGCTAGCGGTACCTCTTTCTTCTTCTTCTTCTTTGCGTTCAGGATCTTTTTGTCATGCTATATCTGCAGGTCAGTCGCCATGATGAAGTATGTAGTCTTCACCAGGTCGGAGCGGCTTCCCCACAGCTTTTGTCTCAGCTCCGCACCCTCTGGCCAGGTCTGGTATCTTATTTCCCTATAGATTGGGCATTCCTGTAGAATATGCTCAGAGTTCTGGCATCCTGTTCCACATGGGCACTCATCAGTGTGTGACATCTTCAGTCGGTATAGATGTTCTAGTAGTCTGCAGAGTCCAGTTCTCATGCGAAATAAGGTAGTTTGTTGGTTTCTTTTGAGTTGGTGAATTGGGTCTGGTGTACTGCTTATGTTCATGTCTTCTCTCCATTTTTGTATATACTGATTTCTGATGATGTTCTTGATTTCTCTGTATGGTACTCGATGATTAAATTGTGCCTTGTTGCCGCCATCTTGTCCCAGAGCGTTTCCCGTGATTCCACAATGGTGGCGATACCTGACAGATGCGCTAAGAACGACCATTTATTTCACTTAGTCACTCCACTACCCAGGGGACTGAAATTTGATGGTATCATGTCAGTATTCGGAGTGATGTTGAGGCAGGCTGCGTCCCGGCCGCGAGACTGGAGTTTATATAGCTCTGCCACTGAAACATGCATTTGGTAAAGCAAATTAATAAATTTGCCTTCACACTAGGTCGAATGGTCGTCTGTTTGACCTACCAAGGTGCAAGACTAAAACAAAGATAAGGAGTTCGGCATAAGTGACTTGACTTTCGCTGATGAAGTCGTATTTGTCACCGCCAGTCAGCAGTAACTAGAGCTTGATAGATCGCTTCTCACAGCCGTAAAAACATTGTAGGCTCACAGTAAGTATCAACAAAACAAATGTGCTGGGACAGGAAGTAGATGCCACGCCAACTTTTATCACCGATAATTATGAACTGGCAGCTGTGCACCAATTTATATACCTGCGGTGCCTATTCAACAAGCTCTCTCTAATCCCAGAAACAGAGTTACGTTAGCACAGCTTCTGCTGCATTTGCTCGCCTCTAAATGCGTGTTTGAGAAAACCAGATTTTCAAAATAAAAACAAAGGCCAAGGTTTACAATGAATGGACTGGCTTCGTTCGTTTTCAATCTCCCGTTACCAAACCCTGAAAGGGCTTAAGTAGCAGAATATAGTCCAGAGAACAGAATACGATTGTGTCGTAGTTTACAGCTTGACTACGATATTTGCACCTTTCGGTCCGACACATCCGACGTCAGCATACATTTTTTTTTTGAGTACTGTGTTAGCATTCCCTCTTCGATCCCTTCTTAGCCAGCCTGTCCTGCTGCAGCCTGTTATCCAGGATCACCACGCGGAGGTGTAGAAGGGTCTTGGCAGCTCTGGTTCGCTGGCCCTGACGCTAGCAGTCAGCTATGAGTTGCTGACCGCTGCAGCTCATGCGCTGCTCAGCTCTGGTTCGCTGGCCCTGACGCTAGCAGTCAGCTATGGGTCGCTGACCGCTGCAGCTCATGAGCTGCTCAGCTCTGGTTCGCTGGCCCTGACGCTAGCAGTCAGCTATGGGTCGCTGACCGCTGCAGCTCATGCGCTGCTCAGCTCTGGTTCGCTGGCCCTGACGCTAGCAGTCAGCTATGGGTCGCTGACCGCTGCAGCTCATGCGCTGCTCAGCTCTGGTTCGCTGGCCCTGACGCTAGCAGTCAGCTATGGGTCGCTGACCGCTGCAGCTCATGCGCTGCTCAGCTCTGGTTCGCTGGCCCTGACGCTAGCAGTCAGCTATGGGTCGCTGACCGCTGCAGCTCAGCTCTGGTTCGCTGGCCCTGACGCTAGCAGTCAGCTATGGGTCGCTGACCGCTGCAGCTCATGCGCTGCTCAGCTCTGGTTCGCTGGCCCTGACGCTAGCAGTCAGCTATGAGTTGCTGACCGCTGCAGTTCATACGCTGCTGAGCATCTTGATACCTCTGAGGTATTTAACTAATTTTCCTCGGAAAAAAGAAATAGGTCATGTCACCATTCCTGCAACAATGGCGACGCAGAGAGACCGCGTATCGACAAGGGACTCCTCGCATCCTGGAACCGAGTTCCAGCATCTGAGCATATCGATTTATGTGGCCTTAAAACGTCAGCACACGTGCAGAGCACACCAGCACATGTGCAGAGCACACCAGCACCAGCCGGACTCGGGTATTGTCACTGTCAGTGTTCTTTGATGGGATTCTATCGTTTGGTGGATGTGGGCTTCTTTCAGCCACATACATGATTTCAACTACAGAATGCATCTTTCAAACATAGAGATAATCTTTCAAACGCACAGAGAGAATCTTTCAACAATAGATAATCTTTCAAACACAGAGAGAATCTTTCAAACACAGAGAGAATCTTTCAACCATAGAAAATATCTCTAACACACAATCTTTCAAATTCAGAGAATCTTTCAAACACAGAGAGAATCTTTCAACTATAAATAATCTTTCAAACACAGAGTGAATCTTTCAAACACAGAGAGAATCTTTCAAACACAGAGAGAATCTTTCAAACAGAGAAAATCTTTCAAACACAGAGAGAATCTTTAAAACGCACAGAGAGAATCTTTCAACCATAGATAATCTTTCAAACACAGACCATATTCTCTCTCTCTCTCTCTCTCTCTCTCTATATATATATATATATATATATATATATATATATATATATATATATATATATATATATATATATTCTCCAACTCAGTTTCCTCAGCAGACCGTTGAAAACATGGCGGAAGTGATGCGCAATCCGTCCAGAGTTTATCAGCGAGCGGTGATTCGGTTTCTAACAGCTGAAGGATGTCGACCAGTTGACATTCATCGCAGAATGCAGGCAGTGTATGGTGACAAAAGTGTGCCGAAGACAACAGTGAAGAACTGGACAACGATGTTTAAAGAAGGACGAGAGTTAACGAAAGATCTTCCGAGACCAGGTCAGGCACATATTGTTGTGTTAAGTCATGTCCTTCCTTACACATCGTTGTCCAGTTATTCGCTGTTGTCTTCAACGACACACTTTTGTCACAATACACTGCCTGCTTTCTGCGATGAATGTCAACTGGTCGACATCCTTCAGCTGTCAGAAACCGAATCACTGCTCGCTGATCAACTCTGGACGGATTCCGTATAACACCCGCCATATTTTCAACGGTCTACCGAGGAAACTATGAGTCGGAGGATAATGTAATTTTGCAAACTTGACGGTGGCTATGTGCTGTTTATACCAAAAATCACGTCATCATGCGCATTGTACGTATATTCACATGTTGCAGTTTGGTCCGGTTTCATTTGAACACGTCTCGTGTATGTACGTGTGTATATATTTATATATATATTATCGATCACTTTTGGTTGGGGCTCATACTGCCCAGAGAGAGAACCCCTGCTTTAGGTAAAGGCGGAGACACGATGGGGGTTAATGCCTAGAACGATCGATAATATTAGCGTTCGCATCTGTCAGCGAACATGGTCTGAGCATGCTACACGTAGGGAGCGGATGAGCCTGGAGTGAAATCGTCAGAGACGGGTTTAGAATGCCATGGAAACCGAAGCAGGAAATGGAATCAATCAATCAAAACCGCCCGCTCCCTGTAGAGTACATGTCTTCAACGACTATCCACGGAGTCCGCATGTCTGGTGTCATTCGCTTCATCTTTGAGTACCTTCCTTAGCGCTTACATGTATTTCTCGAGCTTATTTCTCTGACTGTTTCTTCTTTTTCCAATCTCTCTTATCAGGAGTTTGAAACAGTGAAACGCTCCGAGTATCTGGGCTCAGTGATAAGTGGTTAAAACCATGATAAGTGGTTAAAACCAGAGATCCTGGCCAGAATAGCGATTGCAGGATTGAAACAAGTATGGAAAGATAAACGATTCCGCCTAGTAACAAAGATCAGACTAATGAACTCACTGCTTCTTTCAACCTTCTTCTGCGCCTGCGAAACATGGACATTACAGCAGACCTCCAAAATACAGACCTGGCCATGGGGGTTAGATGTTTTAGAAGACTTAAATGTCACATTCAAAGATCTTTTCACACATGAAGCAGTACAGCGAATAATCGAGAATGCAAGTGGACTTTACGACGACCGCCTCAGAACGATCAAAAGAAGAAAGCTGACTTGGTATGGCCAAGTCTCCAGGTTCAAGGGCCTTGCAAATACGATGCTACCGGACACAGCACAAGACAAGCGAAGACGAACGAGACAACGATGGGATGGCAAAAGACATGAATGGACAAACCTGAATTTCCTGCAGGATTTCGGAGGTGTCAGCAAGGGTGCCCCAACGATATTAAAAGTTATGGGCTCTTATCTTATCAGAAAGTTTACAAGTGAATGGCTATTTAATATTACAATACCGCTTACAAGCCAATGTATGGGTTTTGTAACCTTACACTAAACTCTATACCACAGTTAAGAAGCTAATATATTGGCTGTGTAATCTTATCTGAAAGTTGAGCTAATTTATCGGGTCTGTAATCTGATCAGAAAGTTAAGCTAATTTATTGGCTCTGTAATCTTATCAGAAAGTTAAGCTAATTTATTGGCTCTGTAATCTGATCAGAAAGTTAAGCTAATTGATTGGCTCTGTAATCTTATCAGAAAGTTAACAAGCTAATTTATTGGCTCTGTAATCTTATCAGAAAATTAACAAGCTAATTTATTGGCTCTGTAATCTTATCAGAAAGTCTACAAGCCAATTTATCGGTTTTGTAATCTTATTAGACTGTTTACAAGCCAATTTATCGGTTTTGTAATCTTATTAGACCGTTTACAAGCCAATGTACCGACTCTGTAACCTTATCAGAAAGTTTACATGCCAATTTATGAGCACTACGGAGTGAATCAGTTAATAAAGGACACAAGTTGTGTTGTTGTTAAACTGTATGAAGACGTCTTCATATAACCAGAAGGACTAACTGAACGTCTAGATTGGTAAGTGTTAGTATCCTAACAGATACTGTGGTCGGAGATGAAGTGTTGAAAACGGCATTGCTTGAGATCTAATTTCTTCGTGACCAGACCTGCCTGTTTACAGTTGAGTATACCAGTACGTATCGAGACCACTATCTATCCAGCGCTTATCTTTAAACAACAGAAAGGTTTAGCTTGTATAACGTCATAAAGTATTTCTTACTTATCCGTCTCCTTCCTCCATTTTTCTTTGTGTTCTGACGCTCTGTCACATCTGGGCCACAAAGACGGTATTCCACAGACAGCTATTGTCGCTAAGTCCCCAACCTTTTCAAACCGTTTTTTTTTCTGTCAATGCAAAGATCGGGGGCGTGCCGGTGTCCTGTCGTTGTGTCGCCCGGGACAAGGTGCCCCAAGAAACAAAACAGAAAGGTGAGTTGCCTTAACACAGTTCCCAACTGGTAAACATCTGTCGCTCTACTTTCGTTCCATTCACTGGAAATGTTCACTTTCAGGTTCGCGATGTGTATCACTACGTCCCTGCACGGAACATAATTCCGTCACGCACTCTTTGTTATGTGCTGCGAACAAATGTTCTGAAAAATAAGTGTTCTATAGTTCGTTGGATGTAACTGAGGGAAGTTGATTTGGACAAAGAAGGGAGTGATTACGAGAGAGAAGGTATGGGACTGCATCGACTTCTTTCTTCTCAGAGCAGTAGCGGAATAACTACAGGAGAAAGTGAAACATACTGACCAAACCATACATCTGGGCAGTCAGGTAAAACACTCAGGTAAGATCCCAGGTTCCTCTCCCTCTTCTTCTTCTTCCTCGTTCATCTTCAGACCTCAACCTCAATGACTCTAACAAAGGTAGCAGTCGACTCAAGGCTCTGTACACTTCCGTACAGCTTCTCGTGGAAGGACACTGGCTGTTGCCAAATGCTACTTCTTTTGTCGGTATACAGTGGACAGGACTGCAAAATATGTTCTGCCTTCATGGGGGCTGTGCCACAGGTACAAAGATCTGTAGTGCCAATCTTGAACGTGTACAGATGGCATCTCAGTCTGTTGTGACCTGTGCGTAGCCGGAGAATTATCACATGGGCTCGCCTGGAGAGTTGATGGCAGGCATCGTTTCCTATGTGGCCAGTGTGGTCCTTTTTCCATTTTGCACTGTACGTTGCCCTGATGAATGCTTTTGTCTCTTTGTATGTGATTTCTGTATCACTCTGCTGCAGCATTCCTCCCTCTCTGGTGAGTCTGTCTGACTCCTCGTTGCCTGGAATGTTGCAGTGGGCAGGTTCAGGGAAAACATATTAACGCTGACCCATCCAGTCGTTAAAGCCAGGTGAATGAATTGGTAAAGAACCGCCACCAATCGCACAGACTTGCGCAGCACAATTGCTGAGAGTGTTCAGAGACATGAGGCATCAAGAATAGATGAGGCCATCCAGAGACATGAGGCATCAAGAATAGATGAGGCCATCCAGAGACATGAGGCATCAAGAATAGATGAGGCCATCCAGAGACATGATGCATCAAGAATAGATGAGGCCATCCAGAGACATGAGGCATCAAGAATAGATGAGGCCATCCAGAGACATGAGGCATCAAGAATAGATGAGGCCATCCAGAGACATGAGGCATCAAGAATAGATGACTCCATTCAGAGACATGAGGCATCAAGAATAGATGAGGTCATCCAGAGACATGAACCATCAAGAATAGATGAGGTCATCCAGAGACATGAACCATCAAGAATAGATGAGGCCATCCAGAGACATGAGGCATCAAGAATAGATGAGGCCACCCAGAGACATGAACCATCAAGAATAGATGAGGCCATCCAGAGACGATCGCTCCGCAAGTCAACTCACATCAACCCTTATTTAACTACGCTTGTATGGGGCGTTTTATTTCCCTGTACAAAATGCAACAGACAATTCAAGGCTTAGATTGGCTTATTTAGCCATATACGAACTGAGAGAACAGTTTACAGGGAATGCTGACAAAGTAACCCTCATGGTGCATGATGGACGAACAACATAGCCAGGTGAAACATAATTGCAAGACTCTACCTCTCGTCAGGGGCAGATATAACAGACTGGCAAGACCTTATTCCAAAACACTTATTATGCAACCTTGAGGTCATCTATACTTTCCCTAGTGTAATAACGTATCTAACACTTCAGTCTCGACAGCAATATCCGTATTGGGACTAGCGTTACCTTTGTATGAGATCACAGGACAAAACTAACTGTTAGAACAAAACTAACTGTTCAAACAAAACAAACTGTTCAAACAAAACTAACTGTTCAAACAAAACTAACTGTTCAAACAAAACTAAATTAGAACAAAACTAACTGTTCGAACAACAAAACTAACTGAAATTAATGCCTTTATTATGGTTTAGAAACTCTGCATTCAACCAGTATCTTGAAGGATGGTTAATGGATGTGTGAATCCAACAATAGACTCAAACACTATCGCAAAGTAGACCATCAGCCTGTTAGGAGCCATCTATGCTGCTCTTAACAAATCATCTAACCAAGGCCGGCGTTATGCCATATCAAACAGTCAGTCGCCTCTTCCGACATTCTCTCTGCGTGGCAGTGGTCCTACTCATGTCCTTGTCGTTCACAAAGACACCAGCAGACGACTGGGGGTCTTTATATTCAAGGCCATGGCAAACAAAGTAACAAAAACAAAAAAAGGACAACATTAAATTGGACGGAGAACAGATTCAACCTTCCACTTAGAAACACAGTAAACTAAATTATATATGAATGAACCACAACAGTCCATCGTTCCAAATTTCCATGGTAACCACATTTGTAGCCGTAGAAGCAAAACTATTTCCAGTTAACTATTACAGTCTTTTGTTTAGAACCCCGCGATGGCTGCCTTCCATGTATGGCCAAAGGAATAATAACATGAATAAGTGTAGCTATGGTAATAGCCAAGCAACATAGACAAATGAATATAATCGTCAATGGAGGAAAATCGAACAAGCAGAGGTTTACATATTTGGGGCAACCAACCACAGAGGTTCACATATTTGGGGCAAACAACCACAGAGGTTTACATATTTTGGCAAACAAGCACAGAGGTTTACATATTTTGGCAAACAAGCACAGAGGTTTACATATTTTGGCAAACAAGCACAGAGGTTTATATATTTGGGGCAAACAGGCAGAGTAGATTCCAGAAATAATGAGAATATAATCTCAATGAAAGTTCGTGCTGAAAAGGACGCTGTGTCGTAGTTTACAGCGAGACTGCGATATCTGCGCTCTCGGCCCGACATATCTGGCTTCAGTATGATTTTTTTGAGATTCAAGGTATGCCTCCCCATTATGATCCATATTCTCTTAGCCAGACTACACAAGCGCAGGCTGTATCCCGGGCCGCTGATCTTAACACGTGGATATGGTTTGATTGTTGTTACATGTGCGATGTTTTCTCTGACGAAGATATTTTGGTGGTAACGTTAATTTCTTCGTTGTCTATTTCGGTTTGATATTCGGAGCCACACGTATAAGTGAGTATATGGGATCAAGACGTTGAGCAGTGTATGAGTTTTAGCGGTTAGCGACCCAAAGCCGACTGTTAGCGTTAGGGTCAGAGACGTAGAGATGCTAAAACATATCTTCGCCTCTACGTGGTGATCCTGGATAGCCTGCAACGGGGAAGACTGGTTAAGGAAAAGAGACCGAAGAAGGAAAGCTAACCTGGTACTCAACATTTCTTTCTGGAGTCAGATGTGTTGGACCGAAAGGTGCAAATATCGCTGTCAATCTGTAAACTACGATAAATCACAGTCTGTTCTCTGGACTACATCCTGCTAATTGCAAGGCACTTTTCAGGCCTTGGTATGGGAAGTTTGAGAAAGAAGAAGAAGAAGAAGGAGGAGGAGGAAGAAGAATAAGAAGAAGAAGAAGAAGGAAGAAGATGAAGAAGAAGGAGGAGGAAGAAGAAGATGTAGAAGAATGAGAAAGAGGAGGACAAAGGAGAAGGAAAAGAAGAATGAGTACCTCTTTTCAATATCAATGCTGCCACAGATTGTATTGATATAATTCTTGCAGTGAATTTGCCTTTGTATATGTAAAATCAGTACTGATATACGGAAGTGAATGATGGACAACCAGCAAACAAGTACATAAGTCACTAGTGGCGACAGAGGTGTGAGTTTACAGAAGAATGTTAAGAATCCCATGGATTGCAAAGAAGACTAATGATGCGGCACTTGAAGAAGCACATACACAAAGACAATGCACTGCAAAAGTCAGGCCAAGTTAGGAATCTTAGTTCGGAGAAGAGGCAGGTTGGAAGAAACTGTAAAACAGGTAAAATAGCAGAGAAGAGAGACAGAGGGCCGCAGAGAGAGAGACAATATTTGACAGCGGGAAGAAATAGCATAGGGCTCGATCAACAACATAGATGATAAACGACACGAGCGATATGAGTGGATGAAAAAAACATGTTATAGTCTAATTTATCCATTCCTCTGATCATCGTATAGACCTGTGTTAAGTCACCACCAATTCTTCTCTTTTCTAGACACTGTAGCCCAATTTTTCTGAGTCTTTCCTCATAACTGTAATTCTGGAATCCCATTATCAGCTTTGTCGCTCTTCTTTGTATTCTTTCCAGCATGTTTATATCCCCTCTACGATAAGGCCTCCACATCTGTACACAGTACTTCAATCTAGGTCTAACTAATGCTTTATACAGTTTGACTATCACCTCCTTACTCCTATATTTAATATTTCTTTTTATAATACCTAACATTGCATTTACCTTATTCACTGCTGCCTGGAGTTGCTCACTCACCTTACCTGTATGCTCAATTTTAACACCTGGGTCCTTTTCCTTATCTTTCATTCTAACATTACTCTCCCCCATTCTGTAATTATGTTCCATATTTGGATCTACTCATGTGGATGACTGTACATTTATCTATATTAAACTCCATTTGCCAGCTTACAGACCTGTCTCGAATTTTATCTAAATCCAACTTCAATATATCCACTTCTGCTATACATAAGATAGTCCTATATAGTTTTGTGTCGTCCGCAAATGTTTCAATTATGGATCCTATATCAATGTCCAAATCGTTTATATATATATATCACCTAAATGTTACATATAAGGATCGTGTCACGAACGTAGACATCCGTCAGAGAGTTGAAGATGCTTTTGGTCCTTTTGAAGATCTATTCACAACTGTCAAAAGACGAAAGATGGCCTGGTGCGGGCACGTCGCAAGGTCCAACGGAATTCCCAACTCGATACTCTTTGGATCCCTACCGGGACAGAGAGGGCGAGGACGTCGAAGGAAGAGATGGGTGGACAACATCGCTGAGTGGTCAGGCCTTCGTCCCGGTGAGATACGTCAGGCGGCGACAGACAGAGAGAGATGGCGTGGGATCTTCATGTCTTCATGTGTGCCCCAACGACCTGATGGGTTACGGGATGAACTGAACTGATATATATCAAGAATAATATTGGTCTCAAAACCGAGCCCTGTGGCACTCCACATTTTAGTTCACACCACTCAGAGTACTTATTTATTCCTACTCTCTGCCTTCCCCACGTTAACCAATTTTCAATCCATTGGCTTGCATCGTTACAACATAACGACTATCGAACGATTATTAATATTACGGTTTGAATAGATTGTACGTACATAAGCTAGCTTATGATGGTCAATCTAAATGGACCTCCTCTGCCACAATTTTAACTTAGTACAACCATCGATAAATGGTACTAGTGTTAAAACTTCCAGGCATGCTCAAGGGCACAAATGCCATCTCTCTGACAGCAGTGCATTTTTTCTTAAGAATACATAGGCTAATATTGTGCAAGTTATACAATATGTTTTGGTTTGGTAAGCATTGTTATGTGGAAATAAAGGTGAATTAGTGCCTAGTTTAAGTTTGTTACATAAATTTCATGACTATAGCCAGACCATCTTGGCTGGTGACATTTGTTACATGTCTGGTGAGCCACCCTAAAAATTGTTCAAGCCCAGACCATTACGTTGGGCGACCTTGAGGCCTTGAAGGGACTGCACAAATGACCCATTCGACTTTCTGCCGTCCAACACTTAGTACCTGCATTAACCTGCTACATCGGTCTGAGATTGACAGACTGGCAATCTTCCATGACCTTTGAGCCCTCTACGTGCCACAAAACCGGCAGATGGTTTCAATGTTGTTGTTGTGACAAGGTCGGCCCACCGGCTTTGTGTGGCCGATAGCTGTTTCTGTTTAGGTGACAATTATCGTGTTTGACCCGCAGACATCTTGACGTAACTTCAGAAATATGTCCAGCATCGGGGGGGGGGGGGGGGGGGGGGGGGGGGGGAGATGAAAAATACCTTTGTCTAGACGAGAAAATTGCTTACCTTTTCGTTTCTATACAGAAGGAACATTGTCATGCATTTTATTTCAAAATGCACTCAAAAGTATACAATCATTTAATTGTATTAATTTAGCATTATTTTTACTCACATTGTGTGTCATTACAAATATGAAATAAACATATGGGGGGGGGGGGGGGGAGAGAGATGAAAAATACCTTTGTCTAGACGAGAAAATTGCTTACCTTTTCGTTTCTATACAGAAGGAACATTGTCATGCATTTTATTTCAAAATGCACTCAAAAGTATACAATCATTTAATTGTATTAATTTAGCATTATTTTTACTCACATTGTGTGTCATTACAAATATGAAATAAAACATATGGGTGCTGATAAGGATTCCGTTTTATTTAGTTGGTTATAAGTGTATCAGCGACCCATGCATTACTTCATGTTTGTAATGACACATATTGAGTGAGCGACGTGAAGGAAATGTAAGTTAACAGAATTAAATTATCTTTCCTCTTTCTTTATGCTAATCCTGTTATGCCTTGGTGTCAGGTTATGAAGAGATCTCTAGAACGAGCCGGTATGTGTGCCTCGTGCATAATAGCATTTACTGCATCAGATATTTCTGTAAGTCACCTTTTTCGTGGTCTGCCTGTGGCTTTGAATCCGTTTTATCTAAATATCATTGCTTGTTGGAGGATGCTGTGTGGTCGTGGCCTTCTTACATGGCCAAACCATTTTAGTTGCTGTCTTTTAATGTAGTTTAATACTGGTGTTGTTCCCAGTCTCCTGATGCCATCGTTTCTGATCATGTCTCTCCTTTTTACGCTAAATATTTATAGCAGGCATTTTCTTCTTCTTCTTCGTCGATCAACTGATGCTATGCTCATAGTCTGGTGAGGTTCACGATCAACTGATGCTAGGCTCATAGTCTGGTGAGGTTCACGAAGGAGACTGCTTTTCAGGTCTTCGCCGGTCCCCGACAGCTTTTCGAGCATGGTCGCTCACCCACGCCAGACTACCTCTCTTTGGTCTGCAGAATATGTTCTGGTGTTTGCTTGGGTGCTCCACAATCGCACGTGGCGGTGTCTCTGAGACCCATTCTGTGGAGGTGGGCCTTGAGTCTACAATGTCCCGTTCTGAGTCTGAAGATCTTTGTCTGCCCATCTCTGCAAAGTTTGTCTATGCTGCCATTTTCTGGCTTGTATTCTTTGTGCTGTTCTCTCGCATCTGTCTTCATGGATCGTTTGATGAGTATCTTTACTTCTTTATAGGTTTGTGAACGGGGAATCTGCTTGCCGCTACTTCCGGCTTTTGCGAGCTCGTCTGCTTTCTCTTTTCCAGGGATCCATCCCACAGTGGGCCGGAATCCGCGCAGGCATTTCATTTCTATTGTTACGATGTAGCATTTCTCAATTGATGTCAGTGTCCAGTTTTGACTTTGGTAGCATAGTGCAGGGACGATAATCATGTTGTATAAAGCTCTTTTGGTAGTTATTGTCACGTGCTTGCAATTAATTATTCGAGTTAATTGTCCAATGATCTGATTTGCCTTATTGCATCTTTGTTGGATTTTTGCCGTAATTGTTTCGTTTGCTGTTTTTCAATGGCGATATCGATGTTTCCGGCTGTTCATTGATTTTTATGCTGTATTCTTTACATGCTGTATTTAGTTTATCAATTTGTTGCTTCAATTGTAGTTCGGAAGTTGCTATGACTGCTTAAAGTTTATATGACTGCTTAAAGTTGAATTGACTGCTTAAAATTGCTATGACTGCAATTATTGTATACATTTTAGTGCCTTTGAAATAAAAGCATTAGAATATGCCTTCATTATAGAAACGAATGAAGAGTGAGGCCATCTTCTCAACTTTAGACAAAGGTAGCTTTCATCCCTGGGTTACGATGGATCGATGAACGGAAACTAGGTGCGTTCCAGTTCAGAAAATGTCAAGCTATCCCTGGTCTCAAAGAGGTGGGACCATAATGCATGCATCCTGAGATACCTCTAGTCGTCTTGACGTGTGTCTTGCCACTAGTCCAAAGTAGCTCGAGACCAGAGAGTGAGGCTAATAACCAGCGCAGCCTCTTCCTCATTATAACCCAAATACAGACAAGCATTGCAGCCACTACCACCCAATGTTCTCCACATTTGATCTTCTTAGGTCAAGGAAAGTGGTTAGGGCGTGGCTGAAACGTACAAAGTACAATCCCCGGTCTTGACCCAATCCGGTCTGCCTAGCTGTAAATTGGTAACTGTCTTATCAACAGGAATAAAAGGCATCAATGCAGACAACTGGCCAACCCACCTCTCACGAAAACCCTTTTGCCGGGTGGAAAGAGATATCTAATACTCTAGTACCGGAATCCGGCATCCGGCCTGAGAGGAGGAATGTGACGTTTTCTCGGATAAGTACAATGTTTCGCCTTATGCGTGGCGTGTTCAAATGAAACCGGACCTAACTGCACCAACTCAACATACGTACGATGTGCATGATGACGTCACTTCTGATGTAAACAGTACATACCTGCCGTCAAGTTTACAAAATGTAATTATCATCCCGACTCAGTGTCCTCAGCAGACCGTTGAAAACATGGCGGGTGTGAAACATAATCCGTCCAGAGTTGATCAGCAGCCGAGATTCGGTTTCTAACAGCTGAAGGATGTCGACCAGTTGACATTCATCGCAGAATGCAGGCACGTGTATGGTAATAAAAGTATGTCGAAGACAACAGTGAAGAACTGGACAACGATGTTTAAAGAAGGACGTGAGTTAACGAAAGATCTTCAAAGGCCAGGTCAGGCGATGCCATCGCCAAAATTGATGTAAAAATTCTGGTGGACCGTAACCGGAGCTTACGTTCGCCACATTTTGTTACCACACACGCCTGCATTCTGCGATAAATATCAACTGGTCCACATCCTTCAGTTGTTATAAAACGAATTACAGCTCGCTGATCAAATTTGGATGGATTTCGTATCGCACCCGCCATGCTTTCAGCGGTCGGCTGAGGAAACTTTGTGTCCGGGGATAATGAAATTTTTCAAACTTGGCCGTTGGTATGTGCTGTTTACATCAGAAGTGACGCCATCATGCGCACCATTTTGTGCAGTTATTTCCGGTTTCATTTGAACACGCCTCGTATATCGACACCCCCCCCCCCCCATTTATGTATTTTTCCCTTCTATGATTCGCTAGTTTATTATTGTTGTTCGTTATCCTTGATTAAGTCCTTTTGGTCGTAACGTTTGTACTTTCGTTTCATTGCGGCATCTGACAATACCTATTTATTAAATTCAATTTCGAACATTTCACCGCCCACAGAAGCCGTTACTATGGGACTAAGATGGTGCCTAACCGGCCGCAGTCTAGCCTTGTTCTCGTGTTTTAGTTCAATAAGGATGCGACCAGGGCACAGATTTAACTGGTTGATGACCAATTTAGTTTATTCCTCACTATAATCCAAAAACAGCGCAAGTTACATCAAGACAAAACCATCAGATGGTGTCGTCCCCAACACTCCCGGTGAACTACTACGTTAACTTCTTTATACTTTTTTAGAAGACTCTACAGTCTGTATACAACCATTTTCTTCGAGGGTGGTTTAAACGATGTGCGAATCCGTCTTAATAGACTCAAACACTAGAGCTAAGTAGACCCGCAGCCAGTTAGGCGCCATCTATAGCTGTTCTTAACAACCCGACCTGGGGGAAGGTACAATAATAATACTTTCGCGTAATGTAAATCAATTCCCAGACGTCGGTGTCGTAAGCGATGGCTGAACGTTTGAGACCCTACGTTAGATATCTTGAACCTAATCCAAAAAATGGCGCAATCCCAGTTACCTGGCTTCCTTTCATTGCCGCAAGAACAATAAACTAAATTCTCCGTACTTGGGCCAGCGTGCACTTCCACCTGAACGGATACCCTAGCATTGACAGTGGCGTAACCTGAGTCTTCTCGCCCCCTTGTGTCTGTCGCGGAGAAGCTGTCAGCCTATCGATTAGGACACGAGAAATTGGGCAACGACTGGCGGGTCTAGTAGAAAATGTGCGAAATGGATATCCATAAAAGATGTAGGCAGCATACCGGACGGAAAAGGGGGGTGGGGTGGATGAGAGAAAGAAAAGTGGTAGGTCAAGCATAGCACAACCGCATGTAAGACCGCGGTCTACCTCCACCAGCACGTAGAACGTTCCATCCTCCCCTTCCTCTCTCCTCTTACCTCACTCTGTTTCATTTGACTCTGTCCTACCATCACACTCTTGCACAACTTTCACACGCGCCTTCATGGTGAGGCCCTTCCATTGCACTTTGGTTGGGCTGGCTTCTGAGAGCGCACAAACCTAGTATAGGTACACACAGACGCACACATACATCCAAGCACTGGTTTATGCGTCTTAATATCACCCAGTTGACTACGGTCTAGGGTTGAAATAGGCGTGCCTCCGCCAGTAAAAACTAGTGAGGCAATCACCCAAAAAAATCATTTAAAAAACCAGCACGCTCGGGATGTGAGGAAAGCTACTACAACCCACCATAATGTCCTTTTTAGGGCGCACAGATGAGTAAATCCACCCATTGTGTGCATTCCACAACAACAGCAATGCAATGTTAGTATGAAATTCAGCTCAACCGAAGCAGTTATCCAATAATAAACAATCCCTCGAAGGTAGTGAGCCCAACAAGGTTTCAGATACAACTGACAGTTGGGGTTGGGGCGACACATAGATAGTTCTATTTGTTGACATTAGTTCAAGAATAGCACCACTGCCTCACTGAGAGCATGTCGTAAGGGGAGACTAACTGCGTGACATGGCATAACACCGGCCATGGATAGGTGGTTTGTTTAGAGCAGTATAGATGGGGCCTAACAGGCTGTGAGTCTACTTTGCTCTAGTGTTTGAGTCTATTAAGATGGACTCACGCATCGGTTAACCACCTTCCGTAAGCGCTTGTCCCAGCGCAGCGGAGTATTAAGCTGCTCGAGCCTAGTCCGCTAAACAGGAACCACTTCTCCCAGCTACATCCAGCTCATACGAGGACTGGGACCTGCACAGGGGCATATGCCCTTGTAGAAGTACAGATCGGCAAAGACAAAGACATCCGTTTTCATTCTTCTTTATTCTTCCAATCCGAGCAGAGAAGTGTCTTCCACAGTGTATGTCTGCCTATCTATCTATCTGCAGTCCACTTATGTCGTTAGACACATCTTTGTTTCATATTTTTGGCAGGTGAAAATCCATTGGTGATTTGCCAGGTCAATCCTAGCATTTGTTAGCCTCTGGAATATACGATCGCCTATTTTTGAGACTGGTGGAGGTGGAAGCGTAAATTAGACCAAGGCAGACCCGCAGCCTGTCAGGCGCCATCTAAGTCGCTCCGCTAACCATATCCCAATTGTTATGGCCATACAGTCCCCCCTTTTTTGCGACATATTCCCTGTGGAGGTCGAGAATCCCTAGAATAATTTGAGTAGATTTTTAACTTGCATTTTGCCCGAGAAGTGGCCGTTAGGCCTACTCTTTTCGATTTCTAAATGCTATGGTATATCTTATCGTGCACGCCCCTGCACACGGATGTCTGATCTCATTACTGAGAGTGAAATGGTAAATATTTACTGTATTATCAACGTGAAAGCATAGCCAGATCGACTATATACTGGTCCAGAGGAGGTTCCGATCGAGCATCAACACCGACAAAACAAGAAGTTTCCCCGGAGCGGACATAGGAAGCGACCACGATCTGGTTATGATGACCATGCGTCTGCGATTGAAGGGAGTCGCAAAGAAGGATGTGACCAGGCTAAAGTTTGACCTGGACAAACTAATGGACCCAAAAATCACCGAAGTGTTCCAAGCAAGGGTAGGAGGGAGATTTGCGCCACTGTTGGCTCTCAGAGAGGAACTGGATACAGATACAGTTACAGAGTCTCTTAACGCAGCTCTCATAGATACTGCAACAAAGATCCTGTGATGCCACCAAACAAAAAAGAAGCCATGGGTTACCAAAGGAAATCCGAAATAGAATTACGACGGCAATAGGGCCTTTCGAAAATCTCTTGGCAACTGTCAAAAGAAGGAAACTCACTTGGTACGGTCACATATCGAGATCAAATGGTCTTGCAAACACAATCCTCCACGGGAAGGTGCATGGCAGACGATGAAGAGGCCGGCCCAAAAAGAGATGGGAAGACAACATAAAAGAATGGACCAGTCTCTGACCAGAAGAGTCACAGGCAGCGGCTTCTGACAGAGAGGGATGGCGTGGAGTTGTGAGGATGTCTTCATGTGTGCCCCAACGACCTCACCGGTTACGGGATGACCTGACCTGACCAACGTGAAAAAATATCCGTGTCTCCACCGGGATTTGAATTCCAAGGCGAACACCTTAACTCGAGACCACTGGGTCCCCCAGGTAATTCCACAGTGTGTGCAAGGAATATCAGGACTCTTTGCATCATTGCATGGTGTGATGTGTCTTCTCAAACGCTGACTACTTAGCCTACCCACAATCTATATCCTCTTTGTTGTTATTACATTCAGGATCCTGCCCTCCCATACAACAAGATCCATGGCGTCCTGTTCCCACTATTCCCCATCGATGCTCGCATCGTTTATGTCCTAGAGTTCACCATGAGAAAAAAAATATGCCACTGGCCAAGAGAGTGAGGTTGACATATTACGCATTCCCCTTCCTCAATTTAATCCAAAATCACCGCGCAAGACATCCATTTCAACGGACAGAACAAAATGAAAAGATTGACCCGACTGCAGAACAAGGAGAATACCCATCATCCCGTGTGATGGAAGAAAATCACAGGCAAGGAAACCAACAGAAATAATTAGGGCATTAAGAAAAACCGTCTACAGAATGAGATGGGGGTAGATACGTCAACTTCAGTTTATCCCATAACCCATCAGGTCGTTGGAGCACACTTGAAGACACTCCCAAAATCCCACGCTATTTTTCTCAATCTGCCGCCGCCTGTCGTATCTCACAGGGACAAAGGCTTGACCACTCAGTGATGTTGCCCACCCATCTCTTCCTTGGACGTCCTCGCCCTCTCTGTCCCGGTACGGAACCAAAGAGTATCGAGTTGGTAATTCGTTGGACCTCGCGACGTGCCCGCACCAGGCCATCTTTCGTCTTTTGATTGTCGTGAACAGATCTTCAAAAGGGCCAACCAATAGCGTTTTCAGCTCTCTGTCGTATTTCTACGTTCGCGTCAACTGTGGGATGGTATATTTTACCTCTTTAACAAGAACGGTCCGAATCCTAAAATTTACTTCGAATGGGGACGGGAGGAAGACTAACGTCTGGTCAGCCAAAATATACTGATCAGACATGTTAATCAGGGTCAGGCAAAAAATACTGGCCGAGACCCTCACCCCGGCTTCCTAATAGCCCTCCCTGGAAACGGGCTGTTTTCATGGCAGCCTGGCTAACGAGGTGGGGGATCGACGTGATCCCCGCAGATAACGCCAAGCATATCATAGCACAACAGACTGGAGGACCCTGGTCCACCTTCATCAGCACACTCAGGATGTGAGGAAAGTTACTGCAACCCGCAACTTAACGTCCTTTTTAGGGCGCACAAAAGAGTAAACCTACTCATTGTTGGCATGCGAAACCACAACAACAACGACAACAACAAAAAAGGTAGCTGTCCATCGTACACGATGAAGAAGACATCCTTCGGCAATCGTTGTCTCGATGATGTAACTTGCGCTGTATTTGGATTATTGTGAGTAAGAATTTGCGTTGGTCATCAACCTCACTCGCTGGTCCCGAACTACCTTGGGCCAGTGGCAAGACATAAGTGAAAACGACTGGAGGTAATTCAGGATGTAATCACTCTGGTCCCACCTTTTTGAGACCATGGGTAGCTTTAAACCTGCTGGGCTCCAACCGACGCCGTTTCCTTTCAGCGAGGTGACAAGCAAGTATCTTATCTCTCGACCACAGCGACTGATCACCTACTGGTATGCTCGGGAGTGCATGCAGGGTAAGTCGATTCTTCAGAACAGAACTTAATTAATCGTCCATCTTTTCCTAACTCTCTCTCTCCCTTCCTGTGAACGTTGCACGGGTGTCTTTTCGTTTATGTTAACTGATCTTCCCTCTCTCTCCCTCGTTCTTTCCATTTCTCCTCCCGCCCGTTCCAATAAAGATCGCACGGCATGTCTAATGTGTCCAGTTTCCTGCTGTGTTGTGTTTGCTAGCGTCAAACGTGTTTGTTATTGCGCGTGCTCAACGAGTAAACGTTGCAGAAACACACAGACTAGGCTGACAAGAAACACACACATGCTAGACTCACAAGAAACGCGCGCAGGTTAAACTGACAAAAGACACACACAGGCTATACTGACAAGAAACACACACGGGCTATACTGACGAGAAACACACACGGGCTATACTGACAAGAAACAGGACTCAACTAAAGTGAAAACTAATAAAGGCGTTAAGCTTATACCAAGACAAACTGGGTGACGAAAGAGTGCAAGAGGCGGACAGATTGGCGATTGGATGTAGAGGCAGGTCCTGTTCATCTCTTAAAGCCACAACAATCTGGCCAGAGAAATCCACAGAAGCATGCAGACATTCTTGAATATGGAATCGAAAAGTGCGAAGCACCTAATCCAGAACCCTGGATACGGAGCCAAGACAAGTCCAAAATAATCTTGGAGGTTCTATTGATAATTAAGTAAAGTGAGCAGTCAGCAACAAAGCAAAAATAATCCATATTCTGCAGGAGCTCAAGAGACAGTACCCTAGCAACTCCTGGACACGTGTGTACACAGATCGACCGGCCACGAAGCGTGGAAAAATGGAGGGGGGGGGGGGGGGGAAACTTCCAATGGCGACATAGAAAAGCACTCCACACCAGCTGGAGAGACCTGTACCAATTTCAGAGCTGATGATACAACTGTTCGTGCAGCAACGAGGATTTTTATTAGCCAAAACACAGCTACAAAGAAAACGGTAATTCGAACATGCTCCAGTAGCATACTCCAGGCCATCTTAAGCGCCAAACAAGATGAACTCCCCTACAGTGGATTCCGGCCTACTGTGGTATCCTTGGAAACTAGTGGGAAGATGAGCTAACACAAGCCGGAAGTGGTGGCACGCAGACTAGCTATCTACGGGGCTGTAAAGCAAAAAGGACACTCGTCGAACGATCCATGAAGGCGGAAAGGAGAGACCAGTTTAAAGAATATACGCCAGACAATGCCAGAACAGATATCCTTGATAGAGATGTATAGACAAAGATCTTCAGACTCAGAAAGGGACCTGCCAGACTGAAAGCCCACCTCCACAGAATGGGTCTTAGAGACACCGTCACATGCGATTGTGGAGCACACAATCAAACAACAGAACATGCCCTGTAGCACTGCCCCACTTGTACAGACCAAAGAGATGCAGTCTTGTCCTTGAAGACATCATGCTGGAAAAGGTGTGGGGGACCGGCGATGACCTGAATTGCAGTCTCCTTCGAGAATCTCACCAGACTAGAAGCATCAGTACATCAAAGGGGATCAAGATGCTGAGCAGCGCATGAGCTGCAGTGGTCAATGACCCATAGCTGACTGCTAGCGTCAGGGCCAGCGAACCAGAGCTGCCAAGACCCTTCTACACCTCCACGCGGTGATCCTGGATAACAGGCTGCAGCAGGGCAAACTGGCTAAGGAGAAGGGATCGAAGAGGGAATGCTAACCCGGTACTCAAAAAATGCTTGCTGAAGTCGGAGTGCTGGACCGAAAGGTGCAAATATCGCAGCCAAGCTGTAAACTACGACACAACGCATTCCGTTTTCTGGACTACATTCTGCTACTTACCCATTCCGGGTTTGGTAGTGGGAGATTGACAACGAAGAAGAAGAAGAAGAAGAAGAAGAAGTACATCAAAGAAGAAGATGCCCTGGAAAAGCTTAAGTTCCAGAATGTAGTCCAAAGAACGGAGTGCGTGGTCTCGTAATTTACAGATTTAACTGCGATATTTGCACCTTTCGATCCTTCTTCTTCTTCTGCGTACACAGTCAGACAGTAACCATTATTTTCTCGAAAAAAGCGGCGGTCATCCTGAGACTCTCGCCACTACCATACAGCTTGTCTTGCAGTTCCACTGGCAATGGCCACATCTGCTCTCTCTGATCCTCGTATGTCGGGCAGTTCTGCAGATGTTCAGTGGTCATTTTACCAGTACCGCACGGGCATTCGTCGGTACACCCTATCTTCAGTTTGTTGAATAGCACCTTTCGATCCAACACATCCGACTTCAGCAGGCATTTTTTGAATACTCAATGAACCTTCCTTCTTCGATCCCTTCTCCTTAGCCAGTGTGCCCTGCCCCAGCGTTTTATCCAGGATCACTTTGAGGGGAAGTATAACGGTCTTGGCAACTGCTGAAGACTGCAAAGTTTCGCCTTTATACGAGGTTCAAGCGGAGTGGGGCGCATGAGAGTGTACAACCAGCGAGCTACAGGGACCATCAGCACCCATACCTTACGCCATTTGATGGGTTGAGCACCTGTGGATATGCCCGGAGTGCAGTGAGGAAACAGAAACTGCTGAAGATCTTTATGAAGTAACATATCTTTAAATATATATATTTCTTAATATTCTAGATCTCACTTAATATTCTAGATCTCACTTAATGTTCTAGATCTCACTTAATGTTCTAGATCTCACTTAATGTTCCAGATCTCACTTAATGTTCTAGATCTCACTTAATGTTCTAGATCTCACTTAATGTTCTAGATCTCACTTAATGTTCTAGATGTCTTCTTCTTGTTTCGAATGCACACAATGAGTAGGTACTCTTTTTGTACGTCCTTCAAGGGAGGTTAAGAAGTGGGATGCAGTAGCTATCCTTACATCCCGAGTGCGCTGATGAAGTTCGGGGTTTCTCCGGGCGGCTGTGCTATGCTTGGCTTCATCGCGTGTCACTCACTTCTACGGGGATCACGTCGATTCAGTTAGCCAGACTGTCATGAAAACAGTCCGTTACCAATGGGTGGGGGGTGGGGGCTACTAGGAAGCCGAGGTGCGGGTCTTGACCAATATGTTTTGCCTGACCCTGACACACATCTAATCAGTATATTTTGTCTGACCCTGACTAACACATCTGATCAGTATATTTTGCCTGACCCTGACACACATCTAATCAGTATATTTTGTCTGACCCTGACTAACACATCTGATCAGTATATTTTGCCTGAACCTGACAAACACATCTGATCAGTATATTTTGCCTGACCCTGACACACATCTAATCAGTATATTTTGTCTGACCCTGACTAACACATCTGATCAGTATATTTTGCCTGAACCTGACAAACACGTCTGATCAGTATATTTACCCTGACTACCACGTCTGATCAGTATATGTTGTCCGACCCTGACTAACACGTCTTATTAGTATATTTACCCTGACTAACACATCTGATCAGTATATTTTGCCTGAACCTGACAAACACATCTGATCAGTATATTTTGCCTGACCCTGACACACATCTAATCAGTATATTTTGTCTGACCCTGACTAACACATCTGATCAGTATATTTTGCCTGACCCTGACACACATCTAATCAGTATATTTTGTCTGACCCTGACTAACACATCTGATCAGTATATTTTGCCTGAACCTGACAAACACATCTGATCAGTATATTTTGCCTGACCCTGACACACATCTAATCAGTATATTTTGTCTGACCCTGACTAACACATCTGATCAGTATATTTTGCCTGAACCTGACAAACACGTCTGATCAGTATATTTACCCTGACTACCACGTCTGATCAGTATATGTTGTCCGACCCTGACTAACACGTCTTATTAGTATATTTACCCTGACTAACACGTCTGATCAGTTTATTTACCCTGACTAACACGTCTGATCAGTATATTTACCTTGACTAACACGTCTTATTAGTATATGTTGTCTGACCCTGTCTATCAGTATAGGTTGACTGACCAAACGTTAGCTTCACCTAAATTTCTGAATATTCTAGAGCTTTCTTAATAGCCCGGAAGAGTACTGGCCTGACTTAAGATTGACTAAACTGACAATGTATTTATTCGCCTGGAAGGCACACGATTCGATCCTCGTGTAATACACCAATCTGATGATAATGGGTACCTAGCTTACTTTAAGGAAGAAAATGGAATGAAGACAATTAGCCACCCGACCTCATAAACAAGCTGTTGCCTCATGTACATTTTCTAACACGTTATCCCCGACAGCACCGTATCCTCGGTGAATATGACGTATTCAACAACCGGGTCATATATGTGGCCGAAATATACTACCCTTGTTAGTCAGGAAGCCAAGTCTCTAACACTCCAACCCCTGACGACAGATTCCGCTTCGGGAATTAATTTAATTTAAGAAAATAGATAACAGTGGTCCTATTCTTTCATCCTGGCCACAACTAGGGTGTGAACATCTGAAACCGGACACGCACTCGTGAACAATCTCGCTTTCTCCACACATCTGCAGTATAACGCAACTCCCGCCCATAAATTAACCAGTCGAATCCATGACCTGTCCAAATTCCTCCCTCCACCTGGAAACCCTGTGACCTTTGTTTGCCTTCAGCGATCTAGTCCCTTTATTCATTCTCTTCCCTCAACCCCAACCCCCTATTCGCCAGATAAAGAAATCCGATTACCTCAAGGCCTCACTCGAGGCCTGTCGACTTTACGTTCCAGGGGCCGGGGAAACGTTTCCTCCTTCGCCCGAAAATATGTCGAGAGAATTTCGGAAAGGAAATTCAAGGCTCAAGGAAAACAAAAAGCTGAATTTAGATTTCCAACAAGCATAACAGTTTCAGGAAGCCGTTCTTCCTGGAATACATTGTGCTTATCGCTTGACTAAGAGCTGATTTTGTAGGGGTGTTCAAGAGTTCAGGTTAAGATGATTATGTGTTCAGGATAAAAGACTGTGGGGGATTGATTCGGTGGTCTGGGAGATGGGGGTGGTAGTCTGGGAGATGGGGTGGTAGTCTGGAAGATGGGGAGGTAGTCTGTGAGAGTCGGAGGTAGTCTGTGAGAGTCGGAGGTAGTCTGTGAGAGTCGGTGGTAGTCTGTGAGAGTCGGTGGTAGTCTGTGAGAGTGGGTGGTAGTCTGTGAGAGTCGGTGGTAGTCTGTGAGAGTCGGTGGTAGTCTGTGAGAGTCGGTGGTTGTCTGTGAGAGTCGGTGGTAGTCTGTGAGAGTGGGTGGTAGTCTGTGAGAGTCGGTGGTAGTCTGTGAGAATCGGAGTCCTGGGAAATTCGGTGGTCTGTGGTTTACAATCCTAACAAGACGGATTCGAATCTCGTCTTGATCAGTTTGACAGACCGTGGGTTTCTTATGACAAGCCAGCTACCTCTAATCAACCCAGCTGTAAATGGGTACTTGACGAAATCAGGGAAATACCGAAATCAATTGTGGGGGGGGGGGGGGTGTGAGGGGGGGAGGGCACGTCTTGAGAGAGCTGCACTGTGAAGACAATCACAATGATGGGGTGTGTACTGAAAGCAATGGGTTATCATACTAAAAACAATTAGTGACGGAAAGGGGGGGGGGGGAAGCATATTGAATTTAATGAATGGGCAGAGGCGCAGGAAAGGGTGGAGGTGCTACTTAAATAAATTAATGAGGGATGTGGGTCATATTGCAATTAATGAATAGATTTGTACTTAATCAATTACGAGAGGGGTGTCGCGTTTCGAAATTAACTAAGGACGAAATGGCGTGCAGTGCGAAATTAACAATAAATATAAGGGGAAGGGAGGGCGGCGGAGGTGCTCAAATCAAATCAATCAATGATTGAACAAGAGGGGAAGGTATGCATACTGAAATCAATCAAAAAGTCAAGGATAAAGGATGGCGCTGTAATACAATCAATCAATCACATGGGCAAAGTTGAGTGGAGCGTCTAAGATAGTGACACATGAGTATGTACAACCAGCGGCCTAAATATACCAGCAGGGTACAACCATGTCGTTATCTACTGAAAGAGATTTACAACCTATGGGTCTTACTAGAATGCAGTGATGTCATTTAAGAACAGCAATACATAAGTGAGGATCAAATGGTTTCACTTTGAGAAACGCTGTTCAAAGCTTAGTCCTTTTGAGGGCTGCTTGAGAGTTTACTGCTACTGATAGACTGTATGTTCTGATCCATAAGGCAAGAGAAATGGAGGCAGATCTCAACACAAATGGAGAAGGCAGCTCGAGGAAAACATAGAATAAACAGTGGACAGTTATACTGGGTGGTAGGACAGATATGGAAGGTACGCAAGGAGAGAGATGGGGAGGATGGAAGGAGAGAGATTGGGAGGATGGAAGGAGCGAGATGGGGCAGATGGAAGGAGAGAAATGGGACAGATGAAGGGAGAGAGATGGGGCAGATGAAAGGAGAGAAATGGGACAGATGAAGGGAGAGAGATGGGGCAGATGAAAGGAGAGAAATGGGACAGATGAAGGGAGAGAGATGGGGCAGATGAAAGGAGAGAAATGGGACAGATGAAGGGAGAGAGATGGGGCAGATGGAAGGAGAGAGATGGGACAGAAGAAGGGAGAGAGATGGGGCAGAAGAAGGGAGAGAGATGGGATAGATGGAAGGAGAGAGATGGGACAGATGGAAGGAGAGAGATGGGAGGGATGAAAGGAACATGGAACGGTTGGAAAAAAGCTGTGACGGATAGAAGAACAGAATGGGGAGTTCTGTATTCGATATTCCACATGGGGGCTAAGCGATTTTGACTGACTGCCATGTTCCATCGGAAGAAGAAGCATTAAGAACTATAATTCTAGGTGTATGATTCTTCTACGCAACATTCTATGAGGTGGTGCAAACTTATAATTGCTATGATTGGCTGGTAGACGCCACAAAAGATGTAAATGGGTCAAGGAGCTTTCCTGGACAAACAAACGTTTCTAATATTATATAATACAAATGGCAAAAGTCATTTCTATCCATTAATTGTCACGACCCGCTACATCGTAGTAACGCCTCTGGGTATTACCAATTCCTTTCAAAGAGAGCATTTTTAGAACAATGTGTGTTTGTTTCGCAACAGCAGTGTCTGTAAACGAAAAATGTCATGTTGGGAACGTGTGTGGTCTAGGGGCTATGAGCTTTGCTTCCAAAGAGCTATGCTCAGATCATGTCGTAATTCTGGACATGTTGACTTTATCAAGTAATGACTGCTTCTCCAAGCCGACTTAGCTAGAAAATTAGGAACCTGACAAAAACAGGGGAATTTTCAGATCTGCCGCTGGAGCTGTGAATCTGGCTACACAACAAATTATTATTACCAGTTGAACAGAAGCAAGCAGGAGGTGGTCTTCAGACTCCACACAGGCCACAACAGACTGAGGTATGATCCAATATATAAACTGAAGATAGGTGCTACTCACGAATGCACCTGTAGTACTGGGCGAAATGACCCCCCTGAAATAAATATCTGCTGCAAAAACGCTGGACATACGCATATCAAGAGAACGGGCATGTGGCCATCACCAGTGCCAAGACTAGACAAGCTCTAGGGCAGTGTCCACAACCTCAGGATGACCGTTGCTTTCTTTAAACCCAGACAATCATAATTGGTCAATGAAGTATTTTGCAAGAAACTAATATCACCACAAAACAGCGATTGTATGGGCCTCATAAAAAAGACGCACGAGGCGACAAACTGAAAAATTGGAATGGGGCACTTGCGGCTTAATTCACCCCAAACAAACAAAAATGCTATTTTTAACACCAAATTCGAGGTAGTGACCTCGCAGAATAGTCCACTTTTTAACAGTTAGGGGTGTCAAACATTCTGCGAGAATATACTAGAATTTATGCATCTGATTATTCCTGCTCTCTTAACATTGAATTTCTTTATACTGTCAACGTTGGTCCATGATAAGGAAAGTAGCATCCAGTTTCTACAGCACATGCATGACATTATCCATGCTGTCAGACGATGTATTAACAACCATGGTTATGTTATTTAACCCTAACCCTATGCAAAATTGAATATAGCCTATAGCCATCTTTTCTACACTCCTATCTTTATCGAAGTCTTTAATTATTTATTTAAAATAAAATTATATCAACATGTCCACCCATTAACTCGATATGGAATGTCCATTACATACAATGGGAACCCCAGGAACTCTGTTTAGGGTGAATTACGACGCAAGTACTTGGTTGAGAGCCATGCAAATCTAAACAAAAATCATGAACCAGAATTGGGATATCACCGTTCTTCTTCTTCGCACGCTGTCAGACGTCAACTTGAATTTGTTCGAAGAAAGCAGCTGTCATTCAGAGGCTGTCGACACTGCCATATAGCTTGTCTAGTGTTGGCACTGGTGATGGCCACATGTGCTTTCTCTGGTCCTCGTATGTCGGGCAATTTTGCAGCAGATGTTCAGCGGTCATTTTCCCTGTACCACAGGTGCATTCATCAGTGCCACCTATCTTCAGTTTATATATCACCGTTCAAAGGATGACAGCAGACCGAGCCAAGTTCGTGTAGATTGTTGCTTGCCTGAAATACTACAGCGTAATGTGGCAGCCACTGGCCCCCTCGCCAGTATATAGGTCAAAGACAGAAGAAGTAACGTGTCCACCTCAACCAAAATGAATGATGTTGTCATTGCCACTTGCACTTGAGCTAGGTATTGTTAACGACTTTCTTTCTCTCTTCACATCAGAAGATATACTTCATAAGATGGACCAAGGTCCTCCTGGCTGTAATACATTGTTTGGTTTCTCAGTAAGCTTACCATTATGGGGATCACAGTACTGATCCCCACCGCACTTGTCAGGATGCCCATGAAGCAACTTGTTTCCAAGAAAAACTGCTTGGAAGTGAGGTTCTTAAAAAATTATCATTCTAATATCCCCCCATCTAGAGACTGAAGAGAATGCTCTATGGTGGCTCCGCCTGTTATGTGACCGGAAGCTGAGAAGACTCCAAACCCATCTCCATGACCAGAACATCTGCTTCCTAGTGTTGTTCCTTGATCTCCTTGTGCACGAGTGTAGAACAGGCCCCCTGCATTCAGGCAACTAAAGATAGTTCTGCAACGGGCTAGCAACCTCATTATGTTAAATTACTACTACAAATCCACCATAAGAGCATGTGCTGTGATTTGGCACAGGTTTACTTAAGACCACATGTGGGTGGTGCTCTATGCCCCACATGGGGTGAAAAGTGGCAAGTAGATGAATGAGTCACTTCATTGTCTTCACTCTTATCGCATTGGGGGTACATAAGGGTAGGTAGGCCATCAATCAAGGTATATCCATTGGGGTAGGCAGGCAATCAACCAAGGTATATTATCAGGGTAGGTAGGCCATCAACCAAGGTATGTCCATGTAGGTAGTCTATCAACCAAGGTATATTATCAGGGTAGGTAGGCCATCAACCAAGGTATGTCCATGTAGGTAGTCTATCAACCAAGGTATATTGAGATAGGTAGGTCATCAACCAAGGTATATCGGGGTAGGTAGGTAATCGACCAAGGTGTTTCAGGGTAGGATGGCCATCAACGAAGGTATACTGGGGTAAGTTGGCCATCAATGAAGGTATACTGGGGTAGGTTGATCTTCAATGAAGGTAATACTGGGGTAGGTTGGCCATCATCAAAGGTATACTGGGGTAAGTTGGTATATCAATGAAGGTATATCAGGGTAGGTTGGCCACCAACGAAGGTATATCAGGGTAGATTGGCAATCAACAAAGGTATACTGAGGTAGGTTGGTCATCAACGAAGGTAGAGGTAGGTTGGTCATCAATAAAGGTAGAGGTAGGTTGGCCATCAGCAAAGGTATACTGAGGTAGGTTGGCCATCAACAAAGGTATACTGAGGTAGGTTGGTCATCAACGAAGGTAGAGGTAGGTTGGTTATCAATGAAGGTAGAGGTAGGTTGGTCATCAATGAAGGTAGAGGTAGTTTGGTCATCAATGAAGGAAGAAGTAGGTTGGTCATCAATGAAGGTACACTGAGGTAGGTTGGTCATCAATGAAGGTATATCGGGGTAGGCGATCAACAAAATATCAAGGTGTAAGCTATCAACGAACATATATTATATAAATCTAGGGGTAGGTAGACAATCCATCAACGTGTATTATGGTAGGTAGACCATCAGCCAACGTCGATAAGGGTAGCCATCAACAAAATTAGGTTAGGGTAGCCACCAATAAAAGTAGATTATAGTAGCCATCAATAAAAGTAGATTATGGTAGCCATCAATAAAGGTAGATTATGGTAGCCATTAATAAAAGTAGATTATGGTAGCCATCAATAAAAGTATTTTTTGGTAGCCATCAATAAAGGTAGATTATGGTAGCCATCAATAAATGTAGATTATGGTAGCCATCAACAAATGTAGGTTTATGGTAGTCATCAACAAAGGTAGATCAGGGTAGTCATCAACAAAGGTAGATTAATGTAGTCAGTAACAAATGTAGATTATAGTAGCCATCAACAAATGTAGATTATGGTAATCATCAACAAAGTTAGATTAGGGTAGTCAGTCATCATCAAATATAGATTATGGTAATCATCAACAAAGGTAGATTAGGGTAGCCATCAACAAATGTAGATTAGTGTAGCCATCAACAAAGGTAGATTATGGTAACCATCAACAAAGATAGATTATGGTAGCAATCAACAAAGGTAGATTAGGGTATTCATCAACAAAGGTAGATTAGGGTATTCATCAACAAAGGTAGATTAGGGTATTCATCAACAAAGGTATAGGTACTTCGATTTCGCCCGGAAATCAATTTTTTTTAAATGGCAGTTTCCGGCCTCTGGGAACATTTTTTGTGAATCCCGCTAAACGCGTAACTTTTTATGACGCGTTACGAATTTTTCTTTTCTAGGCCAAACACGTGATTTTTGGAGTGTATATAAGAACGATCGGTATCGCACTTTGAATGTTCATGAGCATAGAGTGCATGTGATCGGAAATCGATATCGACTATAGTCATTTTCCAGCAATTGAAAAATAGAGGTAAGTTTACTTAGTTATATACGTGCTAAATAGCCTTTTAATTATATTTTCGTGGTATTTTAAACATTCTGCATCCAATTATCTGTCTGTTTAGTAAATTTATTTGATGGCATTTAAAGAATAACTAACGCGCGTGGAGTTATATAAAAGTAAACAGTTTTACAACAAATGTCACTAAATGTCGGCCATTTTTGTTTTTGTCCATTTCGTGAATGATGGTTGGTGTAACAGAATAGCCGGATTGATTAATGAATTTAATCAATTGCACATCTAGTACATAAATCATTTTAAACATTATCATAGATGATAGTCAAATTAGTTTACTGATGTTAATCACTACCATAAAACCAAACACACGTGATTTGAACAATTAAAAAAATTGCAGTTGAGTGTCGTGTGTTTTGAAGTTATCAAAATTTGATAAATTTTTTTTTATTGTTTGACTTTGAATGGCCATATCACATATTGATATGCATGTAATGATACAAAATTGATATTTTTACATTCTGCAATGTCTTATCTGTATGTATGCTAAATTTGATGTGAATAAAATGTATATTAAAGACATGTGATGTTTAATTACAAAGTAAGCTATTTTCAAAAAATGCAAAATCCTGCCCTCCATTTTATATTAATCATTAACTCCACAAGTATACTCAGTATAGTAATATTAGTAACTGTGAACTAGTATTACATGTAATATTTCTTATATCTTTTTTTTACAACATTAGCTTGCAATTTTAGTTTTATTTCATCTTTCTTTGTTTCTAGAAATTATTAGCCATCCTCCATACAATGGCAATCAAGAAGTCTGCTGTTGATCTGAAAGCACATTTGGCGTGCTTTTAACCCGTGTATCCATTTCTGAAAGGATACATTGCACAGCTGCTGGTGGAAACCAGAGATCCCTCAATCACTGTTTTGCTGCGGAAAGTTAAGACTCTTGTTCCTTCTATGTTTATAGAACAGGATAAGTGTATAGATGAGATAAAGCTCGGCTCAAATATGCGAACCTTGCAGAGTGAACTGAAGCTGAAGAAAAACAATTTGAGTAGTCACTGGCACTCACTCGTAAATCTTTTTCAGCAGCCCTTTCCTATACATTGTAAAGATATGTCTAATACTGTTTTGTTGCAGCCACAAGAGATTTCAGCAACAACAGTGTCAACTGTTTCAGATGTGTCTGTTGAGCCGCCATCATCATCATTTATGGAAGGAAAGAAGTTTGTTGTTGTGCCATTTTTAACAATACACCCATATTAGAAATATATATTTTTAAAGATTTAGATGATAGTGTAAAATTTAAACTGCATCAATTTATTGACAATCATTATTTCATTTTAGATATTCCACTTTTACATCACTTCCTTATCAATAAAGCAGACGAGGAAGAAACCTGACCAGAAGTGTGTCTGTCTGAAGTACTGGTCAATAGATGAACTGCCGCCAAATGAGGATTATGTGATGACAATGGCTGCATTTTTAGCTGATTTTGCTCTTGGGGACCTCAAGTTTGAATAGTTTGTAAGTATATTCTTTTTTTATATTACATAGCCATATTGAAACTTTTTTTGGTTAGCTCTTTCAGGATGTAGCAGTATTTCCATCTTTAATGCCAGACATCTCCTGTTACTTTTCAAATTTCATCTACTGTTAGTTAAAATGTCACTGTTTTATATTATCATATTATGTGGTTATATATGGAAGATTGCATGAGCATTAAGAAAATATAAATGATATAAATATATCTCTATTTGTTAAATAGTAAAATAATAAGAGACATGCAACAACAAACTGCACAACAAAAACAATTAACATATCAGACTTACCCAATAAAGACTGTTAATCCATATGTTTTGCTGTTTGGAACACACTTGTTTGTAAACTACATTAACACCATTAATGAATTAAACTGCATATCATACATGTCTCTTGTTAAATGTATGTAATAATTTTTTTTGTATATTCAATTGATCAGAGGAAGGCCTACCACGAAACAAACATCACTGAACACGGCCAACATCTACAAGCAGTTATCTTTACTTATTATTGGTAGTATCCATTTAGAAAAGGATTATGACATGCCAGTTGAGTTACCTATTCAGATACGGATTACCACATGCCAGTTACCTATTCAGAAACGGATTACGACATGCCAGTGACTCAGTTCCTAGCTGATTTTGTTTTTGCAAATGCCACATTTGAATAATCAACTGTAGCTTGTAAGTATGTTCCAGGCACCGTCTGTAAGTATATTCTTTTTATTTCTAACATTCCTTTATTTCTAACAACTATGTATGTTGCATAACTTAGTAAATAAATTGTTCTTAAATTTGTGTAATAATTTGTTCTGTATACTAATTCTGCAAGCATTTTAATGAAATAACACCATACAATACATATATTAATGCTCCTCTCAAAAAGACGATCAATATGATATATCACATGTAGTATAACAAGACGAGAAAAATATTGCAGCATTATTTTAGTTGCGAATTATGCAAATGAGGTCGCCATTTTGAATATTAATTAGTTCCTGCCTTTTGGAAAAGTAATGCAATTACCGCCATCGGTTGTATTTTGTTCTCCCGAATAAAAAAATGTATGGTTTTACAGGTGTTCTGTCACGAATAGCTGAGATAATCAGCATATTGTCCACTCCACTCTGCTTTTCAGATACAAGTTTTCATAGTCCATATTTTTACTCTTCCTCTATAGCCCCTTTGCGGACTTTTAAGCTAATTTAAATATAAAAAAAATCATAACTTTCGTGGGGATCGACATAGAGACATAGTTGATATATCATTGGATTGCATTTTTCTGGGGCTTTCTAACAGTTGTATTTGTAATGCTGTAGAGTCAATTTGAAATTTTCATCAAATTACCTAAAAGGTAGATTAGGGTATTCATCAACAAAGGTAGATTAGGGTATTCATCAACAAAGGTAGATTAGGGTATTCATCAACAAAGACGGATGAGGGTTACCATCAACAATCAAACTTTAGTGTAGGAAATCAATCAACTGCGTTTTCAAACAGTCTAAAGTTTTGTTCTAATTTCTCCAGCGTGTCCCCATTTTTTTGTGTTATCAATCCGTAGATTATATGTACTATATAGTATAGTCTATGTAAGATGATTTTTTCTATCTTGTCCACTTGTTCTCTGGCCTTTTTTATACTTCATTTTCCCTGCGAGGTCTCTTGCTTATATGCAGATTACTTGCTTGCAACTTTCTTGTTGTACATGCAACTGTAACATTTTCGCTAAAAAGAAAACTGGTACATTCACGATTTATAAAAACATTTTAAAAATAGACAAGAAAGAAGTCTTACCTCCTCCGACTGTCATTGTGTTGTTTCTAATTTAGGGCCCTTTCCGTAGCTCTCTGGATCCACCGCCAATGCAGAAGTATCAGAAAGAAGACTGCCCAACTAACACGCACACGTTAACACAAACCACTGATGCCTAGCTGTACTAATCAACTGAGCCTGGCAAGTGAAAGATGCTTCTGAAACTTGAGTCGAAGAATCTCTGATCGAAAGTAGGTCACTGTGGACTTGAATCCCTGTAAAACCGCTTCCTCGCAGTCTTCTATATAATGACAGTCTGCTTCAGTCTTGAGAGGGTTTGCGCGATGTTTTAAAAACGATCGACTGAAAACAGATCGAATCCGCAAACGTCAACAAAGTGAGACAGTCTTGGTTGTATAACCCGCAAGCTAAGTCAACAAAAAAAGTTACAAATTTATCACGATAATTTCCCGAATCAAATACACGAAAGTTACTGTGAGATGTATTGCCGTGAGTTTTACTTCGAAATGAATTGAATTCTAACACTGATGCGAGTTTACAACACAAATAGCTGGCACAGTAATGGTCAAGAATGCCCCGAAGTGAAAGGGCTTTGTGTTTCTGGAATAAAAATCTACTCAAAATAGTTCCAAACAAAGAAAATTCAGCGTTTTGCTCACTCAAATATATGTAGCAGTTCCAAGAAGAGCAACGAACGTAGTGGGTTAAATAAAAAACACAACAGTAGAAAGTGCGGAATTAAAGAAATACACAATACACAACACGCGGACTGGACAACACCTAGGCGAACACTGTGTGGCGGAGATCAAGACATCAATACAAGAGAAGAAGCTGGGTGCTGGCTGCTAGGCCATTTCGCCTCGACGATCGCACGGCAGTAGGCTACTGTTTGCCGCCACCCTCACCCCCAGCACACGTCCACCCATCCCCTTGTTTCTTTATTCCCCAGTCCTACCAGGAGTCTGAGCCACGCGGCCCGCGGGTATTCGCGGCTCGCCAAGCTGCATCGTGCGGCTGTTACGATTAGGTATTAAAACGTAGGGGATTTTTGTCTCAATTCCTATAAAAATGAGTTATACATTATTTTTAATATTTATTGTTTTAGAACCATGTGTCTTTTTCTTCTTCTTCTTCTTCTTCTTCGTCCTTTTCTTCTTTTACTTCTGCATCCGTCCTGAAAAAGACGTTGTGTTAGTAATTAACATTCAGGCTATGCAATATTTGTACCTTTCCGTCCAATACATCCGATTTCAGCCACATTTTTGTGAGGCTATAAGGTTTGCCTTCCAACTACGATCCATACTCTCTTAGCCAGACTACATTAGTGCCGCCTGTTTCTAGGGCCGTCGCTTGGAGGCGGAATAGGGTCTTGTTCAGCTCTGGTTCACCGACCCTGGTGCGAATTCACTTTGGCGGCATCTTCAGACCGGTACTTGCCGTTTAATTCACCGAAATTTCTTCTTCTTTTGTTTTTAACGTTCGCTTAATTCTCTATTCCACAAGGGGGTTTGCGTTGTACTGTGCTTTTTATTTTGTCCCTGTCGGCCCAGTGCATCCGACTTCAGCACACATTTTATGTAAGGGTTTGCTTCCTCCTGCATTTTCTAAGGGTTTGCTTCCCATGGGTAACGGCCAGTCCTGTGATAGGGATCGAACCCAGCACCTTCGGATTGTGAGCCGTGTCACTTAACCACTAGTCCACGCAGTCCCCACTTTAGTGTTTGAGTCTATTAAGATGGACTCACACATCGGTTAACCCCCCTCCATGGCACTTAGTAATAAGCTGCTTGAGCCTAACCCACTAAGCAGGAAACACTGCCCCGGCTACATCCAGCTGATACCAGAGCTGGAGTTTGCCACTGTAGAAGTACAGGTCAACTAAAACTAAGAAAGACAAGTCTTCTTTAGGGATGTTGCACGTTTCTGACCACTGATGATGTCATTCATTAGGAAGAAATCATTAGTACATTTCCACAACTTCTTCTTCTTCTCCTATTTTGTGGCATACATTGGACGCAATGCGGTGGCTGTATTGTACATATAAATTCGGCCAGTGCGTATTACATAAACTAGACTTCAGCAAGATATTAATGTATTAACTTGACTTACTTTGGCCCTCGTTGCATAAACTTTACTCCGTGTCGTTCTCATTGCATAAACACGACTCCATGTGGTCCTGAAATGAACAAGCTTGACCTCGTGTGGTCATTATTGCATAAACTTGACTCCACGTGGTCCTTTTTGCATAATCTAGACTCCATGTGGTCATTATTGCACAAACGCAACTCTAGGTGGTTCTTATTGCATAATCTTGACTCTATATGTTCCTTATTGCACAAACTTGACTTCATGTTGTCCTCATTCCATAAACTTGACTCATATGGTCCATGCTGCATACTCTTGACTTCATGTGGTTCTTATTGCCCAAACTTAACTTCCTGTTTTACTTATTGCATAATATTGACTGGTCCTTATTACATAAACTGAAATTCATGTACTTAGCGTATAATCTTGACTTCGTGCAAACCGTAACATATGGACGTTGACTGTGTGGTCCTTGTTACATAAACCGGACTTGTTTTCAAGTTACACAACGATGACTCATTTTTTTTCTTGTTACATAAACTTGACTATGTTTATTTTCATATTACATAAACTTAACTACTTTTTTGTTTCATAATCTTGGCTTCTTTTTTCTTGTTACATAAATTTAACTCATTTTTCTTGATACATAAACTTGACTATGTTTTTCTTGTTACATAAACTTAACTACTTTTTTCTTGATACATAAACTTGACTCAACGTGGCTCTTGTTACATTGAGGATGTCGTTGCAGTATAAAATATGACTTCATACAGTGCGTTTTACATAAACTTGACTTCAGAATGTCCTTTTTGCGTAATTGGATTTTCTTTTGTCTTTCTTGCATAAACTTGCATAAACTCAACGCGGCGCTTGCAAATATCACTGCTATTTGTGTGGTCAATGGCTTTCTTGCCTACATTTTGCACTCCATTGATTTTGTTGTATACATTTAACATCATTCGATCCTTGGTGTATAAATCTGGCATCATCCAGACGGTGCATACATTTGACATTAACAAGCCGTTGGTGTTCAAACTTAATGTTATCCACTCTTATTGTATAAACTTGACATCAAACAGTATATTGTGTATAAATCTGATATCACTTAGCCTTTGGTGTACAGACTTGATGTTGTCCAGACTTGTATGAATGTGTCATCAATCAGTCGTTATTGAAACTTGACATCACTCAGCGCGTGGTGTATAAACTTAATATCATATAGTTATGTTGTATAAACTTGATATCATCCAGCCATTATTGTATAAACTTGATATCATCCAGCCATTGTTGTATAAACTTGATATCATCCAGCCATTATTGTATAAACTTGATATCATCCAGCCATTGTTGTATAAACTTGATATCATCCAGCCATTGTTATATGAACTTGGTATCATCCAGCTATTGTTGTATAAACTTGATATCATAGAGTTATGTTGCATAAACTTGACATCACTCAGCGCGTGGTGTATAAACGTGATTTCATCCAGCCATTGTTGTATAAACTTGATATAATCCAGCCATTGTTATATGAACTTGGTATCATCCAGTTACTGTTGTATAAACTTGATATCATAGAGTTATGTTGCATAAACGTGATATGCTAGAGTACTGCTGCATAAACTTGACATCAACCTTTCGTTATATAAACTTGACATCACCCAGTCCTTGGTGTATAACCCTGATATCACACAGTCGATGTGGAAACTTGCAATCAAACATCTCTTTGTGTACAAACTTGCAATCAATCATCCCTTTGTGTACAAACTTGCAATCAAACATCTCTTTGTGTACAAACTTGCAATCAATCATCCCTTTGTGTACAAACTTGCAATCAAACATTCTTTTGTGTACAAACTTGCAATCAAACATCCCTTTGTGTGCAAACTTGCAATCAAACATCCCTTTGTGTACAAACTTGCAATGAAACATCCCTTTATGTACAAACTTGCAATCAAATATCCCTTTGTGTATAAACTTGATATTATCCAGACGTGTAAACGTGACATCCTCCAATCGTTGTGTAAACTTGACATCATCCAGTTCTTGGTGTACAAACTCGACACAATACAGGCCTTGTTATATAAACGTGACATCAACCAGTCCTTGTTGTATAAACGTGACATAATGTAGTCCTTGGTATATAAGCGCGACACCATGTGGTCCGTGTTATATAAATGTGACATCATGCAGCCATTGTTATATAAACGTGACACCATGTAGCCATCGTCATATGAACAAGACATCACGCGTTCCTTGTTATATAAACGTGACACTATGTAATCCTTGTTACATAAACGTGACATCAGCCAATCTTTGCATCAATATGACAGCCGTTTCTTGTCGCATAAACGTGACATCAAGCGGGCCTTACCTTATGAGCGAGGCTAAATGCAGTCATTAATTCCTATCCACTGCCTTCATAGCGGCTTCAGTTTGAGATCTTCCTACCTTAAACGGCTATCTATACTCCCCCCCCCCCCCCCCCGACCCCCGGCCTTTCCCCGTTCCCTTCCATCTTCTCCCCTTACAGAATCCCTCTCTGTAGATTTACAGACTGTTGATACACACAGCCTTTCCATGCGCAATCCCCCCCCCCTTTTTTCTGTCCCTAAGGGGGGAGGGGTGGGTGGTCACATCGAATAGTTGAGAAGACAAAATTAAGGGGGGAGAGGACACATAAGAAAAAAAAAAGGGGATGGCTGAGCGGCCACCCCGCGGCCGGTGTAAGTTTGAAGATACGGCTTTTAGAAGGCTGATAGACAGCTGGGATGTCTGACGGGAAAGCAGAAGGGGAAAGGGGGTGGAACGGGTGCCTGTTTGGGGGGGGGGGAGGATTGACGGATTTGAAGTAAACCAGGTCTGAGTGAGAGAACAAAGACCAGAAAAGGAGGGAGGACGTGAAAGAGAGGTACTTGTTTCCCCCCTAAAATTCTTTTCTTTCACAAAACAAGGAAGTCGTGTCTGCCGAGTGCGCGCGATGCCGTTCACATCTGGCTGACCCTGGTCTCATTAATATTAATGAGAGGAAACTGTGAGGTTTCATTGGTCGCTTTAACACACCGTAAAAGTGTGGCTGGCTTTCTTCTTCTTTAAAAGTTCTGCGTCACTTTTTCTTTCTTTCCTTCGTTAACTCTCTCTCGTTCAATCAATATCTCTCTCAATCACTCTCTCTCACTCTCTCTCTCTCTCTCTCTCTCTCTCTCTCTCTCTCTAACACAGTGTCTCTCGTACAATCCGTCTATTGACTTACAGACTATTTTCTTGGAAAGCGCACACATTTGTGGATTGGAAGAAATATATCTTATCTTTTCACAGTCAGCGTTTCCTATATCATTTTACTTTGGCGTTCGTGCCGAAATGACGTGCGATATGTGTTGTAGTTTACAGCGAGGCTGCAATATCAACGCATTTAGGTCGAACGCATCCGATGTCTGCTGTATTTTATATTTAGTACTGGGGTTGTCTTTACAATGCGATCCCTATCTACTACATCCATTGGCCAGACTATGTTAGTCAAGGTCAGGTAAAACTTACTGATCAGACTATGTTAGTCAAGGTCAGGTAAAACTTACTGATCAGACTATGTTAGTTAGGGTCAGGTAAAACTTACTGATCAGACTATGTTAGTTAGGGTCGGGTAAAACTTACTGATCAGACTATGTTAGTCAAGGTCAGGTAAAACTTACTGAACAGACTATGTTAGTCTAGGTCAGGTAAAACTTACTGAACAGACTATGTTAGTCAAGGTCAGGTAAAACTTACTGAACAGACTATGTTAGTCAAGGTCAGGTAAAACTTACTGATCAGACTATGTTAGTCAAGGTCAGGTAAAACTTACTGATCAGACTATGTTAGTCAAGATCAGGTAAAACTTACTGATCCCTACTTTACTTTCACGTAGTGCGCTCTAGAAAACAGGATGTTTCAATGCAGTGTGGTCAATGAAGTAGGGATCTACGAGATCCCCGTAGTAGTTAGCGGCACACATATGAAGCAAAGTATAGTAGAACCCCGTCCCACCTTCATCAGCATGTCGGGATGCGAGGAAAAACCACTGCAACCCGTCACTCAACTCCATTGTCAGGGCGCACAAAGAGCAAACTTACTCATTGTAGGCGATCTACAACTAACACTTCATCCTCTACCGCAGCGTGTGATATGGTGAGAAAGAGGGGTGGGGGAGGCACCATAACTCGTTTCATTATCATGTGTTATCTCGTCTGGCTTGGCTGGACGTGAACCCGCCCCTGCCACATGTAACGTGTGTTGGCTGCTAACTCGACCTTTGACACGTTCGTGCTTTAATGAAATTATATAGATGGGGCAGAATTAACCACCAAGGCGTTGCTAGGTGGAGTTGTGGGGTAGGGTGGGGGGGGCACCTTGTGGGCATGGGGTTGAGTGATTGGTTAACATAACCCAGCACGGAGCGCACTTTGACAATGGGGAACGTCACGGTTTTTTTCAAATGAGAGAGTCTGTGGCCAAGGTATTGGGAACTCAGTTACATGTACAAACTCAACGAACTGGGTTCAAATCGCGATCAGATTGGGATAGTTGTGACTATTTTTCTCATGGTATGACCTGTTCTCGAAGTCTGTAAATGGACGGCGTGGTCTAGTGGTTAAGTGACACGGTTCACAACCGGAAGGTGCTGAGTTCGATCCCCATCACAGGACCGGCCGTTACCCCGGGGAAGCAAACCCTTACATAAAATGCATGCTGAAGTCGGATGTACGGGGCGTACAGGCGAAAAATAAAACAACAGTGCAACGCACATCGTCTGGGGGATTAGAGAAATAAGGCGAGAGCAAAAATTTAAAAAAGTCAGTAGATGGGTGCATGTCGGGGCAGCGACCCAAAGCTAGATGCTAATGTCAGATCCAACGATCCAGGGCTCACTATAGCCTTCTCCGCCTCCACGTGGTGATCTTGGATAACAGGCTGAAATAGTGGAGACTGGATAAAGACAAGTGTTCGAGAAGGGAAGGCAAGCCCAGTACCAAAAAATGCCATGCGCAAGTCGGATGTATTGGACCGAAAGATGCAAATTTGGCAGTCAAGCTGTAAACTTCGACACAGCGCATTCCGCTCTCAGGACTACATCCTGCTATTTGTAAAGCCATTTTCGCGGCTTGGTAGCGGGAGTTTGAGAACGAAGAAGAAGAAGAGGAAGAAGCAGGAGAGGAAGAAGAAGAAGAAGAAGAAGAAGAAGAGGAGGATGAAGAAGAAGAAGCAGAAGAGGATGAAGAAGAAGACGATGAAGAGGACGAAGCAGAAGAGGGTGAAGAAGAAGAAGTAGACAATGAGTTAAAGAAGAAGAAGTAGGCAAGGAGTAAAACGGAGAAGAAGAAGAAGAAGAAGTAAACAATGTGTAAAAAGAAGAAGAAGAAAAAGAAGAAGAAGAAGAAGTACACATGGAGTAAAAAGAAGAAGAAGAAGAAAAATGTCTGCATGACGAAGTATTACACAATCTTTGAGGCGCCACATGGCCTAAGCAGTCCAGACTCTATCGTCACTGCTGTCAATCAATGTGACCTTATTGGGGCACCCAGGTGCGTTAGTCATTTCTATTGCCCATGTTTCATTTGTGTATTCACTAACTCCCTCTTATCTACTTTTACCCCTCTACCTTCTACCCCCCCCCTCTTTTTCTCTCACCCCTCCCTCCTCCACCCTACAAACACACGCTCATTCAACCAAACCCTTTGCACTCCCCCTAAACTCATCAATCAGGCAATTATAGATGACGATCGATGATCTCCAATTATCAGCTTCTCCAACCGTGAAAATTTGATTTCTCTGTTTGTATGTGTCTGCGTACGTGTGTGTGTCTGTGTGTATGTGATTCATGTGTGTGTGTGTGTGTGTGTGTATGTGTGTCTGCGCACCAGTGTGGCTGTTGTGTTTGGTTCTTATGTGTGTGTGTCTGTGTATGTGTTATATGTGCTTGTGTGTGTATGAATATATGTGTGTGTGTGTATGTACGCGTGTGTATCTGCATGTTTGTGTGGGTGTATGTGAATGTGTGTTTCTGTATGTGTATGTGTGTATCTATGTGGCTGTATGTGTGAGTATGTACGTTTGTGTGTGTGTGTATGTTTGTGTGTGTGTATGTATGCGTGCAAGTGTCTGTGTTTGTATGTGTATTTGTATCTATATATGTGTGTCTGTATGTGTGTGATTGTGTCTATATGTGTGTGTCTATATGTGTGTGTCTGTATGTGTGCGTGTCTGTATGTGTGTGATTGTGTCTATATGTGTGTGTCTATCTATATATGTGTGTCTGTATGTGTGCGTGGCTGTATGTGTGTAATTGTGTCTATATGTGTATGTCTATATGTGTGTGTCTGTATGTGTGCGTGTATGTATGTTTGTGATTGTGTCCATATGTATGTCTATATATGTGTGTATGTATGTGTGCGTGTCTGTATGTGTGTGATTGTGTCACTATGTGTGTGTATCTATATATGTGCGTCTGTATGTGTGCGTAACTGTATGTGTGTGATTGTGTCTATATGTGTGTGATTGTGTCTATATGTGTGTGATTGTGTCTATATGTGTGTGATTGTGTCTATATGTGTGTAATTGTGTCTATATGTGTGTGTATCTACATGTGTGTGTATATATATATATGTGTGTGTCTGCATGTGTGCGTATCTGTATGTGTGTGTGTGTCCATATGTGTGTTTCTGTATTCGTGTGTGTTTTGACAATGCGTTTAGTTCAATCTGAAACACAGATCTGTCTGCGTCGCTCAAGGCCCAACTGAAATTAAGGCCCGCTTCTTGAGTTCTTCATACATGTGGCTGTAACGCTATTTTTCCAAATGTGAAATGTTTGCTCCACAAACGGCATATGGTCACATAGGAGTTAGTCCCTCAAAGGAAGCCTGTTCAAAGCACATACTTGCGATCTGAAAGTTCTTTCTGTGGCGATTCTTCAACGTTCGTTGTGAAAGAATGATGTGCTGCAGTTTACAGCGAAGCTGCCACTGAGAGATCAGGGGACATTTTTTAACCGGATGATCCCCGTGAACAAATCCCCGTCTCCGCCGTGATTTGAACCCACGACTTTCAAAACCTGAGAGCGAACACCTTACATCAAGTCCACCCCCCCCCCTTTTCCCCCTGTATATGAATAGACTAAAAAAAGTTATTGTGCAGCTTTTCCGGCGTGTTACCGGGGTACGGTAAGGGAACATACAAAAGTAGTATCGTAACCTATCAAGCACATCGCAAGTGCGGAGTAATCAGGTTTTGACACAGGGCTAGCTACCATATCGTACGACAAAAAAAAAAAAAAGGAAAAGAAACGCACTCGCCAAACTCATTTTAGAAGAAGAGGGGGGCGCCTCGCACTTTTTACAGTACTAGCGTTATAAAGAACTATCCATGTTTGCCCGCGACAAGAAAGAGCATTGTATCAGTAAATAAAAATCGATATTCGTCTCCCTCACTTGAGTCAGTCGTTTGGCAGTGGCTAGAACCAAGGGTAGCTCTGGGGAGTGAGTGTCTGTCTGTCTTTGCGCATGCGTGAGTCGCAGCACGCGACTGTCACCTGCCTTTGGTTATTTATAGGTCACATAAAGGAGAAACCAGGAATGGATGGATCGAGGGAGGGCCACAAAGGACCTGAGGACATAGAAAGACGGAACGCGCGCAATGTTTGTTAATTTGTAGAGAAGTACCCCCTTATATCATTCTGACTAGACTCAGCTTTGCAACGCGGGGTAATCTGCTGTCAGAAGCGGTCCTTCCAGACGGTTGGAATAGTTACAATCTTTATCTGATACATTCTCTCCATCTCTGTCTCTCTCTCCTTCACTCTCTGTCTTTAACACACACTCTCACTTCACATACTCACCCGCATACTCTTATAGACACGCTCTCTCTATGACACTATCTTACTTTCCCACATTCATTCCCGCTCCGTCAGTCACTCTCTCTAAAACACTGTCACTTTCTTATACTCACTCACACACTCACTCACTCACTCACTAACTCACTCACTCACTCACTCACTAACTCACTCACTCACAAACTCACTCACTCACTCACTAACTCACTCACTCACTCACTCACTAACTCACTCACTCACTCACTAACTCACTCACTCACTAACTCACTCACTCACTAACTCACTCACTCATTCACTCACTTACTCACTTACTCACTCACTAACTCACTCACTCATTCACTAACTCACTCACTCTCTCACTACCTCACTCACTCACTAACCCACTCACTAACTCACTCACTCACTCCCTAACTCACTCACTCACTAACCGACTCACTAACTCACTCACTCACTCACTAACTCACTCACTAACTCACTTACTCACTCACTACCTCACTCACTCACTAACTCACTTACTCACTCACTCATTCAATAACTCACTCACTAACTCACTCACTCACTCACTAACTCACTCACTAACTCACTCACTCACTAACTCACTAACTCACTCACTCACTAACTCACTCACTCACACACTCACACACTCACTCACTCTCACACAAACTACAATCACTCACTCACTCACTCTCGCACAAACTACAATCACTCACTCACTCACTTTCACATACATACTCTCACACAATTTAAATCTCTCTCGCTCTGTCCCCACTCTATTCCTCTCCCCTCCTGCCCTCCATTGCCTCCCTTTCGTCTTCTCTCCATCATCTATTTACTTATTGTAGCAATATGTTATAAAAACAATTGAATATTTCTACCTCTTCGTCTTCTTCTTCTTCTTCTTCTTCTTCTTCTTCTTCTTCTTCTTCTTCTTCTTCTTCTTCTTCTTATTATTATTATTATTATTATTATTATTATTATTATTATTATTATTATTCTTCTTATTCTCCTCCTTCTTTTTCTTCTCCGTCTTCTCCTTCTTCTTTATCTTCTTCTTCCTCTTCTTCTTCGTCTAATTATTATTATTATTATTTATATGGTTCTTGTTTTGTCCTTCTTCAATCTCAAATTATCGCTTTTATTTTTCTCAAAACCTTGGCGATTCATCTAAGAAGGATCTAATATCGATAATGAAAGGATATACCACCAATCTGCTTGTCTTGCAGAGGCGACAGACCTGTAGAACATGTTCTCTCCACACGGTCAGATGTCTGTGTGTCGAATCTTTACAAATGTATTAAACAGATAACATGTTTTCTGTATAACCTGTCTGCCGTCAGAATATTGTAACTACCATCCTTTTGTGAAAAGCGTTTTTTGCAAATCGATTTTTCAATTAATCAATCGAAGCCCATCGTTTCTCACGGTGCGGTGACCATTGGCCCCCATCCTGACAGCATACACCGACATGAGCTGCTCTTTCTGTCTCTCTCTCCAGGTATAATGATGTAAACATTCTCATATGTCTTTCACATTCTCTTATGCATGTATTTATAGATCAACCTCTCTTTCTCATACCTTGAGGATTCCATGTTAGAGCCTATATGTTGAACGTTGTCTTCCTGGGTATATGTCCTATCCAGCCTTTCATTGTCTTCGCTTAATTTGTTGCTCCAGTGGCTGTTATTGGCTCCTTACCGGTAGGTCTTCATCCCTCAGCATGTCCTGCCACTTTATGCCTATTATCCTTCGTAAGTATATGTTACGAGATTACGGCGGGTACGAGATTACAGAGTTACGATACGCAGACGACACAGTGATGCTATCAAGAAGTGCAGAAGGGCTAGAGCAGCTAATTTCAGCCGTAAATGGACATAGTAAAGATCAAAACCTGTTCATAAACATAAACAAAACAAAGATTATGACCACCGATAAAACACAATGTCAGCATAAATTTACAGTGGGTGGTGAGGAAATAGATCAGGTCACACATTTTGAATATCTGGGCTCCAGAATTGACAAAAATGGTGACTGCTCGCAAGAAATCAGAAGACGACTAGCTATGGCAATGCAGAGACTGAACAGCCTGAAGAAATTATGGCAGGGCACCAACAAATGGATAAAAGTAAAAGTCTTGAGAGCCTGTTTTTCCTGTGGCAGCTTATGGCAGCGAATCATGGACGATTACGAAAACTTTGAGACAAAGAATCGAATCCTTCGAGTCAAAATGTTACAGAAAGATCCTCAGAATTCCATGGACAGAGAAAAAGACAAATGTAGACATTCGGCAAGAGTTGAGCATAGAGGAGAACTGGTTTATCAATTCCATTTTGGCTAGAAAATGTAAATACTTTGGTCACATCAAGAGACACAACGGTCTCGAGAGAACAGTGATGGAAGGTATGGTGCCAGGTAAAAGAGGAAGGGGTAGACCAAGAAGACGATGGCACCAAGATATCCAAAAATGCCTGGGTATGACTGTAGCAGAGGCTGGAGTTTTGGCAAGGGAACAAGTTTCTTTCAGACAGACTGTGATGGGAGCGACGTTCTATAAAGGACATGCTTCACGATGAAGCATCTGTTATCGAAGGACTGGGGACGTTGCTGGATCGACTTGGCTGTTCTCCCTGCATTGCTCCATACGACAGCACCGACCTTCCACTAGAGACATAGGTTTCAATATTGTTGCAATGAAAAACTATGTTTAAACTACTCAGCTGAAGAACAGACACTTAGTATTGCTGCAAAAATGTTTACCAACACGATAAGCCAATTCCACCATGTTGTATTCCATACAGATGCGATGTCAGTTCTGCAAGCCCTCAAGATGGATAAACTGCCAAGGCTTAAGAAGGCATTCGGCGAACTAAAATCCGACAGAATGGTACTGCTATAGTGGATATCGTCACACTGTGGTATACCAAGAAATAAGGCAACAGACAGGTTTGCAAAAGAGGGAGCAACATAAGAACAAGACGAAAAAACTATCGTCTTACAAGAAAAGAAGACACTTATCCAAGCCATAAGAAAAGTTGACCAAACAGAGAGACAACTATCACTGTCTTGATCGAGCAGAACAAGGGAAACTGTACCGCTTGAGAATAGAAGAAAACAGATTGAATAGCCATTTACTCCGGCAAAAATTGGCTCCATCATCAATGTGTATGTGTTGGCAGGCAGCACAGATATCCGAACATATCCTGAAAGACTGTTATATGCTTAGCCAATTGCGTACTGATCACTGGCCTAAGAGATGAATATCCACACAAAACTGTTTGGAATCCTTGAAGAGCTCTCCACTACAACAATCTTTATACAGAGAACTGGACTTCACATGTAGACGTAACAGGAACAAGAAGAAGAAGAAGAAGAAGAAGAAGAAGAAGAAGAAGAAGAAGAAGAATAAGAAGACAAAGCATGGCGAACGAGAAGAAGAAGAAGAAAAAATGAGAAGGAAAAGAAGAAAAAGAATATTGGTGCAATCAAATAAGATGCAGCATCCACCAGAAGAGTGTTGGATAATAGCTGACATTTTTTACTCCAGAGTATATTCTGCTGTTCTCTCTCTCTCTCTCTCTCTCTCTCTCTCTCTCTCTCCCTTCCTCTATCTCTCTCTCGCTGTTTTCATCTCACCCATGATGTCCTAACAACTTTTTGTAGCAATGGTTAAAATAATTTTCTATTATCTATCAACCCATTTCCCTCCCTCCTTCTCCCGATCGCCTCACACTCCACCACCCCCCCGCCTCCATGTACACCTCACTCCAAAACATGTTGACATGTTCTGGATTTTACTAAGGGATTGAGTTGTAAGAGTTGTCTGTGGTTACAATACCGATTGTGGAGAGAGAGAGAGAGAGAGAGAGAGAGAGAGAGAGAGGGAGAGATAGAGAGAGATAGAGAGAGAGAGATAGAGAGAGAGAGATAGAGAGAGATATAGAGAGAGAGGGAGAGATAGAGAGAGATAGAGAGAGATAGAGAGTGAGAGATAAAGATGCATTTACAATAGGGAAACACGAAACGAGAGAGAGAGAGAGAGAGAGAGAGAGAGATAGAGATGCATTTACAATGGGGAAACACGAAACGAGAGAGAGAGAGAGAGAGAGAGAGAGAGAGAGAGATAGAGATGCATTTACAATAGGGAAACACGAAACGAGAGAGAGAGAGAGAGATGCAGAGAGAAAGTGAGATGAGATATAAAGCGATAGAGGAGGAGTTAGGGAGATAGATTAATGTCTCCTTAGTCAGGGAGATAGGGGAGGATGATATCATATTGGTGACGTATTCAAATGAAACCGGGGTCAAGATGCTGAGCAGCACATGAGCTGCAGTGGTCAGCGACCCATAGCTGACTGCTAGCGTTAGGGCCAGCGAATCAGAGCTGCCAAGACCCCACTACACCTCCACGCGGTGATCCTGGATAATAGGCTGCACCAGGGCAGACTGGTTAAGGAGGAGGGATCGAAGAAGGAATGATAACCCGGTACTAAAAAAATGCTTGCCGAAGTCGGATGTGTTGGACAGAAAGGTGCAAATAACGCAGTCAAACTGTAAACTACGACACAACATATTCCGTTCTCTGGACTACATTCTGCTACTTAAGCCCTTTCAGTGTTTGGTAGTGGGAGATTGAGAACGAACGAAGCCAAGTCAAGCCAAATGAAACCGCACCAAACTGAAATATGTGAACATACATACGATGCGCATGATGACGTCACTTTTAAAAAAAAAAGTATTTACCAACGGTCAAGTTTGCATACTTTTATTATCCTCTGACTCATAGATTCTTCAGCAGACCTTTGAAAACATGGCGGGTGTGAAACGGAATCCATCCAGAGTTGATCAGCGAGCGGTGATTCTAACACCTGAAGGATGTCGATCAGTTGACATTCATTGCAGAATAAAGGCAGTGTAGGGTGATAAAAGTGTGTCGTTGAAGACAACAGCGAAGAACTGGACAGCGATGTTTAAAGAAGGACGTGAGTTAACGAAAGATCTTCCGAGACCAGGTCAGGCGCAAATTGTTGCGTTAGAAGCTGTCATCGATAAAATTGATGAAGCAATTCACTTCCTGCATTCTGCGATGTATGTCAGCTAGTGGTGACGGTGGATCGGGGTCGTCCTAAATGTTGTGCTATGCGTAGCTTCATCTGTGCGTTGCTCGCTGCTACGGGGATCACGTCGATCCCCCAACTCGTTACCCCACTTTGTCATAAAGCAGCCTGTTTTCAGGGAGACCTACGTGTAAGTGAGATGAGGGATCAGTATGTTTCACCTGCTCCTAACATAGTATGATCAGTTTGTGTGTGTGTGTGTGTTTGTTTTTGCGTTCGCCTTATTTCTCTATTCCCCAAGACGATGTGCGACGGTTTTGCGCCTGTCAGCCCATTGCATCCGACTTCGGCATAGATTTTATGGAAGTGTCTGCTTCCTTCTGCATTTTCCAAGCGTTTGTTTTCTCGGGGTAACGGCGGTGCTGTGATGGGGATCGAACCTAGCATCTTCGGATTGTGTCACTTAACTATTAGCCCACGCCATCCCACTGTCAGATCAGTATGTTTCCCTGACCATGACTAACATAGTCTGATCAGTTTGTTTTGTTTGGCTTGGCTTGGCTTCGTTCATTCTCAATCTCCCGCTACCAAACACTGAAAGAGCTTAAGTAGCAGAATGTAGTCCAGAGAACGGAATGCGTTGTGTCGTAGTTTACAGTTGGACAGCGATATTTGCACCTTTCGGTCCAACACATCCGACTTCGGCAAGCATTTCTTGAGTACCAGGTTAGCATTCCCTCTTCGATCCCTTCTCCTTAGCCAGTCTGCTTTATTGCAGCCTGTTATCTAAGATCACCGCGTGGAGGTGTAGAAGGGTCTTGGTAGCTTTGGGTCGCTGACCACTGCAGCTCATTGCGCTACTCAGCATCTTGATCCCAGTTTGTTTTGTATGACCAGACGTTAGTCGCGTCTCATCATGTATATATATATATACATATACATATACAATTATGGAGAGAGAGAGAGAGACATAATGACAAGGAACAACTGACAACATGATTTCAGTTTTTGTGCAAAATTCACTCACTCGTTCTTGAATAAAGTGAAAAATGGGTGAAAAAGAGAGAGAAAAAGAAAACGTGCTGGCGAGGGAGAAAAATACACTGAGGACAGGAAGGAGAGTGAGAGAAAGTCTCAATATGAGAGAGAGAAAAAGTCACTGAGAATGAGTCCGGCCAGATCTTGACAATTTAACACTTCACTGTTTTCTTGCAGCAAAATTCTTAAATGATTTTTTAATTAAAGCAAATAGGAGGAGTGAGGGAGAGACAGAGAGAGAGAGAGAGAGAGAGAGAGAGAGATAGAGAGACAGAGAACGAATGTGGAAAAGGAGAGTGAAAGAGATGCAGGACTAAAGGGCACAATCTGATAATTTTATTTTATTTCTGACTAAATATTCACGCAAGTTTTTAGCAATGTCAGAACGCATGGGAAGAACTAGTGAGTGAGAAAGTGGCATAAAGAGAGAGAGAGAGAGAGAGAGAGAGAGAGAAAGAGGGAGAGAGGGACGGAGTATTAAACGTAATGCGGGAAGTGACATCGTTGATGGCCTCAGGAGGACGCATTCTCCCATTAGAACATATTGATTAATACCAGAGTTATGTCCCCTGCGACAAATGGAGGTAATTATGTTCTGAATATGAAGTCGAATTTTCCATGTTCAGTTGGTCTGTCTTCCTTTCATTCCGTGTTGTTTATGTCGCTTTCAGTATTCATGACATTCCTCGTCTGTTGTAGTTGTCTGTATGTCTATCTGTCTGTGTTTCAGCATTATTAGATTGTGTTGAGGATGGATATTTGTGTTTTCGCACTACATTTTCATTAACAGGGATAGGCGAACCGTCCTTCCGCAGCGAGGATGAAGCTCATGGAGTTAAAGATCATACTTAAAAAAGGCAAACCTTTAACAGTCATGAGAATCCAGAAAGGCAAACCTTAAACAGCCATGAGAATCCAGAAAGGCAAACCTTTAACAGTCATGCGATTCGAGAAAGGCAAACCCTTAACATCCTAGAGAACATAGAAAGGCAAACCTTTAACAGCGATGAGAATCCAGAAATGCAAACCTTTAACAGCCATTAGAATCAAGAAATGTAAACCTTTAATAGCCATACGATTTTAAAAAAAAGGTAACCCTTCACCAGCCATGATAATCCAGAAATGCAAACCTTTAACATCCACGAGAATCCAGAAATGCATACCTTTAACAGCCACGAGAATCCAGAAATGCAAACCTTTAACAGCGATGAGAATCCATAAATGCAAACCTTCACCAGCCATGAGAATCCAGAACGGAAAATCTTTAACATCCACGAGAATCCAGAAAGACAAACCCTTAACAGACATGAGAACCCAGACAGGCAAAACATTAACAGCCATGATAATCCAGAAATGCAAACCTTTAACAGCAACGAGAATCCAGAAATGCAAACCTTTAACAGCAACGAGAATCCAGAAAGACAAACCCTTAACAAGAGACAATGGAGGAGTGTGGTGTAGGTGTATACATCAAGTACAAGCTATCCCACAATACCGTGTTCGATATCAGTGTCAAGTTTCATTGGACACGTCAAGAATTGGTCTTGGTATAATTAATTCTCCGCTTACAGAAAAAAAGTTCTACTGCAAAACTGCCATAGTGGACTACATTATTAGCAAATACGCGCAGGCATTCAAAGACTGGATAATAGGTCTACATTACAAACAGATACACACACGCATCCATGTACTGGATAATACGTCCACATTACAAACACATACACACACGCATCCATATACTGGATAATACGTCCACATTACAAACAGATACTCACACACGCATACATAGACTGGATAATACGTCCACATTACAAACAGATACTCACACACGCATACATAGACTGGATAATACGTCCACATTGCAAACAGATACACACACATGCATCCATATACTGGATAATACGTCTATATTACAAACAGATACACCCTCACATCCATATATTGGATAATACGTCCACATCACAAACTGATACACACACTGCATCTTCTACTGTATTTATTATAAGATGATTAAATCTAAGCGGACATTCTTCTCTTAGATCCCCCTGGTATCAAGATGCTGAGGACTGCATGAGCTGTAGATGTCAGCGACGAACAGCTGATTGCTAGAGTCAAGGCCAGCGACCCAAAGCTCTCAAGACCCTTCTACGCCTTCATATGGTCATCCTGGATAACAGGCTGCAACAGGCCAGACTGCTAAGAAGAAAGGATCGAAGAGGGAATGTTAACTCGGTACTCAAAAATGCTTGCTGAAGTCGGATGTGTCGGATCAAAAGGTGCAAATATCGCGGTTCCATTCACCGGGCTGTATCCAAAGCCATTTTCAGGGCTTGACAGTGGAATATTGAGAATGAAAGAAATATTTCGGAACCTTGCAAAGATTAAGAAGAAGAAGAAGAAGAAGAAGAGGAAGAAGCAAAAGACGAAGAAAAGGAAGAAACAGAACAAGAATAGGAAGAAGATGAATACGAAGAGAAAGAAGAAGAAGAAGAAGAAAACGAAGAAGACGAGGAAGAAGAAGCGGAAGAGGATGAAGAGAAAGAATAAAAAGAAGAAGAAGAAACACATGAAGACGAAGATGAATACGAGGAAGAAAAATAAGAATACAAAGAGGAGGAAAAAGGCTGAAGAAGATGAAGAAGAAGAAGAATAAGAAGACAAGAAAGAAGAATTAGAATAAGTGGACGAAGAAGAAGAAGAAAAAGCTGAAGAAGAATAAAAAAGAAGCAAAGACAAAGAAGAAAAAGATGAAGAAGAATAAGAAGTAAAAGACGAAGAAGAAGAAAAAGAAGAAGAATGTGAAGAAGGAGACGAAGAAAAAGAAAAGGAAGAAGAAGCAGAAGAGAAATACAAAGACGAAGAAGAAGAATACCCCTTAGTAAAAACCCTTCCCGAGGCACTACCGCTGGCTAAAAGCGTAAATAAAATCGACCTTTGGATGTCTTGTGAATTTTTGTGAGTAGTGTTTGTGTGTGTGTGTGTGTGTGTGTGTGTGTGTGTGTGTGTGTGTGTGTGTGTGTGTGTGTGTGTGTGTGTGTGTGTGTGTGTGTGTGTGTGTGTGTGTGTGTGTGTGTGTGTGTGTGTGTGTGTGTGTGTGGAAGATGGGAGACGATAGAAAAATCGAAACACAATATCAGAAAACCTCCGTTGGGGATTATCAACTGGTCGTTCCTTTTGAAACACCAGAACATCCGGTTGACAAGCTAACATGATCCAATGAACAGTATTGTTTATAGCAGTTCTGTCCTAGCAGCGTCAAACGCGGATCTTTTATCCAAGGCTCAATAGAGGAAAATTACAACATAAGAAATGAAATGCTAGGAAAAGTTTTTCTTATAAACAGTAATTGAAAATAAAATAAGATGAATAATATCGAAATGTCATAGAAAGGTTCTCAGACTACCGTAGTCAACAATGCGAGCAGTCCACACGGAAAAAAGTCGTGATACAGTGGGTCCAATCCAACTGTAAATCAAGGAAACGAAGAGGCAAATAGACTGGTAAAAGCGGAGGCAGAGGCAATGAAGGCAGCAGTATAAGCAATGCTGACAGGCGAAAGTAATGAAAGCCAAATAGTCCTGTTTACAGATGCCCTGGCCGTAGTCACATCACTAAAAAGTCAGACAAGTACTGAACTTAATGATTTAAGAACAGTACTCTGTCAACTATGACAGCAGTCCGCACCAAAAAGAGTAGTGGTACAGTGGGTTCCATCCCACTGTAACATCCAAGGCAACGAGGAGGCAGACAGACTGGCAAAAGAAGGCGCAAGACTACCACAACCAGATTCTAGTGTGACCTACGAAGAATGCAAAAGGTTTATTAGAGCCAGATACATGGCCAAGAGGGAAACAGAGCATACTGGCTACACAAAAAATGATGCTTATTACTAGTTGAACAGAGGAGAGCAGGATGTGGTCTTTAGACACCGCACATGACACAACAGACTGAGGTACCATCTATTCAATAAACTGAAGAAAGATGCTACTGACGAATGCACCTGTGGTACAGGGAAAATAACCCCTGAACATCGGCTTCAAAATTGCCCGACATACGAGGACCAGAGAAAGCAGATGTGGCCATCATCAGTGCCAACACCAGACAAGCTCTACGGCAGTGTCGACATCTTCAGAATGACAACTGCTTTCTTTGAACAAATTCAAGTTGACGTCTGACAGCGTACGAAGAAGATTACCATGGACTGGCAGAAGGAGAAGAATACAAACATTTGGCATGTTTGGGGCATAGAGGAGAACTCGTTCATAAATTCCATCAATAACAGAAAATTGAAATACATAGGTCTCGTCAAAAGACACAACGGTCTTGAGAGAACGGTAATGGGAGGTATGGTGCCAGGCAAGATAGGCAGAGGTAGACAAAGAAGGCGATGGCACCAAGATGTCAAGGAATGCTTCGGCATTACTCTTTAGCAGGCTGGAGATTTGACAAGACATTGAGTTTCTTTAAGACGGGATGTGATGGGAAACAACTATGAGTCAGAGGATAATGAAATTTTGCAAACCTGACGGTTGGTATGTGCCGTTTACATTAGAAGTGACGTCATTATGCGCATCATACATATGTTCACTTGGTGCAGTTAGGTACGGTTTCATTTGAACACGCCTCGAATATATCAGTTGAGATCTATATCCACCACATTCTGTACAATGTTCTGTCACGAGTTCTTTTGTTCCACAAAATGTGTAAGGAAAGTGGTATAGGCATATATATATATATGTGTGTGTGTGTGTGTGTGTGTGTTAGTTGGTCGATGGGAGTAGGTATGCATGTGGCCCACCTAGGCGACAAGTGCCAGTCGTGCCAACGCCCAGTTCCCTCCCTCGCTGCCTTTCCCTTCTCTAACAGTAAATCAGGTATCCATTTACATCTGGGTTGACAGGAGCTGCCGATAGTGGGAGTTGAACTCCGTACCTTTGCCGTGAAAAGCGAATTCTCTGCTACAGCGCAAATCAGCCGCTGATTGTATAAAATGTAATTATGTATTGTGATACAAACGCCTCGCCCTCGGCATAAAAGTCAGACTACTGCGCTCTTTGGTGCTGTCAATATTTCTGTATGCCTGCGAGACCTGGACCATTACAGCAGATATCCAGGGCAGAATACGTGCAATGGAAATGCGGTGCTATAGAAAACTCCGAAATGTTACATATAAGGATCGTGTCACGAACGTAGACATCCGTCAGAGAGTTGAAGACGCTATTTGTCCTTTTGAAGATCTGTTCACAACTATCAAAAGACGAAAGATGGCCTGGTGCGGGCACGTCACGAGGTCAAACGGAATTCCCAATTCGATACTCTTTGGATCCGTACCGAGACAGAGAGGGCGAGGACGTCCAAGGAAGAGATGGGTGGACAACATCGCTGAGTGGTCAGGCCTTCGTCACAGTGAGATACGTCAGGCGGCGACAGACAGAGAGAGATGGCGTGGGTTTTTCATGTCTTCATGTGTGCCCGAACGACCTGATGGGTTACGGGATGAACTGAACTGATATGAAATTCATATCACATAACGAAATTATGGCAGAGCACCAACAAAATTATAAAAGTAAAAGTCTTGAGAGCCTGTTTTTCCTATGGCAGCTTATGGCAGCGAATCATGGACGATTACCAAAACTTCCAGTCAGAGAATCGAATCCTTCGAGTCAAAATGTTACAGAAAGATCCTCAGAATGCAATGGACAGAGAAAAGACAAATGTAGACATTCGGCAAGAGTTGAGCATAGAGGAGAACTGGTTTATCAATTTCATTTTGGCCAGAAAATGCAAATACTTTGGTCACATCAAGAGACACAACGGTCTTGAGAGAACAGTGATGGAAGGTATGGTGTCAGGCAAAAGAGGAAGGGGTAGACCAAGAAGACGATGGCACCAAGATATCCAAGAATGCCTGGGTGTGACTGTGGCGGAGGCTGGAGTTTTAGCAACGGAACGAGTTTCTTTCAGACAGACTATGATGGGAGCGACGTTCTATAAAGGACATGCTACATGATGATGATATGCTATTCGTATTGCAATTAATTGCAGGTAATGGTTATTTATGATATTTCAAAATTAATTACAATAATTGTGGTACCATAAAAAAAATGGAATTTGTGGTTTCAATTATACATTTTAAATGTTAATCTCAGAGTTATATATACAGTAACGGTTGTGTCTTTTTTGCCCTATCGAGTTTTGAAAATTGTAATGAAGCTGTAAAACCACTGATGAATCTTCCTCGTTCGTCTTCAGACCTCGAGTTCAATGACTCTAACAAAGGCAGCAGTCGACTCAAGGGTCTGTACACTTTCGTACATCTTCTCGTGGAAGGACACTGGCTGTTGCCAAATGCTACTTCTTTTGTCGGTATATAGTGGACAGGACTGCAAAATATGTTCTGCCTTCATAGGGGCTGTGCCGCAGGCACACATGTCTGTAGTGCCAATCTTGAACTTGTTGTACAGATGGCATCTCAGTCTGTTGTGACCTGTGCGTAGCCGGAGAATTATCACCTGGTCTCGCCTGGAGAGTTGATGGTAGGCATCGTTTTCTATGTGGCTAGGGTTATCCTTTTTCCATTTTGCACTGTACGTTGCCCTGATGAATGCTTTTGTCTCATTGTATATGATTTCTGTATCCCTCTGCTGCAGCATTACTCCCTCTCGGGCGAGTCTGTCCCCCTCCTCGTTGCCTGGAATGTTGCAGTGGGCTGGTATCCACTGGACTGTCCTTTTTTTAGAAGCACTGGGACAGTCGCTCGAGCGAGTCTGCCAGAGCACCGAGTTCATTTGTCTGCTGGTTATTGTACGCCATTAACACTGCGAGGGCATCTGTGAAAATGACCACTTGCTTTTCTGCCTGCTCCTTATGGTCTATAAGGGTTTCAGCTGCTTGTCTCAGGGCACTGGCTTCGGCAGTGAAGTTGCTGTAGCGTCTCCCAGTGGCATATGCTGCCGAGTATACTTTGCTTTTTAGTTTCTTCTTCTTCTTCTTCTTCTTCTTCTTCTTCTTCTTCGTACGCTTGTTTTTTAGTTTTTTCTTCTTTTTCTTCTTCTTCTTCTTCTTCGTACGCTTGTTTTTTAGTTTCTTCTTCTTCTTCTTCTTCTTCTTCTTCTTCTTCTTCTTCTTCTTCTTCTTCTTCTTCTTTGTACGCTTGCTTTTTAGTTTCTTCTTCTTCTTCTTCTTCTTCTTCTTCTTCTTCTTCTTCTTCTTCTTCTTCGTACGCTTGTATTTTAGTTTCTTCTTCTTCTTCTTCGTACGCTTGCTTTTTAGTTTAATAATGATGCATCGTATTTAACTCTATAGTATACGCGTTTTTGACACGTAATTTATCAATTTCTTATTACATTTATTTCTTGTAATTTTTTAAAATTTGAAACATTATCGTGTTCAATATCTTCAATGAAATTCATGCGATTGGCATCTTGTTAGTTGACGGTGCTGGTTTTGGTGAGGCTGGGAAATATACTATAAATCTGTTGTCTGATCCTGGTTTGCCTTTCAGCGTCAGGTGTATAAGTGACATCTGGACAGCGCCTTCATGTGCGCTACGTATAAGGTGGAACTGGCTGCCTGGGATATTTCGTCAATCCATCTTTTGCAGGTTCGGCCTCTAGCTCTGGTACCGTTGTGTGAGTGTTAGAGCCACCTGTGAGACGCGGCTGTGTTGCTGTCGCGATATGTGGTCAAACCACTGAATTTGTTGTTTTCAAATGAAGTTTAGCACTGGCTTAGTGCCCATCTGTTTCCTGATCTCATAGTTTCTAATTCTGTCCCGTCTTGTCACATTTAGCATTCACCTCAGGCATTTAATTTATGTTGTTTCTATGTTTCTCCATCTGTTGCTGTCAGTGTCCATGCTTGACACCGGTAGCATAGTATAGGCATGAAAATTGTGTTGAACATGGCTCTTTTTGTGCCAATCTTGACGTGCTTGTTCTTCAGTTTTGTTGACAACTGGCCAATGATTTGGTTTTGCTTTGGCGCATCTGTGATCTATCTCTTTCTGCATTCTTCCATTAGATGATTCTTTGCTTCCTAAATATTTGAAATCCTTCACTTGCTTGATTTGTTGTTGTTCTATGTAGATCTTAGCTGTTGTTTCTGTTCTATGTAGATCTTAGCTGTTGTTACTGTTCTATGTAGATCTTAGCGGCTGATTCTGTTCTTGTTATTGTCATTGTTTCAGTTTTACTCACGAAAATGGGACATTTTACTCGTGGGAAATGTGCACGGAACAATAATGGCCTAACACATCGCCTTGGAGAGATTGGTGAGTGATGTTGTCGAGGGGTAAGGCGCTCGCCTCTCAACGCGATGAACAGAAACGGTGGTTGATCGAATCCCCCAGGTTTCAAGCGACCCATGGACTGGAGGGAGGTGGGACCAGAGTGCCTGTATCCTGAATTATCTCCAGTAATCTTGACCTATATCTTGCCATTAGTCGAAGACAGCTCATGATCAGAAAATATTTATATTTTTTTGTCTGCGTTCGCCTTATTTACTATTCCCCAACGCGGTGTACGTTGCACTCTGTTTTTATTTTGCGCATGTCAACCCAGTGCATCCGACTTCTGCATCCATTTTATGTAAGGGTCTACTTCCTCCGAAATTTTCAAAGAGTTTGCTTCCCCGGGGTAACGGCCGGTGCAGTGATTGGGGAGCGACCCCAGCACTTTCGGGTTGTAAGCCGTGTCACTTAACCACTAGGCCACCCCGTCCCCGACAAGACAGTGAGGTTGATGACCAGTGCAGCTTAATCTTCTTCTTCTTCTTCTTCTTCGTTCGTTCTCAATCTCCCACTACCAAACCCTGAAAGGATAAGTAGCAGAATGTAGTCCAGAGAACGGAATGCGTTGTGTTGTAGTTTACAGCTTGGCTGCGATATTTGCACCTTTCGGTCCAACACATCCGACTTCAGCAATCATTTTTTGAGTACCAGGTTAGCATTCCCTCTTCGATCCCTTCTCCTTAGCCAGTCTGCCCTGCTGCAGCCTGTTATCCAGGATCAACCCGTGGAGGTGTAGAAGGGTCTTGGCAACTATGGTTCGCTGGCCCTGACGCTAGCAGTCAGCTATGGGTCGCTGACCACTGCAGCTCATGCGCTGCCCAGCATCTTGATCCCGCAGCTTAATAAATATATAGCGCAAGTTACAACAACAAAACAAAACAAAACAAAACAAAAGAAAACCGTCTGATGATGTCGCCATCATACCTAGCAATGGGATCAAGATGCTGATCATGAGCTGCAGTGGTCAGCGACCCATAGCTGACTGCTAGCGTCAGGGCCAGCCAACCAGAGCTGAAGTCGGATGTGTTAGACCGAAAGGTGAAAATGTCGCAGTCAAGCTGTAAACTACGACACAAAGTATGCCGTTCTCTGGACTACATTCTGCTACTTAAGCCTTTTCAGGGTTTGGTATCGGGAGATTGAGAATGAACGAAGCCAAGCCAAGCCAAACCTAGCGATGGGTAACTAACTAACTACCTTCCAAGAAGCGTCAACTCTTACAGGTCTGTGTTGGCTGAACTCCAGTTCCTTTGAGAATTTCAGACTGGCTGAACATTGTAGAGTGCTTGTTGATCAGGTCAGGTCAGATCAGATCATCCCGTAACCGGTGAAGTCGTTGGGGCATACATGAAGTCATCCTCACAACGCCATGCCACCCTTCTCTGTCAGATGCCGCTGCCTGTGACTCTTCTTGTCGGAGTTTGGTCCATTATTTTATGTTGTCCTCCCATCTCTTTTTGGGACGGCTTCTTCGTCGTCTGCCTTGCACCTTTCCGTGCAGGGTCGTATTTGCAAGACCATTTGATCTCGATATGTGATCATACTTAGCGAATTTCCTTCTTTTGACAGTTGCCAAGAGGTCTTCAAAAGGCCCTATTGCTGTTGTAATTCTATCTTGTATTTCCTCATTTGTAACTCGATCTTTGTACGTGACGGTTAAAAGTCTTCGGAATCTCATCCGAATTGTAACAGGATGTCTTAAACCTACACAAACAGAAAAAAAGTCAATGCAATCGCTAGTATCGCATCTCCGGATATCAAAAGACTTTCATATCTGAAGTTTAAAGACAAAAGCAGTTCTGTGACCAGAGACACCCTTCTTTTGGACATACAGCAGAAAGAATACGTCTGAAATCGAGGACAAGTTTTCTGCGGACTGTACAGCCATCAAAACAGAGCCCCGAGAGAAACCTCATAGAAATATGGCGGAGAACCTGCACAAGGACATGATTTGCCAAATACTACGTGGGGGATCTCTGAACAGGTGATGGACAGGTGTGGGTCTAACCTGGACCATATACTAGGTGGCGATCTCTGAACAGGTGAGGGACAGGTGTGTCCAGGTGTGGGTTTAACCTGGACCAAATACAAGGTGGCGATCTCTGAACAGGTGAGGGACAGGTGTGTTCAGGTGCGGGTCAAACCTCAACCATTTACTAGATGGAAATCTCTGAACAGGTGAGGGACAGGTGTGTGCAGGTGTGGGTCTAACCTGGACCATATACTGGGTGGCGATCTCTGAACAGGTGAGGGACAGGTGTGTCCAGGTGTGGGTCTAGCCTGAAAAGTGGAGATATGCAGACGATGAATGTTGCAAATGTGGGAGCCAGTCCAGGAGCAGACACATCTGATTATATCTCCTAGGATGCATGAATCCTGTGAAATGGAGGGCCTGATGGTGGCAAATGAAAGAGAACCGACCAGGCTGGTTTTTTGGACGAAGACGATGTGAAGTTGCCGGACAGTAAGAAAGTAAGTGCTTGTTCACACCCATTCACCTGCGTGATCGCAAGTCTAAAGAGCCCCAGTTCACAACCCAAGCACCCATTCACCTAACTGCGTGATCGCAAGTCTAAAGAACCCCAGTTCACAACCCAAGCACCCATTTACCTAACTGCGTGATCGCAAGTCTAAAGAACCCCAGTTCACAACCCAAGCACCCATTCACCTAACTGCGCGATCGCAAGTCTAAAGAACCCCAGTTCACAGCCCAAGCACCCATTCACCTAACTGCGTGATCGCAAGTCTAAAGAACCCCAGTTCACAGCCCAAGCAAACATTCACCTAACTGCGTGATCGCAAGTCTAAAGAACCCTAGTTCACAGCCCAAGCACACATTCACCTAACTGCGTGATCGCAAGTCTAAACAACCCCAGTTCACAGCCCAAGCACCCATTCACCTAACTGCGTGATCGCAAGTCTAAACAACCCCAGTTCACAGCCAAAGCACCCATTCACCTAACTGCGTGATCGCAAGTCTAAAGAACCCCAGTTCACAGCCCAAGCACCCATTCACCTAACTGCGTGATCGCAAGTCTAAAGAACCCCAGTTCACAGCCCAAGCACCCATTCACCTAACTGCGTGATCGCAAGTCTAAAGAACCCCAGTTCACAGCCCAAGCACCCATTCACCTAACTGCGTGATCGCAAGTCTAAAGAACCCCAGTTCACAGCCCAAGCACCCATTCACCTAACTGCGTGATCGCAAGTCTAAAGAACCCCAGTTCACAGCAAAAGCACCCATTAACCTAACTGCGTGATCGCAAGTCTAAAGAACCCCAGTTCACAGCCCAAGCACCCATTCACCTAACTGCGTGATCGCAAGTCTCAAGAACCCCAGTTCACAGCCCAAGCACCCATTCACCTGTGTGATCGCAAGTCTCAAGAACCCCAGTTCACAACCCAAGCACACATTCACCTGCGTGATCGCAAGTCTCAAGAACCCCAGTTCACAGCCCAAGCACACATTCACCTGCGTGATCGCAAGTCTCAAGAACCCCAGTTCACAGCCCAAGCACACTTTCACCTGCGTGATCGCAAGTTTCAAGAACCCCAGTTCACAGCCCAAGCACCCATTCACCTAACTGCGTGATCGCAAGTCTAAAGAACCCCAGTTCACATCCCAAGCATCAATTCACCTAACTGCGTGATCGCAAGTCTAAAGAACCCCAGTTCACAGCCCAAGCACCCATTCACCTAACTGCGTGATCGCAAGTCTCAAGAACCCTAGTTCACAGCCCAAGCACCCATGTACCTAACTGCGTGATCGCAAGTCTCAAGAACCCCAGTTCACAGCCCAAGCACCCATTCACCTGTGTGATCGCAAGTCTCAAGAACCCCAGTTCACAACCCAAGCACACATTCACCTGCGTGATCACAAGTCTCAAGAACCCCAGTTCACAGCCCAAGCACACATTCACCTGCGTGATCGCAAGTCTAAAGAACCCCAGTTCACAGCCCAAGCACACATTCACCTGCGTGATCGCAAGTCTCAAAAACCCCAGTTCACAGCCCAAGCACCCATTCACCTAACTGCGTGATCGCAAGTCTCAAGAGCCCCAGTTCACAGCCCAAGCACACATTAAGCTAACTGCGTGATCGCAAGTCTCAAGAACCCCAGTTCACAGCCCAAGCACCCATTCACCTAACTGCGTGATCGCAAGTCTAAAGAACCCCAGTTCACAGCCCAAGCACCCATTCACCTAACTGCGTGATCGCAAGTCTAAAGAACCCCAGTTCACAGCCCAAGCACCCATTCACATAACTGCGTGATCGCAAGTCTAAAGAACCCCAGTTCACAGCCCAAGCACACATTCACCTAACTGCGTGATTGCAAGTCTAAAGAACCCCAGTTCACAGCCCAAGCACCCATTCACCTGCGTGATCGCAAGTCTAAAGAACCCCAGTTCACAACCCAAGCACACATTCACCTAACTGCGTGATCGCAAGTCTAAAGAACCCCAGTTCACAGCACAAGCACACATTCACCTGTGTGATCGCAAGTCTAAGGAACCCCAGTTCACAGCCCAAGCACCCATTCACCTGTGTGATCGCAAGTCTAAAGAGCTCCAGTTCACAGCCCAAGCACACATTCACCTAACTGCCTGATTGCAAGTGTCAAGGACTCTAGTTTCTGGCAATGTTGTTCAACATAAATCTAAATGATGTTGGTGATTCATGTCGACTACGTATCCAAAAGTATAATTAACATGCGCGTGCCTACTCCAGCGTTAATTAATTATTCACAAGCACATCACGTGACATGAGAGCGAGCGATGCTATTATTCTGTCGTGGTAAGTTAGCAGCAATATCACCAACATTGACATCTCAGTTTCTGTCTGCTGTATTTGGACACTGTCTGTCTTGATTGTAAAGGTCGATCCGCCAGTAACAGTCCCTGTCACAGATCGTGCACCTATGCCGAGGATGCTGGCTTGCCGAGGTTGTTGTTGCTGAATGCAAGGTGTGAAACCTAAGAAAAGCAGATGCAGAGAAGCACTGAGTTTATCAAAGGTCAATGTAGAGAAGAAAATTAATAGTCTTTCTACGGGAGAGAATTTGAAACACACAAAATCATGCACTTTAGATACTGCAATGTTGAGAAAATGGAGATGTGCCAGACATTGGTGAGTAGCCATGGCAACAGATGGACACAAAAAAGTGACGTCCGGTCGGCCCCACAACTTTAAACCCAATGGAGATGGAGAGATGGTCTGATTAAAACCACTGGTGTAACTATGAGGGTAGGGTCAGATGGAGAGAAGGTCTGAGAAAACCATTGGTGTAACTCTGAGGGTAGGGTCAGATGGAGAGACAGGCTCAGACAACCCTACAACCAGTCTTAGAACTGACCAACCAGAGGATGGGGTCAGAGGGAGAGATAGGCTCAGACAACCTTACAACCAGTCTTAGAATTGACCAACCAGAGGATGGGGTCAGATGGAGAAACAGTTTCAGACAACCCTACAACCAGTCTTAGAACGGACCAACCAGAGGATGGGGTCAAATGAATAGAGATGCTCAGACAACCCTACAACCAGTCTTATGACTGAGCAGCCTGCTGGTAGGGTTAAATAGAGAGACATTCTCAGACAACCCATTAACCAGTCTCAGGACTGGCCAACCAGGTGATGAAACTTTCACGAACAACAGCTTTTGAATATAGCCATACAAATCTATAGACACGACCACTTATTAACTTTCCTATAATCAAGTAAAGACTACACACAACAAGAGTCTTCAAGCGACTGTCGCAGAGAAAAGAAAAAGAAACTACAGTGGTCGATTAGAGTTGTTTCTCTCGCTCCCATCAATCGTAGATCTCTGTAGTAATGTACGAGTTTCCAAGAGGACCTGTTCTGTTTGTGTAGTTATTTTATAGATGTCTACTCTTCTTTATTAACAAAAAAATTGCGTTCGCCTTATTTATCTATTCCCCAAGGCGGTGTGCGTTGCACTGCGATTTTTATTTTGCGCGTGTCGGCCCAGTGCATCCGACTTCGGCATTCATTTTATGTAAGGGTCTGTTTCCTCCTGCATTTTCTAAGGGTTTGTTCCCCGGGGTAACGGCCGGTGCTGTGATGAGGATCGAACCCAGCACCTTCGGGTTGTAATCCGTGTCACTTAACCACTAGCCCACGCCATCCCCTACTCTTCATGATTAATGCATGGGCTCTTCTCACGAGAGAAAAATAATGACTTTCAAAATCTAGGACAAAGGGGAAAAACAACAACACATATTCAACTATACACCCCAAGCAATGCTCCACAAAATGACGACAAACGCGAAGAATTTTTTTTATATCATAAAAGACACAATTAACAGCATCACAAATTGAAGAAAACTGAATTTTAAACAAGGAACGAGAAAACGACAAAGTCAGTCACCAAAGCGAAATTTAGAATATACAAGGATTAATTACCAGACACTACTAAAAAGGTAAAAAAAATACATCGTCCAGTCTCACGGAAACAACATCAAAATCTCAGCGTAACATACATTCATAACTATCAGATAAAGTTGTTGGGTTAGTCAGGGAGAGCAAAATGATCTACTAATGAAAACAGCAGCATGTGACGTGATGGACGAACAGTACCCAAGAGATGCGTGGAAATGGATAGTTATAGATCAGCACTGAGAACAGTGAAGAATGGAGGCGGAATTATCTATGTGGTCTTCCCTGATAAAGAGGGAAGAAAGACTGACGTCTGGTCAGGCAAAATATACTGATCAGACATGTTAGTCAGGATCGCGCGAAATATACTGGTCAGACATGTTAGTTGGGATCAGGCAAAATATACTGATCAGACATGTTAGTCGGGATCGGGCGAAATATACTGGTCAGACATGTTAGTTGGGATCAGGCAAACTATACTGATCAGACATGTTAGTCAGGATCGGGCGAAATATACTGGTCAGACATGTTAGTTGGGATCAGGCAAAATATAATGATCAGACATGTTAGTCAGGATCGGGCGAAATATACTGGTCAGACATGTTAGTTGGGATCAGGCAAAATATACTGATCAGACATGTTAGTCAGGGTCGGGATCAAGATGCTGCAGTGGTCAGCGACCCATAGCTGACTGCTAGCGTCAGGGCCAGCGAACCAGAGCTGCCAAGACCCTTCTACACCTCCACGCGTTGATACTGGATAACAGGCTGCAGCAGGGCAGACTGGCTAAGGAGAAGAGATCGAAGAGGGAATGCTAATCCAGTACTCAAAATGCTTGCTGAAGTCGGATGTGTTGGACCGAAAGGTGCAAATGTCGCAGCCAAGCTGTAAACTACGACACAACGCATTCCGTTCTCTGGACTACATTCTGCTACTTAAGCCCTTTCAGGGTTTGGTACTGGGAGATTGAGAACGAAGAAGAAGAAGAAGAAGAAGTCAGGGTCAGGCAAAATATACTGGTCAGACTTGTAAGCTAGGGTCAGGTAAAATATACTGATCAGACATGTTAGTTGGGGTCAGGCAACATATACTGATCAGACATGTTAGTCAGGGTCAGGTAAAATATACTGATCAAACATGTTAGTTGGGGTCAGGCAAAATATACTGATGAGACATGTTAGTCAGGGTCAGGTAAAATATACTGATCAGACACTTTTGTCAGGGTAAGGCAAAACATATTGATCAGACATGTTAGTCAGGGTCAGGTAAAATATACTGATCAGACACGTTAGTTGGGGTCAAGCAAAATATACTGGTCGGAGATGTTAGTTAGGGTGAGGCAAAATATACGGGTCAGACTTGTTAGTCAGGGTCAGGCAAAATATTCTGGTCAGACATGTAAGCCAGGGTCAGGTAAAATATACTGGCCAAGACCCTCACCTTGGTTTCCTCCTAGTCCTTACTGGAAACGGGCCGTTTTCAGGACAGCATGTTTAACAAGGTGAGGGATCGGCGTATTAGTCGTAGTAGTGAGTGACACGCAGATGAAGCTAAGCATAGCACAACCATCTGGAGGATCTGTATCCACACATTCATCAGCACGCTCGGAATGTGGGAAAGCTGCACCGACCTACACGATAATTATGTTCAAACTACTCAGTGGAACTGAAGACACAAGCATTGCTGCATAAATAATAAAGAGCATAATGGTCCAATCACAAGAACCAACATTTTATGGACATGAGCGAGAAGGTGAAAGGGAGATCACCTAAAACAACTTTGTGAAGAATCAACGAACCCGGAAGTTCATAGTGAATAAGTGATGATGTCCCTTACGTTAGGTGACTACACAAAGAGTGAAGTGCACTGAGTTTGATTATGTCATTATAAGCGCCATCAGGCGTGGTGGCCACAGACCAAGGATCAAGGAAGACTTAGGGAAGATGAGGCAGCATGGAAGGAAAAGGGTCAGTCTATTTCACTCTTTTAAATTTATTTTTATTTTATGGTTTTTTTAAGCACTAGTTTCTACTGGCGGATGCGCGCCTTTTCCATACTAGACAGTCATCCTGTGTGTGATATTAAGACGCATAAACCAGTGCTTGAATGTATGTGTGCATCTGGATGAACCTATAATAGGTTTGTGCCCTGTCCGAAGCAAGCCCAACCAAAGTGCAATGGAAGGGTATCACCCTGAGGGCGCGTGTGAAAGTTGTGCAAGAGTGTGATTGTAGGACAGAGTAAAATGAAACAGAGTGAGGTAAGAGGAGAGAGCCACCAGAGTTTCTTCGATACACTCGTCTTCTTCTTTTCGCCTGTACCTTTCAGCGTCAGGTTATGAGAAGGTTTCTTGACCTGGCCCTAGTGTGTGCTTCGTACATAAAGTGGATAAATACACAATGATATCTTCATCCAGAAATCGTGTAAAACATTAAAACTTTATGGAATAAATAAACATTTGACCAACCTATGTACAATTCTTTATGTGAATAACCAAGATTTAATAAGAATACAAGCATGATATTCCGAAACGTGTCATATTAAATCCGATGTATGACAAGGTTATATGCTGGATTCTTTACTGTTTATCACATACATAGACACAATATGTACAAATGGTCAACATTAGTAAGGGAAACAACCTCAGTGATCACTTAAATTAACTTCCCTTTGCAGATGGCCAAGAGCTATTAGCGGCTTCAGATATATAACAAACGAACATTTCAACATTCTAATGGGGTCTGTACGGATTGCGATATGAAAATCGATATAGAGAAAACAAAATTCATACAAAATCAACAGATAAAACAGGTGGGATCAAGATGCTGAGAAACGCATGAGCTGCAGTGGTTAGCGACCCATAGCTGACTGCTAGCGTCAGGGCCAGCGAACCAGAGCTGCTAAGACTCGTCTACCCCTCCAAGCGGTGATCCTGGATAACAGGCTGCAGCATGGAAGACTAGATAAGGAGAAGGGATGGAAGAGGCAATGCTAACCAGGTACTCAAAAAATGCTTGCCGAAGTTGGATGTGTTGGACCGAAAGGTGCAAATATCGTAGTCAAGCTGTAAACTACGACACAATGCATTCCGTTCACTGGACTACATTCTGCTATTTAAGTCCTTTCAGGGTATGGTAGCGGGAGATTGAGAACCAAGACAATCCAAACAGGTGACAAATTTCGCGAAAAGGGATAATATAATCTGAACAGTCGCAAAGGCGACATCGAAACCAAAACAGATGTAATAAAGCAAGTCAAACCATTGGCCAAATGTCCACGATATTGCTATGTAAACACGTGATAATGGATACAAAAAGAACACGATATTTCTACCCCCAATGTGTTATATCAGTGCCAGAATTGGACATTAGAAAACATGGATAAAAGACACATCGTAACAATAAAGATGAAATATCTGCCCAGAATGCTTGGAGTAGCCAGAATGGATAGATTCAGAAACGAAGATATTATGAGACAAGTAGGTACAACACCAGTGCTAGACCTCATCAGGAGGCAAGTAGGTACAACACCAGTGCTAGACCTCATCAGGAGACATGTAGGTACAACTAGACCTCACCAAGAGACAAGTAGGTACAACACCAGTGCTAGACCTCACCAAGAGACAAGTAGGTACAACACCAGTGCTAGACCTCACCAAGAGACAAGTAGGTACAACACCAGTGCTAGACCTCATCAAGAGACAAGTAGGTACAACACCAGTGCTAGACCTCATCAAGAGACAAGTAGGTACAACACCAGTGCTAGACCTCATCAAGAGACAAGTAGGTACAACACCAGTGCTAGACCTCATCAAGAGACAAGTAGGTACAACACCAGTGCTAGACCTCATCAGGAGGCAAGTAGGTACAACACCAGTGCTAGACCTCATCAGGAGACATGTAGGTACAACTAGACCTCACCAAGAGACAAGTAGGTACAACACCAGTGCTAGACCTCACCAAGAGACAAGTAGGTACAACACCAGTGCTAGACCTCACCAAGAGACAAGTAGGTACAACACCAGTGCTAGACCTCACCAAGAGACAAGTAGGTACAACACCAGTGCTAGACCTCACCAAGAGACAAGTAGGTACAACACCAGTGCTAGACCTCACCAAGAGACAAGTAGGTACAACACCAGTGCTAGACCTCACCAAGAGACAAGTAGGTACAACACCAGTGCTAGACCTCACCAAAAGACAAGTAGGTACAACACCAGTGCTAGACCTCACCAAGAGACAAGTAGGTACAACACCAGTGCTAGACCTCATCAAGAGACAGCAAACCAAATGGTTCGGTCACGTGACAAGTCAAACGCCAGGTTGTATTTATCAGCAAGCAATGGTATACAGATACGATGGGGCTTCACATGAAAACCTTAAAAGTACAATAGAAATTATAAAAAAAACATGCCTTTGTATTGTAACTTGGTTGCTAAGGATATCAACAGCGTCCTATTCGCGCCATCACGATGCAGACGAGCAGCGTGACGCCACAACTGCAGTTAAAACATGGCCGCCCCACTGCTGGTATGCTTCCAAGAGTAACAATGTTCTGTTAACCGTTTTTTTAGCAACAAAAAGGTGAGACCTATAGATTAGCAACAAAAAGGTGAGACCTATAGATTAGCAACAGGAAGGTGAGACCTATAGATTAGCAGCAAAGAGGTTAGACCTATAGAAAATAATCCGCTAATGAAGTTCCAGTACGGGGATCTAAGTCTTTCCCTTTGGTCAATTTGGCTATTTTCTTTCACTAGGCCGTCAACGGCAGCAATAGACATTGGGGTCACTTCTCGGTGTCTTTGACCAGGCCACGAAGAGTCTGTCTCGGAACTCACGCTGTTTTGAAACTTCCTACTCAACTCATACACTTGCTGAAGTAAAAGGCATGCATCACCGTACTAGACCATCATTTGCCGACAATTTCTATAGGTTTCACCCCTTCGCTGATCAATGAACGGATAACGGAACACTGTTCCACTTTGGTGCTTGTCAATTGTGGGGCGGCCATCTTTTAACTGCAATTATAGCGTCATGTTGTTCGTATGCACCGCGATAGCAAATGCAGGACACTTTAGACATCTTTAGCAACTATATTAACAAGTTGCAATACACATTTTTGGTTTTTCAAATTTCTATCCCACTTTTAAGGTTTTCATTGGATGCCCTTCTCGTATAATGGATACATAGCCAAGAGCTGACGACGAAAAGGTTGGACATCAGACATACCAGAAGCTGTAACGCTCCCCCTGGACGAATCACATACTAAGGCCCGGTAAAGAAACCTCTACACAACCTAACGCTGGAAGGCACAAGCACATACTAAGGCCTGGTCAAGAAACCTCTACACAACATGACGCTTAAAGGCACAAGCACATACTAGGGCCTGGTCAAGAAACCTTTTCACAACCTGACGCTGAAAGGCACAAGCAAATACTACGGCCCGATCAAGAAACCTCTTCACAACCTGACGCTGAAAGGCACAATCACATACTATGGCCCGGTCAAGAAACCTCTTCACAAACTGAAAAAGATGCCTTCAATATTTTATCATTGACTACAATCTCTAATTTGCCAAAGCCTATACTTTTTATATTTGCTGCAGTGGTTGTTGGGTTTCATAATCAATGTTTTTAATTGGGAAGTTCATTCTTCCTCTTCCTTTGTTCGCAATCTCCCACTACCAAGCCCCGAAAATGGCTTTACAAGTAGCAAGAGAACGGAATGCGTTGTAGTTCAGGCATTATTTAGTTCCCTTCTACTTAGACAGTCTGCCCTGTTGCAGCCTGTTATCCAGGATCAACGCGTGGAGGTGTAGAAGAGTCTTGGCAGCTCTGTTTCGCTGGCCCTGACGCCAGCAGTCAGCTATGGGTCGCTGACCGCTGCAGCTCATGCGCTGTTCAGCGTCGTGATCCCGTAAGAGGGAATGAACCCCATAATGTTGTTACGATAATGAGTTCTCTAACCATCCTGCTCAACCCTAGAGGAATCGCAGGTTTCAAACCCTTGGTCATTGACAGACTAAAAAGCCCTCTCTTCTTCTTCTTCTTCTTCTTCTGCGTACACAGTCAGACAGAAACCATTATTTTTTCGAAAAAAGCGGCGGTCATCCTGAGGCTCTCGCCACTGCCATAGAGCTTGTCTTGCAGTTCCACTGGTAATGGCCACATCTGCTCTCTCTGATCCTCGTATGTCGGGCAGTTCTGCAGCAGATGTTCAGTGGTCATTTTACCAGTACCGCACGGGCATTCGTCGGTACACCCTATCTTCAATTTGTTGAATAGGTGGTACCTCAGTCTGTTGTGGCCAGTGCGAAGTCTGAAGACAACGACCTGCTCTCTTCGGTTCAACTGGTAATAGGCATCGTTTTTGGTGTAACCAGTATGTTCGGTTTCCCATTTGGTCATGTATCTGGCTTTGATAAGCCGTTTTTGACTCTTCGTACGTCATACTAGTATCTGTTTGTGGTAGTCTTGCACCTTCTTTTGCCAGTCTGTCTGCCTCCTCGTTGCCTTGGATGTTGCAGTGTGACGGAACCCACTGTACCACTACCCTTTTTGGTGCGGACTGCTGGCACAGTTTGCAGAGTGCTGCTCTTAAGTCATTAAGCTCAGTGTTTTTCTGAGCCCTCTCTTGATTCGTTGGGTCTAATAGGGAAATGGTGCTGGTATTAGTCCCTCGGAAGACAGGTCAATTTTACCCTACTAATGAGAGGAATCGCAGGTCGCTGACACTTGGTCCACGTGCTAGGCTGATAAGCCAATGGTGCGAGGCTACCATCTGAGGGATTACGGCCGGACGCCTCTAAGCCGGAATCTCGCCCTAAATCTCAGCACCACTGCGATGGGAGGCTACGATATGGTTGGGACCTCCCGACCCGGTCGAGCCGCAGAAAGAGGTCTCTGCCGTCCGCCGATAAAAGCGGGCGGGAAGCTGCTCGATATTCACCCGATACGGAGATGAGGTGTGAAACCACTAGTAGAAGACTTAGTTCTCGGTCGGTGTGTCGGAAGCAGTTCCCTCTCTGCAGATGAGCCGAGAAAATAAAAGGAGCAAGGAGATACCTCACTCACAAGCATATGCTACGTTTCTGGCAGGATGCGACGATCCTGGGACACAGACACACCGGACTGCCTCTCTTCCGAGATACTTGAAAAACTAGTACATACAGTCCATTATATCATATCATTGCCACACCCTATAGACACGAATGGGGAAGACTCGATAGTCCTACAAGACAACGTCCCTAAGATAGACAACTCTGTCCACAAACAACTGCTGCCTTGCAGATAGGCTGGGGACAGCCAAAGGCTAAGGAGCGCACCCCTACAGAAACGCCTGTTGAAATCGGATGTACTGGGCCACAGGCTTAACAAAGTAACACAGTGCAACGTATATCGCTGTAACCAGCGTACGAAGAAGAAGAAGAAGTTCTCTAACCACTCAGTCACTGCAGTACTCAGAACAATACTTGTATCGATGATCTCTCAGCATCAAACGCGCAGGGGCACTCACCCTGGGGGAAGGCGGCTCACCCTGGGGGCCACTCTTATCCTGCCCCTTCACTCTCTCCTCTTACCTCACTCTGTTTCATTTGACTCTGTCCTACAGTCACACCCTTGCACAACTTTCACACGCGCCCTGGTGGTAAAACCCTTCCATTGCACTTTGGCTGGGATAGCTTCTGAGGGCGCACAAACCTAGCATAGGTACATACACATGCACACATGCATCCAAGCACTGGTTTATGCGTCCTGATATCGCCCAATGGACTACGGTCTGGGGTGGAAAATGGCGCGCCTCCGCCAGTAGAAACTAGTGAGGCAAACGTCTAAGCAAAAAAAAGAAAAACAAAAAAAGCATCAAAAGCGGTGCATAAGGCAGAAATAAGAGCGCTCCAGCGTGACGTCACTTGTTTAAGTTATTGTACGTTGTCTAGACACGTAGTTAGCAATTTCAGAGCAAAGGCAGAGGCAATTAGGGCAGCAGTAGAAGCAATGCTGACAGGCGAAAGCAATGAAAGCCAAATAGTCCTGTTTACAGATGCCCTGGCTGTAGTCACATCACTAAAAAGTCAGACAAGTACTGAACTTAATGATTTAAGAACAGTACTCTGTCAACTATGACAGCAGTCCGCACCAAAAAGAGTAGTGGTACAGTGGGTTCCATCCCACTGTAACATCCAAGGCAACGAGGAGGCAGACAGACTGGCAAAAGAAGGCGCAAGACTACCACAACCAGATTCTAGTGTGACCTACGAAGAGTCCAAAAGGCTTATTAGAGCTAGATAAATGACCAAATGGGAAACAGAGCATACTGACTACACAAAAAATGATGCCTATTACCAGTTGAACAGAAGGGAGCAGGTCGTGGTCTTCAGACTCCGCACAGGCCACAACAGACTGAGGTACCACCTATTCAATAAACTTAAGATAGGTGGCACTGACGAATGCACTTGTGGTACAGGGAAAATGACCGCTGAACATCTGCTGCAAAACTGCCCAACACACGAGGACCAGAGAAAGCAGATGTGGCTATCACCGATGCTGCCAACACTAAACAAGGTCTATCACCGATGCTGCCAACACTAGACAAAGTCTATCATCGATGCTGCCAACACTAAACAAGGTCTATCACCGATGCTGCCAACACTAGACAAGGTCTATCATCGATGCTGCCAATACTGGAAAGGTCTATCACCGATGCTGTCAATACTGGACAAGGTCTAACACCGATGCTGCCAACCCTAGACAAGGTCTACCACCGATGCTGCCAACACCGGACAAGGTCACAACACCTGACAAGGTCTATCACCGATGCTGCCAATACTGGACAAGGTCCCAACACCGATGCTGCCAACACTGGACAAGGTCCCAACACCGGACAAGGTCTATCACCGATACTGCCAACGCTGGACAAGGTCTATCACCGATGCTGCCAATACTGGACAAGGTCTAACACCGATGCTGCCAACACTAGACAAGGTCTATCACCGATGCTGCCAACACCGGACAACGTCCCAACACCGGGCAAGGTCTATCACCGATGCTGCCAACACTAAACAAGGTCTATCACCGATGCTGCCAACACTGGACAAGGTCCCAAAACCGGGCAAGCTCCCAACACCGGACAAGGTCCCAACACCGGACAAGGTCTATCACCGATGCTGCCAACACTAAACAAGGTCTATCACCGATGCTGCCAACACTGGACAAGGTCCAGAAATCGGGCAAGGTCCCAACACCGGACAAGGTCTATCACCGATGCTGCCAATACTAAACAAAGTCTACCACCGATGCTGCCAACACTAAACAAGGTCTATCACCGATGCTGCCAACACTAAACAAGGTCTATAACCGATGCTGCCAATACTGGACAAGGTCTATCACCGATGCTGCCAATACTGGAAAGGTCTATCACCGATGCTGTCAATACTGGACAAGGTCTAACACCGATGCTGCCAACACTAGACAAGGTCTATCACCGATGCTGCCAACACCGGACAAGGTCACAACACCGGACAAGGTCTATCACCGATGCTGCCAATACTGGACAAGGTCCCAACACCGATGCTGCCAACACTGGACAAGGTCCCAACACCGGACAAGGTCTATCACCGATAATGCCAACGCTGGACAAGGTCTATCACCGATGCTGCCAATACTGGACAAGGTCTAACACCGATGCTGCCAACACTAGAAAAGGTCTATCACCGATGCTGCCAACACCGGACAACGTCCCAACACCGGGCAAGGTCTATCACCGATGCTGCCAACACTAAACAAGGTCTATCACCGATGCTGCCAACACTGGACAAGGTCCCAAAACCGGGCAAGGTCCCAACACCGGACAAGGTCCCAACACCGGACAAGGTCTATCACCGATGCTGCCAACACTAAACAAGGTCTATCACCGATGCTGCCAACACTGGACAAGGTCCAGAAACCGGGCAAGGTCCCAACACCGGACAAGGTCTATCACCGATGCTGCCAATACTAAACAAAGTCTATCACCAATGCTGCCAACACTAAACAAGGTCTATCACCGATGCTGCCAACACTGGACAAGGTCTATCACCGATGTTGCCAACACTAAACAAGGTCTATCACGGATGCTGCCAACACTGGACAAGGTCTATCACCGATGTTGCCAACACTAGACAAGGTCTATCACCGATGCTGCCAACACTAGACAAGGTCTATCAACGATGCTGCCAACACTGGACAAGGTCCCAACACTGGACAAGGTCCCAGCACTGGACAAGTTCCCAACACTGGACAAGGTCCCAACACTGGACAAGGTCCCAACACTGGACAAACTCTATGACAGTATTGACCATTGATGAATGATCGCTACTTCCTTTGAACATATTAAAGTTGACGTCTGACAGCTTACGAAGAAGAAGACAATCTAGATTTGGTATTACGTTCACTGTTGACGGCAGAGCGAACAGAAAGATTGCACATCGAATTTGCAAAGCGAACAGTGTCTACTATAGAACTGCACATATTTTACCTAGAGTGCTTCTTTTAACTAAGAAGAGGCTGATCAAGGCTCTGGTCTTTCCTTCATTGTGTTACCAATGTCAATCTTGGTCCTTACTAGCAGCCCGTTAAAGTAAGACCCAGAACTGTGAGATGCGCTGTGTGAGAAGTGCAGCTGGAAAAACAATCCGTGACCGAATCCACAACAGCACGCACAAGCAGACAGTGGGGACAAACCCAGTTAGTGCGTACATTGGCTCTCAAACCCAGTTAGTGCCTACATTGGCTCTCAACAAATCCAGTTAGTGCCTACATTGGCTCTCAACAAATCCAGTTAGTGCCTACATTGACTCTCAACAAACCCAGTTAGTGCCTACATTGACTCTCAACAAACCCAGTTAGTGCCTACTTTGGCTCTCAACAAACGCAGTTAGTGCCTACATTGGCTCTCAACAAACCCAGTAAGTGCCTACATTGGCTCTCAAACCCAGTTAGTGCCTACATTGGCTCTCAACAAACCCAGTTAGCGCCTACATTGGCTCTCAACAAACCCAGTTAGTGCCTACATTGACTCTCAACAAACCCAGTTAGTGCCTACATTGACTCTCAACAAACCCAGTTAGTGCCTACATTGGCTCTCAAAAAACCCAGTTAGTGCCTACATTGACTCTCAACAAACCCAGTTAGTGCCTATATTGGCTCTCAACAAACCCATTTAGTGCCTACATTGGCTCTCAACAAACCCAGTAAGTGCCTACATTGGCTCTCAAACCCAGTTAGTGCCTACATTGGCTCTCAACAAACCTAGTTAGTGCCTACATTGGCTCTCAACAAACCCAGTTAGTGCCTACATTGACTCTCAACAAACCCAGTTAGTGCCTACATTGACTCTCAACAAACCCAGTTAGTGCCTACATTGACTCTCAACAAACCCAGTTAGTGCCTACATTGACTCTCAACAAACCCAGTTAGTGCCTACATTGACTCTCAACAAACCCAGTTAGTGCCTACATTGACTCTCAACAAACCCAGTTAGTGCCTACATTGACTCTCAACAAACCCAGTTAGTGCCTACATTGGCTCTCAACAAACCCAGTTAGTGCCTACATTGACTCTCAACAAACCCAGTTAGTGCCTACATTGACTCTCAACAAACCCAGTTAGTGCCTACATTGACTCTCAACAAACCCAGTTAGTGCCTACATTGACTCTCAACAAACCCAGTTAATGCCTACATTGGCTCTCAACAAACCCAGTTAGTGCCTACATTGACTCTCAACAGACCCAGTTAGTGCCTACATTGGCTCTCAACAAACCCAGTTAGTGCCTACATTGGCTCTCAACAAACCCAGTTAGTGCCTACATTGACTCTCAACAAACCCAGTTAGTGCCTACATTGACTCTCAACAAACCCAGTTAGTGCCTACATTGGCTCTCAACAAACCCAGTTAGTGCCTACATTGACTCTCAACAAACCCAGTTAGTGCCTACATTGACTCTCAACAAACCCAGTTAGTGCCTACATTGGCTCTCAACAAACCCAGTTAGTGCCTACATTGGCTCTCAACAAACCCAGTTAGTGCCTACATTGGCTCTCAACAAACCCAGTTAGTGCCTACATTGGCTCTCAACAAACCCAGTTAGTGCCTACATTGGCTCTCAACAAACCCAGTTAGTGCCTACATTGGCTCTCAAAAAACCCAGTTAGTGCCTACATTTGCTCTCAACAAACCCAGTTAGCGAATACATTGGCTCTCAACAAACCCAGTTAGTGCCTACATTGACTCTCAACAAACCCAGTTAGTGCCTACATTGGCTCTCAACAAACCCAGTTAGTGCCTACATTGACTCTCAACAAACCCAGTTAGTGCCTACATTGGCTTTCAACAAACCCAGTTAGTGCCTACATTGGCTCTCAACAAACCCAGTTAGTGCCTACATTGACTCTCAACAAACCCAGTTAGTGCCTACATTGACTCTAAACAAACCCAGTTAGTGCCTACATTGGCTCTCAATAAACCCAGTTAGTGCCTACATTGGCTCTCAACAAACCCAGTTAGTGCCTACATTGGCTCTCAACAAACCCAGTTAGTGCCTACATTGACTCTCAACAAATCCAGTTAGTGCCTACATTGACTCTCAATAAACCCAGTTAGTGCCTACATTGACTCTCCACAAACCCAGTTAGTGCCTACATTGACTCCCAACAAACCCAGTTAGTGCCTACATTGGCTCTCAACAAATCAAGTGGTTTGGTCATTTGGTCTGGTTGGAAGACCTCGACGTTGGTGGATCGAGAGTTTTTCTTATAGTTACACCTAACGACCATACAAGCCTCCTACTTGGCGAAAACAAGAAATCTACGAATCCGACATCTCTGCGACGCCGTATGGCAAGTGCAGTAGGACAAAAGAAGAAGAAGATAACACATTGGAGTTAAACAGATAGAGCCCTTTGTGTTTGATCAATGATTATGTTTTCCAAATGTTTGTCGAATGGCCGAAAACACACGAGACCAAAGCAAGTCAAATAGTCGAAGACACACGAAGACAAAGTAAGTCGAATGGTCGAAGACACACGAGGCCAAAGCAACTCGAATAGTCGAAGACACGAGGCCAAAGCAACTCGAATGGTCGAAAACACATAAGGCCAAAGGAAGTCGAATGGTCTTTTCATTTGTTATATCTTTAGCTCGTGTGCATTCGTTTCTCATATAGGTGGTTCTCCTTCTTCTTCTTGCTGCTCTTCGTCTTCTTCTTCTTCTTCTTCTTCTTCTTCTTCTTCTTCTTCTTCTTCTTCTTCTTCTTCTTCTTCTTCTTCTTCTTCTTCTTCTTCTTCTTCTCCTTCTTCTTCTTCTTCTTCTTCTTCCTGCTCTTCTTCTTCTTCTTCTTCTCCTTCTTCTTCTTCTTCTTCTTCCTGCTCTTCTTCTTCTTCTTCTTCTTCTTCTTCTTCTTCTTCTTCTTCTTCTTCTTCTTCTTCTTCTTCGACCAACTGATGCTATGATTCTAGCCCTGTCTGATTCACAAAGGAAACTTCGCTTCAGGTGTACGCAATAGACTCTCACATAGGTTAAACATTCCAATATCCAGAGACCTTCGATGCCAAACCTGGCCAGAGGTAACCAAGGTGACACAGAAGCTGTTGGACTGCCACCCGGATCTGGAGAAGACTGCGGACTTCGTTCTAACGACGGCACTACAGATCTAGCATGACCGAAAAGTCTGAATGCAGAAGAAGGTGAAACTCATCCTTCTGTAATACTTCCAAATTCAGCTTGCTATCAGCAGTTTTGTAAATATCATGAGGCATTTTTTAGCCATTTCTGTTCTGATCTGTAGAGTTACAGATCTCTTTTCCTGTACTTCCTAGAAATTTGTACTCGGTAAAGCCATGTCATCTATAAAATCGATATCTTCTAATTATCAACATCATTGGCGTCTCAGTCTCTGTATATCATGAGCGTTGCGCCCTGTGAGGTTTGCCCAGATCGTCCTCCTGTATCTCGACGCTGTCTGCTGTGACTGTAAAGGAAGATGCGCAAGTCACAGTCCCTGCCACAGATCGTACAACCATGCTGAGGAGGCTGACTTGCCTGGGAGTGACAGTCCTTGCCACAGATCGTACAACCGCCTGGGAGTGACAGTCCCTGCCACAGATCGTACAACAAAATTGAGGAGGCTGACTTGCCTGGGAGTGACAGTCCCTGCCACAGATCGTACAACAAAACTGAGGAGGCTGACTTGCCTGGGAGTGACAGTCCCTGCCACAGATCGTACAACCATGCTGAGGAGGCTGACTTGCCTGGGAGTGATAGTCCCTGCCACAGATCGTACAAAAAAACTGAGGAGGCTGACTTGCCTGGGAGTGACAGTCCCTGCCACAGATCGTACAACCATGCTGAGGAGGCTGACTTGCCTGGGAGTGACAGTCCCTGCCACAGATCGTACAACAAGACTGAGGAGGCTGACTTGCCTGGGAGTGACAGTCCCTGCCACAGATCGTACAACAAAACTGAGGAGGCTGACTTGCCTGGGAGTGACAGTCCCTGCCACAGATCGTACAACCATGCTGAGGAGGCTGACTTGCCTGGGAGTGTCAGTCCCTACCACAGATCGTACAACAAAACTGAGGAGGCTGACTTGCCTGGGAGTGACAGTCCCTGCCACAGATCGTACAACCATGCTGAGGAGGCTGACTTGCCTGGGAGTGACAGTCCCTGCCACAGATCGTACAACCATGCTGAGGAGGCTGACTTGCCTGGGAGTGATAGTCCCTGCCACAGATCGTACAACAAAACTGAGGATGCTGACTTGCCTGGGAGTGACAGTCCCTGCCACAGATCGTACAACCATGCTGAGGAGGCTGACTTGCCTGGGAGTGACAGTCCCTGCCACAGATCGTACAACCATGCTGAGGAGGCTGACTTGCCTGGGAGTGACAGTCCCTGCCCCAGATCGTACAACAAAACTGAGGAGGCTGACTTGCCTGGGAGTGACAGTCCCTGCCACAGATCGTACAACAAGACTGAGGAGGCTGACTTGACTGGGAGTGATAGTCCCTGCCACTGATCATACAACCATGCTGAGGAGGCTGGCTTGCCTGGGAGTGACAGTCCCTGCCACAGATCGTACAACCATGCTGAGGAGGCTGACTTGCCTGGGAGTGACAGTCCCTGCCACAGATCGTACAACCATGCTGAGGAGGCTGACTTGCCTGGGAGTGACAGTCCCTGCCACAGATCGTACAACCATGCTGAGGAGGCTGAGTTGCCTGGGAGTGATAGTCCCTGCCACAGATCGTACAACAAAACTGAGGAGGCTGACTTGCCTGGGAGTGACAGTCCCTGCCACAGATCGTACAACCATGCTGAGGAGGCTGACTTGCCTGGGAGTGACAGTCCCTGCCACAGATCGTACAACAAAACTGAGGAGGCTGACTTGCCTGGGAGTGACAGTCCCTGCCACAGATCGTACAACCATGCTGAGGAGGCTGACTTGCCTGGGAGTGACAGTCCTTGCCACAGATCGTACAACAAAACTGAGGAGGCTGACTTGCCTGGGAGTGACAGTCCCTGCCACAGATCGTACAAAAAAACTGAGGAGGCTGACTTGCCTGGGAGTGAGAGTCCCTGCCACAGATCGTACAACCATGCTGAGGAGGCTGACTTGCCTGGGAGTGACAGTCCCTGCCACAGATCGTACAACAAGACTGAGGAGGCTGACTTGCCTGGGAGTGACAGTCCCTGCCACAGATCGTACAACAAAACTGAGGAGGCTGACTTGCCTGGGAGTGACAGTCCCTGCCACAGATCGTACAACCATGCTGAGGAGGCTGACTTGCCTGGGAGTGTCAGTCCCTACCACAGATCGTACAACAAAACTGAGGAGGCTGACTTGCCTGGGAGTGACAGTCCCTGCCACAGATCGTACAACCATGCTGAGGAGGCTGACTTGCCTGGGAGTGACAGTCCCTGCCACAGATCGTACAACCATGCTGAGGAGGCTGACTTGCCTGGGAGTGATAGTCCCTGCCACAGATCGTACAACAAAACTGAGGATGCTGACTTGCCTGGGAGTGACAGTCCCTGCCACAGATCGTACAACCATGCTGAGGAGGCTGACTTGCCTGGGAGTGACAGTCCCTGCCACAGATCGTACAACCATGCTGAGGAGGCTGACTTGCCTGGGAGTGACAGTCCCTGCCCCAGATCGTACAACAAAACTGAGGAGGCTGACTTGCCTGGGAGTGACAGTCCCTGCCACAGATCGTACAACAAGACTGAGGAGGCTGACTTGACTGGGAGTGATAGTCCCTGCCACTGATCATACAACCATGCTGAGGAGGCTGGCTTGCCTGGGAGTGACAGTCCCTGCCACAGATCGTACAACCATGCTGAGGAGGCTGAGTTGCCTGGGAGTGATAGTCCCTGCCACAGATCGTACAACAAAACTGAGGAGGCTGACTTGCCTGGGAGTGACAGTCCCTGCCACAGATCGTACAACCATGCGGAGGAGGCTGACTTGCCTGGGAGTGACAGTCCTTGCCACAGATCGTACAACAAAACTGAGGAGGCTGACTTGCCTGGGAGTGACAGTCCCTGCCACAGATCGTACAACAAAACTGAGGAGGCTGACTTGCAGGGGCGTTCTTTGATCTTTTCATTCTCTTTTCTCTGCAGCCAGACGACCCACACGAGCGTCAGCAGCGACTATGCTCCGACTCCAAAACAGCTCGATCCTGAGCAATTGTTTATCAGTCCTCGGATCGGATGTCGCATGACGTCATGTCCCTATTACATACGTGATTGAATCGCAGTGCGGGACGGCCGATTCCTCTAGCTACTTCTTTACTTTCCGTGTCCAAACACCATGTCACAAGGCATCTGTCCAGTATTCAGCAACTTAAACTGCCTTGTCGTTCGCTTCCATCATGTCGTTCATGTCACAGGTTTCAGGGAGGTTGGGGCAGGACATCAGATGGTCTTGGTCCTGAACTGCGCTACATTCACGTGTCGACATCTGAGTATCCCCATTTCTTCAAGTTCACTCTGCATCTTGAGACACCAGTTCGAAGTCTGTTCATTGCCTTCCACGCAGCGTAGGGCAGGTGGTGTCCTCTTCCTTGAGCTCTATCCATGGATCTGCATTGTTTCGCGCCACCTCTCGATACGTCGACCTTCCGGGATTGTCTAGATGGTCTCTCTCGATTTTCCTCTAGCTGTCCATAGAGGATTTTCTTTGGCAGCCTCTCATCTTTCAGGCGGTAAACATGCCCCAACCATCGAAGATATCCATAACTCAACAGCTAGTACAATCTTTGAGTGTTTGCTCTCTGTAAAACCATATTATGTGACACTCTTTCTTGTCACTCAATCCCCAATATACGCCGTGGACACCTCACGTGAAAGGTGTTAAGCCACCATTCCAGAGACCCTCTAGCGCTTTATAATCTGTTCTTTTTATGCCGAAAAAAAGGTTTAAAAAAAAGTCCTTTCTAACAGTTTATTATCTTTTCCAACAATGAATAACTGGCCCGTATATGTTATTATTATCAATTTACATCTTGGTGAACTGGAGCAAATGACTGGGAAACAGAGCAGTGAATGTAACTGTGAGAAAACTGCGATAAAAATAGCACACAACAACAAAGAACATCCGGTAACAAGTGACAATGAATCGATTTATTTACCAGTGTAACAGAAAAAATCGATATTTCTGTCACTGATGCAATAACCTGTCGCGGAGGGCTTCAACTAAAATCAGATTAGTCCAAAGGTTTTAGCCACGCGGCTCGACAAGCCTTAACTTGTGGCCTGCTACATGAAAGGCATCACTATGTTAAAGCTGCTGACGTCGGATGTGTTTGATCGGAAGGTGTAAATATAGCAGTTTTCTTCTTCTTCTTCTTCTTCTTCTTCTTCTTCTTCTTCTTCTTCTTCTTCTTCTTCTTCTTCTTCTTCTTCTTTCGTTCTCAAACTCCCTCTACCAAGCCCTGAAAAGGGCTTTGCAAGAAGCAGGATGATTCCCGGAGAACGGAATGTGCTGTGTCGCTAGTTTACGTCCTAACTGCGATATTTGCACATTTCTGTCCGACACATCCGACTTCAGCAGCAATTTATGAGTAACCGGTTAGGCTTTCCCCTTCGATCCCTTCTACTTAGCCAGTCTGCCATGCTGCGTCCTGTTATCCAGGATCACCGCGTGGAGGTGTAGAAGGGTCTTGTCAGCTCTGGCTCGCTGGCCCTGACGCTAGCAGTCAGCTATGGGTCGCTGGCCCTGACGCTAGCAGTCAGCTATGGGTCGCTGGCCCTGACGCTAGCAGTCAGCTATGGCTGGCAGGCCCTGACGCTAGTAGTCAGCTATGGGTCGCTGGCCCTGACGCTAGCAGTCAGCTATGGCTGGCAGGCCCTGACGCTAGCAGCCAGCTATGGCTGGCAGGCCCTGACGCTAGCAGTCAGCTATAGCTGGCTGGCTCTGACGCTAGCAGTCAGCTATGGGTCACTGGGCCTGACGATAGCAGTCAACTATGGATCGCTGGCCCTGGCACTAGCAGTCAGTTATGGGTCGCTTTCCGCTGCCCCAAGGTGTTCCAACTTTAACTAGCATGTTTTGAGAACCGGGTTAGCATTCCCTCTCTGATCCCTTCTCCTTAGCCAGTCTGCTTTGTTGCAGCCTGTTATCCAGGATCACCGCGTGGAGGTGTAGAAGAGTCTTGTCAGCTCTGGTTCGCTGGACCTGACGCTAGCAGTCATCCCAAAGATGTATGTGTTTAGTTGATATTGGGCTGCCTGGCTTAAGGCACATGAAATGCTTGAATGTACCGCAGTGTTGCAGTATTTTTAGTTCTTAGTTCTTAATTCTTAGTTCTTAGTTCGAGCCGTTCTTCGTCAATGGGTGGTCACCCTTGAGCGGGTCCCAACTCAGGATCCAGTCGTTTCTGTCGCGGGCGCGTGTCGTCCAGTGTGATAGTAGTCTGTCTGTTGTGTGGTCGTGACTGTTGTATTTTTCTAGTGAATCTCGACAGCGAGCTGGAGGTTAGGAAATCTTCCGTCGATGTTGATGCCGCAGTTGGCCCAGTCGTAGTACCTCATGGTTGAATCTAGACATGCAGAGAATAGTTTCGGCAGATGGGGGCCTCCTTGCCCTTCTCCCTGCTCGGTCGCGATAGTGATGGGATGAGTGAATGGGCCGATGACGGTGGTGCAGTATTAAAGTCAATCAATTCTATTTCTTTCGTTCACTTTAAAATATTGTCTATATCTGTAATGTTGTCTCTTGTATAAACTTCACTGTCTTTTGTAGTTCACATACAGGTCCATAAAGTTTCTCTTCCAGTGTTGTTTCTATGGGCCAGTGAGATTTTCTCTGTATATCATATTCGGGGCAGTTTTGTAGTATGTGCTCTGCTGTCTGGAGCGCCTGTCCGCATGTACACATGGCTGAGTTTCCAAGCTTCATATTTGTGTACATGTGGCTGGGGAGTCGGTTGTGTCCTGTTCAAAGGCGCAATGCAGCAGTTTGTTCTTGTCTAACCATCTTATGGTAATCGTCTTGTGCTACTGTTGGTGGCTTTCTGATTGATTTGTTCATCCTTATCTTCTGTTGGTGGCTTTCTGATTGATTTGATCATTCTGTTGGTATGTAACTGGCACACCTGGTTGCTCGTCTGCAGCACCCTCCTTTGCCAGTCGATCTGCTCTCTCGTTTCCCGGTACTACACAATGAGAAGGTATCCACTGCATGACAATCTGACGCTGGTTCCGCAGTTCAGACAGTAGAGCCTGTAGTCAATCAATAAAGACGCTTCCTCTCTCAACGGAATATAAATCCTCAACAAATTCTCGTCAAACTTTTTCTCGTGCGCTATAAATTCCAGCTTCTCCTCAACGCCCCCCCCCCCCCCCCCCATCTTTTTCCTACCACTTGTTGGTGAATGTTTAGGTCCGCTCCTGCAGCCTTAAGACGCATAAAACAGTTCTTGGATGTGTTTGTGCGTTTGTATGTACCTATGCTAGGATTGTGCGTTCTCAGAGACCAGCCCAACCAAAGAGCAATCGAAGGGCCTCTCCATGAGGACGCGTGTGAAAGTTGTGCAAGAGTGTGATTGTTGGACAGAGTCAAATGAAACAAAAGTGTGATTGTTGGACAGAGTCAAATGAAACAAGAGAGTGATTGTTGGACAGAGTCAAATAAAACAAAAGTGTGATTGTAGGACAGAGTCAAATGAAACAAGTGTGTGATTGTTGGACAGAGTCAAATGAAACAAAAGTGTGATTGTAGGACAGAATCAAATGAAACAAGAGAGTGATTGTTGGACAGAGTCAAATGAAACAAGAGAGTGATTGTTGGACAGAGTCAAATGAAACAAAAGTGTGATTGTAGGACAGAGTCAAATGAAACAAGTGTGTGATTGTTGGACAGAGTCAAATGAAACAAAAGTGTGATTGTAGGACAGAATCAAATGAAACAAGAGAGTGATTGTTGGACAGAGTCAAATGAAACAAGTGTGTGATTGTTGGACAGAGTCAAATGAAACAAGTGTGTGATTGTTGGACAGAGTCAAATGAAACAAAAGTGTGATTGTTGGACAAAGTCAAATGAAACAAGTGTGTGATTGTTGGACAGAGTCAAATGAAACAAGAGTGTGTGAAAAGAAGAAGATGGAGTTATCTTCTTGTCAAGATTTTGCCAATTAACTGTCCCCTATTCTTACCCCCACGATATCCGTTTTAGATCATTCACTCTGGAATATGTTGGGTCTTTGGTGACATTTATTTTTGCAATATAAAACGATCACTTAGAATTACAGGTACATATATGAAAACTTGTTTTTGAGAAAGTTTTAGTATAATATATTCATGAATTGACACGTTTTTATCTTGCCAGACGATAGTAATTGTGCTTTTAGCACAAAGCCCGGGCAGAAGTATAGAGACCATGTGTAACACTGCGCTACATTATGGGGCAAGCGAAGGCGAGGACTCCCGTAACAACGATGGGAGGACAACATCCATGAATGGACTAAGCTATGACTGGAGGAGGCACAAAAAGCAACCGCAGATAGAGAGGGATGGTGCAGGATTGTGGAGGTGTCAGCAGGGGTGCCCCAACGATCTCAAGGCTCCACTGAATGAATTACACTGATTTGTTATTTCCCTCGCTATGTCTCGTCTCTTCATATTCCCAATCTCTTCTTCTTTCAATTTGTTCGGCGTTTTTCTTCCATAAGATGCAGTCCATCTTTCGGTGTATCCCCACATCAAAGGCATCCACTTAATCCACAAGCTGATTGGCCATCATCCATGTTTCCATGACGTGTCGTACACTACCCATACCCAACCCCATGGTTTTACAGTACAGTAGAAAGATGAAACTAATGTGACTCCATTCGTCAAGGTAACCGAACCAGGGAATGAAACTAAGGTGACTCCATTTTGTCTAGGTAACCGAACCAAGGAATGAAACTAAGCTGGCTCCATTCGTCAAGGTAACCGAACCAGGGAATGAAACTAAGCTGGCTCCATTCGTCAAGGTAACCGAACCAGGGAATGAAACTAAGCTGGCTCCATTCGTCAAGGTAACCGAACCAGGGAATGAAACTAAGCTGGCTCCATTCGTCAAGGTAACCGAACCAGGGAATGAAACTAAGCTGGCTCCATTCGTCAAGGTAACCGAACCAGGGAATGAAACTAAGCTGGCTCCATTCGTCAAGGTAACCGAACCAGGGAATGAAACTAAGCTGGCTCCATTCGTCAAGGTAACCGAACCAGGGAATGAAACTAAGCTGGCTCCATTCGTCAAGGTAACCGAACCAGGGAATGAAACTAAGGTGACTCCATTCGTCAAGGTAACCAAACCAGGGTGACTCCATTCGTCAAGGTAACCGAACCAGGTTGACTCCATTCGTCAAAGTAACCGAACCAGGGTTGTCCTATACCTTATTTCACCTTCAAGTGGCGGCCCTGGAAGAGGACTGCGCTTGTGCAGACTAGCTGAGAAAATCGAGAAGTCTTGGAAGAGGAAGGACAAACCCGTTCCAAAAGTTATGAGATCCAGCATAATGATCAATTATCGCAGACGAAGAAGAAGAGGACCAAATTCTAAGGAGAGGCACCTATTGCATCAAACAAATATTGCTTTGTAGGTGGGCTGAGGACAGGCGAAGGCTAGGGAAGCCACCATCCCAAACCACAGGGGGCTAAAATAGATACATTGGATCCCCAAAGTGCAGCAGACAGTGCACCGGAAACTGTTATACAGATAAGACATCATCATCATGTAGCATGCCCTTTGTAGAACGTGGATCTCGTCACAGCCAGCCGACATGAATCTCGGTCTGCAGTCAACCTTCCCGCCTCCTCCATGTTCATGTTTAGTGTGACCTTGATATCTTGTACCCACCTTCACCTTGATCGACCCCTGCGTCACCTTACAGGTACCATGCCCTCATGTCCGTTCTCTCCAGTCCGTCATGACGTTTCTTCTTCTTCTTCTTCGTTCGTTCTCAATCTCCCACTACCAAACCCTGAAAGGGTTTACGTAGCAGAATGTAGACCAGAGATCGGAATGCGTTGTGTCGTAGTTTACAGCTTGGCTGCGATATTTGCACCTTTCGGTCCAACACATCCGACTTCAGCAAGCATTTTTTGAGTATCGGGTTAGCATTCCCCCTTCGATCCCTTCTTCTTAGCCAGTCTGCCCTAATGCAGTCTGTTATCTAGGATCACCGCGTGGAGGTGTAGAAGGGGCTTGGCAGCTCTGGTTCGCTGGCCCTGACGCTAGCAGTCAGCTATGGGTCGCTGACCTCTGCAGCTCTTGCGCTGCTCAGCATCTTGATCCCCGTCATGAGGTTTGGCGTGGTCGAAAATAATTCAATTTCCGAAAAATAAAATTCTTTATGAGCCAGTGTTCTCCAACATTCAGTTCTTCTATAGTTGTTTTATTTGCCACTTTCTTTATCCAAGGTATTTTTAGGATTCTTCTGTAATATTTTTGTTTCGAATGCTCCAATTTTCGTCTTTGCTACGCGCGTCAAAATCCATGTCTCGCATTCGTACATTGCCACAGGGAATATGGAGAATACATACATTGCAATATATTAAAAATAAATTTGTTATTAAAGTGCATGTACCTGATGGTGATCTAACGAAGAAGGCTCAGTCTTAAAAGCTTTCAAAAAACAGCACATAAAAGAACTCGGCGCTCTGACAGACCACTTGAACACCTGACCCAGTTCTTAAAAACAGGATAATCCAGTGGATACTGACTTAGTGCAAAATTCCAGGCAGCGATGAGGCGGACAGTCTCGTCAAAAATGGAGGAACGATGCAGCAGAGTGATACAGCAACCACATACGATGAGACAGAAGCAGCATCCCGGGCCACGTGCAGGGTATATTAAATAAAATCTCTACCCTGGTTACAAATGAAACGATGTCAACCACATACTCTCCAGGTAAGAGCAGATGCTCATTCTCTGGCTACGCACAGGGCACATCAGACTGAGATGTCATCTGTACAAAAGTTTAAGATTGGCATATGAACCTTTGGATCTGCCGCACAGCCCCCGTGACAGAGAAACACATAGTGCAGTCCTGCCCATCGTATACCGAAACAAAGAAGTTCCAATTGGCAACAGCCAATGTCCTTCCACGAGAAGCTGTTCGGGGCCTCAAGTTTACTGTCGCTTTCGTTAGAGTCAATTAAATCGAGATCTGAAGATAAGAGAGAAAGAAGAAGAAGAAGAAGAAGAAGAAGAAGAAGAAGAAGAAGAAGAAGGAGAAGAAGAAGAGGAAGAAGGAGAAGAGGAAGAAGGAGAAGAAGAAAAAGAAGAAGAAGAAGAAGAGGAAGAAGGAGAAGAAGAAGGAGAAGAAGAAGAAGAAGAAGAAGAGGAAGAAGGAGAAGAAGAAAAAGAAGAAGAAGAAGAAGAGGAAGAAGAAGAAGAAGAAGGAGAAGAAGAAGGAGAAGAAGAAGAAGAAGAAGAAGAAGAGGAAGAAGGAGAAGAAGAAGAAGAAGACAAAGAAGAAGGAGAAGACGAAGAAGAAGAAGAAGACGAGGAAGAAGAGGAAGAAGGAGAAGAAGAAGAAGAAGAAGAAGAAGAGGAAGAAGGAGAAGAAGAAGGAGAAGAAGAAGAAGAAGAGGAAGAAGGAGAAGAAGAAAAAGAAGAAGAAGAAGAAGAGGAAGAAGGAGAAGAAGAAGGAGAAGAAGAAGGAGAAGAAGAAGAAGAAGAGAAAGAAGGAGAAGAAGAAAAAGAAGAAGGAGAAGACGAAGAAGAAGGAGAAGACGAAGAAGGAGAAGAAGAAGGAGAAGAGGAAGAAGGAGAAGAAGAAGAAGAAGAAGAAGAAGAAGAAGAGGAAGAAGGAGAAGAAGAAAAAGAAGAAGAAGAAGAAGAGGAAGAAGGAGAAGAAGAAGGAGAAGAAGAAGGAGAAGAAGAAGAAGAAGAGGAAGAAGGAGAAGAAGAAAAAGAAGAAGGAGAAGACGAAGAAGAAGGAGAAGACGAAGAAGGAGAAGAAGAAGGAGAAGAGGAAGAAGGAGAAGAAGAAGGAGAAGAAGAAGAAGAAGAAGAGGAAGAAGGAGAAGAAGAAGGAGAAGAAGAAGGAGAAGAAGAAGGAGAAGAAGAAGGAGAAGAAGAAGGAGAAGAAGAAGGAGAAGAAGAAGGAGAAGAAGAAGTGGATTTTGCTTGTTTTTGATTGTTTTTGATTGTTTTCATCACATTCTTCAGTGACAAGTCTCTTTGGGCCATCCTCCTTTTCTGCTGCCATCTGGAGCCAACATATCTGTCTGTAATGGGAAAGGTCACACAGGATCTTGGTGTATGACAATAACAAGAATAGCACCACTGTCTGACAGGGACTCTGTCGTAAGAGACGACCAAATGTGTGACGTGGAATAAGACCGGCCATGATTAGGAGGTTTGTTTAGATCAGAATAGATGGCGACTAACAGGCTGTGGGTCTAATTTGCTCTAGTGTTTGAGTTTATTTATTAAGATTGACTTACATAGACGAGAACGGTGTTATAATAACAGAAAAGGAAAGGGACCTAACGTTAAAATAGCCTAGATAACTCTGCATGTACTAAGCCACATACTAGATAACTCTGCATGTACTAAGCCACAGACTAGATAACTCTTCATGTACTAAGCCACAGCCTAGATAACTCTTCATTAACTAAGCCGCAGCCTATGTGAGGTGGATTGGCCAGTTGCCTTCCTTGCTGTGTCGCATAATGGAGTGAGATTCTGACTTAGAGGCGTTCAGCCATAATCCCTCAGATGGTAACCTTGCTTATAAGCCATATACATATTTACAGTAGGGTTGCCGAGGAGGGGCCCTGATTTCTGTTGTCCGTCAGTGAACTCGAACCCTGGAAGTCTATTATACGCTCCACCAAGGTCGTCTACACAAAGAAGTCCTTAACACTCCATCGCCGATATCAGCGGCTGTTTTTGAGACGTCTTCTCATTCCAGGACAGGAGAGTCCGTCTTTGACTGATGTCTTTTGTTCATCTAACAATGTCTTGTTTGTGACCAGCAGAGCGCCACGAAGTTGAAGGCCGTTGCATCAACAGATTGGCTACCTGCATTTGGAATGGGTGTATTGACGACCCGGTGATTGGGTGGAGAACTCGCTTGGAGGTGAATGAATGGGGAGTATGTGTTAGTACGTAGGTGGACCGAAACAGAATATAAGGGTACAACTCACTACTAGCGAATCCTTATCAGCGACCCATGCCTTTATTTCATATTTGTATTGAAACATAGCGGGGACTCAGTGGTCTCGAGCTACGGTGTGCGCCTCGGGTGGGGGATCCAGTGGTTTAGAAGTAAGGTGATGGCCTCGAGTGCTGGAGGTCGTCGGTTGACGTGGTAAATATTTCCCCTGATCTCTGAGTAGTGAGATCAGACATCCGTTTGTAGTGGCGCGCACGTTAAAAATACCTAAGCCGTTGGCGATTGAAAAGAGTTGGCCTAACGGCCGCTGCTCGGACAAAATTCACGTTAAAAATACTTAAGCCGTTGGCGATTGAAAAGAGTTGGCCTAACGGCCGCTGCTCGGACAAAATTCACGTTAAAAATCTACTCAAATTACTCTAGGAATTCTCACCCCACAGAGAATATGTCGCAAAAAGGGAACTGTGGTCATAACAGCAAGGTCTTGGTTATGTGGTTAGCAGAGCGGCTTAGATGGTGCCTGACAGGATGCGGGTCTACCTTGCTCTAATTTACGCTTCCACCTCCATCAGTCTAAAAAATAGGCGATCGTAAATTTCAGGAGCTAACAGATGCTGGGATTGACCCGGAAAGTCACCAGTGGATTTTCATCTCATAGACAGACAGGCAGAAAGGCAGATATATAGATATATTGATAGATAGATTGATAGATAGATTGATAGATAGATTGATAGATAGATTGATAGATAGATTGATAGATAGATTGATAGATAGATTGATAGATAGATTGATAGATAGATAGATAGATGGGATCAAGATGCTGAGCAGCGCAAGAGCTACAGTGGTCAGCGACCCATAGCTGACTGCTAGCGTCAAAGCCAGCGAACCAGAGCTGCCAAGACCCTTCTACACCTCCACGCGGTGATCCTGGATAACAGGCTGCGGCAGGGCAGACTGGCTAAGGAAAAGGGATCGAAGAGGGAATACTAACCCGGTACTCAAAAAATGCTTGCTGAAGTCGTAAGGGTTTCAAATATCGCAGTCAAGCTGTAAACTACGACACAACGCATTTCTTTCTCTGGACTACATTCTGCTACTTAAGTCCTTTCAGGGTTTGGTAGTGGGAGATTGAGAACGAACGAAGAAGAAGAAGACGATAGATAGATATATAAATACATAGATAGATAAATATATATATATATATATATATATATATATATATATATATATATAGAGAGAGAGAGAGAGAGATAGATAGCTAAATAGATAGATAGATAGATAGATAGATAGATAGATAGATAGATAGATAGATAGATAGAAAGTTAGATATATATATATATATATATATATATATATATATAGATAGATAGATAGATAGATAGACAGACAGACAGACAGACAGACAGACAGACAGACAGACAGACAGACAGACAGACAGACAGACAGACAGATAGATAGATAGATAGATAGATAGATAGATAGACAGATAGATAGATAGATAGACAGACAGACAGACAGACAGACAGACAGACAGACAGACAGACAGACAGACAGACAGACAGATAGATAGATAGATATTTAGATAGATAGATAGATAGACAGACAGACAGACAGACAGACAGACAGACAGATAGATAGATCGATAGATAGATAGATAGATAAATAGATATATAGATAGACAGACAGATAGATAGATAGACAGATAGATAGATAGATAGATAGATAGATAGATAGATAGATAGACAGATAGATAGATAGACAGATAGATAGATAGATAGATAGATAGATAGATAGATAGATAGACAGACAGACAGACAGATAGATAGATCGATAGATAGATAGATAGATAGATAGATCGATATATAGATAGATAGATAGATAGATAGATAGATAGACAGATAGATCGATAGATAGATAGATAGATAGATCGATATATAGATAGATAGACAGATAGATAGATAGATAGATAGATAGACAGATAGATAGATAGATAGACAGATAGACAGATAGATAGATAGATAGACAGATAGATAGACAGATAGATAGATAGATAGATAGATAGATAGATAGATAGATAGATAGATAGATAGATAGATAGACAGATAGACAGATAGATAGATAGATAGATAGACAGATAGATAGACAGATAGATAGACAGATATATAGATAGATAGATAGATAGATAGATAGACAGATAGATAGACAGATAGATAGACAGATAGATAGACAGATAGATAGACAGATAGATAGACAGATAGATAGACAGATAGATAGACAGATAGATAGATAGATAGATAGATAGATAGATAGATAGACCGATAGATAGATAGATAGATAGATAGATAGATAGACAGATAGATAGACAGATAGATAGACAGATAGATAGACAGATAGATAGACAGATAGATAGACAGATAGATAGACAGATAGATAGACAGATAGATAGACAGATCGATAGACAGATAGATAGACAGATAGATAGATAGACAGATAGACAGATAGATAGACAGATAGATAGACAGATAGATAGACAGATAGATAGACAGATAGATAGATAGATAGATAGATAGATAGATAGATAGATAGATAGATAGATAGATAGATAGATAGACAGACAGATAGATAGATAGATAGATAGATAGATAGATAGACAGACAGATAGATAGATAGATAGATAGATAGATAGATAGATAGACAGACAGATAGATAGATAGATAGATAGATAGACAGACAGACAGACAGATAGATAGATAGACAGATAGACAGACAGATAGATAGACAGATAGATAGACAGATAGATAGATAGACAGATAGACAGATAGATAGACAGATAGATAAATAGATAGATAGATAGATAGATAGATAGATAGATAGATAGATAGATAGATAGATAGATAGACAGACAGATAGATAGATAGATAGATAGATAGATAGATAGATAGATAGATAGATAGATAGATAGATAGATAGATAGATAGATAGATAGATAGACAGACAGATAGATAGATAGATAGATAGATAGATAGATAGATAGATAGATAGATAGACAGACAGATAGATAGATAGATAGATAGACAGATAGACAGATAGATAGACAGATAGATAGACATATAGATAGATAGATAGATAGATAGATAGATAGATAGATAGATAGATAGATAGATAGATAGATAGACAGATAGATAGATAGATAGACAGATAGATAGATAGATAGACAGATAGATAGACAGATAGATAGACAGATAGATAGATAGATAGATAGATAGATAGATAGACAGATAGATAGACAGATAGATAGACAGATAGATAGACAGATAGATAGACAGATAGATAGATAGATAGATAGATAGATAGATAGATAGATAGATAGACCGATAGATAGATAGATAGATAGATAGATAGATAGATAGATAGATCGATAGATAGACAGATAGACAGACATATAGATAGATAGATAGATAGATAGATAGATAGATAGATAGATAGATAGATAGATAGATAGATAGATAGATAGATAGATAGACAGACAGATAGAAAGATCGATAGATAGATAGATAGATAGATAGATATATAGATAGATAGATAGATAGACAGACAGATAGATAGATAGACAGATAGATAGATCGATAGATAGATAGACAGACATATAGATAGACAGATAGATAGACAGACAGATAGATAGATGATTCTTCCACATAATGACACCTTCTGAATCTACCAACTGCTATTGTTAACTATCAATGTGTGACCTACTTACTGACTTACTCTGGAATATTCATGAGTCGGTCTATCAGTAAGAGCTGTCAACGATTCCCAACGTAATCAGACAATAAATATTTTCCAACGGGACATGTACACAGAAGAATTTTCTGCATTACCGAGGAAATAGTTTTCAAATCATTGGAGAGGTTGAAGGTGGATAGATGTCCTGGTCAAGATGGCATTCCTCCAAAATGTATGTTTGAACTACGAGACCAGTTAGGAAATCTATTGATGATATTTTATTCTCACACTCTTGAGAAAGAGGTTGTTCCAAGGGATTGAAAAGATGCAGGTGTGATCCCATTATTCAAAAAGGGCAAAAGATCAGATTCAGCAGATTATAGAGCATTGAGTTTGACGAGCATTCTCTGCATAATTTTAGTATATTTATCAAGGAAAACATAGTACTGCACTTGAACAAGTTCAATTTAATCAAAATGATCAAGATGCTGAGCAGCGCATGAGCTGCAGTGGTCAGCGACCCATAGCTGACTGTTAGCGTCAGGTCCAGCGAAACAGAGCTGCCAAGAGCCTTCTACACCTCCACGCGGTGATCCCGGATAACAGGCTGCAGCAGGGCAGACAGACTAAGGAGAAGGGATCGAAGAGGGAATGCTAATCCAGTACTCAAAAAATGATGCTGAAGTCGGATGTGTTGGACCGAAAAGTGTAAATATCGCTGTCAAGCTGTAAACTACGACACAACGCATTCTGTTCTCTGGACTACATTCTACTACTTAGGCCCGTGTCAAGGTTTGGTAGCGGGAGATTCAGAACGAACGAAGTCAAGCCAAGCCAATTTAATCAAAAATAGTCAGAGTGGAAGATCGTGTTTAACCAATTTATTATAATTTATGGAGGAGGCTACCAAAATGTTAGATGGTAGAGAGACAAGTGGATGTTATCTATCTGGATTTTGCAAAGGCCTTTGAAAGAGTACCTCATCAACGATTGTTTCGATAGTTGAAATCACACGGTATATGTGTGAAGTTGTCAATTGGATAGAAAATTGGTTGACGGGCAGAAGGCAGAGAGTGGGCATAAATAATGAGTTCTCTGAGTGGTGTGGTGTGCCCCAGGGATCGGTATGGGGACTCATTTTGTTCTTCATATATATAAATGATTTGTACATTTATATCAGATCCAAGATTGCAAATTTCAAGGATGACAAAGTTATGCAAGAGGTCGGATTTAGATACGATTTAAAAATGTTCCGAGAGCTGGCAGATGAAGTTTAATGTAGAAAAATGTACAGTCATCCCCATGGGAAGATCCAATAGGGAATATAATTACATGATGGGTAAGTAAGTCGCATGTCTTTTTACAAAACGTCGCTTCTTACAACCGTCACCTATTTGGCTGTTATAAGTTTCTTGGCAAGTGTGCAGTACGGTAGGTTGGCAAATGTGCAGTACGGTAGGTTGGCAAGTGAGCAGTACGGTAGGTTGGCAAGTGAGCAGTACGGTAGGTTGGCAAGTGAGCAGTACGGTAGGTTGGCAAGTGTGCAGTACGGTAGGTTGACAAATGTGCAGTGCGGTAGGTTGGCAAGTGTGCAGTACGGTAGATTGTCAAGTGTGCAGTACGGTAGGTTGGCAAGTGTGCAGTACGGTAGGTTGACAAATGTGCAGTACGGTAGGTTGGCAAGTGTGCAGTACGGTAGATTGTCAAGTGTGCAGTACGGTAGGTTGGCAAGTGTGCAGTACGGTAGATTGTCAAGTGTGCAGTACGGTAGGTTGGCAAGTGTGCAGTACGGTAGATTGTCAAGTGTGCAGTACGGTAGGTTGGCAAGTGTGCAGTACGGTAGGTTGTCAAGTGTGCAGTACGGTAGATTGTCAAGTGTGCAGTACGGTAGGTTGGCAAGTGTGCAGTACGGTAGGTTGGCAAGTGTGCAGTACGGTAGGTTACCATTACTTTCTGTACGTGGAGGAGCATTCTCCCGAGACAAAAATCCAGTGTCTGCCAAACTGGACACAAGTGGGAATCGAACACGGAACGCTGGGACTGTGAAAACGGAGTTTGACCCCTAGGCGACGCAGTCTCACATGATGGGATAGAACACTATTAGGACAATAAGGAAGGAAAGAGACCTATGAGTTATACTGATCATACAGGAAAGGGGCCGTAGTAAGTCCAGGTGGCAGTGAAAAAGGTTAATGCCATGTTGGGCATGATAAGAAGAAAAATTTCACTTAAGAGCAAGGAAGTAATAGTCAAGTTATATAAATCATTGGTGAGACCTAAATTAGAGTACTTTCTTCAGGTGTTGAGTCGATATTATAGTGGACATAAACATGCTAGGAAGGATACAAAGAAGAGCTACAGAATTGATCGTTGGGTAAAAACTACCCAAGCATGGACTGGACCAATGCATACACCGACGGTTCTGTAACAAACACAACACAGAACGGAGGGGCAGGAGCATTCCTGAACCTACCAAATGGCAGAAAAATAACACTGTCCTTCGCTACTGGAAAATACACAAGCAATTTTAGAGCGGAGGCAGAAGCACTGAGGGCGGCAGTGGAAGAAATGGTGACAGGTAAAAGGAATGAAAGCCATATAGTCCTGCTTACAGATGCCCTCGCCGTAGTCACAGCACTAAAAAGCCAGAAAAATACTGAACTTAATGATTTAAGAGCAGTACTCTGTCAACTATTCCAGTAGTCCGCACCAAAAAGAGTAGTGGTACAGTGGGTTCCATCCCACTGCAACATCCAAGGCAACGAGGAGGCAGACAGACTGGCAAAAGAAGGTGCAAGACTACAACAACCAGATACCAGTATGACGCACGAAGAGTCAAAACGGCTTATTAGAGCTAGATACATGACCAAATGGGAAACCGAACATACTGGCTACACAAAAAATTATGCCTATTACCAGTTGAACATAAAAGAGCAGGTCGTGGTCTTCAGACTTCGCACTGGCCACAATAGACTGAGGTACCACATATTCAACAAATTGAAGATAGGTGGCACCGACGAATGCCCGTGTGGTACCGGGAAAATGACCGCTGAGCATTTGCTGCAAAACTGCCCGACAGAGAGAGCAGATGTGGCCATCACCAGTGGCAACACTAGACAAGCTCTATGGCAGTGTCGACAGCCTCAGGATGACCGCTGCTTTTTTCGAAAAAATAAAGGTTGATGTCTGACTGCGTACGATGAAGAAGAAGAAGAAGATCGTTGGGTTTCAGAATTATAGTTATGTGGAAAGACTAATAAATATTAGTCTTCAGTGTCTCGAACGAAGGAACATTCGAGATGACTTAATACAAGTGCATAAATTAATAAATGGAAAGTATAAATTAGACAATACCTAGTTTTTTTCAATGTACAACCGGCTACAAGAACACGAAGGCACAGCCACAAATTGTTTAAATACAGGTCCAGATTACATATTATATATTATTTTATTAATTTAAAAAGAAAAATTAAACTTGTTTTTTCTTCTGTCAGATAGTGGTGAATTTTTTTAATACATTGCCGGAGAGAGGACAACGTTGGAAAGTGGTTAAGTGACACGGCTCACAATGAGAAGCTGCTGGGTTCGATTCCCATCACAGCACCGGCCGTTACAACGGGGAAGCAAACCCTTAGAAAATGCAGGAGGAAGCAGACTCTTACACAAAATGTGTGTTGAAGTCGGATGCACTGGGCCGACAGGCGCAAAATAAAAACCACAGAACAACGCACACCACCTCGGGGAATAGAGAAATAAGGCGAACGTAAAAAAAAATTTAAAAAAAAAACCCCAAAAACTTGCCGCAGGATGTAGCAGAAGCAGTCAGTTAATGCATTCAAAAATAGATTGGATGCTAACAGTATTTTCAGTATCGGTGGAGTGAAATAAACTGGTTGTATACAGACTCTGTATAGCTTTCTAAACCAGTATAATGAAGTTACGTTAAGTTAAGTTATGTTAATTTAAGATGTGTTTCTCAAAGTATGGTGCCCGACACGTCTCTGTTCCATATTAATAGGTTAGTATGTATCAATCAATCAACTAATCAATCAATCAATCAACTAATCAATTAAGCAATCAATCAATCAACTAATCAATCAATCAACTAATCAATCAATCAATCAACTAATCAATCAAGCAATCAATCAACTAATCAATCAATCAATCAACTAATCAATCAATCAATCAACTAATCAATCAACTAATCAATCAATCAACTAATCAGTCAATCAATCAACTAATCAATCAATCAACTAATCAATCAAGCAATCAATCAACTAATTAATTAATCAATCAACTAATTAATCAATCAATCAACTAATCAATCAATCAATCAACTAATCAATCAAGCAATCAATCAACTAATTAATCAATCAACCAACTAATCAATCAATCAATCAATCAACTAATCAATCAATCAATCAACTAATTAATTAATCAATCAACGAATCAATCAATCAACTAATCAATCAATCAAACAACTAATCAATAAATCAATCAACTAATCAATCAATCAATCAATCAAAGTCCGTCGCGCCTCTAGTTGCACCGGCCAATGCCAACATCTCGCCAGCATGTACGGTCCTTGACTGCCGTCCCCACCTTACTCTAGGTTTAATCGTTTAATCGTTGTTCCTACTTACATTCTCTTCTCCATGAACGTTTTTGAGGCTACCTCTCTGTCACTCTCTCCTTGAGGATTCCACGTAGGAGCCTGTCTGGCTATGTTATACTGTGCCTTCCGCAGTGTATGTCTTTTCCTTCGCCATTTTCTTCACTTAATTTGTAGTTCCAGTGACTATTTTTGGCTCCTTTCCCATATTTCTTTATTCCTCACCATGTCCTACCACTTTATGTCCATTATCCATTTACTTAGCTGTAAATGGCTACCTGAATTAGGATAGATCTCAAGCAAGGCAGTCGGTCATCCAACATCACTCAAATTTATATTTCGTTCAAAGAAGCGTATTACACCTCATCCATGCCGACAGTTCAATGTTTTGAGACTACCCATCTCACAGAATCTGAAGCCTCGTGCACGTCAAGACAACCACACTTCAACCTCGAGGTAGTTGTTGTTGTTGTTGATTGTCCACAATGATTAGGATTACTCTTGTGTGTGGCCTTCTAAGGGCGTTACGTGGCGGGTTGTCGTAGCTTTCCTCACATCCCGAGGGTGCGGATAAAGGTGGACCGTGGTCCTCCAGACGGCTGTACTATACTTGACCTCCTTTGAGTGTCGCTCACTACTACGGGGATAACGTCGATCCCTCACCGTATTTAGCCAGACTGCCACGAAAACAGCCCGTTTCCAGGGAGGACTGCGGGGAAGTCAATTCAAGGGTCTTCACCAGTATATTTTTCCTAACATGCGTGATCAGTATGTTTTGCCTGGCCACACGGTTAGTCTTCCTGCCCTGATCCCCGAGGAAGTATTTGCTTTGTCATCTCGTTCATCCTCAGATCAAAGTCTACTATGCTGAGGATGCAGAAGTGTTGTTGTTGTTGTTGAAGAGTGCCCATAATGAGTAGGTTACTCTTTTGTGCTCCCTGACAAGGACGTAAAGGAGTGGGTTGCTGTAGCTTTCCTCACATTCCGAGCGCGCTGATAAAGGTGGACCGAGTTCCTCCAGGCAGTTGTGCTATGCTTGACCTCATCTGCATGTCAGTCGCTTCTACGGGGATCAATGGAGAACAGTGAATAAGTTAAGCTGATAAGAGTCAGTGACTCAAACCTAGCTGCTTGCGTCAGGGGCAGCAAGCCAGAGCTGATGAAGACCATATCCTGCCTCCAAGCGGCGGCCCTGAAAACAGACTGCACTAGTGCAGTCTTGATAAGAGAATAGGGATCGCAGTGGGAAGGCAAACCCGGTACCCAAAAAGCCACATGAAAAAGGAAGTGCCGGGTGGAAGGGCGCAGATATCGCAGCCTCGCTTTAAACTACAGCAGAACATCACATCGTCTATTTCAGGACGAGCGCACATGAAGAAAAACTTGAAGAGGAAGAAGAAGAAGAAGAAGAAGAAGTACAAGGCTCTAGTTGATGTTACAAAAGAACTGATGTTTCTAAGGCTGTTCTATTTCTATAGATCTATCGTGTCTCATCTGCTTCGTGAGTCCAGTATTGCTCTCTCTTCTTCTTCTTATTCTGTGAGCTTGAACCTTCGCAGGATGTCTTCCACATGAGCATCTGTCATATGTCATTTTGTTGACATCGTATGTTTTGTGTCAATCTCTATCATATGTATGGCTGGACCGCAGAGAAACACCAGGGTTTTGTGAAACACACTGATTAAAACTCTCTCGTCCCCGGCGCTTGCGAAAATAAGTTGTGTCACAAGCAGCCTGGTTAAAGAGGAAGGGATCGGGACTGTGATCCCCATTCTGATGAACTTACCCTGTATTGCACTACAGCTATGAAGATCCAGGTACGAGTTCTCAAATACGCATTTGGATGAAATAAAAGCCATTATAATCTGACACATAAGAAACGTCGTCTAGGCTTAAATAAAGTAAGTACGAATGGCTACTAACAACACATTATTAAAGGCTTTACAAAACACAACCTGAAGCCGGCTCAACAATATCAACAGAATAAACATTGCGATACTTTACACTGCCACAAACAGCAACAGCAACAACAGTAACATCAACAGCAGCAACAGCAACAGTAACAGCAGCAACAGCAGCAGTAACACCAACAGCAGCAACAATGCCCCTACCTTTATCGCATGCAGGAGAACGCGGTCGGACTGCCAGAACTCGCCTTACGACAGTCGCCATCTTGGATATGTTTCTACCTTTTCCAAACTCTAGAAGCGAGACAGAAGGAATCTCGCGATCTTCGACGAGGCTTCCAAGTTCGGCGTTGGAAATACGGAAAACCCGAGAAAAGAAAATCGATGATACCGATCGATCCGTCAGCTTCCTAGAGAGAGGACACACACACCCAGTCCTTGTTCTTGTAAACTATTAGTGCCACATACTGGGGTAAAGAGTCAGGTCTTGTCATCCTGGTACCGGTGAGGTCGTTGGGGCACACATGAAGACATCCTCACAAAGCCACGATGCCCTTCTCTGTCAGCGGTCGCTGCCTGTGCCTCTCTCTTCTGGTCGGAGATTGGTTCTTTGTTTTATGTTGTCCTCCCTTCTCTTTTTTGGACGGCCTCTTCGTCGTCTGCCTTGCACCTTCTCGTGCATTATCTAATTTGCAAGATCATTTGATCTCGATATGTGACCGTACCAAGTGAGTTTCCTTCTTCTGACAGTTGCCAAGAGGTCTTCAAAAGGCCCTATTGCTGTTGTAATTCTATCTCGTATTTCCTCATTTGTAACTCGATCTTTGTATGTGACGTTTAAAAGGCTTCGGAAACATCTCATCTCCAAGACCTGTATCCTTCGTTGCAGGTCAGCTGTAACTGTCCATGTCTCACAAGCATAGAGGAATATTGACAGGACCAGTGTACGCATAATCTGATTTTCGTGCATAGTGCTAACTGTTTATCTTGCCAGATTTTGTTAAGCCGTGCTATTCTGGCCAACACCTCACATTTTGATCCTTCATCACTGACAATCGACCCAAGATATTTAAAACGGTCAACCACTTCGAGTTCCTGACCATTAGCTTTTATTCTACGGTTGAAGCCCTCGGCGTTGTTGGTCATTAATTTCGTCTTTCCATCGTTTATCTCCATACCATAGTCAAGAGCTGTTTCATCAAACCTTCTGAGCCATTCTTGGAGTTCTGCTTCTGAACCCGCCAACCCGTGGATGTCATCTGCAAAACGAAGTTTGGTAATCGTTCGGCCCCCTGTCTTGACAGTACCAACGTGACCTCCAAGTGCCTCACTCATAATTCCCTCAAGGAATTTATTGACAAGTGTTGAAGAATGGGTTATGAAAAACTATGTCGCCCAGAACGTCTAAACATAGAATGGATGATCTCTTCTTCTTCTTCTCGTTCGCCCTGCTATTTCTTATTACGTCAGTACTCTGAATAAAGGTTGCCGTAGTGGAGAGTTCTTCAGGGCTTCCAAACAGTTTTGTGTGGATATTCGTTTCCGTGAGCTAGTGCTCGGTACGCAATTGGCTAAGCATATAACAGTCTTACAGAATGTGTTCGGATGTCCATGCTGCCTGCCCACACATATACATTGGCGATGGAGCCAATTTTAGCCGGCGTAAGTGGCTATTCAATTGTTAAGTCCCATTCTCAAGCGGAACAGGATCCATTGTTCTGCTCGATCAACACAGTGATAGTTGTCTTTCGTTTGGTTAACTTTCCTTATTGCTTGGATAAGTGTCTTCTTTACTTGGATTGTGATTGTTTGTTCGTTTTGTTCTTGTATTGCTTCCTCCATTTGCCAACCTGTCTCATTTCTTGGTATCCAAAAGTGTGATGATATGCACTGTAGCACTAGCCTTCTTTTGGGCATACCCTTCTGCACCTCAACTCGGGGATACTGGATATCCAACAGAGCAGACTGCCTTAGGAGAAAGGGTCGAAGAGAAAAGGCTAATCCTGTAATAGAAAATGCATGCTGAAGTCGGATGTGTCGGTCCGAAAGATGCAAATATTGCAGCAAAGCTGTAAACTACGACACAACGCCCTGCATTCTCAGGACAATATCCTGCTACTTGCGAAGCCCATTTCAGGGCTTGTTAGGGGGCGATTGAGAACAAACGAAGAAGAAGAAGAAGAAGAAGAAGAAGAAGAAGAAGAAGAAAAAGAAGAAGAAGGACATATATGAGAGATCAGACGCTCTAGCAGAAATGGCAATAAAAAGGCCCAATTTAATCCGTACAGAGAGATCCAGATCATCATCAGAAATCGGTATATTCACCAATGGAGAGAAGACATGAACATAAGCGGTAGACAATACCCAAATCACCAACTAAAAAAAACAAACTACAAACAGAACTACCTTATTTCGCCTGAGTACTGGCCACTGTAGACTGCTAAAACCTCTATACCGACTGAAGATCTCACACACCGATGAATGCCCATGTGGAACGGGAGGCCAGCGTCCTGAACACATTCTACAGGAATGCCCATTCTATAGCGAAATGAGATATCAGACCTAGCCGGCGGGTGCAGAGCTGAGACAAAAACTGTGAGGCAGCTGTCCGCAGTCCGCACCAAAGAGAGTAGTGGTACAGTGGGTTCCATATCACTGTAACATCTAAGGCAACGAGGAGGCAGACAGACTGGCAAAAGAAGGTGCAAGGTTACCACAAACAGATACTGGTGTGACTGCAAAGAGTTAAAAAGGTTTATTAGGGCCAGATACATGGCCGAATGGGAAACAGAGCATACTGGCTACACACAAAATGATGCTTATTACCAGTTGAACAGAAGAGAGCAGGTTGTGGTCTTCTGACTCCACACAGGCCACAACAGACTAAGGTACGATCTTTTCAATAAACTGAAGAAAGATGCTACTGACGAATGCACCTGTGGTACAGGGAAAATGACCCCTGAACATATGTTGAAAAATTGCTCGACATACGAGGACCAGAGAAAGCACATGTAACCTTCACCAGTGCGAACATTAGACAACTCTCTATGGCAGTGCCGACAGCCTCAGGATGGCTGCTGTTATCTTCGAACAAATTCAAGTTGACGTCTGACAGCGTACGAAGAAGAAGTATACTGTCTTCAAATCCTTCAAATCAAAGATGCTGAGCAGCGTCAAGGCCAACGAACCAAAGCTGCCAAGACCCTTCTACACCTCCATCCTGGATAACTTTCTGCAGCAATGCAGACTGGCTAAGGAGAAGGGATCGAAGAGGGAATGCTAACCCAGTACTAAAAAAATGCTTGCTGAAGTCGGTTAATTGGACCGAAAGGTGCAAATATCGCAGTCAAGCTGTAAACTACGGGCTACATTCTGCTACTTAAGCTCTTTCAGGGCTTGGTAGCAGGAGATTGAGAACGAACGAAGCCAAGCCAAGCCAAATCCTTCTAAATCAGTACAATAAAGTTTACACTTTACAGTCTTAACTCTTCATTCCAGTCAATTAGAGTTGCATCCTTACAGTCAGATTTATCTGAGGCCACATATCTCATATCAAACATATCCGGTCATGTACCTAAATGCAATTTATAAACATATTGAGGGGGGGGGGGGGGTTAGACTGGACGTCCCACTCGTTAAAGGAAAGTGAAATGTCCGATAAAGCCTCTCCTTTCCAGGTGTAGAGATCGCCGCTGGATTCACTGTTTGGCTTGCCATTAAGGAGTTTCCATGCCAATGACCTCTTCTACATTATTGTATCTCCAGCAGCACCTTCATGAGGGACCGCCTGTTTCTTACTGAGCCTGCTGTGGGGTGCGACAGAGTACCCGATGGTATAACTGGACCGGCAGACTGAACCCATTAGCCTTGGTTGGTATCCTATCTAAGAGAAGGTAAACTCTGACTCTAAGCCCGGATAGACGAAGCTCATTAGCCTGTTCATGCAGGTCGTCTGGGAGAGAGGGAACTCTGATTTTAAACCAACAAGTCCCAGAGAGTGCTGGCTAGTCTTGGGTCGATGAGAGTATCACCGGATGTCTCGAGTAACTAGTATCTGCCGGCAACGACTCCACTGCCTTGTAGAAATCTCGGGAGAGAGTAGGGGTACGGGAGTAAACCAAGACAGAAAATCCGGAGTGGTAGCACTTAAGGCGGATGGTTTCAAAATTGCGAACTCATTCCGACAGCTCCTGCAGCTGAGCTGGTGCCAAATTGTCATGCTTTGCATTCCCTTGGATTACACTAGCAAAGCTGAGAGGGGGATCCTGCAGTTTGGGCAGCCCATGGTTTCCATATTCAGTGACAAGGCTTGCGCCCTGAGAGGCTACGCCTATGCCACGCGCCAGGTCTGCAAAGACTGAGACGCCAATGAAATGAATATTATAAACACCGATATCTTGAAATCCAAAAATCTAAATATTTACTTTCACAAACTTCTCTTTTTCTTAACCACGAAACATACAGTGATTATTCTTGTCTTGGACATTAGACCACCATCTTGTAAATTAGGTTGGCATGTGAAGTGTTAAATTAGAGAAATTTTTATTACCTAAAAGACACTGGATCACAGCAGTAACACGATACTAAAATCTAAAGGCTTAAAAATCGTCATCTCACAACTCTGGCTATAGAGAATGTATGTGAAACCATAGTAATCTACAACACACGTAATTGAGTCTTTATTTGGATCATACTGTGCTAACATGTTTTTCTTTATAGTTTTGTTTTTAAGAGTGTTCCTTATAAACCTTACTATGGAGGCAAGCAAGAAAAACTGGGTCAGATTTCTCCCTGGGATCTTCATAAAAATGAAGTAGTATATAAAGTGATTGAAACATACCGGAGGAAGATAGATCATTAATGTATATAGGATTCAGAAAGATTATTAACTTATATTATTTTCTAAGGCAGTGTTTCTCAAACGTATTCTGGCAATACACTAAGGTGGTCGCCGCACTTATTGTCAGGTTTGACTGTTATAGTAGCTACGAGAGGATCAAGACGCTGAGCAGCGCATGAGCTGCAGTAGTCAGCGACCCATAGCTAACTGCTAGCGTCAGGGCCAGTGAACCAGAGCTGCCAAGACCCTTCTACACCTCCACTCGGTGAACCTGGATAACAGGCTGCAGCAGGGCAGACTGGCTAAGGGGAAGGGATCGAAGAGGGAATGGTAACCCGGTACTCAAAAAATGGTTGCCGAAGTTGGATGTGTTGGACCGAAAGGTGCAAATATCGCAGTCAAGCTGTAAACTACGACACAACACATTCCATTCTCTGGACTACATTCTGCTACTTAAGCCGTTTCAGGGTTTGGTAGCGAGAGATTGAGAACGAACGAAGAAGAAGAAGAAGAAGAGTAGCTACGAGACGTGTTCAAATGAAACCGGACCAAACTGCACCAAGTGAACATTAGAGATACATTAATAATAGGGAAACACGAAATGAGAGAGAGAGAGAGAGAGACATAGAGAAAGTGAGATGAGATATAAATAGATGAGATAGTGAGATAGGTTAATGTTTATATAGTCGAATGGTATTATATATTGGTTCGATTTTGTCCGGAATGTGGACGTTTCTGCGTGTGCACCCCCCCCCCCCCCTTCCCTCCGGCCTCGGTTATTCTGGAACGTCGCCGCATTTCCCTGTTCGGTTTTGTTGTCCGACTGGACAAGGTGGTCCTAGCTCACCAGATTTTTCAAAAGACAGTCAACAATGCAAACGGCCTCCACCCTGCTGGCTGGAAGCACCGGAGAGGTCGTCCCCGAAACACGTGGCTTCAACAGGTACCGGCTTCCCCACAGGCCTTAGAGCAGGCCTGGCCGCACGCAGTTACAACTGGACATGGTGGTGTTCATCAGACACAATGGGCCCCAGACACCTAAGAGAACAATATTTGTTGTTGTTGTATTATATAAGAGACGTGTTCAAATGAAACCGGACCAAACTGCAATACGTGCACATACGTACGATGCGCACGATGACGTCAATTCTGGTGTAAACAGCACATACCAACCGTCAAGTTTGCAAAATTGCATTTTCCTCCGACTCATAGTTTCCTCAGCAGACCGTTGAAAACTTAGCGGATGTGATACGGAATCCGTCCAAGGTTGATTAGCGAGCGGTGATTCGGTTTCTACCAACTGAAGGATGTCGACTAGTTGACATTCATCGCATAATGCAGGCAGTGTATGGTGACACATGCATCCATACGCTTCTGCAAGCAGATCAGATCAGATGTACGGAACATATTGCTCGCTAAGTGTCTCCCTAATCAGCTCAGAACAGGCAGAGAATAAATAGAGGGACAGATGACACGTTGCAGTGTCTACTCTAATGTGTCTCTGAAAAAGCTTCAAGATTGATATTACCTTCTAGCACAAAATCGCTCCACATGGCATCACATAAGGTGCTCAGACACAGAGCGTAACTCTATGACGGAATTGTGACATATGTACCCCGGGAGCGGCAAAGTCTACCGTGCCACGATTTGTCTCTAGTCATGTTGTTTTTCTGTTGTTTTTTTGTGCGTTTGCCCTATTTCTCTAATCCACGAGGTGGTGTGCGTTGCACTGTGGTTTGTATGTTGTGCCTGTCAGCCCAGTGCATCCAATTTCAGCATGCATTTTATGTAAGGGTCTGCATTTTCTAAGGATTTGCTTCCCCGGTGTAACGGCCGGTGCTGTGATGGGGATCGAACCTAGCACCGCCTGGTTGTGAGCCGTGTTACTTAACCACTAGCCCACGTCGCCCCCTTTACAGTCATATGAGAACACATGTCTGTAGCACAGGTCTGACGCTCCGGCATCTTCGCTTGCGATGAGCATCAGCTGCATATTGAAATTATAGAAAAATGTCTCTGTGGAGAAAAACTACTTTGATTTAAAGCTTTTATTAGCTTGCATGGCGTTCGACATCTATGAAAAAGATATCAGCAGCTTGCACAACGTCATTGAAAGCAGTTTCGAAGGCCCATATACCTCTTATTAGATTATCGAATGTATTTCCAGACGGCTGTTAAATGTATTAGATGATGTACCGTAACTATTAGAACGCGATGTATTGCGTGTTGCAGACAGGCTTATATGCTAATTTAATTATCAATTTTTTTCCATATTGAGGGGAGGGAGGGCGTACGTGATTCTGGCGTTATAATGCGTAAATAACATACAATGAGAGCACATTAGATCTACGGCCCACTTGTACATAGTTTCAAATAGATCATTATCGGTTACATATAATTCCATTCCTGTTTTCGCTTGCTTTGACCCAAAATAAATTTCCCGGGGCTAAAAAATAGATTAAATTCTGAGGTTTAAAAATGGCGTAAATACTCGTATGTTAGAGGTAATGATGGTGCAGTGAGGTTGGTAGGAGAGAGGGTGGAGTGAGGTTTTGATAGTTAGGAATTTGATATAAGAAAGGGGATAGAGAGAGTGTGTAAGGTTTTGAGTGTGTAGGGTTTTGAGTGTGTAAGGTAGTGAGTGTGTAAGGTAGTGAGTGTGTAAGGTAGTGAGTGTGTAAGGTAGTGAGTGTGTAAGGTAGTGAGTGTGTATGGTAGGGAGTGTGTAAGGTAGTTAGTGTATAAGGTAGTGAGTGTGTAAGGTAGTTAGTGTATAAGGTAGTGAGTATGTAAGGTAGTTAGTGTGTAAGGTAGTGAGTGTGTAAGGTAGTTAGTGTGTAAGGTAGTGAGTGTGTAAGGTAGTGAGTGTGTAAGGTAGGGAGATGGTAGGTGGGATATTGTGTGAAACGATGGAGGTGCTAAGGTATGTATATGGAGACAGAGAGAAAGAGAGAGAGAGAGAGAAAGAGAGAGAGAGACAGAGGAAGATAGAAAATGTGCGTGTGTGTATAATAGAGTCACATGTATTTTAAACAGAGTGAAATAGAAGGACAGATAAAGAGAGAGAGAGAGAGAGAGAGAGAGAGAGAGAGAGATTGTGTAAGATTTAACTAAAGAGGCATTTGCATTATAAACAAAGTAAAATAGAAAAAGTGAGAAAGGAAGAAAGATTGTGTGTTTGTATGTGTACGATAGAGTCACTTGTACAATACAGAGTGAGAGAGAGAAACATAGAAAGAAAAAAATTAGAGAGAAAGTTAGAGAAATATACAAAAAGAGAGAGAAACAAATATAGAGCAAGATAAATATTGAGAAAGAGAGAGAAAAATATAGAAAAAGAGAAATATAGAGAACTATAGAGAAATAGAGATATAAAGAAACAGAGAACGAGAGAAATATAAAGAAAGAAAGAAAAAATGAGAAAGAGAAAGAGAGAAATATAGAGAAAAAGAAATATAGAAATAGAAATAGAGAGAAATATGGAGAAAGAGAGAAATAGAAATATACAGAAAAAGAAAGTAAAATATGGAGAGAGCGAGAGCAAGAGAAATATAGAGAAAGAGATAGAAAGAGAAAGAGAGAGAACTATAGAAACATATAGAGAGAAGAGATACAGAAAGAGAAAAACAAATATAGAGAAAGATAAATATAGTGAAAGAGAAAGAAAGAGAGAAATATAAAGAGACAGAGAGATAAAGAGAAATATAGAGAAAGAGAAACATAGAGAAAGAGAGAGAAAGAGGAATATAGAGAAGGAGAGAAAGGGACAAAAATATAGAGAAAGAGAGAAATATAGAGAAAGAGAGATATTGAGAAAGAGAGAACGAGAGAAATATAAAGAAAGAAAGAAAAAAATGAAAAAGAGAAAGAAAAATATAGAAAGAGAAATAGAGTCAATATGAAGAAAGAGAAATATAGAAAGAGAAACAGAGAGAAATATAGAAAAATAGAGAGGGAGAAAGAGAAATATACATAAAGAGAAAGTAAAATATGGAGAGAGAGAGAGCAAGAAAAATGTGGAGAAAGATATAAAGAGAAAGAGAGAAAACTATAGAGACAGATAGAGAGAAAGAGATACAGAAAGAGAAAAACAAATATAGAGAAAGAGAAATTTATGGAGAGAAAGAGAGAAATATAAAGAGACAGAGAGAAAGAGAGAAATATAGAGAAAGAGAAACATAAAGAAAGAAAGAAGAATATAGAGAAGAAGAGAAAGGGACAAAAAATTTTGAGAAAAAGAGAAATAGAAAGAGAGAAAGAGAGAACGAAAGAGTAAGCAATATAAAAAAAGAAAAATGTAGAGAAAGAGAGAAAAAAACAGAACTATAGAAAGAGAAAGAGAGACTGAGAAATGTAGAGAAAGAGGGTTAAAAAAGGGGGTAATGTGTGAGGGAAACATGTCGAAGGGAAAGAATCAAGAAAGGAAATGTGCTTGAAAGAGAGAGAGAGAAGGAAGATTTTGAGAGAGAGAGAGAGAGAGAGAGAGGGAAGATTTAGAGAGAGAGAGATAGTGAGATATGTGCCAGAGATAGAATCAAAGTAAAGGAATGTTTAGTAAGGCAAAAAAGGGTATTGAGAGAGGGGTTGGGCAAGACTAAGCCACAGAGAGTAAGGTATGCAGTCAGAATACAAGACAGAAAGTGAAGCGAGGGTGTAGAGTTAAGGCAGCGAGTGTGCAAATATATATTTATGGGGAGGAAGACTAACGTCTGGTCAAGCAAAATATACTGATGAGACATGTGGGCCAGGGTCAGGCAAAATATACTGATCAGACATGTTAGTCAGGGTCAGGCAAAATATACTGACCGAACATGTTAGTCAGGGTCAGGCAAAATATACTGATCAGACATGTTAGTCAGGGTCAGGCAAAATATACTGATCAGACATGTTAGTCAGGGTCAGGCAAAATATACTGATCAGACATGTTAGTCAGGGTCAGGCAAAATATACTGATCAGACATGTTAGTCAGGGTCAGGCAAAATATACTGATCGAACATGTTAGTCAGGGTCAGGCAAAATATACTGATCAGACATGTTAGTCAGGGTCAGGCAAAATATACTGATCAGACATGTTAGTCAGGGTCAGGCAAAATATACTGGACAAGACCCTCACCCCGGCTTCCTTGCAGCCTTTTCCTGGATGTTTTCATGGCAGCCTGGATAACGAGGTGAGGGATCGACGTGATATCCGTAGTAGTAAATCACACGCAGATGAAGCCAATCATAGCACAACCGCCTGGAGGATCCCGGTCCAACTTCATCAACCCACAACTTAACGTTCTTTTCAGGGCGGACAAAAGAGTAACCTACTCATTATGGGCATAAACAAAGAACAACAACAATATACATCTATTAAGAATGAGAGAGAGTGAGAGAGAGAGAGAGATAGTGAGAGATAAAAGCGAGAGAGAGAGAAAGATAGAGAAAGATAGTGAGAGATAAAAGCGAGAGAGAGAGAGAGAAAGATAGAGAAAGATAGTGAGAGATAAAAGCGAGAGAGAGAGAGAGAGAAAGATAGAGAAAGATAGTGAGAGATAAAAGCGAGAGAGAGAGAGAGTGACTGTACAAAAGAGACAAGAGTGCAACACATAGAGGTAGAGACAGAGACTGCTAGACAGAGAGATAAACAGATGGACAGAAAGTCCCACAGATAGAGAGAGAGAGAGAGGGAGAAAGTGAGAGAGAGAGTGAGAGAGAGGGAGAGAGGGAGAGAGAGAGAGAATGTAAGCAGGGCGCGAGTCAGAGGGAGATAACAAGACAGAGAAACAGCTGCATATCTTCTTCTTCTTTATCTTATTCTTCTTCTTCTTCTTCTTCTTCTTCTTTTTCGTAATCGTCTGCTTGTTCTTGTTCTTTTGTATCTTCTTCCTCTTCATCTTTTTTCTCCTCTTCTTCTTGTTCTTCTTCTTTCTTCTTCTTCTTCTTCTTCTACTGCCATTTGCTGTTTAGAGTAAGGTAAATTATGTTATAATTCAACATCAATATCTGCTTCTTTCATTCTAGCTGTTCCCAGCCTACATGAAAGGCAGCAGGTGGTTTGAAGTCACATTTTTGTCATCTAGATGGGCTACCTCTTCATGCTAACGAGTCACTACTGTCCAGATTGACTTGTGATTCTTCATACCTCTTTCATTTTACCGATCTCACAATAAACTGAATACAGGCTAACCACTATCAACTACGACACCATATGGCGGCCCTCGTCTCTTCTTCTGTTACTTAAAAACATGTAACAGCTCTTCGATATAAAGCCGCGAGATGGACTTTGCTATCCGAGGCTAATATAAACAATGGCGTATCCATCGGTGATATAAGGTGGGCTAAATTTGTATAATGTAATCTCTTATTCAGAGGGACCCAATGGTCTCGAGGTATCCGCCTCGGGTGGGGACCCAGTGTTCTCGAGGTAAGGTGTTCGACTTGGGTGCTGGAATTCAAATCACGGGAGAGAGCTAACAACCCACCCCCATTGATAAAATATACCCCATAATTGGCATAGCACCCCCTGAGATCCGAAGAAGCGTCGCAGCAGAAATCGAACGAGAAAAACAGAACTACGACCCAAGGCATCCAATGTTTGGACATCAGGTACAAAAGACAAGATTCAAATCCAGACATAGCTTTCTAAAAACAACAAACCCCATACATATAAACCCCGAAAGTCGCCGTATCGAGAGATGGTACGAATTGGTGCAGGTCCCAGAGATGGAACTTCGGGAGGAACCTGCCCCTGGGCATCATCTACCATAAAACAACATGGAAGTCGCTGAACAGACTCTGAACTGGTGTATCACGGTGCAAGAGGAATATACAACAAGTTCAAGATTGGCACTACAGACCTTTGTGTCTGCGGCACAGCCCTCATGAAGGCAGAACATATTTTGCAGTCCTGTCCACTGCATACCGACAAAAGAAGTAGCATTTGGCAACAGTCAGTGTCCTTCCACGAGAAGCTGTACGAAAATGTACAGACCCTTGAGTCGACTGCTGCCTTTGTTAGAGTCATTGAAGTTAAGGTCTGAAGATGAACGAAGAAAAAGCAGAAGAAGAAGTTTCCATTGTATGTGTAATGGGAAAGAACCGCCACGAATAGCGCAGAATGGAGCAGAATTATTGTTGAAGGTGTGCAGTGACACGAGGCATCAAGAATAAATGAGACTTTACAGAGACTGTTGAAGACCTCTTGGCAACTGTCAAAAGAAGGAAACTCGCTTGGTAGGTCACATATCAAGATCAAATGTTCTGGCAAATACGATCCTGTACGGAAAGGTGCAAAGGCGGACAACGAAGAGGACGGCCCAAAAAGACTTGGAAGAACAACATAAAAGAATGGACCAATCTCCGACTAGAAGAGGCACAAGCAACGGCAGCTGAAAGAGAAGGGAGGCGTGGAGTTGTGAGAGTGTCTTCATGCTATGCCCCTAACGTTTTTTATTTATTTTATTTACTTGTTTGCCTCACTAGTTTCTACTGGCAGACGCGCGCCTATTCCACCCAGACCGTAGTCAATTGGGCGATATTAAGACGCGTAAACTAGTGCGTGGTTGCATATGTGCGTCTGTATGTACCTAAACTAGGTTTGTGGACTCTCAGAAGAGAGCCAAACCAAAGTGCAATGGAGGGCCTCACCACCGAAGGCGCGTGTGAAAGTTGAGCAAGAGTGTGATTGTTGGACGGAATAAAATGAAACACAAGTGTGACTGTTAGAGTGTGTTGGATTGTTGGAGATAAGAGTGTGTGGAAAGAAAGAGAAGCCCAAAAAACGTACACAAAAATATTTTAGGAGTTTCACTTGATCATGCAGGAAACACCCACAGAATATACGCCACTGAATATAAAACGCAAGCCTTAGGAGCATTGAACTGACTAATGGCATAATTATGAACCAGCACTCTCATGTAATGACTGAATCTCGCGCAAAGGGGAACCAGTTATATTACAACAAAAATCAATATTTAAGAGTGGATCATCTGTCCATTTTCATCCTCAATCGATTCTTTATGGAGTCCTTATTACCCATTCCGTTACAGGTCACAGGGACACAACTCAAACATTATTCTCTCCTGTTGATCAAGGGCACATAATTACACAGCTGAGTCAATGAACGAGTTATAAAATGGTATTAAGGGTACAGAAGAAACAATGGAAAGACTAATTAAAAGTATCTCGAGCCAGTTTCAATATTGAGGACATCTTCTAGGAAGCCTTTGCACAGACACGCTCATCCTGGCGCACTACCATTACACAGGGTGCTCACACCATCCCCCTCCCTTGTCCCACACTCGTCTCGACTTGTTTTTCCCGTAACCCTCAGAAATGTCGTAGTGGCATCCCTACAATTGTGAGTGATGTGTCTTGAGCATGTTTCTAGCCGTGGGGCGTCCAATCCTCTCCCGGGCGTGTTTGATTCATCGTTGCGCTGTGTGAGGTCGTTTTGGCATCGCCTCATGCCACTGCCTCATAAACAAATTCACGTCATTTTATTGTCCGCGCAGGACCATCATTTGAATGTCCTCCAGGGACTTTCCTGTCCACTTCCGAATATCGTCCCACACCCACGGCAAGTTTACAAAATCTGGGATAGGTCTAAATAGATATGCTTCATAGTTAGTATGAGAACGCAAGACGCCTATAACTTAATCCACTCTCTACACATTCATACACTTCAGGTCAAACGTCAAGTCTTTCGTTGTAGAACGGGCCAAGTCTGATTATTGTAAGCCAAGTCTGATTATTGTTAGCCAAGTCTGATTATTGTAAGCCAAGTCTGATTATTGTAAGCCAAGTCTGATTATTGTAAGCCAAGTCTGATTATTGTAAGCCAAGTCTGATTATTGTAAGCCAAGTCTGATTATTGTAAGCCAAGTCTGATTATTGTAAGCCAAGTCTGATTATTGTAAGCCAAGTCTGATTATTGTAAGCCAAGTCTGATTATTGTAAGCCAAGTCTGATTATTGTAAGACACTCATTTCCCCTTCAGATAATCACGCAAAAGAATCCTCGTTTGGATTGGATTTGAGATTCTGAGTAAACTCATTGAACAATATCCATTCAATAATGCTCTACGTTGTCAAATCCAACAGGGAGTGCAGAACCGGCCAGTGGGCACAGAGCTAGCAAGGGGGTGTATAGTCGGCCAGTGGGCGCAGAGCTGGCAAGGGGGAGCAAAATCGGAAAGTGGGCGCAGAGCTGGCAAGGGGGCGCAGAGTCGACCAGTGGGCGCAGAGCTGGCAAGGGGCGCAGAGCTAGCGTGGTGGTCTAGAGCTGTCCAGAGGGTGCAGAGCCGGCCAGTGTACGCAGAGATGGCAAGGGGGCGCAGAGTCGGCCAGTGGGCGCAGAGCTAGCGTCGGGGTCTAGAGCTAGCAAGGGGATCCAGAGCTGTCCAGGGGCGGAACGCTGGCGAGGGTGTATAGTTGGACAGGGGTGGAGGAGCAGGGCGCGCAAGAGTGTGTATAGCTGAGGCAGGAGCAGAGGAAAGCGAATAAGAAGAAAGAAGAAAAGAAGAAGAGAAACAATTAGAAGAAGATGAAGAAAAAGTACAATAAGAGGAAAAAAAGAAAAAGAAGAAGAAGAACAACAACAAGGAGAACAAGAAGAAGAAGAAAGAAGAAGCAGAAGAAAAACAACAAGAACAAGAAGACAAAACAAGATGAAGAAGACGAAGAAGAAGAAGAAGAAGAAGAAGATGTTTCCTAGAGGCAGTTACAGTTTTCGGTTTACGTATTCATTGTTCGAGCAACACTGGTGACCTAGGATTGGGCAATAATGGTGAATGTACTCTCAGGTTTGTTCAATCTGTGTTGTAGTGACATATTTCTGTGGGCATTTGAAAGATCGAGGTTGCCTGTGGAAGACAGGCTAATCTACTCGTATCTTATATAATGCATGCGTGTTTCGTGGCAGGCCAACTAGGAAGATGATTCAGTACGCTTGTTCCCCCGTTGAGATTGTATTATGAGAACCACTGTCGTTTAGTCCAGTGTTTACCGCCCAATTCGACGCTTCCGTTTGATGCTGGACTTGATAGCGGTTCTCAAACATTAGTAGCTTTCTGATCTTAACGTATTTATACTGGTTTAGAAGACTTAACAGAGTCTGTATACAACCCGTTTCTTGGAGGGTGGTTTAACTGGTGAGCTAAGTAGACCCACAGTCAGTTAGGCGCCATCTTTAGCTGCTCTTAACAAACCACCTTGGTTTATTTTTGATCAAACCTTGTATCCAGCTTTAGCACCTCTGATACACGCGATGGATGTATGAAGGGATGAGTGGATGAATGGGTAAATGGGTCAATTGATGTATGAATGAGTGAATGCTTGGTTGAATAAGTGAACTGATGAGTTAACGAATGGGTGAATAGGATATATGGGCGAATTCGTGGATGGATAAGCGGGGTGGATGTGGGAATGGATTGGTAGATGAGCGGGTTGATGGATGGATGCGTTCGTGGGTGTGTCGGTAGATTGATGGATGGAGGAGAGGGTGGACCGGTGAATTTAAGCATCGATGGGTGGAATAATGTATTTATATGTGGATGGATAGACTGATACATTGGCGGATTGATGTATGGATTAGTAGATGGATATATTAATTGATGAATTTTGTGATGTATGGATGAATGTATGGTTAGATTACAGTTGGGGCAGATTGATGTGTGGATGCAGGGATGTATATATTGATAGATGGGGGGATTGATGAACAGACAGATATATAGACAAACAGGCATTCAGACATACAGACAGACAGATAAACTAACAAACAATAAGACAGACAAACAGGCATTCAGACATACAGACAGACAGATAAACTAACAAACAATAAGACAGACAAACAGGCATTCAGACATACAGACAGAGAAGCAGATACACAAATAAACGATAATGCAAACAGACAGACCATGCGATGGAGTAACAGACAAACAGACAGACAATACTTACCCGAACGACTCTCACTATCCGCCGGTTTGACTTGAATAGGTCTGTTCATCTGGGAAGAAGAAATAGATAAGGATAAAAATAACAATTACGGATAAGAATAACAGAGAAGGATAATAATAACAGAAATGGATACGAATAACAGATAAAGATAAGAAAAACACATACGGATAAGAATAACAGAGAAGGATAAGAATAACAAAGAAGGATAAGAATAACAGAGAAGGATCAGAATAACAAAGAAGGATAATAATAACAGAGAAGGTTAAGAATAACAGATAAAGATAAGAATAACAGAGAAGGATAATAATAACAGAGAAGGATAAGAAAAACAGATACGGATAAGAATAACAGATAAAGATACGATTTACAGAGAAGGATAAGAATAACAGAGAAGGATAAGAATAACAGAGAAGGATAAGAATAACAGAGAATTGACGTAGAGAAACGGTCACTAACTAGAGTTTTACTTCAAATTGTCCGGGGACTATGAAGCGGTCTCGTCAGCCATTTTGGATGTATCAGTCATCGCCAGACAATGTTTTGCAAAGTGCCTAAAGGTGCTTGGAAGGCTTCCTGAAGATGTCTCGGACGGAGCTTAAAGAAGAATTTACCCCCTGGCGAAGTTCTGGAAGAGGTTTCATAGAGTTCAGGAGAAGGTCTTTTGGGTGTTCAAGATAAGGTCTTTGGGGTGTTTAAGGTGAGGTCTTTGGGTGTTCAAGGTGAGGTATTTGGGTATTCAAGGTGAGGTCTTTGGATGTTCAAGGTGAGGTCTTTAAGTGTTCAAGGTGAGGTATTTGGGTGTTCAATGTGTGGTCTTTTGGTGTTCAAGGTGAGGTCTTTGGGTTTTCAATGTGTGGTCTTTGGGTGTTCACGGTGAGGACTTTAGGTGTTAAAGATGTGGTCTTGGGTGTTCAAGATGAGGTCTTTGGATGTTCAAGGTGAGGTCTTTAAGTGTTCAAGGTGAGGTCTTTCGGTGTTCAAGATGAGGTCTTTTGGAGTTCAAGATGAGGTCTTTGGTTGTTCAAGGTGAGATATTTTGGTGTTCAAGGTGAAGTCTTTAGGGGGTTAAGGTGAGGTCTTGGGGTGTGTAAGGTGAGGTCTTAGGGTGTTTAAGGTGAGGTCTTAGGGTGTTTAAGGTGAGGTTTAATGAAGTTCTATATGATGTCTTTGGGTGTCCAAGATGAGGTCTAATGTCGGTTGTCCTGGAAACCGGCTGTTGTTGAGGACAACATTCTGGCTAACAAGGTGAGGTTCGACGTGATCTCCGAAGTAGTGCAGATGACGCCAGGCATAGTAGAACCGCCTGGAGGACCCAGGTCCACTTTCATGAGCACACTTGGGATTTTTTATTTTTTTTTGCGTTCGCCTTATTCCTCTAATCTCCAAGGCGGTGTGCGTTGCACTGTGGTTTTTATTTTGCGCCTGTAGGCCCAGTGCATCCGACTTCAGCATGCATTTTATGTAAGGGTCTGCTTCCTCCTGCATTTTCTAAGGGTTTGCTTCCCCGGGGTAACGGCCGGTGCTGTGATGGGGATCGAACCCAGCACCTCGGGATGTAAGGAAAGCTGCTGCAACCCATCACTTAACGCCCTTTTCAGGGCGGACATAAGAGTAACCTACTCAACAACAACAACAACAACAACAACATCCCGCGAGGAACCATGTGGTGATTTCCCCGATAAGTCCCGTTTTTACGCCATTATACAGTCATACTGGCTACACAATCTGTATAACGTAGTGGGGATTAAACCTAGAACCACAAGTGAACTCGCCCTATCAATGAAATAGCATTAATAATGACTGTTCAAAACATAAAGGCAAATCAATACTTAGTCATACTGGAAATACATTCTGTATAATGCTGGAGAAAAGACTTCGTCCAATCATAGAACCGCATCTTAGGAAAGCACAGATGGGATTTATGAAAAACAGGAGCTTAACTGCTGCAATCTTCGCTGTCAGGCAACGAATGCATTGCCAGGGGAAATAGTGGAGGCAGGAACAGTTAATGCATTTAAGAATAAAATTGATGCGCATAGCCTTTATAGCAAGGTGATGTAAATGTAACTGGTTGTATACAGACTTTGCAGGGTCTTCTAAACCAGTATAAAGACGTTAAGTTAAGTTAAGAGAGGAGACAATAATAGAGTACGATCAGACACTGTATGTTGCTTTCGTAGACCAAGAGAAGACATTCTATCGAGTAAACAGATATCTCTATCCAGTGAACAGATATCTCTATCCAGTGAACAGATATCCCTATCCAGTGAACATATATCTCTATCCAGTGAACAGATATCTCTATTGAGTGAACAGATGTCTCTATTGAGTGAACAGATATCTATATTGAGTGAACATATATCTCTATTGAGTGAACATATATCTCTATCGAGTGAACAGATCTCTTTCGAGTGAACAAATATCTCTATCGAGTGAACAGATCTCTTTCGAGTGAACAAATATCTCTATCGAGTGAACAGACTTCTCTAACGAGTGAACAGATATCAACAGTGGACAACGCTAGAACGTTATAAAGTAAAGACCGGATCGTTGCTGAACGAAGTGGCGCATATGAGATAACAGCATCACGTATGAGAATGGAGATGGAGGTGGTGACAGAAGCACTGAGGTGGCTGTCTGAGATATCTACAACAGGAGCAGTCATTGTGTCAGACTCCCAAACACTACTTTGGAAGGTGTGGAATGGGTGGCTACGACATGAGTGGATAGCAGCGCTGGAGAACTCAAAACTCCAGGGACTGGTGTGGATCTACTGTCCTGGTCATGCCGAGGTTCCGGGCAACGAGAGAGCTGATTTTTTTGGCTTCACACGCACCCATAACAGGCACAGTGGACATGGATAAAGGTGACATAGTGAAGGTTATCAAGGACCACCTGCTGGAAAACGACACTGCTTTGGATGAGTCTGCAAGGCACAGGCTGCGGCACTTTGGAATCAAATTAGATCCAGTGGATCAGGGAACCTGAGAGGACGGAACAGGAATGTGTACAACCAACAGGCTACTGGGACCATCAGCATTCACACTTCGCGCCATCTGCTGAGAGAGACTGAGCACCTATGGGTATGCCCGGATTGCAGAGAAGTCAACTCCTAGAGCAGAACAGAGCAAAGTAAATAAACATTTGACCAATATATGTAAAAGTTATGTCAAAAGCCATTGTACAGTCAGAACAAACGCAGGATATTCTGAAACATGTCATATTAGGACATGCGTACAGCCAGGTTGTGTACTATCTTCTTCACTGTTTATCCAATATATAGACACAATATGTAAACCAGTCACATCCATGACCCACTTCTCAAAGATCGTACTTTAGTGACTTGCCTCTCTTAACTTAACTTAACTTCTTTATACTGGTTTAGAAAACCCTGCAGAGTCTGTATACAACCAGTTTCATTTACATCCCCTTGCTCTAAATGCTATGGGCATCTAATCTATTCTTAAATGCATCAACTGTCCCTTCCTCCACTACCTCCCCTGGCAATGCATTCTAAGCAGACACCACTCTCTGACTAAAAGAATATTTCCTAATATCTAATCTGGACCTCTCTTTAGTCAGCTTGTAGCTATGCCCTCGTGTTCTTGTGGGTGGTTGTTTTAAAAAAAAACAACTTGTTATAGTCTAATTTATCGATTCCTCTGATCATTTTATAAACCTGTATTAAGTCACCTCGAATTCTTCTCTCTTCGAGACACTGTAGGCCGGTTTTTCTGAGTCTTTCCTCATAATTGTAATTCTGGAATCCTACTTTCAGCTTTGTCGCTCTTTTTTTAATTCTTTCTAGCATGTTTATGTCCCCTCTACGATAAGGACTCCACACCTGTACACAGTACTCCAATCTAGGTCTAACTAAAGCTTTATACAGTTTGACTATCACTTCCTTGCTCCTATGTTTAATATTTCTTTTTATCACACCTAACATTGCATTTGCCTATTTCACTGCTACCTGAACTTGCTTCCCCACCTTACCTGTATGATCTATTATAACCCCTAGGTCCCTTTCCTTATCTATCTTTCTCTCATTGTGGAATTACAGGAAACGAGAGAGCCGACGCACTGTCCATAATAATAATAATAATAAAAATAAGAATATTAATAAGAATAATATTAATAATAATAATAATAATATTAATAAGAATAATATTAATAATAATAATAATAATATTAATAATAATAATATTAATAATAATAATAATAATATTAATAAGAATAATATTAATAATAATAATAATATTAGTGTTGTTCACTTAGGCGCCTGAGGCCCGCTGCGCAGGTTGGCCACGTACCTGACCCACTTCTGTGGTGTAGTTCCAAGCCTCGTGGAGGGCGGAGGAAGAGGTTGCTATCTGTTTTTGTGCTACACTGTGCGGTAACGGTCTTTTCTTCCACTCTCTCTTGTCGGTGGAAGACTGTTGGTGCCGAGGGACGACTTGTGTAGTATCTTGTTAGCCGGAGTTATCTGGCCCAGCCGTATGACATGACTAAACAAAGAAACTCGACGCCGGTCAAGTGTTTCCTGGTCCAGCCGTACGACATGACCAAACAAAGAAACTCGACGCCGGTCAAGTGTTTCCTGGTCCAGCCGTACGACATGACCAAACAAAGAAACTCGACACCGGTCAAGTGTTTCTGACATTTGGAGGAAGCCTGTTTTAGGAGAGACCTCTACGTTCCGGATGTAACCTAACTTAACTTAACGACTTTAGACTGGTTTAAAAGACTCTACACAGTCTGTATATAACCAGTTTCTTGGAGGGTGGTTTTGATCGATGTGCGAGTCCACCTTAATAAACTCAAACCCTAGAGGTAAGTAGACCCGCAGCCAGTGAGGCGCCATCTATAGCTGCTCTTAACAAACCACCCGAAGAAAAGTACAGATAACTTGGGTAGATTTTAAATTTTAATTTTGTCCGGGCAGCGGCCGTTTAGCTTACTCCTTTCGATTTGCCTACTCTACTCTTTAACATGCTCAAAACTAAACACGGCAGTCCGATCTCACTATACAGAACTGAAGGTAATTTATTCTAGAAGATACACAGGGAGATGGAACCAGTATTTAGGAATTCTGTTCTTCGTATGCTTCTGTAAAAAACTGGTGTAGGCGGTTTAAGTGTGGCCGTTTCCATGGTGCTGATCTTCCTAGATCAGGAAGACCATCCTCAGAGTGCAGCGATGAAAGTGCTGCAAGAGTGAAGAAAATCATTGACCAGGATAGGAAAATGACAATTGCAGAGATATCTAGGTCAGCAAAACTGAATGAAAGTTTTTCGAATTTTACACCAACAAACTGAACATGAGAAAAGTGTGTGCCCGCTGGGTCCCGCGTCTGCTGACATGTGAACAGAAACAAACGAGGGTTGATTGCTGTGGCCAGTTGCTCAAAATGTGTCGGTCGAAAAACATGTTGCCGACCATGGTGACAGTAGATGAGACTTGGGTTATGACCCAGGTTGTTTTTTTTTGGCCAAAACTTAAAAAAAAACAGCTGAAAGGAAATCATGTTGACAGTGACGAATATGTCATACTGGCTTTTCAAGGTCACGCAGAGATGGCAGAAATGTATAAATTCAGGTGATGGCTACATTGAGAAGAAATAAGCGCTGTGCCAAATTTCAAATTTCTCCTCCTACTTCTTCATGGTCAGGGTAAAGACTAATGACAAGCCTCTTGTACATGGTTGCACTGCAATACAACATAATGTCCGTCCACCACAAGTGATAAAGACCATTGTCTTTGTTTAGCCGCGTGGAGTCTTTTCTCTTACTGTGTCCGCTGAAACAGGTGATCTGCGCGGCGATTTGGATTAAAGTGAGGAAGAAACTGTGCCTTTTGTCAACCTCACTCTCTGGTCCAGAGCTACATTTGGCCAGTGATAAGATATTTATCGAGACGACTAGAGATAGCATAGGATGCAGATTTTTTTTTCAAGGTTTACTCTCGAAGCCTTTTCCATTAACAGGGGGGACGACATCTAACGTTGTGTCTAGTGCCTTTTCCATAACCACAAGAGGTCGTAGGGACATCACTCACCGTGTGAACGAGTCTGTCATCTTTCCCCGGCTGTGTTCAGTTCATTATAGTAGTGTCATAATTTCTCACACGCCAATTTCGTGAAGATCAGCAGTGTGAACTAGGCCGTGAAATATGACACAGGTTTAAGCGTAGTGCCATTCATATAGCAGATGTCCAGACAAGGATAATCCGACGAAAAAAATTCACAAAAAAAACTAACTAATTAACCAGTCCAAATGGAAAACAACACCACGATTTCGTGAACACTAGTGTAAGTCATCCACTAGAGTGAATTCCAGGCAAATCAGTGGTCTGGCGGCATCCATAATGAACCAAAACAGTAGAGCAATGTAGACCCGCAGCCAGTTACGGCGCCATCTTTTGTTGCGTATCCAATATACAACATGCAACATACAAATACAACATACAGATGCGCTAAAAAGAAAGATTGTTACCCACTGGATCTCCATAGCCCAGGACAGAGATCGCTGAAGGCAATGCTGACACCTGCAGCAGCAACACAGCTACCACTGAGGGAAAGGTCATAAAGCGATACTTTGAGAAGAGCAGATCTACCTCAGGGAGACAACTGATGAAATATTCGCTAAATTTAAAAGCAGCTCAGATTTGCTCCCATGTTGAATTCAAGTTGCGACCGTTTGAGGCCCAATAATAAAAGGAATTATACAGAACCAATAAGTTTTGAGAATATCCAGGACCAAGAAGCTCTTGACATGACAGAAGATAGAAAGTAATACCGATTTATATGTAAGGATGAAAAGGGCAGATGGGAATTGGCTAGCACTAGGAATAATCCTGCTGACAGAAAGCAACAACACATGAAGATCCAGAGAGATCAAGAATAACATCAAAGTTAGGATATTCAACCCCAGTGTCAGGTCGGTACTCCTGTATGGAGCAGAAACAGAAATCAAGCAAGGCCATACACCAAAGACTCCAATTATTTGTTAACAGACGTCTACGAAGGATAATGGGAATAAAGTGGCAGGGCATGGTGAGGAAAGAGGACCTATTATAAAAGAGCGAAAACAGTCACTAGTGGAAAACATTAAACGAAAACAAAGGCACTGGAATGGAAATAGGCTACGAAAAACACTGTTTAACAAAGTCAGACAGGCTCTTACATATAATCCTCAAGTGAAGAGAGAGAGAGAGAGAGAGAGAGAGATAGAGAGAGAGAGAGAGAGAGAGAGGAGAAGACCCAAATATACAACTTGAAGATAATGTGATAAGGAACGAAGATTAAATAATTAGATATGGAGAGAGAGAGAGAGGCAGAGAGAGAGAGAGGGAGAGAGAGAAAGAGAGAGAGAGAGAGAGAGAGAGGCAGAAAGAAAAACCCAGGACCGTGTGTGCTAACGGAATGTTGTCAATGGACTATGCACAGAGCGGAACGACGGACTTTGATTGATTGATTGATTGATTGATACAGGATTAAGCGTGATGCAATATTGAAGCCACACAAAACCTTCCTTTATTCTGTTTGTTAGTATGATCGCAAACTCAACCCAGTGGATGAGCATCATCACGTTCATTTCTTTGCTGGGTCCATACAAAAGATTCTACGTCTCTGGAAAAAAACAACAGCTTCATTTGGGATCACTACACCGTGTACCTGACCCGGTTGTAAATAGTCTGACACAGAACTTACGCCCTTTGGAACTTCCTACTCTACTCATACGCTTGCTGGTGTGAAAGACGTGTAATGGAACTTCATTCGACAATAAATCTCTATAGGTTTCATCCCTCTGCTGTTAAAAAAACAGATAAAAAACGCTGTTCTTTTTTGGTGCATGTCAATAGTGAGGCGGTCATTTTCTAACTGCAATTATGACGTCATGTTGTTCGTCTGCACCTCGAAGACCCGCACAGAACAATATTTATATCATTAGCAACCACATTATCAAGTTTCAATACAAAGGCAAAGCTTCTTCTAACTTTCATCCCACTTTTAATGTTTTCAGTTGAAGCCGCCTCCTATATAAGCGCTCGTATATACATACAAACATACATGAGTACTCAAGATTTTATCTTTACCCTCAGAAAACTGAGTAATAAGGCTCTTAAGTATGAATATAGGTCGCACGTTTGTTTTTCAATCTGGAGAAGGCATTCGATAAAGTTACATGGGGTAGGTCTTGCGTTTGTTTGAAGATAAACAATATCTCAAGTCTCGTTCATCTGTGCTGGTTCCGCACTATGTTGGTTCCGCACTGGTTCCCCAATTGCCAACAACTTCAATGGTCCTGAGCACCGGGGTAAGGCTGACGTTAGTGTCACTGGTCTAATTGCTTGTTTCTCTGACGATCGTCATCGATTCGCTTTTGAGAATAGACTTATCTCCAGCATGTGTTGTCTCCAACCACATGGCATTAATATCTTCCATACCTTTTCTTAAAACTTCATACTGGCCCCCATATATTTGTCTTCCTTTGCACCCCCCCCCCTTTTTTTCTTTTATCAGTTCTCTCCGCCCTCTCCCTCCTATATTAATCTCACCCCCTCCCGGATTATATCCTCTTCTATTTGTTCTCCCACTTGGATCACTATTTGGCCGTTTATATATTTGGTCACCACTGAATTTCCTGACGCACCCCCCCCCCCTCTTCCCCTCACTTCTTACGCTCTCCTGGCCTCCTTATTTGACCGATCCCCTTCATATTCAGTCAAGCATCTGGCCCAACCGGTCGCTTAGACAGACTGGGTCTAGTGTCAGATAAGTAGACCCTTTTTTCTCTATATGTTGATTTGTTAGTTCAGTATTGTGGTTATTTGTTGTCCCTGATGAAGGCCTATTGGTCGTAACATTGGTTTTGTTTGTGTTTTCGCCTGGGTTCAGTATATGACCATACCCATTAAACAACTTTCATTAAACTCAACCTTAATAAACTTTTACATATTTTTTCAATTTTTTGTTCCATCTGTGCTAAACAGTGGCTGTAAAACTTGCAGAAATTACGTACAGACATCAACCCCAAAGTCTAAGGGAGTTCAGAACCACTTTAGATGTTAAACAAAGCAACATCCTGCTATTATCAGACAAGACAACATCCTGCTATTATCAGACAAGGCAACATCCTGCTATTATCAGACAAGACAACACCCAGCTATTATCAGACAAGACAACATCCTGCTATTATCAGACAAGATAACATCCTGCTATTATCAGACAAGACACCATCAAGCTATTATATACGTCTTAAGGGGATGGCGTGGCCTAGTGGTTAAGTGGCATGGCTCCCAACCCGAAGATCCCTATCACAGCACGGGCCGTTACTCCGGGGACGCAAACCCTTAGAAAATGCAGGAGGAAGTAGACCCTTACATAAAATGCATGCTGAAGTCGGATGCACTGGGCCGACAGGAGCAAAATAAAAACCACAATGCAACGCACACAGCCTTGGGGATAAGAGAAAATAAGGCGAACGCAAAAAAAAAAAATCAAAAAAAAATATACCTGTAAAAAAAGGACAAAAACGTTCGCAGTGGCTATTTAGTCTTAGTCGACATGTACTTTTACAATGGTGGACACGCTTGTGCAGGTCCCAGCTCTGGCGGGACCTGGATGTAGCCGGGAGGAGCATTTCCTGCTTAGCTGGCTAGGCTTGAGCAGCTTATTACTTCTCTGGGTTAGGTGGTAAACCGAAGTGCGAGTTCATCTTAATAGACTAAAATACTAGAACAAAGTAGATCCGCAGCCTGTTAGGCACCATCTATGCTGATAAACAAACCATCTAACCATAGCCGGTGTTACGCCGTGTCACACAGTCAGTCGCCTGTTACGACATGCTCTCTGTGGGGCAGTGGTGCTATTCTTGTCCTTGTCATGCACAAAGACCCTAGTAGACCACTTATCTGACTCATGTTAGTCAAGGTCAGGCATAATATACTGGACAAGACCCTCAAATTGGCTTCGTCGTAACCCTTCCTTGAAACGGGCTGTTGTCATGGCAGCCTAGCTAACAAAGTGAGAAATCGACGTGATCGCCGATGTATTGAAACTAAGCATATCACTACCGCCTGGAGGACCCCAATCCACCTTCATCAGCACGCGCGGGATGTGAGGCAAGCTAATGCAACCCGCCACTTAGGGCCCACAAAAACGTAATCCTGCTCATTGTGGACATTGGAAACAACAACAATGACAGCTGATCAGGTTTCATTCTCTTCTTGCCTTGGCGAAACACTGTCTCCAGTGCCACGTATCAGATCTTCTCATGAACCATCTTCGACGAGCAATTAAAACCTTGTCTCCAGTGCCACGTATCAGATCTTCTCATGAACCATCTTCGACGAGCAATTAAAACCTTGTCTCCAGTGCCACGTATCAGATCTTCTCATGAACCATCTTCGACGAGCAATTAAAACCGTGTCTCCAGTGCCACGTATCAGATCTTCTATGAACCATCTTCGACGAGCAATCAAATCCAAAGCCAGAGAAAGAATGGCAATCATGAGGAAACTAGCTGGCACAAGCTGGGAAGCAGACGAAAGTATACTAAAGAAACTGTACACTGGAAGAGTGAGACCAGTTCTCGAGTATGACATTTCGGCATGGACAACAGCAGCAAAGGCGAACTTCGATAAAGTTAACAAACTTCAAAACCAAGCCATGAGAGTTATAACAGGAGGCATGAAGTCAACGCCAATTGTAGAACTTGAAAAGATTACAAAGCTGCAACCCATGACCGATAGAAGAGACTGCAGAGCCCAGCTGCAGTCAGAGAAACTCCGAAGACTGACTGACCACCCAATGCACCAGAGACTAAACAATTTGGGAAAAGGGAAACTAAAGCGAAGAAACTTTGCAGAAATTGCCAAAGCAAAGATGCACGAAGATCCCATAAACGCACTAACAACACCAAAGCCCATCACTACTGTTCGAAAACCTACCTGGAGGCAGGATATATTTCCAGAGGTGGTAGAAAATATACCAGGTATTGGAAACAAAAACTGCCAGACTGAAAAAGAAAGGAGAGATACTACCCTAAGCTTTATATCGAAAAACTACCCAAGCATGGACTGGACCCATGCATACACCGACGGTTCTGTAACAAACACTACACAGAAGAAGAAGAAGAAGAAGAAGAAGAAGAAGAAGAAGAAGAAGAAGAAGAAGAAGACCAAAATGGGAATACGTCCACAAATTATTGTTGTGTTTCACTCTTTCAGATAAGATTTACCTCCACAAATTAACTTTCATCAATTCATATCTCTCTCAAACAACATCTGTCTCTCTAACCATATCTCTCTCTCAAACGACATCTCTCTTTCAAACCACAACTCTCTCAAACGACATCTCTCTCAAATCACATCTCTTTTTAACCAGATCTGTCCCTGACTGAATCTCTCTCCAACCACATCTCTCTCTCTAACCACATCTCTCTCTAACCACATCTCTCTCCAACCACATCTCTCTGTAACCACATCTTTCCTCACCACAACTCTCTCTAATCATATCCATCCTTCACTACATCTCTCCTCCCCTACATCTCTCCTCCACCACATCTCTCTCTCTCTCTCTAACTACATCTCTCCTCCACCACATCTCTCTCTCTCTCTAACTACATCTCTCCTCTCCGCATCTCTCCCCACCCCATCCCTCTTTAACTACATCTACCCAATCACTACACTTCTGACTCACAAGACCTCTCCTTTATAAATGCTCTCCCTCACCATACCTCTCCCTCACTACATCTCCCCTTCACCACCCCTCCCCTCACTACATCCCCCCCTCCCTACATCCCCCCTCACTACATCCCCCCCTCACTACATCCCCCCCTCACTAAATCCCCCCCCCCTCACTACATCTACCACTCACTACATCTACCACTCACTACATCCTCCCCCTCACTATATCCCCCCCCCCCTCACTACATCCCCCCTCACTACATCCCCCCCTCACTACATCCCCCCTCACTATATCCCCCCTCACTACATCCCCCCTCACTACATCCCCCCCTCACTACATCCCCCCTCACTACATCCCCCCCTCACTACATCCCCCCTCACTACATCCCCCCCTCACTACATCCCCCCTCACTACATCCCCCCTCACTACATCCCCCCTCACTACATCCCCCCCTCACTACATCTACCACTCACTACATCTACCACTCACTACATCCCCCCTCACTATATCCCCCCCCCCCCTCACTACATCCCCCCTCACTACATCCCCCCCTCACTACATCCCCCCCTCACTACATCTACCACTCACTACCTCTACCACTCACTACATCCCCCCCCTCACTATATCCCCCCCCCCCTCACTACATCCCCCCTCACTACATCCCCCCCTCACTACATCCCCCCTCACTATATCCCCCTCACTACACCCCCCCTCACTACATCCCCCCCTCACTACATGCCCCTCACTACATCCCCCCCTCACTACATCCCCCCTCACTACATCCCCCCCTCACTATATCCCCCCCCCCCCTTCACTACATCCCCCCTCACTACATCCCCCCCTCACTACATCCCCCCCTCACTACATCTCCCACTCACTATATTTCCATCTGTCTCGCTAACGATAACTCGTACTCCACCCATCCTCCACCTTCTACTTAACCCTCCCCCTTTTCCCGCCTCCTCTCCACACATTTCTCCATCCACCACCTGCCACCTGTCTCATCGCTCCATCTATCCCACCAAAGTTTCTCCCTAACTTCCTTTACCCTACACATAATGCTTCCCAAAACTCCTCCATTAATTACTCTCTAATATAAGACCTTGTTTATCGGACGAGGTCACGTTACTAGGAAACAACATTCACCTCGTATATCACTCACCGGAAATGGATGGAAGATAAACAAAAGAACACGTGACACGACTTCTCGATCGATTTAAATCTTTACTCCTCTGTGTGCGAGGACTGTGCTCCGAAGTCCTCAACATCTGGAGATACTGAGAGGATGGAATGGGCTTCTAGAAATGGGGAATTGTTTGTTCACAAAAATAGGGCGACCTTCTCTTTTTGGTTCAGTTTGGAATGGGACTGTGTACATTTGTGTACATTGATTTATATTTTGATTAATACACACTCTTTCATCAATTATGCTTTGTTCTTTGAATTCCGCACTCTTTCATCAATTACTCTTTGTTCTTTGATTTCCAAACTCTTTCATCAATTATTCTTAGTCCATTAATCACCGCACTCTTTCATCATGCATTTTTTGTTCTTTGATTTCCAAACTCTTTCATCATGTATTTTTTGTTCTTTGATTTCCAAACTCTTTCATCATGTATTTTTTGTTCTTTGATTTCCGCACTCTTTCATCAATTATTCTTATTTCTTTGATTTCCGCACTCTTTCATCAATTATTCTTTGTTCTTTGATTTCCAAACTCTTTCATCATGTATTTTTTGTTCTTTGATTTCCGCACTCTTTCATCAATTATTCTTATTTCTTTGATTTCCGCACTCTTTCATCAATTATTCTTTGTTCTTTGATTTCCAAACTCTTTCATCATGTATTTTTTGTTCTTTGAGCTCCGTGCTCTTCCCCAAGTATTCTTTGTTCTTATATTCCTACACTCTTTCACCAATTATTGTTTGTTCTTTTATTGCTGCATCCACTTTCACCAGTTCTTCTTTGTTCTTTGATTGCCACACTCTTTTCGAAATTATGCTTTGTTTTATATTGAATAAATACAATAATTAACTAACGACTCAAAGAAATAAATTGGAGGATGTTAATTCATAGGGATGAAAAAAGGATTTACTTAACTCAGAGGAAGCTCCCTCCTTGCAAGACTGGGACAGGAACCAAAATGACGGAAAATAGCGGAGGAGGTGGGGTAAGCCAGTGGCAGCCAGATTCTAAAAAACAAAAAGTATTTTAAGACGAAAGAAAGAAGAGGAAATGGGTTAAAAATATAAAGAGGCCGGTATGAGATGAGGATTCAAGAAAAAGTGTAGAAGATATTAATGCTATGGCGCCGGAGGCAGCCCATGTGGGTGATCAATTTGTTTTCAAGTGCTAGCGTCAGGGCCATTGAACCAAAGCTGCCAAGACCCTTCTACACCTCTACGCGGTGATCCTGGATTACAGACTGCAGCAGGATAGCCTTGCTAAGGAGAGGAGATCGAAGAAGGAATGCTAACTCAGTACTAAACAAATGCTTGCTGAAGTCGGATGTGTTGGACCGAAAGGTGCAAATTTCGCAGGCAAGCTGTAAACTACGACACAACGCATTCCGTTCTCTGGACTAAATTCTGCTACTCAAGCCCTTTCAGTGTTTGGTAGTGGGAGATTGAGAATGAACGAAGCCAAGCCAAGCCAAACCGTATAGGAACAATCAATATTTATTCCCAAAACAAAGATCACGTATAAGCATTAATATTGATTCAAGAAGAGAAAGGGCTGTACAGAACAGTTATTGAAAAAAATCACCAGTTAAGGATGGGAAAATAGTTGAGCAATTCAAACTGGTCAGGAGACGGGACTAAAGACCAAAAATAATCTTAACAAAAGCATGGAAAGTAAAAAGAGAACTATACAATTGGTAACAAGATAAAATCGTAAAAGTCTGGAGAAAACAAAAATTCGGAAAAATAAATTATTCGAAAAAAACTTAACACAGAATTAAGACCAACTAGTATTGAGAACCTAGGGTTGCCAAAAATTCATATGTGAGTTGTCTATCAACAAATAAAAAGAAAATCCACAAAAGCAATCCCTGAACCATTTTACCCTCTCACCCAATTACATCTGTTTTGCATTAACTCCCATTTCTCCTACCTGCCCGTCTCTTCCCACCCCAATCTGCTTGTCTCTACCCACCCCAACCTGCCCGTCTCTTCCCACCCCAACCTACCCGTCTCTTCCCACCAATACCTGCCCGTCTCTTAGCACTCCAACCTCCCCTTGTCTTCCCACCCCAACTTGCTTGTCTCTTCCCACCCACACTTACCCGTCTCTTCCCACACCAACCTGCTTGTCTCTTCCCACCCCAACCTGCCCGTCTCTTCCCATCCCAAACTGCCTGTCTCTTCCCACCCAACTTACCCGTCTCTTCCCACTCCAACCTGCCCGTCTCTTCCCACCCCAACCTTGCCGTCTCTTCCCCCACCAACCGGCTCGTCACTTCCCACCCCAACCTGCTCGTCTCTTCCCACCCCAACCTGCCAGTCTCTTCCCCACCAACCTGCCCATATGTTCTCCTTCCCAACCCTAACTCAACCGTCACATCTTTACCTTTATTGTATTCTCACCATCTCTAATATCGTTCATATTTTCTCTAACCCACCATTCATATGTCCACTTCTCCTCCCGTTGAACCTGAACCACCTCCTGCTATCCAATGCCGCCCATACCTAACTGCCTCATCATTCAAGAGCACCCCCAATCTCTTTTGATCCTTATCGAACATATCCTCCTCCTAATTCAACTCACCTCCCCCACCGATCATCCAAGATATACAGACTATGTTGTACTCTAATTTGGTTATGGGGTAGCAATTCAGGTTTTTAATAACTATCAATACATTAATTAATTTATTTTTGTTTTATGTTTTTGCCTCACTCGTTTCTACTGGCGGAGACGCACATATTCCACTCCAGACCATAGTCAATTGGGCGTTATTAAGACGAAAAAACCAGTGCTTTGATGCATGTGTGTGTCTGTATGTACCTATGGTAGGTTTGTGCGCTCTCAGAAGTCAGCCCAAACAAACTGCAATGGAAGGGCCTCACCCTGAGGGAGCGTGTGAAAGTTGTGCAAGGGTGTGATTGTTGGACAGAGTCAAATGAAACAATCACAATAAATGAATAATTTAATTATTTTTAAAGGTTTTCCTTTATGGATTCTTCTGTTGAAAAAACGACCAAGGTCAATCCAGACTGTTTTCTCTTTGGTTATTTCTGGACGTATTGACCAGTGTATGTATGTGTGTGTGTGTGTGTTTGTAATGTGTTCCATTGTACAGTTTTGCAGTATAGCAGTTTTGTAAATCCTTTCTGTATGTGGAATAAATAGCGATAGCGATAAAAATCCCCGACACGCCCAGCCAAATAGAACACGAAGTGATTTCGAAATTTAATACTTTGTGATAGAAAACCAAGCTTGCACTCGATTTAAATCCTTCAATCACGAACCTCTCCCACCAATATTGGTTAAGAAGAAAACAATTTGTGTTTTAAAAAAGCCAATTTCACAATTTAGCTGAGAGACTACAAACAACCTACTGATAAAGCTGTCAGGATTCGATCAGCCAATCAAATCTCTGCCGTTCATCTCTAACAAAGTCAATCTAACAATTTGGCGAAGAGACTATACACAACCCACTGTTGATGACGTCATGATTCGATCAGCTAATCAAATCTCTGCCCCACACGTCTGAGAGACACACACGCGTTCAAGTAATAGTAGATGGTTGAACTTCAGCTGAGCATATCTCAATTTGCATTTCGTAAGTTGCCCATACCACGAGGTAGTGAATCGAGTCTTTAGAGTCGTAATGTTATAGAAAGGACACCAGATTACCATAGACCGAAAAAAAGATTGCAGGCATTCGATAAGAGTTGGGCATAGAAGGGAACTGGTTCATACATTTCGTGATAAACAGAACGTTGAAATAATTTGGCCACATCAAAAGACACAACCATACCGGACTAGAAGCACATGATCAGTTGATCGATGAAGAAGAAGAAGATAAAGAAGAAGATAGAACAGTGGGATCATGGTACTGAGCAGTGCATGAGCTGTAGCGGTCAATTACCCAAAGCTGGCTGATAGCGTCAGAGCCAGTAACCCAAAGCTAACTGCTAGCGTCAGGGCCAGCGACCCAAAGCTGGCTGCTAGCGTCAGGGCCAGCGACCAAAAGCTAACTGCTAGCGTCAGGACCAGCGACCCAAAACTAACTGCTAGCGCCAGGACCAGCGACCCAAAGCTAACTGCTAGCGTCAGGACCAGCGACCCAAAGCTAACTGCTAGCGTCAGGGCCAGCAACGCAAAGCTGGCTGCTAGCGTCAGGGCCAGCGACCCAAAGCTAACTGCTAGCGTCAGGGCCAGCGACCATAAGCTAATTGCTAGCGTCAGGACCAGCGACCCAAAACTAACTGCTAGCGCCAGGACCAGCGACACAAAGCTAACTGCTAGCGCCAGGGCCAGCATCCCAAAGCTAACTGCTAGCGTCAAGACCAGCGACCAAGCGCTGCCAAGTCGCTTCTCCACCTCCACGCTGTGTCCCTGGATAACAAACTGCAACAGATCGATCTGGCTAAGGACAAGGGATAGAGTATGCTATCTCGTTATTCTCGAAATGTGGGACAGAAAGGTGCAAATATCGCAGACAAGCTGTAAACTATGGCACAACGCATTCCGCTCTGGGGACTACATCCTGCTACTTGCAAAACCCTTTTCAAAGCTAAGTATCGGAAGTTTGAAAACGAATAAAGGAAGTAGAATAAAAAAAGAAGAAGAAGAAAAAGAAGAACAAGAAGAAGAAATAACGGCAACGAAGTAGTGGACGAAAGGATAATTAATGCATTTAAGAATAGATTGGATATACATAGCTTTTAGAGCAAAGGTAATGTAAATTAAATTGGTTGTTTACAGACCCTGCAGAGTCTTCTAGACCAGTATAAAGAAGTTAAGTTACGTTAAGTGTCCAGACAAATATTTTATTTGCCAGTTGTATCATTTTCTGCTTCGTTTGGCTATGATTCTATTGCTACTGGAAATGAATTTAATTACAATTTAAATTTATGCCCGAATGTCAGAGGTTCTTTTGCAGGCAAAGAGTGAACACTGCGCATCAGAGTTTATCGTCCGTCTTTGACATGATTAAACGCCTGATCTAACATGAGGCCATGGGACGGGGAATACTTGCAGGATTCCAACATCGAATTTCCTGAGAGATGACCGATTAACCTTACCGATATAACAATCAATCACACAATTATCGATACACCTAATCAATAAGATTTGTCCCACTCAAGTGGTAAACTTCCAGATCAGAAAAATTATGCTACAGAAATAATAATTGTTTAACGACATGGAAATTAGGAAAAGGAATACGGCTTGCCAAATCTGTTCTCACCAATATGAGTCATACATTGACATCGAAAGACTTTCCTCAGGAAAAAAAAATACAGTGATAAAGTGTAATGTATGCTGGTTTTTACTGTTTGACACTTGGTCAATGAATTAGATATTTGAGAAGGCAATTGATGTCAAGAGTAAAGTGGACATTCAGCAGAATTTTTTGATGGTTGGAAATGGAGTTTTTAAAGACTCTATTGCTCAAAGCTGCAGCTATATAGTCGTTGGAGTGTGTGATGTAGATTCTACTGCCTTACATTGCCTGCGCTCTCTCTGGTCAATCCATATGTGCAAAGATTTTTGTGTAGTCCCCGAACCGAGGCACACAGAGAATGGGACGATGAGGGTAAAACACACTGATCAGAGAATGTTAGCCAGGAGCAGGAGAAATATACTGGCCAAGACCCTCACCTGACGGGACGATGATGCTAACGTCTGGTCAGGCAAAACTTACTGATCAGAGAATGTTAGCCAGGGTCAGGAGAAATATACTGAAAATGACCCTCACCTACCTGACCTCCTCGTTGGTCGTCCTGGAAACGGGCTGTTGTCGAGGACGACAGTCTGGCAAACAAGATGCGGTTTGACGTGATCCCCCTAGTAGTGAGCGACATGCAGACGAAGCCTAGCATAACACAACCGCCTGGAGGACCCCTGTCCACCTTCATCAGCACGCTCGAGATGTGAGGAAAGCAACTGCAACCCGTCCCTTAACGCCCTGTTCAGGTCGCACAAAAGAGTAACCTACTCATTGGGGGCATCAAAAACAACAATTTCACTGACAATATATTCAAAAATACAATAAGGAAAGCAAACTAAGATGGACAATTGACGCCAATATAAACTCGTATTCGAAGTATGGTCGGCACTACGTCTTGTGCCGAATACATTTCCGGGCAGAAAATAAGTTGGTTTGATCATCTCATGAGAATGCACCCTCATCAACTTCCACTCATGGCTTACAACGCTGGTAGATCTGGCTACATGGCAAGGAGGCGACCGCGATGTAGGTGGATAGATGACATTAGAGTGATTGTACAACGACAAGGGCTCACATTGACCGACGCGACGCACTTGGCGCAGTATAGACGACTTAAGCTCCCCACGTCGCTAAACGTCACAAGTGGAAAGAAAACTAACGAACTATAAACTCGCACAATATATCTAAACATGACTTGAATTGAAGCCCATTGTCACTTTGGCCTGTCTGTGGACCTTCTTCTCTCTCCAGACAGGAACCAGAAAAGATCTCTCATTAGTGAGTTCCACAACAATGTAGTTGTTCGGCTCTCATTTCAGTTTAAATTTGTGACAAAGTGACCAATGGACTACTGGATTGTTAATGCCCCCTGAAGTCGCCTCCGTGCAGACATGCTGACCTGTAGGTGTATGAGCTGTTTTTCTGGAGTTGGTATAGGCCATCTGTGTTCAGGTGTGGAGTCCTTATCGTAGAGGGGATATTAAATATGATGGAAAGGGTACACGGATAGCATGATTCTAGAATTATAGTTATGAGGAAAGACTCATAAAAACCGGCCTGTAGTGTCTAGAAAAAAGAGAAGAATTCGAAGTGATTTATATGGTTATCAATGGAAAGGATAAATTAGACTATAACAAGTTTTTTTGTTCTCAAAATACAGCAGCCGACACGAACACGTGGACACAGCTACAAATGAACTAAAGGAAGGTTCAGATTAGACGATAGGAAATATGTGTTCAGTCAGAGAACGGTGAATGCTTGTAATGCATTTCCACGGGAAATAGTAGAAGCAGGACCAAATCATACATTCAACAATAAATTGGATGCGTATAGTTGAGGTGCTGAGAACGCAATCGTTCTCGAAAAGGAGATCTAGGATCGCGGCCTCATTCACCTTGATGTCAGATTTCAGGCGCCTTGGAATGAACAGCTGACCCTGCGTCCTGCACCTGATATACATGCCAGTATCCGCGCCATAGACAGCATCCGTGAGCATTGCTGTAAAGATCGTACCAAAGAGTGTCGATGCCTGCACATATCCCTGTTTGACACCCTTGGTGACTGGGATGGCTACATAGAATTCTCTCTCGCAAAGTACACGAGCCATCATGAAATTACCGGTTTAACCACAATGAATCTACAGGGGCGGCCAAAACTTCGCCATGTTATAAAGGCTAACACTGCAATAGTCGCTTATTCCATGAAGAAAAATGTCTCTAGTTCTATGGCATGGCAGAGGGAATTGAGACGGTAGTCCTATCGGGCACGACATACTAACTGGACAGCCAGGATCAAACACAATATACTGACCAAGACCACACCGCTCTTCCATGCAACATTTTCTGGAAAGGCTGTTTTGTTTCAAGACAGTCTAGAGTTGGTATTGTTTAAGATCATACATGTAAGATGCGAGATTGTATGTTGTACAAGATCATACATGTAAGATGCGAGATTGTATGTTGTACAAGATCATACATGTAAGAGGCGAGATTGTATGTTGTACAAGATCATACATGTAAGATGCGAGATTGTATGTTGTACAAGATCATACATGTAAGATGCGAGATTGTATGTTGTACAAGATCATACATGTAAGATGCGAGATTGTATGTTGTACAAGTTCATACGTGTAAGATGCGAGATTGTATGTTGTACAAGATCATACATGTAAGATGCGAGATTGAATGTTGTACAAGATCATACATGTAAGATGCGAGATTGAATGTTGTACAAGATCATATATATGTAAGATGCGAGATTGTATGTTGTACAAGTTCATACGTGTAAGGTGCGAGATCATATGTTGTACAAGATCATACGTGTAAGGTGCGAGAGCATATGTTGTACAAGATCATACGTGTAAGGTTCGAGATCTAGTCGTGGTGGCTGTGAACAAGGTTAATGTAATGATGGGTATGATTCAAAGAAACCTTACACATCGAAGCAAGGAAGTGATAGTCAAACTATATAAATCATTTGGCAGATCTAAATTTTAATACTATATTCAGGTGTGGAGTCCTTATCCCAGAGGGGATATAGACATGATAGAAAGGATACATAGAAGAGCTATAAAAACGATCGTGGGATTCCAGAATTATAGTTATGACGAGAGACTTTGAAAAACTGGTCTGCAATGTCTAGAAAAGAGAAGAATTCGAGGTGACTTAATAGAGGTATATACATTACTCAATGGAAAGGATGCATTAGACTACAACAAGTTTTTCAAAGTTCAAGAGACTACAATAACTAGAGGGCATAGCTTCAAATTATTCAAAGACAGGTCCAGATTGGATGTCAGGAAACATTTTTTCAGTCAGAGAGTGGTGAATGTTTGTAATGCATTGCCACAGGATGTGGTGGAGGCAGGGTCAGTTAATGCATTCACGAATAGATTGGATGATCGCAGTCATTTATAAAGTGAAATGAACTGGTTGTATACAGATTATGTAGAGTCTTCTAAACCGGTATAAAGAAGTTAATTTAAGTCAAATACCCACAATGAAGCGGGTTGAAGAAGCTTTCATCACATCCCGAACATGCTGATGAAGGTATACCTAGGTCCATTCAGGCGGTTGTGCTATGTCTGGCTTCATCTGCATGGCGCTCACTACTAGAGGGATCACATCGATATACATCTCGTCAGCCAAAATGCAGTCTAGAGGAGAGGTGACTAACGTCTTTTTCAGCAAAACATTTTGACCAGTCATGTTAGTCAGGGTTAGGCAAAATATTCTGACCAGGCATGTTAGTCAGGGTCAGGCAAAATATTCCGACCAAGACCTTTAAATCGACTTCCTCGCAGTTCTCTCCGGAATCGGGTTGTTTTTCTTGGCAGCTTGACTACCGAGGTGAAGGATCGATGTGATCCCTGTAGTAGTGAGAGATATGCAGATGAATCAAACCACAATGAAAAAAATCTGGAGGACTCCAGTCCACCTTTAACATCATGCTTGGGATAATTTTTAGAGTATTTTGTGTGTGTGGCCTTTTTCTTCTATTTTGTGTGTGTGGCCTTTTTCTACTATTTTGTGTGTGTGGCCTTTTTCTTCTATTTTGTGTGTGTGGCCTTTTTCTTATATTTTGTGTGTGTGGCCTTTTTCTTATATTTTATGTGTGTTGCCTTTTTCTTCTATTTTGTGTGTGTGGCCTTTTTCTTCTATTTTATGTGTGTGGCCTTTTTCTTCTATTGTGTGTTTGGCCTTTTTCTTCTATTTTGTGTGTGTGGCCTTTTTCTTCTATTTTGTGTGTGTGGCCTTTTTCTTCTTTTCTCCATGGCAGTGTGCGTTGCACTATGTTGTTATTTTACGCCTGTCAGCCCAGTGCATCCGACTTTGACATGCATTTTATGTAAGGGTCTGCTTGCTCCTGCATTTTCTAAGGGTTTGTGTAACAGTTCTCGCCGGAGCAAGGGGAGTTTAGGACAGGGGTGATGGGGTTTCTGATACCTGAACATGTTAAAGCTTGAAGCTACCCGAATGCGTGTCAAGGTCACTCACCGTCTCAACAAAGGAGAACAGAGTTGGGGCAAAGAATGTGGACAGGTAGAAGCTGACCTCTGGCCTTTCGATTTGGATAGGGGGAGAGTGATTGGCAGACGGACTGGCAGCGGGGCTGGCTGCGAGAGAATGAGTGACAGGTGGGCAAAGTGTTTCGTTCCAATAAGACTGAATATAGTCATGCCCTGAAATCCATTGGTCGAGCTCGGACTTTGCTTGAGTGTATATAACTCGAGAGAAAGTTTAGCTCAGCAGGCTGGATGGAGAGGAGGCTGGAGAGAGAGATGAGAGCGAGAGAGAGAGAGAGACTGAATGTAGATAGTATGTTTAACTCACCGATTTAACTTAACTTAACGTCTTTATACTGGTTTAGAAGACTCTGCAGAGTCTGTATACAACCAGTTCCATTTACAACACCTTCCTCTAGAAGCTGTACGCATCCAATCTGTTCTTAAATGCATTGGCCGTCCCAGCCTCCACCACCTCACTTGGCAATGCATTCCAAGCATTCACTACTCTCTGGCTAAAGAAATACTTCCTAATATCTAATCGGGACCTCTCCTTAGTCAACTTGTAGCTGTGCCCTCTTGTCCTTGTTGGTGGTTGTACTTTAAAAAACTTATTATAGTCCACTTTATCCATTCCTCTGATCATCTTATACACCTGTATTAAGTCACCACGAATTCTTCTCTCTTCTAGATACTGAAGGCCAGTTCTTTTTAATCTTTCTTCATAACTGTAATTCTGGAATCCCACTATCAGCTTTGTCGCTCTTTTTTGTATTCTCTCCAGCATGTCTATATCCCCTCTCTGATAAGGACTCCACACCTGTACACAGTACTACAATCTAGGTCCAACTAATGCTTTATACAGTTTGACTATCACTTCCTTGCTCCTATGTTTAATATTTCTTTTTATCATCCCTAACATTGCATTTGCCTTTTTTACTGCTACCTGAACTTGCTCCCTCACCTTACATGTATGATCTATTATAATCCCTAAGTCTCTTTCTTTATCTATCTTTCTAATATTGTTCTCTCCCATTCTGTAATTATGTTCCATATTGGATCTACCCATGTGGATGACTGTACATTTATCTACATTAAACTCTATTTGCCAGATTACAGACCATTCTCGAATTTGATCTAAATCCGACCTCAATATATCCACTTCTGCTTTAGATGAGACACTGCTGCATAGTTTCGTGTCATCAGCAAATTTTGCAATAATGGATCCCATACCTATGTCCAAATCATTTATATATATCAAGAATAAAATTGGTCCCAAAACCGAGCCCTGTGGCACTCCACTTTTCACTTCACACCACTCAGAGTACTCCTTATTTATACCCACCCTTTGCCTTCTTCCCGTTAACCAATTTTCAATCCATTTGGTAACTTCCCCACCTATTCCATGTGATTTTAATTTTCGAAATAATCTTTAATGAGGTACTCTATCAAAGGCCTTTGCAAAATCCAGATAAATAACATCCACTGGTTCCCCTTTATCTAACATTTTGGTAACCTCCTCCATGAATTCTAATAGATTTGTTAAGCATGATCTCCCTCTGGTAAACCCATGCTGACTATTTCTAATTAGATTAAATTTGTCTAAATGCATTACAATGTTTTCTTTGATTATTGACTCTAACAGACTATGCTCGTTAAGCTCACAGGTCTATAGTTTGCTGGATCTGCCTTTTTGCCCTTTTTGAATAAGGGGATCACTCCCGCATCGTTCCAATCCCGTGGAACAATCCCTTGTGCAAGTGATTGAGAACATAATATAGCCAATGGTTTTGCTAATTGGTCTCTAATTTTAAACAGCAATTTTGGATGAATACCATCTTGACCTGGACAATTATCCACTTTCAACTCCTCCAATTTTTTAAAAACCATTTCCTCTGTAATACAGATTGATCCTAATCCTGCTGTATCTATGTCTCTTTGAATAATATCTACAAGCTCTGGGATCTTGGAGCAGTCCTCTTTTGTGTACACTGTGCCAAAGTAGTGATTGAGTAGATTTGCTGCCTCCCTATTTTCACTTATTTTTTTTCCTGTGCTGTCTATGAGAGGGCCTACTTTGTCCTTTGATCTTTGTTTATTTCTAACATAAGAGAAGAAGCTTTTACTATCAGTCTTGATCCTCTGAGCAAGTTTCTTTTCGAAGTCTATTTTTGCTGTTTTATTTGCTTTCTGAGATATGTTCTGCTTGTCCAAATATTTTAAATATGTTTCTTTTGATTTACCTGCCTCTATATTATTTTTCCATGCTTTATTTTTAGCTCTTTTACATTTAACTACAATTTTAGTGATCCACTTTTTACGCTTGGGGTTTACTTCCCTATATGGAACACATTCCTCTTTTAGCGTTTCGAGAACTGCTTTAAAACTCACCCACTCCTGTTCAACATCTGTTCCTCTGACAATATCTTCCCAGATTATGTGTTTCGCTGCCTCTTTCATCCTTTTAACATCTGTCTTAGAGTAGTCGTATGTTTGCCTGTTTATGTTCACTTCTTTCCCTGCAATAAGATCCCATCGGATGATTTGATGGTCACTTGAGCCAAACAGTTCCCCTACGGTAAAGTTTTCAATCATATTTTCCTCTGTAGTAAAAACTAGGTCGAGCATGTTTTTGCCTCTGGTGGGTGCTACTTCATGTTGAATTAAAAAATTTTCAGTTATGCACTTAACAAAAGGTTTTGACTCTACAAGTGCTTCTGCCATATCCCATTTTATTTCTGGAAAGTTGAAATCCCCCATTAATAATAATTTCCTGTCACTTGCCTTTGCTATGCTACTAATCAGCTCCTCATCTTCCTCCTTTTGACTTGATGGACATCTATAGCACACTCCAATCACTGTTTTTTCACCCCCACTTTCTATTTCTCCCCATACACTTTCTATTTTGTTACCACATGATAAATAATCTTTGATCGTTATATTAACAGAATTTATACAATATAATAAAACGCCACCTCCCTTAATCTTGTCTCCAATTATCCTATCTTTCCTTAACATTGTATATCCCTCAATTTCAAGTTCACTATCTGCAATCTCCTCATATGTCCATGATTCTGTTAACCCTATTATATCTGGTTTTTCTTCTTCTACATACAGTTCCAATTCTTCTCTTTTATTAACTATGCTTCTCAAATTTGCATAAAAACATTTTAGTTTGCAATTTTGTTGTTTTTCCACTTTTTGTTTTTGCTGCATCATTTTAATGTTTGGTTTTCCACTACTTAATTCCCACTTCTCTGACCTAAACTCTCCCCTTTGACTGTATCCTCTATAGCACCCTATTTTAGGCCTATCTTTAGTCTCATACGTTGTGCGCAACTGTGTTGCCTGGACGGATGGTGTGTTGACCAAGGTCCATGTGGGATCCAGAGAGGGAACCCTATACTCGCTGCCTCGCGAGGAGGGAGAGTTTGACGAGTACTCCTTATCGTATGTGTCGGTGTGATATTTGTGGCTGTCTTTGTAGTGCCGAGTACCGTGTGGATTTTTCTAAATTTTCTTATTCCTCCTCTTTTTCCCCTTTCGTTTTTTGGCTTCCTTGTCCTTCTATTTTGTGCGGACAAGTTGTTTTTTTGGAGGATGTTGTATTCCCGCAGATGTTTGAGTATTTTGTTTGTGCATGATGATATTGTGAGTCGTAGCCCTAAGAGATGGGTTCTTGAATATTTGACGGATTTCACGGCTGCTGTTAAACCGTTTTCTCCCGCTGGTCGGTTCATTTAGGTAGAGGAACGATTGATAGACTGTTGGGCGAATGTTAGTGATAGAACAGGATCGCTCAAATAGGTGTGTGAGTTTTGTATTAATAGATAATCTGAACGTGTGTTATAAGCAGGACACAATGTGAACGAGTTATGACCAGATCGCCCGCCTGAGGGGATTTGAGTGAGGAAGAGTATTTGATAAGGTGTGTTGAGGACGCAGTTAAGGCGAGGTGTGTATGATGTAGTTGCAAGGCAATAGAACTGGGTTTAGATAGTTGGGAATTCCATCAATAGGTCATGCTTAAACTTTCCGCTTTATTTAATAGTTATATTAACTTATATAATTAGTTAAGATGATATGTATTGAATTGTGTTTGTAATTCCACTACTCATTTTTATTATATGAATATTATGTAATAAATAAGCCATCTGCTGTGTGCTATATTATTTGAAGTGTGTGGTCATGATGATGTGGATGAGTGTGAGAATGTTCTAAGTTAGAATAATGGCCAGGGCAAACAGTGGGTCTGTTACATTTGCTTCCCCGGGGTAACGGCCGGTGCTGCGATTTGGGAGCGAACCTAGCGCCTTCGGCTTGTGAGCCGTAATACTTAACGACTAACCCATGTTGTTCCACAGGGTTGTGAGGAACGCAACAGTAACCCGCCATCTATCGCTCTTTTCACAAAGCACAAAAGAGTAAACATATTCACTGTGGGTATTCAACAACAACAGCAACAACAACAGCAACAACAACAACAACAACAACATCAGCAACAACAACAGCAACAACAACAACATCAGCAACAACAACAGCAACAACAACAACAACAACATCAGCAACAACAACAACAGCAACAGAGTGTGGCAGTGGCGTAGTGACCAGCAAATCATTTCCACTGTCTGTATCTCTGTCCACATCGACAGAGAAATAGTAGAATGGAAGGTTTTTTAAAAGTTGACAAAATGGTGGGATTCCAGCGTAGTGACACTCGTGAGAGGGCGGAGCAGGAGTTTGTACACTCAGCAAGCTACATGACACATCAATAATCAGAACCTGTCATTTTTCTAGTTACCGGACAGGGGGTATGGTATTCTTGAAGAATTTTACAGTGGCGGGTTACAGTGGTTTTCCTGACATCTCGAGGCATGTGTAAGGTAGACGGGGGTCTTCCTGGTTGTAGTGCAATGCGAGGCTCATCAGTGAGGTCACCCTTATAGGGATCACTTTCTCAATCCCTAACTCGTTAGTCAGGATGTAACGAAACAGTATGTTTCAAGGGAGAACTGCTTACAAGTGAGTTGGTGGTCTTCATCAGTATGTTTTACCTGACCCTGACTAACATAGTCGGGTCAGTATGTTTCACTTGACCCTGACTAACATAGTCTGGTAAGTATGTTTCATCTGACCCTGACTAACATAGTCTGGTCAGTATGTTTCACCTGACCCTGACTAAAATAGTCTGATGAGTGTGTTTCACCTGACCCTGACTAACATAGTCTGGTCAGTATGTTTTACCTGACCCTGGCTAACATAGCCTGATCCGTATGTTTCACCTGACCCTGACTAACATAGTCTGATCAGTATGTTTCACCTGGCCCTGACTAACATAGTCTGATCCGTATGTTTCACCTGACCCTGACTAACATAGTCTGATCAGTATGTTTTACCTGACCCTGGCTAACATAGCCTGATCAATATGTTTCACCTGACCCTGACTAACATAGTCTGATCAGTATGTTTCACCTGATCCTAACTAACATAGCCTGATCAGTATGTTTCACCTGACCCTGACTAACATAGTCTGATCAGTATGTTTTACCTGACCCTGGCTAACATAGTCTGGTCAGTATGTTTCACCTGACCCTGACTAACATAGTCTGGTCAGTATGTTTTACCTGACCCTGGCTAACATAGTCTGATCAGTATGTTTCACCTGACCCTAACTAACATAGCCTGATCAGTATTCATTGTCTGACCAGAAATTATTTGAAGTCGATTCTTCAGAACAGACCAGAGGGGAAACACAAAAAGACGGCTCAACATTCGAATTACTGAAGAGTCTCTGTTGCAGCTCCCAAATCCTCCGCAGGGAACCACAAATATTAAGACAAATAAATATAAAACGCATTCTGATTTTCAATTTGACTCAATGAGACCGGAAACTGGCTTCAGCAGCTCTCACTTTCATGGAGAACATTCTTTACTTCTGGCGTCTGCATCACTGCTTTGTGAGTAAAATCAGTAGACGCTGAATAATTCATGTAACCATGGTGACCTGGGAGAGTTGTCCACCGCGTTTTTAGTGTAAGAATATCTGTAGGGAACATGATCAACTCAGGAAGAAGAAAGATGGGATAGACTGAAAGAGAAATATGGAGAGATTAGGAAAAGCAGGGATAAAAATGCTTAATTTAACGGATGAGGCAAGACAAACTGCAGGAGTTGCGAAAGCTGACACGCCAGGGGAGAATAGAATACGAGTAATGTTTGTATAAATGGAGAAGAGAGGGAGAGTTCATTGATATTCAGAAGGGGCACTTGAGCAGTGATTCTCAAGTTTGCGTGCTGGGGTTACTAGAGCACCGCTATGTGCATGTGCGAATGGCGAGCCACTGTTAACATTTTGATCATTGCGAATTATATTTATGATCATTCAGATATCTTTATGATAATTCACAACTATATTTATGATCATTCAGATATCTTTATGATAATTCACAATTATATTTATGATCATTCAGATATCTTTATGATAATTCACAATTATATTTATGATCATTCAGATATCTTTATGATAATTCACATTTATATTTATGATCATTCAGATATCTTTATGATAATTCACAATTATATGTATGATCATTCATATATCTTTATGATAATTCACAATTATATTTATGATCATTCAGATATCTTTATGATAATTCACAATTATGTTTATGATAGTTCAGAATTATGTGTATGATCATTAACAATTTTGTTTGGGATCATTCACAATTATATCCTGAGAGACAGAGGCGACTAACGTTGACTGGGAGTGCCCACAGTCGGCAGATTGTGCAATGATACCCCCCCCCCGCCCGCCCCCGCCCCATCTTTCCTCTTACTCTCCCAGACATTGCGTGTGAGCTGTCCTCTAAGCCATCTATCTTCATTACTGGACGAATAAGCAGCCGCGGAATGAAATCAGTACTCCAAGCACTATCATCCGAGAAGCTGTCAGATCTACAAACTCTATTGTCAACATTGAGCAAACCAGCGAAGAACCACGATGCAGTGGATACCGTCTCACTGCGAAATAGCAGGAAATAAAAGAACTGATAAACTGCCGAGAGAAGCTACCGCAGAGAAGCAACCAGATGTACCAGTAACATACCATCAAAAGAAAAAGATGGCTGAATCAATGAGAGAGCTTCCAACACAAATACAATATGACTATCACAATATAAGTAGGCAAGAGCAGATTGTCATACTGCGCCTCAAAACGGGACGCCACCGACTCCGCAGCCACATGTATACACAATTTAGGATTGGCAGGTCAAGTATGTGTACATGGGGACAGGCACCCCAGACTGGGAAGGATATACTTCAGGACTGTCCAGAGTATGAGATACTGAGGCGGACATACTGGCTAAGAGAAACAACACTGTAAGGGAAACTATATGGACCTACATTTGAGCCGCAGAAGACAGTGAGGTTCATAGAAGAGACAACTTTGTAGATGTAGACATACTCCAAGCGACAGAAGACAGTGAGGTTCATAGAAAAGACAACTTTGTAGATGTAGACAGACTCCAAGCTGCAGAAGACAGTGAGGTTCATAGAAGAGACAGCTTTGTAGATGTAGACATACTCCAAGCGACAGAAGACAGTGAGGTTCATAGAAAAAACAACTTTGTAGATGTAGACAGACTCCAAGCTGCAGAAGACAGTGAGGTTCATAGAAGAGACAGCTTTGAAGATGTAGACATACTCCAAGCTGCAGAAGCCAGTGAGGTTCATACAAGAGACAACTTTGTAGATGTAGACACACTCCAAGCGAACGAAAGAAGAAGACACAATCTACGTCATCTGTCTTTATTACTGGACAAATAAACAGCGCCGGACTGAAATGGCGATGTGTACTAGTAGTACCGGGTGGTGTAAGAGGTGGCAACTGAAACACACCACACCAGATACATTTTAGCGAACAAGAGACGCACTTGAGCTCTAGCCACGAGGAAATAAACTTTGGCAAACAAACCAAACTGGAGATGGAAATGCTATGGGAGACAAACCAGAGTAGGGTGACACGACCCGGTGTGCAGAGCTGTGTTAGCTATGGCGCAAATAATAGGAACAATTATACACACGCATCTACAGGCGTGGTCATGCTACAATCTAACTTAACGTTCTGAGGACGTCTATATAAGCTACACTCTTGGAAGAACTTGGGCTGGTCATTATCTATCTATCTATCTATCTATCTATCTATCTATCTATCTATCTATCTATCTATCTATCTATCTATCTATCTATCTATCTATCTATCTATCTATCTATCTATCTATCTATCTATCTATCTGTCTATCTATCTATAGTCTATCTGTCTTTCTATCTATCCATCCAACCCTCCATCCATCCATCCATCCATCCATCCATCCATCCATCCATCCATCTATCTATCTATCTATCTATCTATCTATCTATCTATCTATCTATCTATCTATCTATCTATCTATCTATCTATCTATCTATCTATCTATCTATCTATCTATCTATCTATCTATCTATCTTTATGGTTGTCTATCTGTCTTTCTATCTATATACCTATATATCTATCTTCAGTCCACTTATGCCGTTAGACGTCGTGGGGAGGTGCGACCTCCTTTATTTCATATTTTTTGGCAGGTAAAAATCCACTGGTGACTTGGCAGCTCAATCCCAGCATCTGTTAGCCCCTGGAATATACGATCGCCTATTTTTGAGACTGGTGGAGGTGAAAGCATAAATTAGAGCAAGGCAGACCCACAGCCTGTCAGGCGCCATCTAAACTACTCCGCTAACCACAACATTCTATCTAGACAGCTTTCTATATGTTTGTGTGTGTGTGCCTATCCTTCTGCCTCTGTGTGTGTATACATCTATATATATATATATATATAAGTGCATGTTTAAATACGAACCCATGCGATTGAATGTGTCCTCATTACGCCCTCACACAATCGCCAAGTTTCGCCTTACATTTATAACCCTCGCAACAACTACTAACCAAATCCAGATTGCCAATAATCGATTTATTAGATCAATAACAAACTCTTTATCGATCAAGTCATGTGATGATTTGCCCGATGTTCAAATAATGGCCGGATGTATTTGACATTCGATTAATGAAATGTTTACTGAAATATGAGCCAAATAGATTGAGATAGCTTCAATTTAAACACATTAAATCTATGAATAGAAACAAGAGGTACAGTTGAACTGATAGCTTGGAATCTGCAGTAACTGTTTTCTGTTTATGAGGGAGAAATAAAGAATACACGGCTATAGGGAATCCGTTCATTATTTGACATAATATGGACAAAAGCGGCATTCTTTGCAAATATACCTTTTGTTTTTAAGCGATAATTAAGATTTTTCCCCCTCGCAGTTGCTGTTGTTAGTGGTAATGTTGCAGTTGAAGCTAATGTTGTTGGTGTTGTTATTGTTGCTGAAGCCATCGTTATTGCTACTGTTGCTGTTGTTGGTATTGTTGTTGCTGCTAATGTTGTTGCTGCTAATGTTGTTGCTGCTAATGTTGTTTTTGCTAGCGTTGTTGTAGTCCTTGTTATTACTAATGATGTTGTTGCTGCTAATGTTATTGTTGCTAATGTTATTGTTGCTAATGTTATTGTTACTAATGTTGTTATTGTTGCTAATGTTATTGTTACTAATGTTGTTGTTGCTAATGTTGTTGTTGCTGCTAATGTTGTTGCTGCTAATGTTGTTATTGCTGCTAATGTTGTTGTTCTAATGTTATTCTTACTAATGTTGTTGTTACTAATGTTGTAGTTGCTGCTAATGTTGTTTTAACTAATATTGTTGTTACTAATGTTGTTGATATTAATGTTGTAGTTGCTAATGTTGTAATTGCTAATGTTGTTGTTGTTAGTAATGTTGCTGTTGCTGCTATTGTTGTCGTAGTCCTGGTTATTGCTAATGTTATTGTGGCTGCTAATGTTATTGTGGCTGCTAATGTTATTGTTACTAATGTTATCGTTACTAATGTTGTTGTTACTAATGTTATTGTTACTAATGTTATTGTTACTAATGTTGTTGTTGCTAATGTTATTGTTACTAATGTTATTGTTACTAATGTTATTGTTACTAATGTTATTGTTACTAATGTTATTGTCACTAATGTTATTGTTACTAAAGTTATTGTTACTAATGTTGTTGTTGCTAATGTTATTGTTACTAATGTTATTGTTACTAATGTTATTGTTACTAATGTTATTGTTACTAATGTTGTTGTTGCTAATGTTATTGTTACTAATGTTATTGTTACTAATGTTATTGTTACTAATGTTATTGTTACTAATGTTATTGTTACTAATGTTGTTGTCACTAATGTTATTGTTACTAAAGTTATTGTTACTAATGTTGTTGTTGCTAATGTTATTGTTACTAATGTTATTGTTACTAATGTTATTGTTACTAATGTTATTAATACTAATGTTGTTGTTTCTAATGTTATTGTTACTAATGTTGTTGTTACTAATGTTATTGTTACTAATGTTGTTAATCTTCTTTTTCTGGTCTACCTCTTTAACTTTTCCCTTGAGGATTTCAAGCAAGAACCTGTCTGTCTATGTTGGACAGTGCTTTCAGTGGTACCGTTTTTAGTTTACTCTTATTCTTCATTCCACTTTTTCTGTTTTGCCTTTCAGCGTCAGGTTATGAAGAGATCTCTAGAACGAGCCCATCTGTGTGCCTCATGCACAATGGCATTCACCGCCTGAGATATTTCTGTAAGCCACACTTTTCGGGGTCAGCTTTAGGCCTTGAATCCGATTTATCTGAATAGCTTTGCCTGTTGGGGCGTTCTGTGTGATGGTAGTCCAAACCATTTTAGTTGCTGTATTTTAATGTAGTCTAATATTGGTGTTGTTCCCACTAGTCTCCTGGTGTCATCGTTTCTGATCATGTCTCTCCTTGTTACGCCCAATATTTTTCGTAGGCATTTCATTTCTGTTGTTACGATTTGTCGTTTTGACATTTGATGTTAGTGTCCAGTTTTGACATTTGATGTTAGTGTCTAGTTTTGACATTTGATGTTAGTGTCTAGTTTTGACATTTGATGTTAGTGTCCAGTTTTGACATCTGATGTTAGTGTCCAGTTTTGACATCTGATGTTAGTGTCTAGTTTTAACATTTGATGTTAGTGTCCAGTTTTAACATTTGATGTTAGTGTCCAGTTTTGACATTTAATGTTAGTGTCCAGTTTTGACATCTGATGTTAGTGTCCAGTTTTGACATTTGATGTTAGTGTCCAGTTTTAGACATTTGATGTTAGTGTCCAGTTTTGACATCTGATGTTAGTGTCCAGTTTTGACATTTGATGTTAGTGTCCAGTTTTGACATTTGATGTTAGTGTCCAGTTTTAACATTTGATGTTAGTGTCTAGTTTTGACATTTGATGTTAGTGTCCAGTTTTGACATCTGATGTTAGTGTCTAGTTTTAACATTTGATGTTAGTGTCCAGTTTTGACATCTGATGTTAGTGTCCAGTTTTAAAATCTGATGTTAGTGTCCAGTTTTGACATCTGATGTTAGTGTCCAGTTTAGACATTTGATGTTAGTTTCCAGTTTTAGACATTTGATGTTAGTGTCCAGTTTTGACATCTGATGTTAGTGTCCAGTTTTGACATTTGATGTTAGTGTCCAGTTTTGACATCTCATGTTTGTGTCCAGTTTTGACATTTGATGTTAGTGTCCAGTTTTGACATCTGATGTTAGTGTCTAGTTTTAACATTTGATGTTAGTGTCCAGTTTTGACATCTGATGTTAGTGTCCAGTTTTAAAATCTGATGTTAGTGTCCAGTTTTGACATCTGATGTTAGTGTCCAGTTTTGACATTTGATGTTAGTGTCTAGTTTTAGACATTTGATGTTAGTGTCCAGTTTTGACATCTGATGTTAGTGTCCAGTTTTGACATTTGATGTTAGTGTCCAGTTTTGACATCTGATGTTAGTGTCCAGTTTTGACATTTGATGTTAGTGTCCAGTTTTGACATCTGATGTTAGTGTCCAGTTTTGACATTTGATGTTAGTGTCCAGTTTTGACATCTGATGTTAGTGTCCAGTTTTAAAATCTGATGTTAGTGTCCAGTTTTGACATCTGATGTTAGTGTCCAGTTTTGACATCTGATGTTAGTGTCCAGTTTTGACATCTGATGTTAGTGTCCAGTTTTGACATCTGATGTTAGTGTCCAGTTTTAAAATCTGATGTTAGTGTCCAGTTTTGACATCTGATGTTAGTGTCCAGTTTTAAAATCTGATGTTAGTGTCGAGTTTTGATATCTGATGTTAGAGTTCAGTTTTGACATTGGTAGCATAGTGTTCGGACGATACTCGTGTTGTATAAAGCTCTTTTGGTAGTATTTCTCATGTGCGTGCAATTAAGTATTGGAGTTAGTTGTCCAATTAAGGATTCCGTGGTGAAGTGGTTAAGCCGTCGGCCTCGTGATCAGGTGGTGTGAGTTCGACTCCGGACTCCGTCGTCTTTTTCACGGGTGCTTCATGCGGAGTCCCCTACATCTCGTAGTCGCCCTCTAGTCGTCTTGTCCTTTACTTGCAACTGGGGTCGGGCGGCTCGAGACGAGAGAGTGAGGATAAAAAGTAGCGCAGTTAATCCTTTCTAAAAATAGCGCTGGCAAAATAAAGTATGCCATCATCGTCTACGGTGGACCGCGGCCTTTGCCTTTTGCGTTACCTTAATTGTCCAATGATCTGATCTGCCTTTTTGCATCTTTGTTGGATTTCCAATGATTCTTCCGTCTGCTGATAAAATGCTCCCTAAGCATATGAAATCTCTCACCGGTTTGATTTTCTGTTTTCCAAGGAAGATATTGGGTTGTTCTGCCTGTCTAGGCTATTTCATGGCCTGTTTTATCTACATTGATTTTTATGCTGAAAAGAGTTACATGTTGTATGTAGTTCGTCATTATATTGTTGCAGTTGTATTTCTGAATTTGCTATGACAGCTTGATCGTCTGCGAAACAAAGTTCATTTAGGAGTTCACCAATCTTGTTTCGGTCATTTTGGGTTAGCTGTTGATGAAGAACAAGTGGGATAGCACACATCCGTGCGTACCCCAGATTTGATATGAAATGTTTCTGAGAATCCGGTTAATGTCCAAACAGAGCACTGGTTATTAATGTAAAGTGTTTTGCATAATTTGAATAATTTCAGTTCAGCTTAAGTGCCATCTCCTCATCGAAGTTGGCTGCAATGGATCTCCAGTGTACTCTTATCTCTTGCTGAAATGGTGTAATCTCACAGGATTTTTCCAGTCCATCTCCTGATGTTATTCACCCACTTAAAACGTTGTCTGCCTCTTGAACGACTACCTTCCACCCTACCCTCTAGTATGGTCTTTAACAAGAAGGTATGTCTTGTTATATAACCAGAACAATTTACTAACGATATATAAGAAAAAAAAAACAACAGTTGAACGTGCTATTTGCGCATCTTGTTTTTATTTTGGTTTAAAGTATTCTGTCGGGGCCTATGTCCTTGTTGGCGGGGCCTTTGTCCTTGTTGGTAAGGGCTTGACAAATTTAGGGTGCCTAACCAGTCAGTAAAACATTTAATCAGTTGGCGTGATCGAGCTACAGTCATGCAATTTATGTTAACAAATTAAAACTAAGCACTAATTTACCTTTATTTCTACATAACAATGTGTACCAAACCAAAATAGATTGTATTACTTATACAGTATTAGTCTATTTCTTCTTAAGAAAAAAATTAAAACTGTCAGAGGCATGGCATGTGTATCCTTGAACACCCTTGGTAGTTTTAGCACTGCAGTACCGTTTATTGATGGATTTAATACCTTTAAATTGTGAAAGTGGAGGTCCATTTAGATTCACCACCATAACCTTGATACAATCTATTCTAACCTTAATATCATTAATAATCGTGTCTGAGTCGTAAAAACGTAAATAAGAATGTAAAACGGTTAATATATTTTACTCGTCTTGCTACATTATTTTACTCGCCACAGAACAAGCTGAAGAGCACTTTTGTCAAGCCCTATTGATGGTGTTTCATTTCAAATATTAGCTGATTGTCTCCAAGACAAAGGTATTGTCTTTCATTGATCGTATGACAAAATGAGTGCGTAACGCTTAAATAAATCAATTATCTATCAAGACGCTGAGCAGCGCATAAGCTAGACCGGTCAGCGACCCATAGCTGACTGCTAGCGTCAGGGCCAGCGAACCAGAGCTGTCAAGACCCTTCTACACCTCCACGCGGTGATCCTGGATAACAGGCTGCAATAGACTGGGGCTAAGAAGAACGGATCGAAGAAGGAAGGTTAACCTGGTACTCAAAAAATGTTTTCTGAAGTCGGATGTAACCGATCGAAATGTGCAAATATCGCAGCCATCCTGTAATCTACGACACAACCTATTCCGTTCTCAGGACAACATCCTGCTACTTGCCTAGCCATTTTCAGGATCTGGTAGCGGGAGATTGAGAACGTTCAGGATCTGGTAGCGGGAGATTGAGAACGTTCAGGATCTGGTAGCGGGAGATTGAGAACGTTCAGGATCTGGTAGCGGGAGATTGAGAACGTTCTGGATCTGGTATCGGGAGATTGAGAACGAACGAAGAAGAGGACGAAGAATAAGAAAATTATCAATCACAATTTGTATGCTACCTGTAGAGCATATTATTTAAACAAACACGTGAAGTCTTCATGTCCACTCATTTCCTTTCTGCCAACATCTTTAATGTGACTTTTATGTTTGTCGTAAGGTCAGTTTTCCGTGAGTGTTTTGGCCTTCCTCTTTGTCTCTTGGCCTGTGGTTACCAGAGTAGAGCCTGCCATGTAATGCCATCAGTTGTTTTACCCCAGCATGCCTGCTTGCAAAGGGCAAATGCAGCTGACATCTATCTAGTTCCTGTCAACAGTTCTGCATTAGGGACTTGTCCATACCATTTTTAGAAGCATTGGTGAGAATTTGAAACTGTTTCTTCAGCCAGAAGAAAATAGATTTATCAACATCTTCACTTCCGAGATAAGACACTAATATTATTTAAATGAAAAAGATAGGGGATGGCGTGGGCTAGTGGTTAGGAGACACGGCTCACGACCCGAAGGTGTTGGGTTCGATCCCCATAACAGCACCGGCCGTTACCTCGTGGAAGCAAACCCTTAGAAAATGCAGGAGTAACAATACCATTACATAAAATGCATGCTGAAGTCGGATGCACTGGACCGACAGGCGCAAAATAAAAAGTGTAACGCACACAGCCTTGGAGAATAGAGAAATAAGGCGAACGCAAAAAAACAAACAAAAATGAGAACTGAAAAAAGATAAATTCGTTATCTTCTGATTGAGAACTGGGCATACTAGACTAAAAGATAATTTTTACAATCAAACCGGGATTACGATAGTCAACTGGTGTCCATGTGGGTAGCACATGATGATCGTGAAAGATATCCTACACAGCTGCACGATGACGAAGAGAGAGAGAAAAGAATACCGTTCTCTTGAGCCACAGGAGACAAAAAATATACATAGATAAAATAGCCTTACAAGCTTTATATGGGATTGAACGAAAGAGGATGAAGAAGATGAAAAGAAGATGAGTAAGAAGAAGTTAAAGAATGAAGGATAAAGAAGACGGACAGGAGCAAAGAAGAAGTAAGAAGAATGATAGAAGAAGAATGGAAGAAAGAAGACAGAAAAAAAGAGGAAAGAAAGAGAAGGATGAAGATGAAGAAGAAGAAGAAGAAGAAGAAGAAGAAGAAGGAGAAGAAGAAGGAGAAGACGAAGAAGATAAAAAAAGGAGAAGAAGAAGAACAAGCAGAAGAAGAAGAACAAGCAGAAGAAGAAGACGAAGAAGAAAAAGAAGAAGAAGAAGAAGAAGAAGCAGAAGAAGAAGAAGAAGAAGACGAAGCAGAAGAAGAAGAAGAAGAAGAATAGAACAAGAAGAAGAAGAAGAAGAACAAGAAGAAGAAGAAGAAGAAAAAGAAGAAGAAGAAGAAGAAGACGAAGCAGAAGAAGGAGAAGTCGAATCAGAAAAAGAAGAAAAAGCAAAAGAAGAAGACGAAGAAAAAGAAGAAGAAAACGAAGCAAAAGAAGAAGACGAAGCAGAAGAAGAAAAAGTCGAAGCAGAAGAAGAAGAAGTCGAAGCAGAAGAAGAAGAAGTCGAAGCAGAAGACGAAGTCGAAGCTGAAGAAGGAGAAGTCGAAGCAGATGAAGAAGAAGAAGCAGAAGAAGAAGAAGTCGAAGCAGAAGAAGAAGAAGTCGAAGCAGAAGAAGAAGTCGAAGCTGAAGAAGGAGAAGTCGAAGCACAAGAAGAAGAAGTCGAAGCAGAAGAAGAAGAAGAAGTCAAAGCAGAAGAAGAAGAAGTCGAAGCAGAAGAAGAAGTCGAAGCTGAAGAAGGAGAAGTCGAAGCAGATGAAGAAGAAGTCAAAGCAGAAGAAGAAGAAGTCGAAGCAGAAGAAGAAGAAGTCGAAGCAGAAGAAGAAGTCGAAGAAGAAGTCGAAGCAGAAGAAGAAGAAGAAGTCAAAGCAGAAGAAGGAGAAGAAGCATAAGAAGTCGAAGCAGAAGAAGAAGTCGAAGCAGAAGAAGGAGAAGTCGAAGCAGAAGAAGGAGAAGTCGAAGCAGAGGAAGGAGAAGTCGGAACAGAAGAAGAAGAAAAAGCAGAAAAAGAAGACGAAGAAAAAGAAGAAGTCGAAGCAGAAGAAAGACAAACATTTTCTGTTGCAGTATTCGACGCGTCCCTGGTTACAAAGCCAGACAATATGGCGGAGAGCAACTGTTGGTTGTGATTAGCTGTGTTTGATTGGCTAGTAGCACTTAAAATGGTTGCTGGCGTCTAGTAACGTTTTTAGACCGGAAATTCCATTCTGTTAGTCTGCTTGGTTGGTGGATGGATAGAGTTGAATCCTAATTATTCCTCTTTGGTCGTTCGACGACTGGTCTGCGCACTATTGGTTGATACTAATGTGTTTTTTAGCTGGCTGGGACTGCCAACCCTAGGTTGAAATGATATTGTTGTATGGCTGGCTGGGTCTGACAACCTCAGGTTCATATTATGTTGTTTGGCTGGTTGAGTCTGGGCACTCTAGGTTGATAATACATTGTTGTTTCATTGGCTAGTCATCAGCATGATTCAGCTATCTCATCCTCTGTCTGGTCAGGTCAGGTCATCCTGTAACCGGTGAGGTCGTTTGGGGCACACATGAAGACATCCTCACAATCCCACACCACCCTTCTCTTTCAGCGCCCGCTGCCTGTGCCTCTTCTGGTCGGAGATTGGTCCATTCTTTTATGTTGTCCTCCCACCTCTTTTTGGGACGCCTCTTCGTCGTCTGCCTTGCACTTTTCCGTGGAGGATCGTATTTGCAAGACCATTTGATCTCGACATGTGACCGTACCAAACGAGTTTCCTTCTTTTGACAGTTGCCAAGAGGTGTTCAAATTGCTGTTGTAATTATATCTCGTATTCCTCATTTGTAACTCGATCTTTGTACGTGACGTTTAAAAGTCTTCGAAAACAACTCATCTCCAAGGCCTGTATCCTTCGCTGAAGGTCAGCTGTAACTGTCCATGTCTCACACGGATAGAAGAATATTGACAGGACCAGTGTACGCATTAATCTGATTTTCGTGCATAGTGTTAACAGTTTATCTTGCCAGATTTTGTTAAGCCGTGCAAGCGCCGCTATTGTCTGTGCTATTCTGACCAACACCTCACATTTTGATCCTTCATCACTGACAATCGAACCCAGATATTTAAAACGGTCAACCACTTCGAGTTCCTGACCATTAGTTTCTATCCTGCTGTTGAAGCCCGTAGCGTTGTTGGTCAATAATTGTGTCTTTCCAGCGTTGATCTCCATACCATAGTTAAGAGCTGTTTCATCGATCCTTTAAACACCTCTGTATAATACATGCATTCAATATGATCTTCGAAAGCGTCGGACTAATAAAAGATAACATAAGAGAAAGAGAAGGAAAAGAAGAAGACGAAGAACATATTGCGAAGTTACCTGCATTTTTTTCTTTATTTGTGTGTGTCCTACTTCTTTTGCCATGCGGCGTCGCAGAGAGGTGAGGAACGTAGATCTATTGTTATCCTGTTCGTTAGGTAACTTTCTGAGAGTGTCAGATACACCCTCAATCCACCAACGTCGTGGTCAGCCTCTTTCTCGTGGACCACAGACCTGCATATGATATGCTCTTAATGCAGGCTGGTCATGATGTATTCTGACTAAATGACCAAACCACTTTATTTGTTGTGAGTCACTGTAGGCACTAACTGGGTTTGTCCTCACTGTCTGCCTCAACGTGGTGTTGCGCATTCGGTCTCGGATTGTCTTTCCGTCTGCACTTCTCACACAGTGCCTCTCACAGCTCTGGGTCTTATTCTAATTTGTTGCTAGTAAGGACCAAGAGCAACTCAGAACTGAACATGCAGGTTGGAATGGACTAGTTTTCTGCCGCATGCAAAAATTTTGGCCTGACCATAAATGCCAAAAAAACAGAGGTCATGTACCAACCAGCACCAGGCATGCCGTACACAAAACCAGAGACTACAGTCAGCGGGCAGACGTTGAATGCCGTAGATAAATTCACATATCTGGGCAGCACGCTGTCGAAATATGTCAACTTAGACGATGAGGTGGCAGAATAGCAAAGGCCAGTACAGCCTTTGGTAGAATGCGCTCGATGGTCTGGGCACGTCGTGGCATCAGCGTCAAGACCAAACTCAAAGTCTACCGTGCAACCATCATTCCAACCCTACTATACGCTTGCGAAAGCTGGACTGTATACTCTGGACATGCAAGGAGGTTAAACCACTTCCACACAGGTTGCCTGAGGCGAATATTCCACATCCGATGGCAAGATCGTGTCACTGACATCGAGGTTCTCTCGAGGGCTAACATGCCCAGCATCCATGCACTGCTAGAAAAAGCACGACTAGGATGGGCCGGACACCTCGTCCGTATGTCAGACGAGCGGCTCCCAAAGAAGCTTCTCTACGGCGAGCTGAGAGAGGGATGGCGCGAGAGAGGGCGCCCAAAGAAACGTTTTAAAGACGGTCTGAAGGACTCACTAAAAAGTTGCCAGATAGACATCGACACCTGGGAATGTCTTGCGCAAAACAGATCTGACTGGAGAAGCGCAGTCAAATCGGGTGTAGCTGCCGGTGAAGATGACCGTGTTGTGAAAGCCCAGAACAGACGAGAGACGCGGAAATCCCGAACAGCGGGAACACCATCCCCTTCTACAAACCTCGTGTGCCCGATATGTAGCAGATATTTTCGTGCTCGCATTGGCCTGTTCAGCCACATGCGCACCCACACCCAACAGGGAAATCTGTGACAAGGATGATGTCGGCGGTCCTCATCGACAACGATGGACAGCTATTATTATTAAGGACCAAGACTGACATTGGTAACACAATGAAGAAGAAAACAGTGTATTCCCCATCCTCTTTTGGTGGTGGACAATGAAGGGGGGGGGGAGGCGGGATGGTAGCAAGGTCTGGACTGGATGATCCGCTCGTTTAAGGAAAGTGAAGCGTCTGTTACAGCCTCCCCTTTCCAGGTGTAGAGATCGCCGCTGGATTCACTGTTCGGCTTGCCGGCCAGGAGTTTCCATGCCAATGGCCTCTTACATTATTGTGTCCCCAACAGCACCTTCATGGAGGGCCCCCTGTTTCTTACAGAGCCTGCTGAGAGGCGTGACCGAATACCCGGTGGTATAACTGGGCGGGCAGATTGGGCTCATTAGCCTTTGTTAGCAACCAAAGAGAAATTAATCTCTGACTCTAAACCCGGATAGACGAAGCTCGTTAGTCTAGGAGAGGAGGGACTCTGATTTTAAACCCAAACGTCCCAAAGAGTGCTGGCTAGTCTTGGGACGATGAGAGTATCATCGGATGTCTCGAGTAATTAGCATTTGCGGGCAACGACTCCACTGCCTTGTGAAAACCTCGGGAGAGGGTATGGAGACGGGAGTAAACCCAAACAGAAAATCCGGAGTGGTAGCAGCTAACGCGGATGGTTTCAAAATTGCGAACTCATTCCGACGCTCCTACAGCTGAGCTGGTGTCAAATTGTCATGCTTTGCATTTCATTTGGATTACACCAGCGGGGCGAGAGGAGGATCCTGCAGCTTGGGCAGCCCATGGTCTCCATATTCAGAGCCCAGGCTTGCGCCCTGAGAGGCTACTCACAGGGTGCTAGGCGCATGGTCTTCAAAGACTGAGACACCTATAAAGACATTAATTTCAGCCTGCTATTAATTGAAATAATGACTCCAGAGTGTTTCAAAATCGTGAAATTTGATAGTGGACACTGTTCGTCTTCTGGATTGTATGTGTAATCTCACTGTGCACTAGCCGTCATCAGTGCTGATAATTGCAAGATATCGGAATTCCGGTACTTGCTTGATACGTGACCTACTTTAGATTTGGCCATGCTTGATACCAATTTTACTGCTGTGGAAAATTATCTGCTCGTCTATGGACGATAACGACATAGTCTTTGTCTTTCCTATGTTGATCTTCGTGTTATAGCCGTTACATCACTGCAACGTACAGTGCAAACTGAAAAAAATACTGCCTTATCCACATTAAAATAGATGCCTACCATCAACTCTCCGGGCGAGGCCAAGTGATCATTATCCGGCTACGCACAGTTCACAACAGACTTAAATGTCATTTGTACAAGTTGAAGATTGTCACTACAGATATTTGTGCCTGTGGCACAGCCCCCATAAAGGCAGACATATTTTACAGTCCTGTCCACTGTATACCGGCAAAAGAAGTAACATTTGGCAACAGCCAGTGTCCTTAGACGAAAAGCTGTACGGAAGTGTACAGAGCCTTGAGTCGACTGCTGCCTTCGTTAGAGTCATTGAAGTAGAGGTCTGAAGACGACCGAGGAAGAAGAAGAAAGCCACTACAAGCGAAATTGAGACTGTTTTGTAGTTTTTCTCAATTTTGGTAAAAGATGAACTGATCATCCATTGTTTATTTGCTCACATGCAATTGCATATATTTGTCTTAATTTTCTTCACACATACTAGAAAAGAGATAACAAGCAATAAATAATAGAGACTGATAAACCAAACAGACGTGCACATTGATATATATATATATATATATATATGTTTAAGTGTGTGTATATGTATAAAACGCTATAACAAAAACACATATCGAGTTAACATTCTCACCAAGCAATAGATGGCCAATTTGTAGATAAGTGCTATTTATTTCAAGTCGCTATATGGTTTACTTCACGAGGTATGGGCGTAATCATTTCTCTATTTAAGTGGAATTAATGCCTTGCAAGGAAAACGACCAAATAAAATACAAAAACATCAGTTATCTTCTTACAAAATTGGGCGTGAGACGTTCCAACTTGGCGTACTCCAATATTGTATGTCGTTCACTTCAAGAACTATCGGCATATTATTATATGGTTGCAGGTTTACTCACAAATACCGACACGAGTAACTAACAATTAAATTGACATCATATATCCAAATTCAATATGCACATATATATTTGATTTGAGGTAGATCAGATAGAAATACATATTAGATTCACATATATGCCTTGGAGGTAATTGACAAACATACGGATAGAGAGAGACATGCAGGCTGATCAAGGGACAAAGAGGTAAAGGAAAACAATCAATTAGACATGATTTTCGTCCATCACATGCGATGCAGTCCAGTCATTTTGTTCAGCGGTGTTTACAGTCTCTTCTCTTGCGGTGTCAGCTGAAATGGTTGATTTGGGCGGTGATTTGGATTAAAGTGAGGAAGAAACTGCGAATTTTGTCAAGCCCACTCTCTGGTCCTGAGCTGGCTTTGTCCAGTGGCAAGATTTTATCCAGATGAATGGAGATAGCACATGTTGCAGTTTTTCCTCAGGGTTTACTCCCGAAGCCTTTCCCGTAAACATTTATCCCGCAAGACAGCGGAGGACGATGCCATCTAAATTTGTGGGTCGTTACTTTTCCATAAGCGCAAAAGGTCGTAGGAACATCACTTAACGTTTGAGTGGTGTGTTGGACTTCTTCCCCAGACCGTGTTATAGTCCATTACAGTCGAATATAAATTAGTCACACTAAAACCGACGCTAAATGCAGCTTGGGCGAAGCAGTGCGCCTATCTCGTAGTAATAATTTATACAGCCGATGTCCAGACCAGGATAATCGAACGGAGGGAAACAAAACAAAAACAAAATGAAATAACCAGTCGAGATGGAAACCAAGTGTGAGTCGCCGAGGAGTGTGAATTCCAGTCAAATCTGTGGCAGGCCTGACGATATCGATAATGTACTAAAACACAAGAGCAATTAGACACGTAGTCGGTAGGACGCCACCTTTGTCGCTCTCATAAACGGCAAGATGGCAGACAGGCAGAGAAATACAGAAGGCTAGACAGTTTTGGGCGATCCGTCAGACAGAGAGATAGAGAAAGACAGACACGTAAGACATACATACTAATTGACAGAGAGGTAGACTTACAGATGGAGAGACCGACTGACTGAAGAACATCCGCACAGACAGACTGACAAGTAGACGGATATATAGGTTGTATACAGACTCTGCAGGGTCTTCTAAACCAGTATAAAGACGTTAAGTTAAATTAAGTTAGTTAAGTTATATTAATGCTTGTGTTAACCAATGTGTGATTGCTAGTCACACGAGAGTACTCTATAGTCGCCATTCAGGACATTCCAGGCAAAATACATTGGACCTGTTCTTTGCTTCCTGCGATACGCTACTTTCGTCACTGATGAAAAACACGGCCTTAAAAATTGCGAAACCCCGGATGGTGGAGTTAATTCTTCGCCATATAACAGAAATCCCAGAATGCCCTATTACATCCCATTATTCACTGCTAAGCTGTGACGTGAGTAGTGATGCATGCTAGGGAAATGCCCTTACCGGGAAATTGATCGAATTCGTTCGCGCAATCGAGCGTCATTATTTCCGGCGAAAATCCCAATGGCAGCGAGTCAGAACTAACTTACTTCTAGGTTCACGTGTGGCTTTAAGCGATGTGGGTAGCGAGTGTTGCTTTCTTTTGTGCAAATATGTTGGGTTGGAAGTTGTAAGCTCGTTTAGTTGTACTATTCAGCTGCCGCATGGTCTTCCTCGTAGATTATAGCCAGTAGTAGTTAATTAGGTTGTAGCTTCATGAGATGACAGAAATTAACCAAAGATTATAATGTTCGCCTTTGCATCTAAGGCCCGTTCCGTCGAACGACCATTACCATGTCCAGATGTTGAGGCTTGTTCGTGCGTAGTGTGTCAACTGAAATCCCTACATACTCCCCAAGTGGAGACGAGTACTCCGCTGCCACGGGATAAGGACCAATGCTTGTGTCAGGCTTTCTTTGTCCGTGTCTGATGCCCTATTTTTTTGCGTTCCGCCTCTGAGTCCTTTGGATTGTGTCCACCTTCGGGTCAGCGTGTCCCTTGTTGTGCTGAAGCTACGAACTTGGGAGAGTTATTGTGCGACCTCCGGTGGAAGGCGGCAGCAGGAAGGCGAATTCAATCCAAGCAGAAAGGCCCTTGAGTAGTGATAACCTGGGCTGAATTCTGGTATACAGTTTAGCAGAATGTTGAACGCCATCATGGATTTGTTTCCAACGGCTCAAACTAGGTCCATCCGTAGCAAGATACATCATAACAAACAGGATAACTGATTGAAAGCACATAGAATCCACAGAATAAAGTCATTGATACCATCTTGTGAAGGAGTTGTCAAATATAATCCGAACAGAAACTGGTAAACAGCAGAAAACGACACAAACACTGTAGCGAGTCAAGAGCGCAGCCAGTAAGCGAGGCCATTTTACTTATACTCAAAAATGTCCAAAGATGCAGCAGCGTATAAGCTGCCAGCAGCAATGACTGTTCTTCTTCTTCTTCTTCTTCTTCTTCTTCTTCGTACGCAGTCAGACAGTAACCATTATTTTTTCGAAAAAAGCGGCGGTCATCCTGAGGCTGTCGCCACTGCCATAGAGCTTGTCTTGCAGTTCCACTGCTCTCTCTGATCCTCGGATGTCGGGCAGTTCTGCAGCAGATGTTCAGCGGTCATTTTACCGGTACCGCACGGGCATTCGCCGTACCACCTATCTTCAATTTGGTGAATAGGTGGTACCTCAGTCTATTGTGGCCAGTGCGAAGTCTGAAGACAACGACCTGCTCTCTTCTGTTCAACTGGTAATAGGCATCATTTTTGGTGTAGCCAGTATGTTCGGTTTCCCATTTGGTCATGTATCTGGCCAGCAATGACTCAAAGGTGATTACTTGCGTCAGGCTCGTAGCGTCAAAGCTAACTAAGACCTTTTGTCGATTCTGCATTGAGGCACAGTAAACACGCTGCACTAGTGTTGCCTCGTTACGATATTAGGAATTGGAGAGTGACGGTTTACCTGGTGACATAAATGCAGGGATGAAACTTGGTGAATCAACCAGCGTGACTCTGAAATAGTTGTCTCGTTGTAAACAAAGGCAAAAGATAGCAACATGTATTTCACGACAAGTGCCTATAAAGAAGAAGAAGAAGAAGAAGAAGAAGAAGAAGAGGAAGAAGAAGAAGGAAGGAATACTATTAAAGAGGAAGAAAAAAGACGGAAGAAGGGGAAGAGGAAGAGATTGGAAAATAAGAGGAAGAAGCACAAGAAGAAGAAGAAGAAGGACAAACGAAAAAGGCAGAAGAAAAAAGAAGAAGAAAAAGAAGAAGAAACAGAAGATGAAGAAGAATAAGAAGAAGCCGTGGAAGAAAGGAAGACGTAGGAAGCAGGAAGAAAGAAGAAGACGGAAAGAAGAAAAATAGGAAAATAAAGAAGATCAAGCAGAAGATGCCGAAGAAAACGACGTGAAAGAGAACAAATAAGATGAAATAGATGAAGAAGATAAAAAAGAAGGTGTAGAAGAAGAAGAAGAAGAAGAAGAAGAAGAAGAAGTAGAAGAAGAAGACAGAAGAAGAAGAAGAAGACGAAGAAGAAGAAGAAGAAGAAATAGAAGAAGACAGAAGAAGAAGAAGAAGAAGAAGAAGAAGAAGAAGAAGTAGAAGAAGAAGAAGAAGAAGAAGAAGAAGAAGAAGAAGAAGAAGAAGTAGAAGAAGAAGACAGAAGAAGAAGAAGAAGAAGAAGAAGTAGAAGAAGAAGACAGAAGAAGAAGAAGAAGAAGAAGAAGAAGAAGAAGAAGTAGAAGAAGAAGAAGAAGAAGAAGAAGAAGAAGAAGAAATAGAAGAAGAAGACAGAAGAAGAAGAAGAAGAAGAAGAAGAAGAAGAAGAAGTAGAAGAAGAAGAAGAAGAAGAAGAAGAAGAAGAAGAAGAAGAAGAAGAAGAAGTAGAAGAAGAAGACAGAAGAAGAAGAAGAAGAAGAAGTAGAAGAAGAAGACAGAAGAAGAAGAAGAAGAAGAAGAAGAAGAAGAAGAAGAAGAAACAGAAGACGAAGAAGAAGCAGAAGAAGAAGAAGCAGCAGATGAGAAAAATAAAAACGAAGAAGAAGAAGAAACAGAAGAAGAAGAAGAAGCAGAAGAAGAAGAAGCAGCAGATGAGAACAATAAAAACGAAGAAGAAGAAGAAACAGAAGACGAAGAAGAAACAGAAGAAGAGTAAGAGAGGAAACAATAAATTATCTGTACCCAGCTCATTGAACAGTTCATGCAGTCCTCATTATTACTCATTGTATATCTCCCCATGGCGTAAACGACTTTTCTCAGACATTTCATTTCACACATTCTAATTTACCTTCCTTGTGTCTTCCATCTACCTGGGACCCAATCTGATATTCGCAGGGCCTCGTGGATATAAATATCAATGGCTGTTTGTGGACGTCAAAGAGTTCTTACCGCTCAGTCTTGTTTCATTTGACTCTGTCTAACAATCACACTCTTGTTTCATTTGACTCTGTCTAATAATCACACTCTTGTTTCATTTGACTCTGTCTAACAATCACACTCTTGTTTCATTTGACTCTGTCTAATAATCACACTCTTGTTTCATTTGACTCTGTCTAACAATCACACTCTTGTTTCATTTGACTTTGTCTAACAATCACACTCTTGTTTCATTTGACTCTGTCTAATAATCACACTCTTCTTTCATTTGACTCTGTCTAACAATCACACTCTTGTTTCATTTGACTCTGTCTAACAATCACACTTTTGTTTCATTTGACTCTGTCTAACAATCACACTTTTGTTTCATTTGACTCTGTCTAACAATCACACTCTTGTTTCATTTGACTCTGTCTAACAATCACACTCTTGTTTCATTTGACTCTGTCTAACAATCATACTCTTGTTTCATTTGACTCTGTCCAACAATCATACTCTTGTTTCATTTGACTCTGTCCAACAATCACGCTCTTGTTTCATTTGACTCTGTCTAACAATCACACTTTTGTTTCATTTGACTCTGTCTAACAATCACACTCTTGTTTCATTTGACTCTGTCTAACAATCACACTCTTGTTTCATTTGACTCTGTCCAACAATCATACTCTTGTTTCATTTGACTCTGTCCAACAATCACGCTCTTGTTTCATTTGACTCTGTCTAACAATCATACTCTTGTTTCATTTGACTCTGTCCAACAATCATACTCTTGTTTCATTTGACTCTGTCCAACAATCACACTCTTGTTTCATTTGACTCTGTCCAACACTCACACCCTTGCTCAACTTTCACACGTGCCCTCAAGGTGAGGCCCTTCCATTGCACTTTGGTTGGGCTGGCTTCTGAGGGCGCACAAACCTAGCATAGGTTCATACAGACGGACAGATACATCCTAGCACTGCTTAATATCGCCTAATTGACTTGGGTTTGGGAGGAAATAGGCGCGCCTCCGCCAGTAGAAACTATTGAGGCAAACATCTAAAATTAAAAACAATTATAAATAAATCTAGCTTGACTAAAGGCCTGAACGCAGAAGAAGAGGACTTAAATGCCTGCTGTTTACGAGTTGTGATAAATGCTGGACTTTGCGTCCCTATCTCTTTCCTTCCACATTTACAATTTAAGATACGGTCAAATTATTTTGTACGAAAAAGTGACATGAATGGTCGTTGTATACAAATACCATTGTTCATTGTGATCACTTTAGTGACATACTTACTGAGGACCCTCGCATTGCAGTATAGCTAGGACGACTCCTGTCTACTTTCTTAAGCATACCTTGACATGTGAGGAGAGCCATAACACATGTATAATATAATTTTAATACACAATTAATATGGTTGACTGTAGGGGAAACAGCATCGTCAGCAAAGAACTTCAGCAAAAGTACCTCAGTCGAATGCGCGGTGCATTAGCAACAACAACTTTAATAACGACAATTACAAAGTCAGTCTTAGTTACAAATTACCTCAACAAGAATGTCCATCAACAGCCTGGATACATGTCTATATGGACCACTCAGCAAAGGAGCCATTGGAAACGAAGGAGGAGGCATCACTATTAAACTAAAAAGGCGAAGTATATTCAGCAGCATTTGTCACTGGGAGACGCTGCAGCAACTTCTGTGCCGAAGCCAGTGCCCTGAGACAAGCAGCTGAAACCCTTATAGACCATAAGGAGCAGGCAGAAAAGCAAGTAATCATTTTCACAGAAGCCCTCGCAGTGTTAATGGCGCTCAAGAACCAGCACAACAATGAACTCGGTGCTCTGGCAGACTCTCTTGAACGGCTATCCCAGTGCTTCAAAAAAAGCACAGTCCAGTGGATACCAGCCCACTGCAACATTCCAGGCAACGAAGAGGCAGACAGACTCGCCAGAGAGGGAGGAATGCGGCAGCAGAGTGATACAGAAATCACATACAATGAGACAAAAGCGTTCATCAGGGCAATGTACTGTGCAAAATGGAAAAAAGACCACCCTGGCCAATTAGAAAACGATGCCTACCATTAACTCTTCAGGCGAGACCAGGTGATAATTCTCCGGCTACGCACAGGTCACAACAGACTTAGATGCCATCTGTACAGCACGTTCAAGATTGGCACTACAGACCTTTGTGTCTGCGGCACAGCCCCCATGAAGGCAGAACATATTTTGCAGTCCTGTCCACTCTATACCGACAAAAGAAGTAGCATTTGGCAACAGCCAGTGTCCTTCCACGAGAAGATGTACGGAAGTGTACAGACCCTTGACTGCTGCCTTTGTTAGAGTCATTGAAGTTGAGGTCTGAAGACGAACGAAGATGAAGAAGAAGAAGTCATAGTGTATTATTTTACGATTTCAAAAATCTTTTTCAACTACATAAAGAAAATAATGTATTAATTCGTTCGCTAGGGAAAAGCAAGCAAAGTTTCAAGTGCTAAAGTGGACAGACCGCATATAATGAATATATAATTTATAAATTGTTGCTTTGTTGGTAAGCTGATGCTACTGCGCTTAAGTAGAGATGGACGTTGAAAGGTCACAGAAGATGCTTTCTAATATCAAGTTCCGATTTCTATCTCAAGGATTCCATCTTTATGACAGCACTTCCCAGGTTTTGAATTCTTGAGTTTACTTGAGAATCTTGACCTTGGTACGCTAAATACAATCCGTGCTATTCACTTATCTGGTTTTCAAAATACTTCTAAGGAAAGGATAATCTGTAACTTCAGGCAGAGTGAGAGAGGAAGAGAGAGGGAGAGAGAAAAAAAGAGAGGCAGACGGCCGAAGAAAGACAGAGAGATATACACACACGGGTATATACAAGTGCACATATATATATATGTATATCATCATCTAGCATGTCCTTTGTAGAACGTCGCTCCCATCACAGTCTGTCTGAAAGAAACTCGTTCTCTTGCCAAAACACCAGCTTCCGCCACTGTCATACTCAGGCACTCCTGGATATCTTGGTGCCATCGTCTTCTTGGTCTACCCCTTCCTCTTTTACCTTCCATCACCGTTCTCTCAAGACCGTTGTGTCTCTTGATGTGACCAAAGTATTTGCATTTTCTAACCAAAATGGAATTGATAAACCAGTTCTCCTCTATGCTCAACTCTTGCCGAATGTCTCCATTTGTTCTTTTCTCTGTCCAGGGTATTCTGAGGATCTTTCTGTAACATTTTGACTCGAAGGATTCGATTCTTTGTCCAGAAGTTTTGGTAATCGCCCATGCTTCACAGCTATAAGCTGCCACAGGAAAAACACAGGCTCTCAAGACTTTTAGTTTTATCGTTTTGTTGGTGCCCTGCCCTAATTTCTTCAGGCTGTTCAGTCTCTGCATTGCCATAGCTAGTCTTCTTCTGATTTCTTTCGAGCAGTCACCATTTTTGTCAATTCTGGAGCCCAGATATTCAAAATGTGTGACCTGATCTATTTCCTCACCACCCACTGTAAATTTATGCTGACATTGTGTTTTATCGGTGGTCATTATCTTTGTTTTGTTTATGTTTATGAACAGATTTTGATCTTTACTATGTCCATTAACGGCTGAAAGTAGCTGCTCTAGCCGTTCTACACTTCTTGATAGTATCACTGTGTCATCTGCGTATCGTAACTCTGGAATCTCGTACCCCCCAATCGTACATTTCTCATTATACATTCCGCATATATGTTGTACATATAAGGTGAGAGTATACATCCCTGTTGGACTCCCTTTTCTACTGCAAACCAATCTGATGTTTGCCCAGATACTCGGACAGCGGCTTGTTGATCTTGGTATAATGTTACAATGATATAGACTATATGCAAAGGTATATATATATATATATACATGCACACATCACATATGCATGCATACATAAATACATACATACATACATACATACATACAAACATACATACAAACATATATACAAACATACATACAAACATACATACAAACATATATACAAACATACATACAAACATACATACAAACATATATATAGAAACAGAGTAAAAGAGAGAGTGGGGCAAGAGAGGAGGGGTTCTGAATGGGAGTGCCATTGTGGGATAAGCACGTGAGATAGAAAGAAGAAGAGAAGTGCAGCGAGGAGGTACAGAGATTTAGTCCTGTTTGGACCTATCTCTCCTTCTCCCACTCTGTCTCTCTCGTGTGCTTGTCCATCAATAGCTCTCACTTTATCACCCTGACTTTCAAACATTTTTCTTACTATCTCTCTGGGTCCCTCCCTTTCTCTCCTTCTCTCTTTCTCTCCTTCTCTCTTTCTCTCCTTCTCCCTTTCTCTCCTTCTCTCTTTCTCTCCTTCTCCCTTTCTCTCCTTCTCTCTTTCTCTCCTTCTCTCTTTCTCTCCTTCTCCCTTTCTCTCCTTCTCTCTTTCTCTCCTTCTCTCTTTCTCTCCTTCTCTCTTTCTCTCCTTCTGTCTTTCTCTCCTTCTCCCTTTCTCTCCTTCTCTCTTTCTCTCCTTCTCTCTTTCTCTCCTTCTCCCTTTCTCTCCTTCTCTCTTTCTCTCCTTCTCTCTTTCTCTCCTTCTCTCTTTCTCTCCTTCTTTCTTTCTCTCCTTCTCCCTTTCTCTCCTTCTCCCTTTCTCTCCTTCTCCCTCTCTTTCACTCCTTCTCCCTCTCTTTTTCGTCCTCCCTCAGTAGCTCTCTTTTTATTGCCCTCTTTCATGCATTTTCTCCCTTCATCTCACTCACCCTGCGTCCCTTTTCCCTGCACGTCCTCCCCTCTCTCTCTCTCTCTCTCATCTTCTTGCCTATCCCTCAATAGCTCTCAATTTATCGCCATGACTTTCTGGCATTTTCCTCCCCATACCTCACTCACCCAACGTCCCTCCTCCGTGTTCTACCTCTTTCCTCTCTCCACCCCACTGCCCAACAGAAAGTATTCCCGACCTCCAAACACAACCAATACTGACACGCCACTAAAGGAGAAACAATTCTTCGTTCTAGCACGTCCCGTTCTGGCTGAAGTGTTTAGAGAAATGTGGAGGGAATTTGTGACAGGCGTTGTCATTGATGGACAGACAGACCTGACAGGCGGACGGATGGTTGGATGGTGGCATGGCTATATAGGTGGATGGATGAATGGAGAAATGGATAGATGGAGGGTTTGATGGATGGAGGTATTGATGGATGTTAAGATACATTAGATATATAAATATATATATATATATATATAGATAGATAGATAGATAGATAGATAGATAGATAGATAGATAGATAGATAGATAGATAGATAGATAGATAGATAGATAGATAGATAGATAGATAGATAGATAGATCGCCATGGATGACGAAGAGATGCTGATCAGCGGATGTTGACCTCTGCTCCTTTGTGACGATCTCCCAGGTGACAGGGTATACCAGATGAACTGGCTTCTCTGACTGAGGACATGAGATGGCCGATTCAGATGTGTCTGCTACGTCCTAGGAACTCGGTGGCGATTATTGGAGACCGTCACATTGGACTGACATTTTCTGGGGATACTCCTTCGATTTCATGTTGTCTCTAGGACAACATGCTTCGTACTTTTGTCCGAAAGGCATTGGCCTGTCAAGATGTACTATCTCTCAACTGGACGGATTATATCATCATCATCATCATCATCCTCTTCTTCTGCTTTTTATAATGATCCACTGACGCCAATTTGCAATTTGCATTTAATTTCTAACATTGCATAAATTTCTAACACTGCATACAATTTCTAACACTGCATACAATTTCTAACACTGCATACAATTTCTAACAATACATACATTTTCTAACATTGCATACCAATTTTAACATTGCGTACAATCTCTAACATTACATACAATTTCTAACTTTGCAAACAATTTTTAACAATCGTTTCAGTCAAGATTGTCATGCTTAGTCCTTAACTGTCCACAGTCTGCCTACAGAGTAATAGTTTTATTTCTGTCTTGGTCCAATCTTTGTCCGTCTACCTATATGGCTTATGAAACCCAGCTGGTAGCTATGCTACCGCCGACATAGCTCGTACTGTCAAAATACTACCAATGAAAATTCGCCCATCTTCTGCGACAAGGTCTGCCAACAACATCCAATGGAACATTGCATTCCTAAGGCTGTGAAACCATGTGTGGCTGATCACGCCAAGCGAGTTCGGAAAGCTGTTTTACGGGACTGTTAAACAAAGTCTACAGTTAAAGTTGTTTTGCATGACTGTTAAAAAAAGTCTATAGGTAAAAGCTGTTTTATGGGACTGTTAAACAAAGTCTACTGTTAACTTCTGTTATGTGTGACTGTTAAACAAAGTCTACAGGTAAAAGTTGTTTTGTGAGACTGTTAAACAAAGTCTACAGCTAAAATCTGTTTTGTGAGACTGTTAAACAAGGTCTACTGTTATAGCTGTTTTGCATGACTGTTAAACAAAGTCTACAGCTAAAATCTGTTTTGCATGACTGTTAAACAAAGTCTACAGCTAAAATCTGTTTTGTGTGACTGTTAAACAAAGTCTACAGCTAAAATCTGTTTTGTGTGACTGTTAAACAAAGTCTACAGCTAAAATCTGTTTTGTGAGACTTAAACAAAGTCTACCGTTACAGCTGGTTTGCATGACTGTTAAACATAGTCTACAGGTAAAAGATGTTTTGTGGGACTTTAAAACAAAGTCTACCGTTACAGCTGTTTTGCATGACTGTTAAACAAAGTCTACAGCTAAAATCTGTTTTACGTGACTGTTAAACAAAGTCTACAGCTAAATGCTGTTTTGCATGACTTAAATATGGTCTACAGCTAAAAACTATTTTGCTTGATTCTTTAATATGGTCTACAGCAAAAATCTGTTTTGCGTGACTTTTAAATATGGTTTCCACCTAAAAACTGTTTTGCTTTCTGTTAAAAATGAACTGAGGCTAAAAGCTATTTTTTCCGTGGATGTTAAACATGATCTGCAGCTAAACGCTTGATTGTGCGACCGTTAAACCTGGTCTACAGGTAAAAGCTTGATTGTGTAACCGTTAAGCATAGTCTTTAGCTACTAATGGTATCTAGACCTGATGGCGAGATCATCCTGGGTTGTTTGCACACGAAGTCTCCCGCTTAATGAAATGTCTATTATTACCCTACCTTTTCAGCTTGAACGATTTTGGAACAGGTTTTCCCAGGATGTGGAAACATCCTTGAATAGTGTTTTTTAATGTCTATGTGATCGCCTTCTTGTACTGAGGTCATCTTACAGAAGTTGCTTTCGGGATCTTTCGTTTAACGTTCGAGCAAGATGTCCAGCGCATCTCAGTCGAGTTTATATTTGCAAATGTGCATGAATGCTGGACTTGCTGGCGGTATTTGTGATTTTGCTATACCAAGAGAATATGTAGCATGTACCCTACACATGTGGAAACATTCAATATGATGGCGTCTCCAGCTTACACAGTCTAGCATCCTAGTAAACATTCAACTTCTTGGTCTCTTCAGAAGTAATATTGTATCTGCAAGCCTAGAAGTGCTAGAGCAAGATTGGAAGAATGACGACAAGGTAAACTTTCAGTAAAGTCGAAATGCTTATTCCTCGACGTTCCCACATTGCCAGCTCATTGGCACTTAGCTAAAATTTCGAAAGCGAGCTGCAAAGCGGACGAATTATTTCAACGCTACTAATTACTGTCAGGACTAACTGTGTACACGTTTCTGCCTGGGTAAGTTGTTGAGAGTAGGGTATATGTGAGGGTGGTAGTTTGTTTATGAGGGAATTGAGAAATGGGTTGTTGAGGAGGAGGGAGTACGGGGAGTAGTTTGTTGAGGAGAGTATGTAAGGGAGGGTTGTGAGGAGGGAATGGTCTGGATACAGTTATGAGAAGGGAATATAGGAATGGATTGTTGAGGAGGAGGAAGTCCGGGGGAGGAAATAGTTTGTTGAGGAGGGAATAGAGGCGATTGTTGTGAGGAGGGAATGGAGATATGCTTTGGGGATGGCTTGTTTGTAAGAAAGGATATCAAGGGAATGGCAGATAAGGTGATAGTTATGAGGAGGGAACGGAGGAATTGTTTATTGAGGAGGAGGTAAAGCGGTAGTGGCTTGTTGAGGAAGAATGATGGGAGGGAATGTTTGGGAGTAGGGAAGGGGGGAGGTTATGAAGAGGAGGTTATGTAATGGATGTTTTTATAGAGGAAATAAGAAAGTGGTATGTCTAGGAGGGAATGGAGGAGGTGGTTTGTTGGGGTGGGAAGGAATAGAAAGTTGATTTGTTGGTGAGGCAGGGAATGGAGGAAGTGGTTTGTTGGGGAAGGACGGAATGGAGAGGTGGTTTGTTGATGACGGAGGGAATAGCGGAGGAGCTTTCTTGGAGAGGGAGGAAAGAGAGAGGTGGCTTGTTGGGGAGGGAAGAAATGGAGAGGTGGTTTGTTGATGACGGAGGGAATAGCGGAGGAGCTTTCTTGGAGAGGGAGGAAAGAGAGAGGTGGCTTGTTGGGGAGGGAAGAAATGGAGAGGTGGTTTGTTGATGACGGAGGGAATAGCGGAGGAGCTTTCTTGGAGAGGGAGGAAAGAGAGAGGTGGCTTGTTGGGGAGGGAAGAAATGGAGAGGTGGTTTGTTGGGGAGGGAAGGAATGAAAGAAGTGGTTTGTTGGAGATGGAGGGAATGGAGAAGGTGGTTTTTTGGGGAGGGAGGGAACGGAGAAGGTGGTTTTTGGGGAAGGAAGGAATGGAGAGGTGGTTTATTGGGGAGGGAGGGAATGGAGAGGGGGTTTGTTGGACGGAGGGAAGGGAGAGGTAGTTTGTTGGGGTGGGAGGGAATGGAGAGGTGGTTTTTTGGAGGGAGGGAATGGAGAGGTGATTTGTTTGGGAGGGAGGGAATGCAGAAAATGGTTTGTTGGAGATGGAGGGAATGGAGAGGTGGTTTGTTGTTGAGGGAGGGAATGGAGAAGGTGGTTTGTTGGGGAAGGAGGGAATGGAGATTTGCTTTGGGGGTAGCTTGTTTGCAAGAAAGGATATCAAGGGAATGGTTTGTAAAGAGGGAGAGAAGGTGATAGTTATGAGGAGGGAACGGAGGGATCGTTTATGGAGAAGGATGGAAAGTGGTAGTATCTTGCTGAGGAAGAAGGTTGGGAGGGAATGGTTGGGAAGAGGAAATGGGTGGGGAGTAAGGGAGAGGAGAGGTTATGAAGAGGAGGTAATGTAGGGAATGTTTGTGTAGAGGAAATAGGAAAGAGGTATGTTGAGGAGAGAATGGAGAGGTGGTTTGTTGAAGAGGGTGGGATTAGACGAGGAGGAGGTTTGTTGGAGAGGGAGGGAAGGGAGAGGTGGTTTGTTGGGGAGGGAAGAAATGGAGTAGGCGGTTTTTTGGGGAGGGAGGGGATGGGGGAAGTGGTTTGTTGGGGATTGAGGGAATTGAAAGTGGTTTGTTGAGGAGGAGGGAATGGAGAGATGGTTTGTTGAGGAGGGAGGAAATAGAGGAGGAAGTGTCTTGGGTAGGGAGGGAAGGAGGCAGTTGAGTTTGTTATGGAGGAGGGCATGCAGGAGTTGTTTATTCGTGAGGGAGGGCATGGAGGTGGTTTGTTGGTGATGAGGTAATGAAGGAAGGTTTTTGTTGGGGCATGAGAGAAGGGAGATGGTGGTTTGTTGGTGCGTGAGAAAAGGGAGATGGGAGTTTGTTGGTGCGTGAGAAAAGGGAGATGGGAGTTTGTTGGTGCGTGAGAAAAGGGAGATGGGAGTTTGTTGGGGCGTGAGAAAAGGGAGATGGGAGTTTGTTGGTGCGTGAGAAAAGGGAAATGGTGGTTTGTTGGGGCGTGAGAGAAGGGAGATGGGAGTTTGTTGGTGCGTGAGAAAAGGGAAATGGTGGTTTGTTGGGGCGTGAGAGAAGGGAGATGGGAGTTTGTTGGATCGTGAGAAATGGAAGATAGAGGTTTATGGGTCGTGAGAGAAGGGAGATGGCGGTTTGTTATGAAGGTGAAAAAGGAAGGGATGGTTGTGAAGGAGGGGTTCTATTTTGGGTAGGGAAAGCGGAAGTGGCATTTTGAGAAGGAAGGAGTGATAGTGAGGACAGAATGGAGAGGGTGATTTGTTGGGGAAGGTGGTAATTGGAATAGTGTTTTATGGGGAGCAGGGAATGGGGAGATTTTCTGGAGGGGAAGGCAGGGAAAGAAGTGGATGGTGTCATGGAGACCTTAAGATCGAAGGGAGTGGTTTGTTGAGCGAATGAAATGATGGACCAGTGATGGACAAATACTGATACTGCAACAAACGAAGACAACACGAACAAAATAGGCGGAAGATAATGGTACAAGTGACGATTTTGGAGTGATAATCACAATGATGGTGAAGATGAAAACGACCCATTTTACGAAGGACACAGGCATACAATCTCCACCATTTGAAGACCTACAAATATTGGCTGTCTGGTGTTTGTAGGGCGTCTGAGTGTTTGCAATCAAATTATCTGCGATGTTGTTTCGTCTGTAAATCCCTCGATTCACGATCCTCGAGTTTCCTAATTTCCATAACTCGATTTCCTCAATAACTGCTCGGCTATTTGAATAATGTGTCGTTACTATAGTAACGGAGACGGAAATCTTAATACGAGTTGTTTAAAATTATTTGCTAACTTAACGAAACATTTTAAAGAGAATTCATGAAATAAATAGGAAAGCAGCAAGACGATTCGGGGGCGGGGTCGGTTAGGCTTGAATAATGCAAGCCAGGGCTCCTCAAACAATGTGAAGTTAGTCACATAATGTTAGATTTGTAGAAGCTGCAGTGTTTAGCGACTGATAGCTTACTGCTAGAGTCAAGTCCAGCGGATCAGAGCTAACAAGGTAATTCCACACCTTCGCGATAGGGCGTGGCTTCGTTCGTTCTCAATCCCCCGTTAGCAAACCCTGAAAGGGCTTAAGTAGCAAAATGTAGTCCAACAAACGGAATGCGTTGCGTCGTCGTTTACAGCTTGACTGCGATATTTGCACCTTTCGATCCAACACATCCGACTTCAGCAAGCATTTTATAAGTACGTGGTTAGCATTCCCTATTCGATTTCTTCTCCTTAGCCAGTCTGCCATGTTGCAGCCTTTTATCCAGGATCACCGCGTGGAGGTGTAGAAGGGTCTTGGCAGCTCTGCTTCGCTTCGCAGTCAGCTATGGGTTGCTGACCACTGTAGCTCATGCGCTGCTCTATATCTTGATCTCCACCTCAACGATATGATCCTAGATAACAGGCTGCAACATATCAGACTAGCTAAGGAGAAAGGGTTCGCTTTTGTAATTCTTCATTGTAATCAACATCTTCTTTTTTTTCATAATCATCATTATCATATCTTCTCTTTCTTCTTCTTCTGTACTTCTTCTTCTTCTTCCTCCAATTTTTCTTTATCATCATCATCAGGGCCACATAAAGTCAAGTTAAGATACTAAGGGCCACATAAAGTCAAGTTAATAGACTAAGAGCACATACAGTCAAGTTAAGAGACTAAGGGCCACATAAAGTCACGTTAAGAAACTAAGGGCCAGATAAAGTCAAGTTAAGAAACTAAGGCCCACATAAAGTCAAGTGAAGCGACTTGACGGAAGGTATATGCTGTTTACACCAGAAGTGACGTCATCATGCGCATCGTGCGTATGTTCCCTTGTTGCAGTTTGGTCCGGTTTCATTTGAACATGCCTCGAAATACAGCTTGTAATAATTCTGCTACAGCCCAATATAATCATCTCTTGGTGGGCTGTAGCGGCCAGGTTAAAGAGCACTGTTCCAACTTAATTGTTCGTATTTAGTCTATTCCTTCTTCATGCCATGTCCATTTTGGATGACGCATTTCAGCTTGCCACTCACTTCCCGAGTACCGCGTTTTTGAGAATGCTGGTGAAAACTAACATGTCTGTGCGACTTTACGTCATATACCGATAACTTCCGGTGTAATTAAGTGTGCGTGACTGGATGCATGCATGCCACATGCCAGGTAGTTCTGTTAGTTTTGTTAATAACGTAAAAGCGGTCTACCGTGTACCATTACAGTTAAAACAACTTTTCGGCTATTATGAGACGCTTAAAATAGGCATGTGTTAAACGCGCCTAGAGTGTGGAGAAGAAAATGATAGCTAGGCCTCTGCCTAGCGACACGGGCATGATTCCATGTCCTGTGAAAGTTGACACGACCAGGATTCCAAACGATTTTTTGTTGCGAACCATAGTTAGAACAGAGGTAACCTAATTGTTTGTAAAGCAGCTCTAAAAAAAATATGTTAACCTGACATGACCTGATATGGGGACTATGTGGTCTCGAGGAAACGTGCCGGTCTCGAGTGCCGCAGGTCGCGAGTTCGAGTCACGGTGCAGACCGAGGTTTTTTTTACGTAGATATTCTGGTCACAATGTCCCTCATCTCTGGGTAGTGAGATCGGACACCCGCGTCATTGTCCAGCACGTTAAAAATTCCTTGGCAGTTTGAAATCGAAAAGAGTAGGATTAACGGGCGCTGCGTGTACACAATTCAAAATTCAAGTTAAAAATATACCTAAATTAAGTGTACCTTTCCTACAGGCATAGTAAATCGTTGGACGTTTAAAAAATACATACTATGGATATTGAAATTCCATAGCTGCTGAGCAATCCTACTCTTGGTAGCCCAATGCCATTCTTATATAGATACAGGTCTTCTTCAATTGTTTCACTGCTCCGTACAGTGTGTTGGCAATTGGTAGCAGTGTGTGTAAGAATCTTTTCCTCACGTCCGCAAGCACCTTGCACTCAATGAGTAGGTGTCGAACTGTTTCATCAGGATAAGAGCAATGTCTGCACAAGGGACAGGTGCTGGGGATTGATGCGGTTCAAGTGGCTTTTGACTCTGGTATGTCCTGTTCGGAACTGAAAGATGAGACTTTGATCTCTTCTACGTAGTTTATTTATGTCATCGTTACTTATTGGCTGTGACATTTCGCTAAATACACTGTGACCTGTTGTTTCCGTCACCCATCTGTTCATCCAGATTTCCCAGATATTATTCTAAAAATTCGTTTTACTGTGTGGTTACTGCAGGATCTGTCGAACCTACTATGGATAGCCTTCAGCTACCTGGCACAATACATTAACATGCTTCTTTGAATACCAAAGCAAAGGCCGCCGTCCATCGTAGACGATGACGGCATAATTAATTTTGATAGCGCTATTTTTAGTAAGGATTAACACTTTACTTTTTATCCTCACTCTCTCGTCTCGAGCCGCCCGACCCCAGTGGCAAGTCAGGAACAAGACGACTAGGGGACGACTACGAGATGCAGGAGACTCCGCATCAAGCACCTGTGAAAAGAACGGCGGAGTCCGGAGTCGAACCAACACCATCTGACCACTTCGCCAAGGAATCCCCCTCTTTTAATACCAGGATTCCAAGTATTCCAAATATCGCAGTGGCCAGTTCAGGTGGACTTTTATTTCTCCTATTTTAACCAACTTTCAGATACTCTAGACCTTAAATTGTGTTCAAATATTCCACTAATGCGACATGTTAATCCTTCAAGTTTTGATGGATATTGGACAGGTCATTCAAAAGTTTTACCAAAAAGTGGTTTCTTTTTTATTCTGTGTGCAGCCACGTTTAAAAAAAAAGTTAATTGCCTATTGCAAGCGACGATAGCGACTTCAGCTGACAGATTTGATTTGATGATGTAACTTGCGTTGTATTTGATTATAGAGAGCAAGAAAATGCGATGGCCTTCAGCTTCACCTACTTTCCTGATAACCATTACAATTTAAATCTCCTCTACTTCCCAAATGTCCATCTAATTTAATTTCCCTCTAACATTAAAAAAAAACCCATTTCATTTATATCTGCCACGCTCGCCAAATACTTTCTAATTTCAATCTCCTTCCTTCCCAAGACATCAATTTAATTGAAGTATCATTCACTACGCAATTACACATCTAATATACATCTCCATCACTCTACAAACACATATCTAATTTACACCTCCATCACCCCCCAAACACTATTCTAATTTACATCTCCATCACTCCTCAAACACATATCTAATTTACACCTCCATCACTCCCCAAACACACATCTAATTTACATCTCCATCACTCCCCAAACACTCTTCTAATTTACATCTCCATCACTCCTCAAACACATATCTAATTTACATCTTCATCCCTCCCCAAACACACATCTAATTTAAATATCCATCACTCCCCAAACACACATCTAATTTATATGTCTATCACTCCCCAAACACACATCTAATTTAAATGTCCGCCCCTCCTCAAAAACTCATCTAATTTAAATCACTTTCTGCCCCAAATACACATCCCATGTAAATATTCCGCATTCTCCAAATACACATCCAATGTAAACATCCCACATTTCCCAAATACGCATCCCATATAAATATTCGCATTCTCCAAATACACATCCAATGTATACATCCCACATTCCCCAAATTCGCATCCCATGTAAATATTCCGCATTCTCCAAATTATGCATTCCATTTAAATCTCCCTCAATACTTACTCCTGTCATATTTATATCTTAACATTGCCCACACCCAAATACTTGACTTCTTTATTTCTCAGTCCATGACATTAATAATCCTTTAGTCCATGACATTAATAATCCTTCAGTCCATGACATTAATAATCCTTCAGTCCATGACATTAATAATCCTTCAGTCTATGACATTAATAATCCTTCAGTCCATGACATTAATAATCCTTCAGTCTATGACATTAATAATCCTTCAGTCCATGACATTAATAATCCTTCCTTCCATGACATTAATAATCCTTCCTTCCATAACATTAATAATCCTTCAGTCCATGACATTAATAATCCATCAGTCTATGACATTAACAATCATTCCTTCCATCACATTACTAATCCTCCCTTCCATGACATTAATAGTCCTTCCTTCAATGGCATTAATAATCCTTCCTTCTATGACATTAATAATCTTTCATTTCATGACATTAATACACTTTCCTTCTATGACATTACTAATCTTTCATTCCATGACATTAATAATCCTTCATTTCAGGACATTAATACACTTTCCTTCTATGACATTGCTAATCCTTCATTCCATGACATTACTAATCCTTCATTCCATGACATTACTAATTTTTCATTCCATGACATTAATAATCCTTCCTTTTATGACATTAATAATCCTTCATTCCATGACATTAATAATCCTTCCTACCATGAGATTAAAAATCCTTCCTTCCATGACATTAATAATCCTTCCTTTTATGACATTAATAATCATTCCTATCATGAGATTAATAATCCTTCCTTCCATGACATTAATAATTCTTCCTTTTATGACATTAATAATCCTTCCTACCATGAGATTAATAATCCTTCCTTCCATGACATTAATAATCCTTCCTTCCATGCCATTAATAATCCTTCTCTAGATTACATTAATAATTCTTTTTTACATGATACTAGAAATCCTCCTTTCCTTGATATTAATAATCCCTCGATCTTTGATATAAATAATCCATCTTTTGTAAACATTTATAATCCTTCTTTCCTTGATATTAATAATCCTCCTTTTCTTGGCATTAATAATCTTTCTTTCCTTGACATTAAAAATCCTGTTTTCTTTGACATTATTAATCGATCTTACCTTGGCATTAATTAATAAGCCTTATTTCATTGAAATAACTAATATTTCTTTTCTTGACATTACTAATCCGTCTTCCTTGACATTTTAAATCTTTCTTTCCTTGATATTGATAATCCTTCTCTCTTTCAGATTAATAATTCTTCTTTCGTTGACTTAAATAGCCCTTCTTTCCTTAAGATTAATAATCCTTCTCTCCTTGACATTAATAATCCTTCTCTCTTTGACATAATGCATCATTCTGTCCTCGATTTTGTGTGTCCTTCTTTCCATTTCCTTGAATTCTTTTCCCGAATATTCCTCCTTACTCTACTTCTCTCCTCGATTCCTCCTCCTTCATTCCTTCTCTTTAAAATCTACCTTTTTCTTCCCCCATTCTTTCCTTCTTGATCATTTCTACCTTCTTCAAATTCCCCACAAACAGAATCACAGGTCGACAATTACTCCAAACAAATGTCCGACCCTGCCCTATCGCCAACTCAATCACACCCATGACAATATCCATTCCGCCCTGCTATTGATTTCATCATTATACAAGCATGATAGGCATGGTGGAATCGATAACAAAATTAGTCGATTCCGCCACGACAATGACTTCATTGATACTGCTTCCGTTTCCTGTGTAGGACAGACAGGGGGAAAAAATGTCGGATAAAAGTCAGCGAGATATTATCACAAGAAGAAAAATGGGTAATTAGTTTTGATGTTCAAATAATTAAATCTCAGGATATCCGACCAAGAAATTGAGAAAATGTTTTAGGGAAAGGAAATTAGAAAATTTTCTTATAAAAACAGATTAAAACATGTAAATAAAAATGTAATACAAAATATGTTTATCAGTACAATCTTTTGAACGACCTGGCTAGGAAACGTCAAAATTTGATAGATTACAAGGTGGCACGATTAGAGACTGTACACAATTTCACCTGTCAAGGTGATGGGGAAGTTGGTTAAAAAAAGGAGAAATATAAGTCCAAACAAACGGACAATGGTCATGTCCAATTAAGTAAAAGATTGTGAAACGATAAGATAGATAGTCAAGTCAGGTCATCCCGTAACCGGTGAGGTCGTTGGGGTACACATGAAGACATCTTCACAACTCCACGCCATCTCTCTCTGTCAGATGCCGCTGCCTGTGCCTCTTCTGGTCGGAGACTGGTCCATTCTTTTATGTTGTCCTCCCATCTCTTTTTGGGCCGGCCTCTTCGTCGTCTGCCATGCACCTTCCCGTGGAGGATTGTGTTTGCAAGACCATTTGATCTCGATATGTGACCGTACCAAATGAGTTTCCTTCTTTTGACAGTTGCCAAGAGATCTTCAAAAGGCCCTATTGCCGTTGTAATTCTATTTCAGATTTCCTCGTTTGTAACTCGATCTTTGTACGTGACGTTTAATAGTTTTCAGAAACATCTCATCTCTAAGGCCTGTATCCTTCGTTGAAGGTCAGCTGTAACTGTCCATGTCTCACACGCATAGATGAATATTGACAGGACCAGTGTACGCATTAAACTGATTTTCGTGCGTAGTGCTAACCGTTTATCTTGCCAGATTTTGTTAAGCCGTGCAAGCGTCGCTATTGTCTGTGCTATTCTGGCCAATACTTCACATTTTGATCCTTCATCACTGACAATCGACCCTAGATATTTAAAACGGTCAACTGCTTCGAGTTCTTGACCGTTAGCCTTTATCTTGCTGTTGAAGCCCGTAGCGTTGTTTGTCATTCATTTTATCTTTCCAGCGTTTATCTCCATACCATAGTCAAGAGCTGTTTCATCGAGCCTTCTGACCCATTCCTGGAGTTTTGCTTCTGAACCCGCGAACCCGTCGATATCATCTGCAAAACGAAGGTTGGTAATCGTTCGGCCCCCTATCTTGACAGTACAAACGTGACCTCCAAGTGCCTCGCTCATAATTCCTTCAAGGAATATATTGAAAAGAGTTGGAGAGAGTGTACACTCCTGTCTCACACCAACTGATGTGCGAAACCAGTCTCCCCGTGTCCCATTCACAAGAACTGCACTAGACGCCTTGTTATACAGGTGTTCAAGGACCGTTGTAATATTTCCGTTGATATTATACATCCTCATGGTTGCCCATACCCTATCAAACGCTTCTTAAAATCCACAAACACATGATACAGTGTTTGCTGCTGTTCTAGATATTTCTGGCTTAGCAGCCTGAAATTAAATATCTGTTCTGTAGTGCTTCTTCCCTGTCTGAACCCTGCTTGCTCATCGGAAATAATGTTCTCTGCTTGGGGTTTCAATCGGTCGAGGATTAATTTAAGCAAGATAGATAATTCACTGATATTCTTGTGAGCAGTTTGAACAGAACAAAATAATCCATATTCTACGTACGTGAGCTCAAGGGACAGTACCCTATCAACTCCTGGACACATGTGTACACAGATGGATTGGACACGGAGAGAAACAAAAGGGCTGGCAGTGGAATCTACACCGGACACTATAACGGTGATATAGTAAACCACTCAAACCAGTAGGAGAGACCGGTTCAAATTTCAGAGCTGAATTAACATCTGTTTATGCAACAACTCAGATTCTTATCAGCCAAAACCCAACTGAAAGAACAACAGACATTCTAACAGACTCCAGAGGAACGCACTCCCAGCCATCTCAAGCCCCAAACAAGAAAGACTATATCAGGTATAAGACATACTATAAAAACAGATATAAAACAACGACACGTTTACCTGAACACAAGTGTAAGTTGCCGAGTAGTGTGAATTCTCGGCAAATCCGTGACTTGGCGGCATCCTAACTTAACGTCTTTATACTGATTTATAAGACTCCGCAGAGACTGTATACAATCAGTTTCATTTGCTCTAAAAAGTGTGTGCATCCAATTTATTCTTAAATGCATTAATTGTCCCTGCCTCCAATACCTCTTGTGGCAATGCATTCCAAGCATACACCACTCTCTCTGAGGGGACGGCGTGGCCTAGTGGTTTAAGTGACACGGCTCACAACCAGAAGGTGCTGGGTTCGATCCCTACCACAGCACCGGCCGTTACTCCGGAGAAGCAAACCCTTAGAAAATGCTGGAGGAAGCAGACCCTTACATAAAATGCATGCTGAAGTCGGATGCACTGGGCCGACAAGAGCAAAATAAAAACGCAGTGCAACGCCGCCTTGGGGATTAGAGAAATAAGGCGAACGCCAAAAAAAAAAAAAATACACCACTCTCTGACTAAACAAATATTTTCTAATATCTAATCTGGATCTCTCTTTAGTTAATTTGTAGCTATGCCCTCTTGTTCTTGTTGCTAGTTGTAATTTGAAAAAACAAACTTGTTATAGTCTAATTCATCCGTTCCTCTGATCATCTTATAAATCTGTATTGTCATCTCGAATTCTTCTCTCTTCTAGACACTGTAGGCCGGTTTTTCTAAGTCTTTCCTCATAACTGTAATTCTGGAATCCCACTTTCAGCTTTGTCGCTCTTTTTTGTATTCTTTCCAGCATGTTTATATCCCCTCTATGATACGGACTCCACACATGTACACAGTACTCCAATCTAGGTCTAACTAAAGCTTTATACAGTTTGACTATCACTTTCTTGCTCCTATGTTTAATATTTCTTTTGATCAAATCTGAACTTGCTCCCTGACCTTACCTGTATGATCTATTATAACGCCTAGGTCCCTTTCCTTATCTATCTTTCTAATATTGTTCTCTCCCATTCTGTAATTATGTTCCATATTGGTTCTACCCATGTAGATGACTGTACATGTATCTACATTAAACTCCATTTACCAGCTTACAAACCATTCTTGAACTTTATCTGAATCGGACCTCAATATAATCACTTCTGCTTTAGATGAGACCCTACTGAATAGTTTTGTGTTATCAGCAAATTTTGCAATCATGGATCCAATATCATTGTCCAATTCGTTTATATATCGCAAGAATAAAATAAAACACCAGAGCAATGTAGACCAGCTAAAGTGCGATCTGTGCAGATCTTTGCAAGACATTCCTACCGGACATTCTAAGTAGTGGATATGGTGGCGGAAAGTGGGGGTGGGGGTGGGGGGGGGGGGGGGGGGTAGGGGGGTTGCTATTAACTCAAACCACAACGCATTCATAGGACTGAGTTCAATGATAATGGATTGTTGTTGAGGTACTGATATGTGCTTCCTCTATGTACATCAGTGTTACGAGGCAAAGGAAGTGAGACGAGAGATGGAAGTATTGTGTCTTTACACTGACATTTAGGTCTAAGTTCAGTGCTAATTCATCTAGAAGAGAAAACATGTGGTTGCTCCCAGGATGCAGTGCAGAGCATTAGTAGAGGCCACCAAAAGGGGGACTCAGTCGTCTCGAAGTAAGTTGCCCTTCTCAGGTGCCGGATGTCCCGTGTTTGAATCATGGTGGAGAACGAATTATTTTATAAACATCGTTGTCCAGTTCTTCACTGTTGTCTTCAATATACTGTTGTCATTATACACTGCCTGCATTCTGCGGTGAATATCAACTGGTCGACATCCTTCAGCTGTTAGAAACCGAATCACCGCTCGCTGATCAACTCTGGACGGATTCCGTATCACACCCGCCATGCTTTCAAAGGTCAGCTGAGGAAACTATAAGTCGGAGGATAATGACATTAAGCAAAGTTGACGGTTGGTATGTGCCGTTTACTCTTGACGTGACGTCATCATGGGCATTATGCGTTTCTTCACTTGTTGCAGTTTAGTCCGGTTTAAGTTGAACAAGCCTCGCAGTTCAATCTGGCGCTCTAGCATCACACAAGGTGCTCAGAACACAGAGCGCAACTTCATTGCCGATTCGCCAAAAATCGAGCAGCCCAAAAGAATAAATCGCACGACGACCCCACATCCGGATTCTCTCAAATGCATCCTAAATGCAACAGTCTGCCGTGCCAGGATTGAACTTTACAGTGACATAAGATCCCGTCTCGCAGCAAAACGTTACTCTGTCAGCATTTTCACATTCGATGTACCGCTACTACTGCGATGCATGGTAAACATGATGATATTATTTGATAAATTAGAAATGACTCAAGTTATGAGGTTGGAAAAGCATTTGTCAAACAACTGAATATTTTATGAAACACAAACAAGAGACAATTTATAACAGGGAGAAATATGGGGCTTAAATGTCCTCAGAGCATGCACGGAAGAATAACAGAAAAATGTATGTTTAAACTGGTGCGGGTCGTAACAGATTCAGCATGTCTTCTTGGGATAGACTCAATTTGAGATTGTATAGCCGAAGAAGCTTACGTGGACAACAAAAATATGGAGTTAAATGTTTACTAAATGGCAGAGCCTACAGGTAGATCTGAGGATTCCGTGGGGAAGTGGTTAAGCCGTTGGCCTCGTGATCAGCTGGTGTGGGTTCAACTCCGGACCCCGCCGTATTTTTCTCGTAGCCGCCCCCTAGCCGTATTGTCCTTGACTTGCCACTGGGGTCTATCGGCTCGAGACGAGAGAGTGAAAATAACAAGCAGCGTAATTAATCCTTATCATTGTCTGCGATGGACAGCGGCCTTTACATTTTACAGGAAGATTTACTAAAAGGTAAGTTTCTAGAGGAAAGTTTACTTAAAAGTAAGTGCTTAGAGATAGGTTAATTTAAAGGTAAGTGTTGATGAATGTTAATTTAAAGGTAAGGGCATAGAGGAAGGTTAATTTTAAGGTAGGTGTATTGATGAAGGTTAATTTTAAGGTAGGTGTATTGATGAAGGTTAATTTTAAGGTAGATGTATTGATAAAGGTTAATTTTAAGGTAGGTGTATTGATGAAGGTTAATTTTAAGTTAGGTGTATTGATGAAGGTTAATTTTAAGGTAGGTGTATTGATGAAGGTTAATTTTAAGGTAGGTGTATTGATGAAGGTTAATTTTAAGGTAGGTGTATTGATGAAGGTTAATTTTAAGGTAGGTGTATTGATGAAGGTTAATTTTAAGGTAGGTGTATTGATGAAGGTTAATTTTAAGGTAGGTGTATTGATGAAGGTTAATTTTAAGGTAGGTCTATTGATGAAGGTTAATTTTAAGGTAGGTGTATTGATGAAGGTTAATTTTAAGGTAGGTGTATTGATGAAGGTTAATTTTAAGGTAGGTGTATTGATGAAGGTTAATTTTAAGGTAGGTGTATTGATGAAGGTTAATTTTAAGGTAGGTGTATTGATGAAGGTTAATTTTAAGGTAGGTGTATTGATGAAGGTTAATTTTAAGGTAGGTGTATTGATGAAGGTTAATTTTAAGGTAGGTGTATTGATGAAGGTTAATTTTAAGGTAGGTGTATTGATGAAGGTTAATTTTAAGGTAGGTGTATTGATGAAGGTTAATTTTAAGGTAGGTGTATTGATGAAGGTTAATTTTAAGGTAGGTGTGTTGATGAAGGTTAATTTTAAGGTAGGTGTATTGATGAAGGTTAATTTTAAGGTAGGTGTATTGATGAAGGTTAATTTTAAGGTAGGTGTATTGATGAAGGTTAATTTTAAGGTAGGTGTATTGATGAAGGTTAATTTTAAGGTAGGTGTATTGATGAAGGTTAATTTTAAGGTAGGTGTATTGATGAAGGTTAATTTTAAGGTAGGTGTATGGATGAAGGTTAATTTTAAAGTAGGTATATTGATGAAGGTTACTTTAAAGGTAAAAGCATAGAAGCAAGTTTACTTAAAGGTAATAGCCTACAGTAAGATTAATATAAAGGTAGGTGCTTAAATGAAGGTTCATTTAAAGGTAATTGTCTGGAGGAAGGTGTACTTAGAAGTAAGTACCTAGGAGAAGGTTTACTTTAAGTGTCTAGAGCAATGTTTACTTAAAGGTAAGTACCTAGTGGAAGGTTTACTTAAAGGTAAGTACCCAGAGGAAGGTTTAGTTAAAGGTAAGTACCCAGAGGAAGGTCTACTTAAAGGTAAGTTCCTACAGGAAAGTTTACTAGAAACTAAGTGCTTGCAGAAAGGTTAGAAAATACAGCAGCCAAAAAGAACAAGGGACACAGGCACACATTAATTGAAGACAGATGCGGATTAAGATACCAGGCAATATTTTTTTAGTGAGAGAGTGGCGAATGCTTGGAATGCATTACCACAGAAAATAGCGAAGGCAGGGTAAATTAATGCATTCAAGAACAGATAGGATGTGCATAGTATTTTTAATTAAGTGAATGTAATATATTCTGGTTAAATACAGACTCTGCAGAGTCTTCTAAACCAGTATAAAGACGCTACGTTGAGTTACGTTATTCGGGGTTTCGGAAGTGTTCAAAGTCACCTTCGTCTGAATCGGCAACCCACGCTCTCTTACTAGTGTCACTAATCACCATGGCAACACTTCATCATCAACATTATCCTTACCAATATGTGTGTCACCTGCAACGTCACCGCAATAACAGACCTCTCCACTAGAATTCCGTCAATTCCTCTTACTCTCGTGTCGTTTTTACAACGTAGCTTTTCTCTCAGATTTATGGCATCTGACTGAGACTCAATGTTGCGAACCGTCGACTAGTAATGAGAATATCTGGCAATTTATGGTTGCGGACAGGGATATGGTTTGGTCAATGATAGCGAGCCTGTCTAGTCGATGGAGTGTCGATAAAAGGATATGTACTTGCAGAGCATAGAGAAATACGGCGTTTTAGATGGTAACTGGCTGTTAGATACGAAACTGAGATGTCTTAAAAGGAATTAGCGAATTCAAACATTGACACAATGTCTTAGAATTAATGAGATATTCACAATATTGAGATATGTCTTTTCACAATTGTGGAAAAAAACGTTGATTTATTTTTCATGAATTAGTGAGGGATTCATAATATCCAGACAGTGTTTGAGAATTGTAGACAGATCCCAGTCATTGAGACATTGTCCTCGAACTAAGAAGAGTGTTCAAATATTGAACCAATATCCTGGAACTAGCGAGAGCATCCACCCTTTCGAGACAATGTTCTAGAACTAAAACGATTGTCCAAATATTGAGGCAATGTCCTAGAACTAAAACGATTGTCCAAATATTGAGGCAATGTTCTAGAACTAAAACGATTGTCCAAATATTGAGGCAATGTCCTAGAACTAAAACGATTGTCCAAATATTCAGACAATGTCCTAGAAATATTATAAGTGTTCAAACACTGAGACAACATCTGGAACTAATACGAATGTTAAAATAGGGAGACAATAGAATGTTTAAATATTGAAACAATGTCCTAGAACTAATACGAGTGTTCAGATATTGAGACAATGTTCTAGAACTAATACGAGTGTTCAGATATTGAGACAATGTTCTAGAACTAATACGACAATTTAAATAGAGACAATGTCCTAGAACTAATACGACAATTCAAATAGAGACAATGTCCTAGAACTAATACGAGTGTTTTTCTTCTTTGCGTTCGGTTTCGAATGCTCGTTTTATGCCACAGATGGGCCGCCTCCATGAAGTGATACGTCAGTCGCAGGTCCTCAATGGTTCCCCCACAGTTTGTCTTGTATGCTTCTCACGAGAGCTTTGGTGCAGTGGACATGTTTGCAGAATGTATTCTGGAGTCTGGTATCCTCTCTGACATCTGCATTGTGCAGTCTGTGCTGCTTTCATTTTATGCATGTGTGCATTTAGTCTGCAATGACCTGTTGTGAGGCGGAAAATTGTGGTATACTGTTTCCTATTCAGTCTATTGATTGGGTCATGTGGGTATTTACTGTTTGTTCTCTCTATCCACTGATGTTAATTTTTTTTTTTTTTTTTTTTTTGGGCGGGGGGGGGGGGGGGGGGGGGGGGAATGTGTGCCTTGACTTCTGGAAATGACACTGGGTGAGTGAATTGTTCTCTTTGTCTTCCCTCCCTGGCCAGCCTGTCGGCCCATTCATTCCCAGGTATGCCGCAGTGAGCTGGAATCCACTGGAGGGTGATTTTACTGTGGTCTGAGAATTTATTTAGCTGGCATATCAGTTCCCTTTCCATACTATCTCGTGGTTCTCTTTGTGTGGCCTGCAAAATTTCCATGAAGTCGCACAAAAACTCTTTTCTGTGAATGAAGGAAATCATGTCACAGCCGCATATTTGACTGCGGTCCACCTTCACCAGCACATGCGTTGAATGTGAGAAACGCAACTCCAACCTGCCACTTAACACAACCCACTTCTGAGTACCCGCTGTGTCATCGTTATGTAGCATGTCCTTTATAGAACGTCGTTCCCATCACAGTCTGTCTGAAAGAAACTCGTTCCCTTGACAAAACTCCAGCCTCCGCCACAGTCATACCCAGGCATTCCTGGATATCTTGGTGCCATCGTCTGCTTGGTCTACCCCTTCCTCTTTTGCCTGGCACCATACCTTCCATCACCGTTCTCTCAAGACCATTGTGTCTCTTGATGTGACCAAAGTATTTGCATTTTCTAGCCAAAATGGAATTGATAAACCAATTCTCCTCTATGCTCAACTCTTGCCGAATATCTACATTTTTTTTTCTCTGTCCAGGCTATTCTGAGGATCTTGCTGTAACATTTTGACTCGAAGGATTCGAGTCTTTGTCTGGAAGTTTTGGTATACGTCCATGATTTGCAGCCATAAGCGCCACAGGAAAAACCACAGGCTCTCAAGACTTTTACTTTTATCATTTGTTTGGTGCTCTGCCATAATTTTTTCAGGCTGTTGAGTCTCTGCATTGCTGTAGCTAGTCTTCTTCTGATTTCTTTCGAGCAGTCGCCATTTTTGTTTATTCTGGAGCCCAGATATTCAAAATGTATGACCTGATATATTTCCTCACCACCCACTGTAAATTTATGCTGACATTGTGTTTTGTCGGTGGTCATTGTCTTTGTTTTATTTATGTTTATGAACAGGTTTTGATCTTTACTGTGCCCATTAACGGCTGTAAGTAGCTGCTCTAGCCGTTCTACACTTCTTGATAGTATGACTGTGTCATCTGCGTATCGTAACTCTGGAATCTCGTACCCCCCCCCCCCCCCCCCCCCCCCCCCCCCCCCCAATCCTACCGCCTGTGTATACTCTCAAATCAAACTGTTAGTTATCAGCTCTTTGACTTCTCAGCCCTAAAAAATGTTAAAAAATACGAGTACGAATTAAAACAGCAATAGAGCATTTTGAAGACTTCTTGGCAATGGTCAAAAGACGGAAACTCGCTTGGTACGGTCACATATCGGGATCAAATGATTTTTAAAATACGAACCTGCACAGGAAGGTGCATGACAGACGAAGAAGAGAACAACCCATTAATAGATGGAAGGACCACAAGAAGGAATGGACAAGAGGAGGTATAGCCAACGGTCACTGACAGATAGGGGTGGTGTGGGGTTATGAGAGTGTCTTCGTGTGTTTCTCAACGCTATCATGGTTTAGGGCATGACTTGAATTGACTTGACTTGAGTTGACATGACTTGATCGGTGTTGACTTGACTTGATTTGAGTTGACTTGGTTTGACTTGAGTTGACTTGACTTTGCTTGATTTGAATTGACTTGACTTGATCTGTGTTAACTTGACTTGACTTGACTTGAGTTGACATGCCTTGATCTATGTTGACTTGACTTGACTTGATTTGAGTTGATTTGACTTGACTTGACTTGAGTTTTAGTCTTAATTAACATGAACTTCTACAGGGGCTGATGCCTTTCTGCAGTTCTCGGCTCTGACGTCAGCTGATGTAGCCAGGAGGAGGCTAGATTTGTGCAGCTTATTACTCCGATGCGTTTTGACATGTGTTTGCGAAGGTGGATAACGGATGTGGTAGTTAATCTTAATAGACTCAAATACTAGAGCATAGTAAACTCGTAGCCTGTTAGGCGCATCTATGCAGCTTTTAATAATTCCCCTAGCCATGACCAGTATTATGCCATGTCACCCCATACACCGAACACCCGATACAAAGAAAATGAGATATTCTTGGTGGTGTGGGCGATCAACAACATCATCACTGCCCACGGGATAAATCTCACCATGTAATGGATACCTGGACATTTAGGGCTACTAGGCAACGAGATGGCTGACATATTGGCAAAAACAGGAGCCTCGAAACAACAATTTGATCGACCCTGCAGTAACCACACAGTAAAACAAATTATTAAGAATAATACTCGGGAAATCTGGATGAACAGGTGAGCGACGGGAACAACAGGTGAGCGACGGGAACAACAGGTCACAGTGTATTAAGAAAAAGATCACAGTCAAAAATTAAAGATGACATAAATAAACTACAAAGAAGAGATCAAAGTCTCATCTTTCATTGAGTGCAAGGCGCTTGCGGGCACGAGGAAAAGATTTTTATATTGCCAACACATTGTACGGAGGAGTGAAACAACTACAGAAGACCTGTTTCTATATAAGAATGGCATTGGGCTGCTAAGAGCAGATTTGCTCAGCAGCTACGAGATAACAACAACAACGACAACAATGTGTCATGACACACAGTTAGTCGCCTCTTACGACACGCATACGTGGGACAGGGCGGGGGCTGAGGGGTATTCTTAAACTTCGTTTACATGACGACCGCGATGGACCACTCTATCTCGTCTGTAAAGTTAAAAATACCGAAGAATTAGTCATGACCTACTTTAGAAATGTCTGATTCCTCGGTAAAAACCTTTCGAAACGTTACATTCCAAGTCTGACTAAATTACGGAACTTATAATGTGTTAAGGTTTATAATCAATCCATGCTCCACACAGAGAAAGAAATTAAATTCACGGTACAAAATATAACAAATCCCTGTTGAAAGTGATCCTTTCACATTTCACAGAATCCTGATTTTAAACAAACTGCGTATTCATCTTTGTTTCCCCGAGCCAGCTAATATAGCACCACTGATATTTTACACATGTAAGTTCCGTTATTTAGTCATCCGTAAGATGTGACGTTTCAAAGAGATATCTCCGTGATTCAGACGGCCTGTATTTACAGTAGGCTGTGAATTAGCATAGTAATATTAGTCAAGCATAGGTCAGGTGTTAAAGGTTAATGCAGTTCGTACTAGATACCTCCATTGGGGAAACAATTTTGCGTCTTCATTGTAGGAGGACTCAACTTAGGTGAAATGATATTATTTATGTTCTTCGAAGGCCAGTTAACAATGTTTGTTTCTGTTTCTAAAAATCGACGTCACAGCACTCTGGGCATACCCACAGGTGCTCAGACTCTTTCATCAAATGGCGTAAGATATGGATGCTGATGGTCCACGTCGCTCGCTGGTTGTACACTCTCCTTCGCCGTCCTCTCATGCACCCCACTCCGCTCGAACCTTGTTTAATGTCGAAGCTTTGCAGTCTGTGGATTGCTGCTTCATCTCTTGCGGTGTCCTCGTCCAGCAGGCGGTCATTGACTGATTTCAAAATTGCACTTATATATATCACTAATGAGCCCATGATGGGAGCTTGTGAAGCTATGATGTCAGCTCTTTCATTGCCCTGAACACCGGCATGAGCAGGACAGTTGATCCAGGTCAACGCCTGGAGGTTTGAGACATCAACAGCTGCTATCAACTCGTACCTAAGCCATCCCTTCTGTACTTTCTGAAGTACGGCTTGCGCGTCTGTCACGATGACTGCCCTTGTTATAGAAGTCTCAGATATCTATTTCAGTGCTGCGGTCACTGCTTCCGTCTCCATTCTCATACTGGAGGTTGTTGACATGTATGCCCTACTGCGCTCAGCAACGACCTCTCCTCTCACTCTAGCAGAGAAACCCCAGACTGATGTCCGACTGCGCATGACTGATCCGTCGGTGTATATGACAGCGTCACTCTCCTGGGTGTTCTCAGTTATCAGCTGATTTACCAAGTGCTCTGCTCTTCCGTTGTTCCGTTCTCTGCATTTTTGCCTAAGGTTATGATAGCTTTCTGGTACTCCATCATTCTATCGCCAGTGTGGACCCATTCTTCCTCTTTGGATATCGTCTCAGCTGGAGTAACGTGTCCGATTGTTGTCTCAGTCTGTGCCATCCATGACGACGTGAGGAGCCGTAGTTTTCTGTCCAGGGCCTGACGCGTCGCTGAAGTAATAATCACCTCTTGACAATTTGGGTAGGAAGACTTAAGGTCTGGTCAGGCACAATGTACTCGCCAAAACCCTCACTTTGGCTTCCTCGCTGCCTTTCCTGGAAACGGGAAGTCTTTATGGCAGTCTGGCTAACAAGGGAAGGTATCGACATGATCCCAGTAGTAGTGAACGATACGCAGATAAAGTCAAACATAGAACAACCACATGGAGCACCCCGGTCTACCTTGATCAGCACACTCGGGATGTAAGGAAAGCTACTACAACCCGCCACTTGACGTTCTTTTTAGTCTTCACAACAGAGTAATCCTACTCATTGTTGGTATTCTTCTTCTTCTTCTTCTTCTTCTTCTTCTTACGCTGTCAGACGTCAAATGGTATTTTTTCGAAAAAAGCAGCGGTCATCCTGAGGCTATCGACACTGCCATAGAGCTTGTCTAGTGTTGCCACTGGTGATGGCCACATCTGCTCTCTCTGATCCTCGTATGTCGGATGTTTTGCAGCAAATGTTCAGCGGTCATTTTCCCGGTACCACACGGGCATTCGTCGGTGCCACCTATCTTCAATTTGTTGAATAGGTGATACCTCAGTCTATTGTGGCCAGTGCGAAGTCTGAAGACCACGACCTGCTCTCTTCTGTTCTTCTGGTAATAGGCATCGTTTTTTTTGTGTAGCCAGTATGTTCGGTTTCCCATTTGGTCATGTATCTAGCTCTAATAAACCTTTTTGACTTTTCGTATATCACACTAGTATCTGGTTGTGGTAGTCTTGCACCTTCTTTTGCCAGTCTGTCTGCCTCCTCGTTGCCTTCGATGTTACAGTGGGATGGAACCCGCTGTACCACTACTCTTTTTGGTGCGAACTGCTGGCATAGTTGACAGAGTACTGCTCTTAAATCATTCAGTTCAGTATTTTTCTGGCTTTTTAGTGCTGTGACTAAGGCCAGGTCATCTGTAAACAGGACTAAATGGCTTTCATTTCTTTTTCATGTGACCATTTCTTCTACTGCAGCCCTTAGTGCCTCTGCCTCAGCTCTGGAATTGCTTGAGTATTTTCCAGTTGCCACTGACAGTGTTGTTTTTCTACCACTTGGTAGGCTCAAGAATACCCCTGCCCCTCCGTTCTGTGTTGTGTTTGTTACAGAGCCGTCGGTGTATGCATGGGTCAAGTCCATGCTTGATTGTTCGCATTCAACAACAACAACAACAACAACAACAACAACAATACAACAACAACATGACGATTTACAATATCCGCAACATTTCATTTCCATCTAGTTCTCGGCCTGGCATGGCTGCGAAAACCCTATCGCCGTGCGTTACAGCCGAACATGGCTAGTTGGTCAAGCTGCATTTTCATTAGGTGGCCGATCCACTTGAATCTTTCCTCCTCAATATATTCAGTGCATGGTCTTGCTTCAACAATTTTTCGCACCTCTTCATTGCGCATGTTGTCTCTCCTTGTTCCTGTCAACGCGTGTAAATCCGAGGCGTGTTCAAATGAAACCCAACAAAACTGCAATAAGTAATAATCATACGTACGATACGCATAATTACGTCACTTCTAGTGCAAAATGCACATACCAACCGTTAAGTCTGCAAAATTTCGTTATCTCTGACTCATAGTTTTCATCAGCAGACCATTGAAAACATGGCGGATGTGATATAGAATTGATCAGGGAACGGTTAGTCGGTTTCTAACACCCAGAAGGATGTCGACCAGTTGACATTCATCGCAGAATGCAGGCAGTGTATGGTGACAAAAGTGTGACGAAGACAACAGTAAAGAACTGGACAACGATGTTTAAAGTCGGACGTGATTTAACGAAAGATCTTCCGAGACCAGGTCAGGCGCATATTGTTGCGGTAACTCACGTCCTTCTTTAAACATCGTTGTCCAGTTCTTTACTGTTGTCTTCAACACACGTTTGTTACCATACACTGCCTGCATTCTGCGGTGAATGTCAACTGGTCGACATCCTTCAGTTGTTAGAAACCGAATAACTGCTCGCTGATCAACTCTGGACGGATTTCGTTTGACACCCGCCATGTTTTCATAGGTCTGCTGAGGAGACAATGAGTAGAAGGATAATGACATTTTGATAATTTGACTGTTGATTACACCAGAAGTGACGTCATCATGCGCATCGTATGTATGTTCACTTGTTACAGTTTGGTCCGGTTTCATTTGAACAAGCCTTGTAGTTAAAACTGGCGTGTACAATCAATAACACAATTGAATAGAAATAAAAATGACATTCACAAATATTTGAAAGAAGTTGGAATAAATTGAGAATGCTTGAATGTCACGTCAGAATATGTGAAATCTAAACTTGATGTGACAGCTTGTAATGTTTGCATCCTGTGAAATGAATTGGGAGCGAACGGCAAAATAATTGAGAGAGAGAGAGAGACATAGAGAGAGAGAGAGAGAGAGAGAGAGAGAGAGAGAGAGCGAGAGAGAGAGAGAGAGACAGAGAAGAAATATGAAGCAATCGAAAGAAATTGAAACACAAGCTATGAATATTTAGACTTAATTTTAAGCAGCAATTGCTTTTCAAAGATGTAGATGCAGAAATAAAGATCTGAATTAGAAAGACAAAAGGGGCATTCCTCGTGCTAAACAACATGTAAAGATCCAGAGAAATCAAGATTCACACGGAAATATTAGAATATTCAACGCCAGTGCCGAGGATTGGTTAGCGGATTGGTCTAGCGGCATCGGCAATGAACGATCCCCGCCGTGTGTGGAAGAACAGTAGGCTTTCCATGGGCACAAAACTGCGCATCTACCAGTCGTGCGTGATCCCGGTCCTCGTGTATGGCTCCGAGACTCTACCAGTCATGCGTGATCCCGGTCCTCGTGTATGGCTTCGAGACTCTACCAGTCGTGCGTGATCTCGGTCCTCGTGTATGGCTCCGAGACTCTACCAGTCGTGCGTGATCCCGGTCCTCGTGTATGGCTCCGAGACTCTACCAGTCGTCCGTGATCCCGGTCCTCGTGTATGGCTCCGAGACTCTACCAGTCGTGCGTTATCCCGGTCCTAGTGTATGGCTCCGAAACCTGGACCCTGCAAAAAAGCAATACCTCGAGACTTGAGGCCTTTCATATGCGAAATCAGCAACACATCCTTGGCATTCGGTGGTACGGTTTCGTCCAGAATGTAGATGTTTCTGCAAGGACACATCTTCCCCCTGTCTCGGTTATCCTGGAACGTCGCCGCATTTCTCTGTTCGGTCATGTTGTCCGACTGAACAAGGAGGTCCCAGGTCACTAGATTCTTCAAAAGACAGTCAACAGTCAACGGTCTCCACCCTGCTGGCTGGAAACGCCAGAGAGGTCGTCCTCGAAACACGTGGCTCTAACAGGTAGCAGCCTCACCATCTGCCTTAGAGGAGGCCTGGCAGCACGCAGCTACAACTGGACATGGTAGTGTTCATCGACGCAACGGACCTCAGACGCTTAAGCGAACATTATTATTATTATTATTATTATTATTATTATTGGTGCCGAGTTGGTGTAGTTATTTGGAGCGGAGACATGGAGAACGACCAAGGTCAAACAACAAAGACTCCAGTCCTTTGTTAACAGATTCCTACGATGGATCATGGGCGTAAAGTGGCAGGACATGGAGAGGGATGGACACTTATGGAAAATGAGTCAACATCAGTCATTCGAACAACACATTCATAAAGAAAATGGGCTGTATAGGACATACTCTGCAGAAGGCACAGTCCAACATAGCCAGACATGCTCTTTCACTGAATCATCAAAGGAAGAGAGAGGAAGGTAGACCTCCCCCCTCCTCAACACCCCCTCTTTTTTCTTGCCTTGTACTGTGTTATGCAGTATCGCATTTGCAAGTTTAACAATAATTTTGCACATCCCATCTATTCTTGAATGCACTAATTGACCATGCCTCGACTATTTCCTGTGACAATGCATTCTGAGCGTTCACCATCGTCTTCTCAGGTATTCCCGCCTTCACTGGCCTTGCCCTGTTGTATCACATTTTCTAGGTTCTTCGACCTCAAGATTAGATCAAACTAATTGAGCTTTCTTCTTTTGTTCGTTGTGAAGTGTTAAGCCCACTTGCATTCTCGATTCTTAGTTGTACAAATAGTGGTCTCGAGGTAAGACGTCGGTGCTGGAGGTCGCGGGTTCAAATCACGGCGGAGGCCGGGATTTTTTCCTGTAGACATTCTAGTATTTCCCCGCGTCTTTGGGTAGTGGAGCCGCGTAACGCAGTGGTTAGCGCGCTGGCTTCGCATCTGAGTGGTCCTGGGTTCGTTCCCCAGCTGAGGCGGTAATGTTTTTTCAGACTGCAATGGCCCCCGGGTCGACCCAGCCTTAAATGGATACCGGTTCAGTCCGGGAAGTAAAAGCGGCGAGGGAGAGGAGATGGTTACCGCCCTCATTTTACCGAGCCTTTGAAATGTGAGATCGCTAACACCTCACACCCCTACAGCAGTAATGCTATGGCTTACTTTACTTTTACTTTGGGTAGTGAGATCGGATATAAAAAATCCCTCGACAGTTGGAAATCGAAAAGAGTAGGCCTAACGGCCGCTGCCCGAGCAAAATTCAAACTTATGTTAAAAATCTATCCCGTCTATTACGAGATCCTCGCCGGTGTTACGGAGTCCGTCCATTGTGATGAGATTCTTCAAAAATTATGGACAAGAACAGAGCACTTATGGGTTAAAAGGTGTAAAATGCCGTTGATTCTTCGACTAAACTAAACTAAACTAATGGATATAGTTTTTTGAGGAATAATATATATGGCAACGATAGAAACTAGGAATATACTATCATTTATATGAGGTGTGATTATTTGAAAAACACTGAAGAAACAAACGTAGTTATGGACGGAGAATGCAATCAAATATCCGAAGTTAGGATATCATTAACTCTGCTAGGCATTTTCGTCTCCAGTGATCAAGACAGGCCATTAGGAAACCTTATAAATAGTCACTCTACGTATTGGACGTTAGAAGGTTTCAGATAATGACAAGACGGTATCGATTTACGTGCGTATATGCGGACAAACCATATAAGTGTGATGTTGCGTTTTTCTTGTTTTTCGAGGCAAATTTACAGTTGTGATGAATACTTAGACATTAATATGACCCGTTTTTTAAGTCCTTTATTGTGTCTGGTATATGTCTGTTTTGTTTCAATTTTTGTGTATGTTATGGCTGTTTTTATGTCTTTTTGTGTCCATTTTTGTGTATGTTTATGTATACGTTTTTAGGTGGAACTGTGATGCTAGTCGGGTCAGGCACAACATACAGATCAGGGGTCACGTAAGGGTAAGTGACAATACACTGACCAAGACCACTATCTCTTTTCCATGTAACGTTTCCTGAAAACAAGCTGTTTTAAAATGTCTTTAAAAAATTGTTAACATTTTTCTTCGTTCGGCTTATTTCTCTAGTCCCCAAGGCGGTGTGTGTTTCACTGTGGTTTTTTTTTTGCGCCTGTCGACTCAGTGCATCCGTCTTCGGCCTTCATTTTATGTAAGTGTCTGCTTCCTCCTGCATTTCCTAAGGGTTTGCTTCCTCGGGGTAACGGCCCGTGCTGCGTGGGGATCTAACCCTGCATCTTCGTTGCTGTGAATCATGTCACTTAACCACTAGTCCACGCCGTCCTAAAATCAGTCTGACTGACGAGATGTGAATCAACGTGATCTCCATAGTAGTAGGCGATACGCAGATGAAGCCATGCATAGAACAACCACCAAGAAAGCCGCGGTCTTCCTTCATCAGCGCACTCCGTATGTGAGGAAAGCGAATACAACCAGCATCTTAATGCCCTTTTTCATGCGCACAAAAGAGTGAAAAGTATTTATTGTTGCCATTAAACAACGCCAGTTTTGTCTCTTTTAATCTGTCAAATCTTCCTGGATATAAAAAAATAGGTCATCAAAAAGATTCCCTCTCCCTCCATTCTTTCTCCATTTCCCTCCCCCTCCCACTCCTCATACCCTCCCACCCTCCCCTCCCACCCACTACCCCTACCCCTTCCCACACATTTTATTTTGTCAATAAATATTTTCTATGTTCAGTCACGTGACCATGTTAAGTTGAAACCGGAGTTAAATGTCCCGGCTATTTGCCGCCATGTTTGCCACCGAATTCTTGGTCGGTGCGTGAGAGACGATTGTTAAAACACGAGCAATAACATTATGCTCGTAAAAAGTAAGCGGAAAACAATCAGTTCACTTTGGGACAGACAAATCTTATCTTCAGTGAAAATCGTTCTTAAAACTGCGAAAGTCTAAAATTGAGGCAACAGTAAATTTGCAAGCTAGTGAATCATTGAATTGTGAAATAGTCAAGATGTCTGATTATACATAAAAGGTGTAGCAGAGAAAAGTCTTAGTCGTAGTCTTAGTCTTAGTCTTAGTCTTAGTCTTAGTCTTGGTCTTAGTCTTAGTTTTGGTCTTGGTCTTAGTCTTAGTCTTGGTCTTAGTCTTAGTCTTGGTCTTACTCTTGGTCTTAGTCTTAGTCTTGGTCTTGGTCTTAGTTTTCGTCTTAGTCTTGATCTTGGTCTTGGTCTTAGTCTTAGTCTTGGTCTTGGTCTTGGTCTAACGCCTTGGTCTTGGTCTTAGTTTTGGTCTTGGTCTTAGTCTTGGTCTTAGTCTTGGTCTTAGTCTTGGTCTTAGTCTTGGTCTTAGTCTTGGTCTTAGTCTTGGTCTTAGTCTTAGTCTTAGTCTTGGTCTTAGTTTTGGTCTTGGTCTTAGTCTTAGTCTTGGTCTTAGTCTTGGTCTTATTCTTAGTCTTAGTCTTGGTTTTAGTCTTGGTCTTAGTTTTGGTCTTGGTCTTAGTCTTAGTCTTGGTCTTAGTCTTGGTCTTGGTCTTAGTCTTAGTTCTGGTCTTTGTCTTAGTCTTGGTCTTAGTTTTGGTCTTTGTCTTAGTCTTTGTCTTAGTCTTAGTTCTGGTCTTTGTCTTAGTCTTAGTCTCAGTCTTGGTCTTAGTCTTGGCCTTAGTCTTGGTCTTAGTCTTGGTCTTAGTTTTTGGTCTTGGTCTTAGTCTTGGTCTTAGTCTTGGTCATAGTCTTGGTCTTAGTTTTGGTCTTAGTTTTGGTCTTTGTCTTAATCTTTGTCTTAGTCTTAGTCTTGGTCTTTGTTTTAGTCTTAGTTTTAGTCTTGGTCTTGGTCTTAGTCTTATTCTTGGTCTTGGTCTTGGTCTTGGTCTTAATCTTTGTCTTAGTCTTAGTCTTGGTCTTTGTTTTAGTCTTAGTCTTAGTCTTGGTCTTGGTCTTGGTCTTAATCTTTGTCTTAGTCTTGGTCTTTGTTTTAGTCTTAGTTTTAGTCTTAGTCTTAGTCTTTGTCTTAATCTTTGTCTTAGTCTTAGTCTTAGTCTTGGTCTTTGTTTTAGTCTTAGTCTTGATCTTAGTCTTGGTCTTAGTCTTAGTCTTGTTCTTAGTCTTAGTCTTAGTCGACCTGTGCTTCTACAGAGGTGGATGCCCCTGTGATGGTCTCAGCTCTGGCGGGAGCTGGAAGTAGCCGAGATGAAGATTTTCTGGAGGTTAGGCACTAGCAGTTTATTGCTGTATTGGGATAGGGTTGTTAACCGATGTACAAGTCCATCTTAATAGACTCAAACACTAGAGAAAAGTAGACTTGCAGCCTGTTAGACGCCATCTATGCTGCTCTTAACAAACCACCTAACCTTGGTTTATATTTTGCCATGTCACACAGTTAGTCGCCTCTTACAACATGCTCTCTGTGGGATAGTGGTACTATTTTTGTCCTTGTCATTCACAAAGACCCAGAAACGCAGTGGGGTATTGGAAGTTAAAAGCAACTTATATATAGAACCTGGCATTTGCAGATGACGAGGATTATGTCACCAAGTCACAGATACATCTTCAGACCAATTTAGAAGACTGGAAGGAGGGTGGGAGAGAAGAGGAATGTCTGTCGGGCAGTATTGCTATTTTTGTCTGTGTCTTACACACAGACACCGGCAGACCACTCGGATGACACACCGAAAAACGTAGATTAAAACATAATAGTTTCTTGTTACATACACAGAAGGAGAAAAGTAAAAATATGGATGGATATTACAGAAATAATGACTGACGTCAGAATGAAGGACAGACGGAAGGGTGAGAGAGATATCCGCTAGAATGACAGCAAGTAGACAAGAACAAATGAATGACGGACGGAAGAAAAGTTGGAATTATGGACACCCGGATGATCGGACATAGAGTAGAGAGAGAGAGAGAGAGAGAGAGAGAGAGATATATATATATATATATATATATATATATATATATATAGAGAGAGTGAAAGTGTGTGACAGAAAGAGAAAAAACATTTTTACAAACCTAGACGAAGAATGGATTTACATATTGAGAAACACACAGACATATTTCTTAATCAACAGATATACATTTTGATATAGATCTTTATATACGTATATATATATATATATATGCACACTAATATTCTCGCAAACACAAACTTCACATGCAAACACCCATACAACCCCAACCAAAAATCACCACCCAACCAACAGCTCACCCGAAACTCACCCATTCACCCACACACACAAACAACCAAACAAACACACACACACACATCCACACACAAACAAACGCACCTATTCACCCACACACACACACACACACACCTATACATACATACACATATACACACAAACACACACACATTCACACACACAAACAAACCCATCCATTCACCAACACACACACCCACGGACATACCAATACATTCACCCACAGACACACACACACACTCATAAAGAAACCCACCTATTCACACACCCACACACACATACACACATCCACACACAAACACACCCAGACCCACAAACCAACCCACACACCCCCCCACACACAAACACATACACATATACACCCAATAACCCACACACACCCATAAACAAAACCACCAATTCACCAACACACACAAGCACACCCACATTCATACACACATACACACAAACACACACATACACACACACCCACAAACAAACCAATCCATTCACCAACACACACCCTCAGACAAACCCACCCATTCACCAATACACACACACACACCCATAAACAAACCCAAAAATTCTCTCACACACACCCACACAGAAACACCCACACATTCATAAACAAACCCACCCATTCACCTACACATGCACACACCCACAAACAAACCCACACATTCACCCCCCCCCCCCCACACACACACACGCACACACATATACACCCACGCCTACAAACAAACTCACCAATTCACCCACATACCCACACACACACCCACGCACAAAAACACACACACAAACACACAAACACAAACACACACACACACATACATCTTGATCTTGATGTCAGGTTCCTCTACGCAGCTCGGGTTCCCAAGAACGTCTTTAGCAGACCCTGTATTGGGCTACAGAAGTCCAGTGCATGGTAAGCATTCCATGCAGACAGCAACGGGGGCTGACCAACGCATTTAGGGTCTTTCGTCGGCCTCTGTTTGCCTTGGAGTACCGTGCACGAGAGGCGCCATCGACCATCGTTTCGTCGCAACATGTGACAGGCCCATCTATGTTTCGTCTTGTCTGCATAGATTACCGCATCAATCCCCAAGGGAAATCGTAATATTCATCTCTTCGACCCACTTGTTTTGCATAAGGAATCGGCTGCTGGTTTCTTCCAGGATAATCCTATCCTTTGGAATATACGATCGCATATTTTTGAAACTGGTGCTGGTGAAAGGGTAAATTAGAGCAAGGTACACCCGCCGCCATCTACGCCGCTCCGCTAACCACGCATCGAAGACCTGATGTTTAAGCCACACAATCCAATGTTTACGACGTATTCTCTGTGGGGCAAGAATCCCTAGAATAATATGAATAGATTTTTAACTTGAATTTTGTTCGACCAGAAGCCGTTAGACCTACTCTTTTCGATGTTCAACTGCCAAGAGATTTTTTAACGTGCGCGCCATCGGTCACGGGTGTCTAATCTCACTAATCAGAGATCAAGGGAAATTTTTACCGGATGATTCACACTAAAAAAAGCCATGCCTCCACCGTGATTTAAACCCGCGATCCCCAGAACCCGAGGCGAACACCCTACCTCCAGATATATGTAGACAAGTAAACAATGATATTTAAAATATATATAAAGCAACCGATAGATTTGTGGATATATAAAGAGACGGATATATATATATATATAATATAAATATGTATATATAAGAACGCAGGAATATGAACAGACATATACATTGATAGACTGACAGAGATAAACACTTAGAAGTACTCACCCCTGGAAGTGTCTTCTGCTCGTGGAGGGTCCTCTGTGCTGCGATAGCACTGCTCCGTGAGCAGTAGGTTAAGAATGCACATCCTAGAAGAAAGGAGAAACGAAGATGTTCTAATTATCAGACCTATTTTTTTTTCAAAACCAAAGTCTGGCTTTTTATTTCAGTTTGGCCTTTGTTCTGTTTGTGATGTTGCGTTGTAGTTTACCTCTAGAATTGACGAGAGTAGACGAGAAGTGACAAGAGTAGACAAGACATGACGAGACATGATGAAACATGGCGAGACATGACGAGAGTAGACGACGGGGAGATGAGACATGACATGACGAGATATAACGAGAAATGACGAGACATGACGAGACGAGACGAGAGTAGACGAGACATGACGGGGCGATGAGACATGACATGACGAGACATGACATGACTAGACATAACATGACGAGACACGACGAAATATGACGAGACATGACGAGACATGACATGACTTGACATAACATGACGAGACACGACGAAATATGACGAGACATGACGAGACATGACATGACTAGACATAACATGACGAGACATGACATGACTAGACATAACATGACGAGACACGACGAAATATGACGAGACATGACGAGACATGACATGACTAGACATAACATGACGAGACACGACGAAATATGACGAGACATGACGAGACATGACATGACTAGACATAACATGACGAGACATGACATGACTAGACATAACATGACGAGACACGACGAAATATGACGAGACATGACGAGACATGACATGACTAGACATAACATGACGAGACATGACGAAATATGACGAGACATGACGAGACATAACGAAACATGACGATACATGACGAGAGTAGATGAGACACCGCTAGAGTAGACGAGACATGGCATGAGACATGACGAGACATGAAGAGACAAGACGAGACATGGCATGAGACATGACGAGACATGGGGAGACATGACGAGAGTAGACGAGACATGACGTGACAAGACACGACATAACGCAAGACATGACGAGACAAGACAAGACGAGACAGGACAAGGTAGACAATACAATACATCACAAGTTAGACAAAACAAGACAAGACTTTCGTCAAGTGTCCTTGTTACCTTCTTCACTTGAGTCTACTATATTAGCGGACGTCAACAGAGAGACAGCCTTACATGAAAGACACAAAGTCAAGGAAGCAGTTATGCTGCAAGCAGGCAGTCAGATAAACAGATAGATAGATAGATAGATAGATAGATAGATAGATAGATAGATAGATAGATAGATAGATAGATAGATAGATAGATAGATAAATAGATAGATAGATAGATAGATAGATAGACAGATAGATAGATAGATAGATAGATAGATAGATAGATAGATAGATAGATAGATAGATAGATAGATAGATAGATAGATAGATAGATAGATAGATAGATAGATAGATAGATAGATCTGACCAATCACAGGCAGGTAACACATACTGATCAAGACCCCATGTCATGTCGCCGATGGTGCTCATTGTCTCAAAGTAGCCTGGCCAACGAAGTGGGGACTGTAATATCTACAGTGGCGTAGCGTTCTTACTAAGTTCACCTCTACAAGTACTCTTTAGATATAAGAACATCCGTGAAACCGGTACCAGAGAAGCCTTTGCCAGGTAGGTAAGGAGACAGACAGACAGACAGACAGACAATCTTAATTTCCTGTTAGAAATTGCACCCGCCCTGGCTTGGGATTTCTTCTCAAATAATAATGACAGCTCTTTGTTCAAAACGAACAATGTCTGTAAGAGTTCTCTCCCACCAATTTGACAGTCAGTTACAACGAGATAAGCTACAGGTTGCCAAGGTAACGGGACGGAAGTTGTTTAGGCTCTGGCAGATGGCACCACTCAACGAAGCCATAGTGGGTGTATTGGAAAGGAGATGGCAGGATTCCTTTAACAATGACAAGGGAGGATGTGGCCCGCGAAGAGGCAAAACAATGCAGCTAATCTAATCCTTCTATTCTCGATCCAATCGGAGCACGGGGCAGAATGGCAGGCGGTTCGTACTGCAATTAGATTGTATTATTGTATCTGGTTCAGCAGTGTTACTATCTTTAACACTTAATTTACACAATGAAGTTGCCAGTTTCATGCACATCCCTCACGTATTGTTCATAATTTCTCACTTTTGGGTGCAGGTGGAGCATATGATCAACGCTAGAGCTGTTCATAAATGCGAGAGCGTGTCGTGACGGCTGCAACATCAGTGGTTTTACACAATGACATTGCTAGCAACATGAACAACCCTCTTTAATGTCCTTTTACGGGGAAATAAGACTAATTTACAGTCAGGCAAAGTATGATTATCAGACTATGTTAGTAAGGGTCAGGTGAAATATACTGATCAGATTATGTTAGTCAGCGTCATGGAAACATACTGATTAGACTATGTTAGTCAGAGTTAGGTGAAAAATACTGATTAGACTATGTTAGTCAGGATGGGGTGAAACATGCTGTTAAGACTATGTTAGTCAGGGTCGTGGAAACATATTAATCAGACTTTGGTAATTAAAGTAAGGTAAAACATACTGTTCCGACTTTGGTAATTCAAGTCAGGTAAAACATACTGTTCAGACTTTGGTAATGAAAGTCAGGTAAAACATACTGTTCAGACTTTGGTAATTAAAGTCAGGTAAAACATACTGTTCAGACTTTGGTAATTAAGGTCAGGTAAAACATACTGTTCAGACTTTGGTAATTAAAGTCAGGTAAAACATATTGTTCAGAATTTGGTAATTAAGGTCAGGTAAAACATACTGTTCAGACTTTGGTAATTACAGTCAGGTAAAACATACTGTTCAGACTTTGGAAATTAAAGTCAGGTAAAACATACTGTTCAGACTTTGGTAATTAAGGTCAGGTAAAACATACTGTTCAGACTTTGGTAATTAAAGTCAGGTAAAACATATTGTTCAGAATTTGGTAATTAAGGTCAGGTAAAACATACTGTTCAGACTTTGGTAATTACAGTCAGGTAAAACATACTGTTCAGACTTTGGAAATTAAAGTCAGGTAAAACATACTGTTCAGACTTTGGTAATTCAAGTCAGGTAAAACATACTGTTCAGACTTTGGTAATTAAGGTCACGTAAAACATACTGTTCAGACTTTGGTAATTAAAGTCAGGTAAAACATACTGTTCAGACTTTGGTAATTAAGGTCATGTAAACAAACTGTTCATACTTTGGTAATTAAGGTCAGGTAAAACATACTGTTCAGACTTTGGTAATTAAGGTCAGGTAAAACATACTGTTCAGACTTTGGTAATTAAAGTCAGGTAAAACATACTGTTCAGACTTTAGTAATTAAAGTCAGGTAAAACATACTGTTCAGACTTTGGTAATTAAAGTCAGGTAAAACATACTGTTCAGACTTTGGTAATTAAAGTCAGGTAAAACATATTATTCAGACTTAGGTAATTAAGGTCAGGTAAACATACTGTTCAGACTTTGGTAATTAAGGTCAGGTAAAACATACTGTTCAGACTTTGGTAATTAAAGTAATGTAAAACATACTGTTCAGGCTTTGGTAATTACTTTCAGGTAAAACGAACTGTTCCGACTTTGGTAATTAAAGTCAGGTAAAACATATTGTTCAGACTTAGGTAATTAAGGTCAGGTAAAACATACTGTTCAGACTTTGGTAATTAAGGTCAGGTAAACATACTGTTCAGACTTTTGTAATTAAGGTCAGGTAAAACATACTGTTCAGACTTTGGTAATTAAAGTCAGGTAAAACATACTGTTCAGACTTTGGTAATTAAGGTCAGGTAAAACATACTGTTCAGATTTTGATAATTAAAGTCAGGTAAAACATACTGTTCAGACTTTGGTAATTAAGGTCAGGTAAAACATACTGTTCAGACTTTGGTAATTAAGGTCAGGTAAACATACTGTTCAGACTTTGGTAATTAAGGTCAGGTAAAACATACTGTTCAGACTTTGGTAATTAAAGTCAGGTAAAACATACTGTTCAGACTTTGGTAATGAAAGTCAGGTAAAACATACTGTTCAGACTTTGGTAATTAAAGTCAGGTAAAACATACTGTTCAGACTTTGGTAATTAAGGTCAGGTAAAACATACTGTTCAGACTTTGGTAATTAAAGTCAGGTGAAACATATTGTTCAGAATTTGGTAATTAAGGTCAGGTAAAACATACTGTTCAGACTTTGGTAATTACAGTCAGGTAAAACATACTGTTCAGACTTTGGAAATTAAAGTCAGGTAAAACATACTGTTCAGACTTTGGTAATTTAAGTCAGGTAAAACATACTGTTCAGACTTTGGTAAGGAAAGTCAGGTAAAACATACTGTTCAGACTTTGGTAATTAAAGTCACGTAAAACATACTGTTCAGACTTTGGTAATTAAGGTCACGTAAAACATACTGTTCAGACTTTGGTAATTAAAGTCAGGTAAAACATACTGTTCAGACTTTGGTAATTAAGGTCATGTAAACAAACTGTTCATACTTTGGTAATTAAGGTCAGGTAAAACATACTGTTCAGACTTTGGTAATTAAGGTCAGGTAAAACATACTGTTCAGACTTTGGTAATTAAAGTCAGGTAAAAGATACTGTTCAGACTTTAGTAATTAAAATCAGGTAAAACATACTGTTCAGACTTTGGTAATTAAAGTCAGGTAAAACATACTGTTCAGACTTTGGTAATTAAAGTCAGGTAAAACATATTATTCAGACTTAGGTAATTAAGGTCAGGTAAACATACTGTTCAGACTTTGGTAATTAAGGTCAGGTAAAACATACTGTTCAAACTTTGGTAATTAAAGTAATGTAAAACATACTGTTCAGGCTTTGGTAATTACTGTCAGGTAAAACGAACTGTTCCGACTTTGGTAATTAAAGTCAGGTAAAACATATTGTTCAGACTTTGGTAATTAAGGTCAGGTAAAACATACTGTTCAGACTTTGGTAATTAAGGTCAGGTAAAACATACTGTTCAGACTTTGGTAAGGAAAGTCAGGTAAAACATACTGTTCAGACTTTGGTAATTAAAGTCAGGTAAAACATATTATTCAGACTTAGGTAATTAAGGTCAGGTAAACATACTGTTCAGACTTTGGTAATTAAGGTCAGGTAAAACATACTGTTCAGACTTTGGTAATTAAAGTAATGTAAAACATACTGTTCAGGCTTTGGTAATTACTTTCAGGTAAAACGAACTGTTCCGACTTTGGTAATTAAAGTCAGGTAAAACATATTGTTCAGACTTAGGTAATTAAGGTCAGGTAAAACATACTGTTCAGACTTTGGTAATTAAGGTCAGGTAAACATACTGTTCAGACTTTTGTAATTAAGGTCAGGTAAAACATACTGTTCAGACTTTGGTAATTAAAGTCAGGTAAAACATACTGTTCAGACTTTGGTAATTAAGGTCAGGTAAAACATACTGTTCAGATTTTGATAATTAAAGTCAGGTAAAACATACTGTTCAGACTTTGGTAATTAAGGTCAGGTAAAACATACTGTTCAGACTTTGGTAATTAAGGTCAGGTAAACATACTGTTCAGACTTTGGTAATTAAGGTCAGGTAAAACATACTGTTCAGACTTTGGTAATTAAAGTCAGGTAAAACATACTGTTCAGACTTTGGTAATGCAAGTCAGGTAAAACATACTGTTCAGACTTTGGTAATTAAAGTCAGGTAAAACATACTGTTCAGACTTTGGTAATTAAGGTCAGGTAAAACATACTGTTCAGACTTTGGTAATTAAAGTCAGGTGAAACATATTGTTCAGAATTTGGTAATTAAGGTCAGGTAAAACATACTGTTCAGACTTTGGTAATTACAGTCAGGTAAAACATACTGTTCAGACTTTGGAAATTAAAGTCAGGTAAAACATACTGTTCAGACTTTGGTAATTTAAGTCAGGTAAAACATACTGTTCAGACTTTGGTAAGGAAAGTCAGGTAAAACATACTGTTCAGACTTTGGTAATTAAAGTCACGTAAAACAAACTGTTCAGACTTTGGTAATTAAGGTCAGGTAAAACATACTGTTCAGACTTTGGTAATTAAGGTCAGGTAAAACATACTGTTCAGACTTTGGTAATTAAAGTCAGGTAAAACATACTGTTCAGACTTTAGTAATTAAAGTCAGGTAAAACATACTGTTCAGACTTTGGTAATTAAAGTCAGGTAAAACATACTGTTCAGACTTTGGTAATTAAAGTCAGGTAAAACATATTATTCAGACTTAGGTAATTAAGGTCAGGTAAACATACTGTTCAGACTTTGGTAATTAAGGTCAGGTAAAACATACTGTTCAGACTTTGGTAATTAAAGTCAGGTGAAACATATTGTTCAGAATTTGGTAATTAAGGTCAGGTAAAACATACTGTTCAGACTTTGGTAATTACAGTCAGGTAAAACATACTGTTCAGACTTTGGAAATTAAAGTCAGGTAAAACATACTGTTCAGACTTTGGTAATTTAAGTCAGGTAAAACATACTGTTCAGACTTTGGTAAGGAAAGTCAGGTAAAACATACTGTTCAGACTTTGGTAATTAAAGTCACGTAAAACATACTGTTCAGACTTTGGTAATTAAGGTCACGTAAAACATACTGTTCAGACTTTGGTAATTAAAGTCAGGTAAAACATACTGTTCAGACTTTGGTAATTAAGGTCATGTAAACAAACTGTTCATACTTTGGTAATTAAGGTCAGGTAAAACATACTGTTCAGACTTTGGTAATTAAGGTCAGGTAAAACATACTGTTCAGACTTTGGTAATTAAAGTCAGGTAAAAGATACTGTTCAGACTTTAGTAATTAAAATCAGGTAAAACATACTGTTCAGACTTTGGTAATTAAAGTCAGGTAAAACATACTGTTCAGACTTTGGTAATTAAAGTCAGGTAAAACATATTATTCAGACTTAGGTAATTAAGGTCAGGTAAACATACTGTTCAGACTTTGGTAATTAAGGTCAGGTAAAACATACTGTTCAAACTTTGGTAATTAAAGTAATGTAAAACATACTGTTCAGGCTTTGGTAATTACTGTCAGGTAAAACGAACTGTTCCGACTTTGGTAATTAAAGTCAGGTAAAACATATTGTTCAGACTTTGGTAATTAAGGTCAGGTAAAACATACTGTTCAGACTTTGGTAATTAAGGTCAGGTAAAACATACTGTTCAGACTTTGGTAAGGAAAGTCAGGTAAAACATACTGTTCAGACTTTGGTAATTAAAGTCAGGTAAAACATATTATTCAGACTTAGGTAATTAAGGTCAGGTAAACATACTGTTCAGACTTTGGTAATTAAGGTCAGGTAAAACATACTGTTCAGACTTTGGTAATTAAAGTAATGTAAAACATACTGTTCAGGCTTTGGTAATTACTTTCAGGTAAAACGAACTGTTCCGACTTTGGTAATTAAAGTCAGGTAAAACATATTGTTCAGACTTAGGTAATTAAGGTCAGGTAAAACATACTGTTCAGACTTTGGTAATTAAGGTCAGGTAAACATACTGTTCAGACTTTTGTAATTAAGGTCAGGTAAAACATACTGTTCAGACTTTGGTAATTAAAGTCAGGTAAAACATACTGTTCAGACTTTGGTAATTAAGGTCAGGTAAAACATACTGTTCAGATTTTGATAATTAAAGTCAGGTAAAACATACTGTTCAGACTTTGGTAATTAAGGTCAGGTAAAACATACTGTTCAGACTTTGGTAATTAAGGTCAGGTAAACATACTGTTCAGACTTTGGTAATTAAGGTCAGGTAAAACATACTGTTCAGACTTTGGTAATTAAAGTCAGGTAAAACATACTGTTCAGACTTTGGTAATGAAAGTCAGGTAAAACATACTGTTCAGACTTTGGTAATTAAAGTCAGGTAAAACATACTGTTCAGACTTTGGTAATTAAGGTCAGGTAAAACATACTGTTCAGACTTTGGTAATTAAAGTCAGGTGAAACATATTGTTCAGAATTTGGTAATTAAGGTCAGGTAAAACATACTGTTCAGACTTTGGTAATTACAGTCAGGTAAAACATACTGTTCAGACTTTGGAAATTAAAGTCAGGTAAAACATACTGTTCAGACTTTGGTAATTTAAGTCAGGTAAAACATACTGTTCAGACTTTGGTAAGGAAAGTCAGGTAAAACATACTGTTCAGACTTTGGTAATTAAAGTCACGTAAAACAAACTGTTCAGACTTTGGTAATTAAGGTCAGGTAAAACATACTGTTCAGACTTTGGTAATTAAGGTCAGGTAAAACATACTGTTCAGACTTTGGTAATTAAAGTCAGGTAAAACATACTGTTCAGACTTTAGTAATTAAAGTCAGGTAAAACATACTGTTCAGACTTTGGTAATTAAAGTCAGGTAAAACATACTGTTCAGACTTTGGTAATTAAAGTCAGGTAAAACATATTATTCAGACTTAGGTAATTAAGGTCAGGTAAACATACTGTTCAGACTTTGGTAATTAAGGTCAGGTAAAACATACTGTTCAGACTTTGGTAATTAAAGTAATGTAAAACATACTGTTCAGGCTTTGGTAATTACTTTCAGGTAAAACGAACTGTTCCGACTTTGGTAATTAAAGTCAGGTAAAACATATTGTTCAGACTTAGGTAATTAAGGTCAGGTAAAACATACTGTTCAGACTTTGGTAATTAAGGTCAGGTAAACATACTGTTCAGACTTTTGTAATTAAGGTCAGGTAAAACATACTGTTCAGACTTTGGTAATTAAAGTCAGGTAAAACATACTGTTCAGACTTTGGTAATTAAGGTCAGGTAAAACATACTGTTCAGATTTTGATAATTAAAGTCAGGTAAAACATACTGTTCAGACTTTGGTAATTAAGGTCAGGTAAAACATACTGTTCAGACTTTGGTAATTAAGGTCAGGTAAACATACTGTTCAGACTTTGGTAATTAAGGTCAGGTAAAACATACTGTTCAGACTTTGGTAATTAAAGTCAGGTAAAACATACTGTTCAGACTTTGGTAATGAAAGTCAGGTAAAACATACTGTTCAGACTTTGGTAATTAAAGTCAGGTAAAACATACTGTTCAGACTTTGGTAATTAAGGTCAGGTAAAACATACTGTTCAGACTTTGGTAATTAAAGTCAGGTGAAACATATTGTTCAGAATTTGGTAATTAAGGTCAGGTAAAACATACTGTTCAGACTTTGGTAATTACAGTCAGGTAAAACATACTGTTCAGACTTTGGAAATTAAAGTCAGGTAAAACATACTGTTCAGACTTTGGTAATTTAAGTCAGGTAAAACATACTGTTCAGACTTTGGTAAGGAAAGTCAGGTAAAACATACTGTTCAGACTTTGGTAATTAAAGTCACGTAAAACATACTGTTCAGACTTTGGTAATTAAGGTCACGTAAAACATACTGTTCAGACTTTGGTAATTAAAGTCAGGTAAAACATACTGTTCAGACTTTGGTAATTAAGGTCATGTAAACAAACTGTTCATACTTTGGTAATTAAGGTCAGGTAAAACATACTGTTCAGACTTTGGTAATTAAGGTCAGGTAAAACATACTGTTCAGACTTTGGTAATTAAAGTCAGGTAAAAGATACTGTTCAGACTTTAGTAATTAAAATCAGGTAAAACATACTGTTCAGACTTTGGTAATTAAAGTCAGGTAAAACATACTGTTCAGACTTTGGTAATTAAAGTCAGGTAAAACATATTATTCAGACTTAGGTAATTAAGGTCAGGTAAACATACTGTTCAGACTTTGGTAATTAAGGTCAGGTAAAACATACTGTTCAAACTTTGGTAATTAAAGTAATGTAAAACATACTGTTCAGGCTTTGGTAATTACTGTCAGGTAAAACGAACTGTTCCGACTTTGGTAATTAAAGTCAGGTAAAACATATTGTTCAGACTTTGGTAATTAAGGTCAGGTAAAACATACTGTTCAGACTTTGGTAATTAAGGTCAGGTAAAACATACTGTTCAGACTTTGGTAAGGAAAGTCAGGTAAAACATACTGTTCAGACTTTGGTAATTAAAGTCAGGTAAAACATATTATTCAGACTTAGGTAATTAAGGTCAGGTAAACATACTGTTCAGACTTTGGTAATTAAGGTCAGGTAAAACATACTGTTCAGACTTTGGTAATTAAAGTAATGTAAAACATACTGTTCAGGCTTTGGTAATTACTTTCAGGTAAAACGAACTGTTCCGACTTTGGTAATTAAAGTCAGGTAAAACATATTGTTCAGACTTAGGTAATTAAGGTCAGGTAAAACATACTGTTCAGACTTTGGTAATTAAGGTCAGGTAAACATACTGTTCAGACTTTTGTAATTAAGGTCAGGTAAAACATACTGTTCAGACTTTGGTAATTAAAGTCAGGTAAAACATACTGTTCAGACTTTGGTAATTAAGGTCAGGTAAAACATACTGTTCAGATTTTGATAATTAAAGTCAGGTAAAACATACTGTTCAGACTTTGGTAATTAAGGTCAGGTAAAACATACTGTTCAGACTTTGGTAATTAAGGTCAGGTAAACATACTGTTCAGACTTTGGTAATTAAGGTCAGGTAAAACATACTGTTCAGACTTTGGTAATTAAAGTCAGGTAAAACATACTGTTCAGACTTTGGTAATGAAAGTCAGGTAAAACATACTGTTCAGACTTTGGTAATTAAAGTCAGGTAAAACATACTGTTCAGACTTTGGTAATTAAGGTCAGGTAAAACATACTGTTCAGACTTTGGTAATTAAAGTCAGGTGAAACATATTGTTCAGAATTTGGTAATTAAGGTCAGGTAAAACATACTGTTCAGACTTTGGTAATTACAGTCAGGTAAAACATACTGTTCAGACTTTGGAAATTAAAGTCAGGTAAAACATACTGTTCAGACTTTGGTAATTTAAGTCAGGTAAAACATACTGTTCAGACTTTGGTATGGAAAGTCAGGTAAAACATACTGTTCAGACTTTGGTAATTAAAGTCACGTAAAACATACTGTTCAGACTTTGGTAATTAAGGTCACGTAAAACATACTGTTCAGACTTTGGTAATTAAAGTCAGGTAAAACATACTGTTCAGACTTTGGTAATTAAGGTCATGTAAACAAACTGTTCATACTTTGGTAATTAAGGTCAGGTAAAACATACTGTTCAGACTTTGGTAATTAAGGTCAGGTAAAACATACTGTTCCGACTTTGGTAATTAAAGTCAGGTAAAAGATACTGTTCAGACTTTAGTAATTAAAATCAGGTAAAACATACTGTTCAGACTTTGGTAATTAAAGTCAGGTAAAACATACTGTTCAGACTTTGGTAATTAAAGTCAGGTAAAACATATTATTCAGACTTAGGTAATTAAGGTCAGGTAAACATACTGTTCAGACTTTGGTAATTAAGGTCAGGTAAAACATACTGTTCAAACTTTGGTAATTAAAGTAATGTAAAACATACTGTTCAGGCTTTGGTAATTACTGTCAGGTAAAACGAACTGTTCCGACTTTGGTAATTAAAGTCAGGTAAAACATATTGTTCAGACTTTGGTAATTAAGGTCAGGTAAAACATACTGTTCAGACTTTGGTAATTAAGGTCAGGTAAAACATACTGTTCCGACTTTGGTAATTCAAGTCAGGTAAAACATACTGTTCAGACTTTGGTAATTAAAGTCACGTAAAACATACTGTTCAGACTTTGGTAATTAAGGTCAGGTAAACATACTGTTCAGACTTTGGTAATGAAAGTCAGATAAAACATACTGTTCAGACTTTAGTAATTAAAGTCAGTTAAACATACTGTTCAGACTTTGGTAATTACAGTCAGGTAAAACATACTGTTTAGAATTTAGTAATGAAGGTAAGGTAAAACATACTGTTCAGACTTTGGTAATTAAAGTCAGGTAAAACATACTGTTCAGACTTTGGTAATTAAGGTCAGGTAAACATACTGTTCAGACTTTGGTAAATAAGGTCAGGTAAAACATACTGTTCAGACTTTGGTAATTAAAGTCAGGTAAAACATACTGTTCAGACTTTGGTAATTAAGGTCAGGTAAACATACTGTTCAGACTTTGGTAATTAAGGTCAGGTAAAACATGCTTTTCAGACTTTGGCAATTAAAGTCAGGTAAAACATACTGTTCAGACTTTGGTAATTAAAGTCAGGTAAAACATATTGTTCAGACTTTGGTAATTAAGGTCACGTAAAACATACTGTTCAGACTTTGATAATTAAAGTCAGGTAAAACATACTGTTCAGACTTTGGTAATTAAGGTCAGGTAAAACATACTGTTCAGACTTTGGTAATTAAAGTCAGGTAAAACATATTGTTCAGACTTAGGTAATTAAGGTCAGGTAAACATACTGTTCAGACTTTGGTAATTAAGGTAAGCTAAAACATACTGTTCAGACTTTGGTAATTAAAGTAATGTAAAACATACTTTTCAGGCTTTGGTAATTACAGTCAGGTAAGACATACTGTTCCGACTTTGGTAATTAAAGTCAGGTAAAACATATTGCTCAGACTTTGGTAATTAAGGTCAGGTAAAACATACTGTTCAGACTTTGGTAATTAAGGTCAGGTAAAACATACTGTTCAGATTTTGATAATTAAAGTCAGGTAAAACATACTGTTCAGACTTTGGTAATTAAAGTCACGTAAAACATACTGTTCAGACTTTGGTAATTAAGGTCAGGTAAACATACTGTTCAGACTTTGGTAATTAAGGTCAGGTAAAACATACTGTTCAGACTTTGGTAATTAAAGTCAGGTAAAACATACTGTTCAGACTTTAGTAATTAAAGTCAGGTAAAACATACTGTTCAGACTTAGGTAATTAAGGTCAGGTAAAACATACTGTTCAGACTTTGGTAATTAAGGTCAGGTAAACATACTGTTCAGACTTTGGTAATTAAGGTCAGGTAAAACATACTGTTCAGACTTTGGTAATTAAAGTCAGGTAAAACATACTGTTCAGACTTTGGTAATTAAAGTCAAGTAAAACATATTGTTCAGACTTTGGTAATTAAGGTCACGTAAAACATACTGTTCAGACTTTGGTAATTAAAGTAATGTAAAACATACTGTTCAGGCTTTGGTAATTACAGTCAGGTAAGACATACTGTTCCGACTTTGGTAATTAAAGTCAGGTAAAACATATTGCTCAGACTTTGGTAATTAAGGTCAGGTAAAACATACTGTTCAGACTTTGGTAATTAAGGTCAGGTAAAACATACTTTTCAGATTTTGATAATTAAAGTCAGGTAAAACATACTGTTCAGACTTTGGTAATTAAAGTCACGTAAAACATACTGTTCAGACTTTGGTAATTAAGGTCAGGTAAACATACTGTTCAGACTTTGGTAATTAAGGTCAGGTAAAACATACTGTTCAGACTTTGGTAATTAAAGTCAGGTAAAACATACTGTTCAGACTTTAGTAATTAAAGTCAGGTAAAACATACTGTTCAGACTTTGGTAATTAAAGTCAGGTAAAACATATTGTTCAGACTTAGGTAATTAAGGTCAGGTAAAACATACTGTTCAGACTTTGGTAATTAAGGCCAGGTAAACATACTGTTCAGACTTTGGTAATTAAGGTCAGGTAAAACATACTGTTCAGACTTTGGTAATTAAGGTCAGGTAAAACATACTGTTCAGACTTTGGTAATTAAAGTCAAGTAAAACATATTGTTCAGACTTTGGTAATTAAGGTCACGTAAAACATACTGTTCAGACTTTGATAATTAAAGTCAGGTAAAACATATTGTTCAGACTTAGGTAATTAAGGTCAGGTAAACATACTGTTCAGACTTTGGTAATTAAGGTAAGGTAAAACATACTGTTCAGACTTTGGTAATTAAAGTAATGTAAAACATACTGTTCAGGCTTTGGTAATTACAGTCAGGTAAGACATACTGTTCCGACTTTGGTAATTAAAGTCAGGTAAAACATATTGCTCAGACTTTGGTAATTAAGGTCAGGTAAAACATACTGTTCAGACTTTGGTAATTAAGGTCAGGTAAAACATACTGTTCAGATTTTGATAATTAAAGTCAGGTAAAACATACTGTTCAGACTTTGGTAATTAAAGTCACGTAAAACATACTGTTCAGACTTTGGTAGTTAAGGTCAGGTAAACATACTGTTCAGACTTTGGTAATTAAGGTCAGGTAAAACATACTGTTCAGACTTTGGTAATTAAAGTCAGGTAAAACATACTGTTCAGACTTTAGTAATTAAAGTCAGGTAAAACATACTGTTCAGACTTTGGTAATTAAAGTCAGGTAAAACATATTGTTCAGACTTAGGTAATTAAGGTCAGGTAAAACATACTGTTCAGACTTTGGTAAATAAGGTCAGGTAAACATACTGTTCAGACTTTGGTAATTAAGGTCAGGTAAAATATACTGTTCAGACTTTGGTAATTAAAGTCAGGTAAAACATACTGTTCAGACGTTGGTAATTAAAGTCAAGTAAAACATACTGTTCAGACTTTGGTAATTAAAGTCAGGTAAAACATATTGTTCAGACTTTTGTAATTAAGGTCAGGTAAAACATACTGTTCAGACTTTGGTAATTAAAGTCAGGTAAAACATACTGTTCAGACTTTGGTAATTAAGGTCAGGTAAAACATACTGTTCAGACTTTGGTAATTAAAGTAATGTAAAACATACTGTTCAGGCTTTGGTAATTACTGTCAGGTAAAACGAACTGTTCCGACTTTGGTAATTAAAGTCAGGTAAAACATATTGTTCAGACTTTGGTAATTAAGGTCAGGTAAAACATATTGTTCAGACTTTGGTAATTAAGGTCATGTAAAACATACTGTTCCGACTTTGGTAATTCAAGTCAGGTAAAACATACTGTTCAGACTTTGGTAATTAAAGTCACGTAAAACATACTGTTCAGACTTTGGTAATTAAGGTCAGGTAAACGTACTGTTCAGACTTTGGTAATTAAGGTCAGGTAAAACATACTGTTCAGACTTTGTGAGAAAAGCAGCCATAGCCCACCAACTAAAACCTGTTTTAGGGAGTACAAATGAGTTAACTAAGTCATCGTGGTCATTTAATTACAACACCAACAACAACAACAACAACAATAACACCAACAACAACAGCAACACCAACAACAACAACAGCAGCAGCATCAGCCTGCATTTACAACTATTTGCTCCCAGATCCATAATTCAACTTTGTGTTTCAAATTTCTGCACTTTCGCGTATGTTTGCGCGTGCATGCCACATCAATATCATTCTTGTTGTTGCCCAAAGTATTTGTTTCTTCCTAAGTTCGAAGATAATACCGTGCTTGTGCGATGTCGTTTGTTGATGTTGACATTATTGTTTGGGTATATCATTTGTGTTACATGGCACACCCGCAAGACTGTTCAGTCAATCGGTGGAGCCATTTCTCTTTGACGTTTTCTTGAAGTATTTGCTTTTCTGTCTGCACGTTGGCTGGTGTGTTTATTTGAACCTTGCTTGTTCTTAGCTTAGTTGCCGGCATGTTGGCTGGTTTGTTTATTTGAATCTTGCTTGTCCTTAGCTTTGTTGCCGGCATGTTGGCTGGTTTGTTTATTTGAATCTTGCTTGTCCTTAGCTTTGTTGCCGGCATGTTGGCTGGTTTGTTTATTTGAATCTTGCTTGTCCTTAGCTTTGTTGCCAGCATGATGGCTAATTTGTTTATTTGAACCTGGCTTGCTCCTAATTTTCCAGTCTGCATGTTCGCTGGTGTGTTTTTTGAACCATGCTTTTTCTCAGCTTTTGTTGCCGGCATGATGGCTGGTGTTTATTTGACCAATACTTGTTCCTATCTCTGTTGCCGGCATGTTGGCTGGTGTGTTTATTTGAGCCATGCTTGTTTCTAGCTTTGTTGCCTGCGTTATGGCTGGTGTGTTTATTTGAGCCATGCTTGTTTCTAGCTTTGTTGCCCGCGTTATGGCTGGTGTGTTTATTTGAGCCATGCTTGTTTCTAGCTTTGTTGCCCGCGTTATGGCTGGTGTGTTTATTTGAGCCATGCTTGTTTCAAGCTTTGTTGCCCGCGTTATGGCTGGTGTGTTTATTTGAGCCATGCTTGTTTCTAGCTTTATTGCCCGCGTTATGGCTGGTGTGTTTGTGGCTTGTTCCTAGTTTATCTAGTCTGTCTGAATGTTGGCTTGGTGTGTTTGTGGCTTGTTCCTAGTTTATCTAGTCTGTCTGAATGTAGGCTGGTGTGTTTATTTGAACCGTGCTGACTCCTAGTTTTTGTTGCCTGCATGATGACTGGTAGACTAGTTTGAACCATGCTTAACTTAACTTGACGTCTTTATACTAGTTAAGAATACTCTACAGTATCTGTACACAGCCAGTTTCTTGCAGAATGGTTTTTACATATGATAAAGACCATTTTAAGATACAGGGATGATAGGCAATGCGACCTTGGAGCAACACAATATCCAGACTACCTGATGATCTGGTCTAAACCTTCTGGAAACCTGCGATGTTAATGATATGTTGAAGGGGAATGACAAGGCAATCCACGTGGCTGAACATTTAAAATATGATATCTGACGTGGTGCCCCGGACATGGGAAGTAAGTTGTGGTGAACAGGTCAGGGAAAATAAATCGTGATCTCACAACAGCCGATCTGTTAGACTGTAGCCAGAACGTCGCTCTCACAACAGCCGATCTCTAAGACTTGATCTCTATCCAGAACATCGCTCTCACAACAGCCGATCTGTTAGACTGTAGCCAGAACGTCACTCTCACAACAGCCGATCTCTAAGACTGTAGCCAGAACGTCGTTCTCACAACAGCCGATCTGTAAGACTGTAGCCAGAACTTCGCTCTCACAACAGCCGATTTGTAAGATTTGATCTCTAGCCAGAACGTTGCTCTCACAACAGCCGCTCTGTAAGACGATCTCTAGCCAGAACGTCGCTCTCACAACAGCCGATCTGTAAGACGATCTCTAGCCCAAACGTGGCTCTCACAACAGCCGATCTGTAAAACTCGATTTTTAGCCAGAATTCGCGCCTATGTCGCTGTCATCTTCAGGAACTCGTGATGTCTTATGTCCATCTTCTCTTCAGTCTACCACAACCCCGCTTTCCAGACACTATAACCTCCAGGATCGTTCTCTCCAAGCCATTATGGCGTTTAATGTGGCCAAAATATTTGAGTTTTGTGGACAATATTTTGTTTACTAACCAACTTTCCTCAATATCCAGTTCTTTTAGTATATCTTCATTTTTCCATTTCGTGGTATTTTGAGCGCTTTCCTGTAGCATTCTAGTTAACAAGATTCAATCCTTTTCTTAAGTATTTGTGTGGTCTCAATATTTCCCATCCTTGTTTCGCAGACTTATTTTTTTCGCCATTTGAGTTATGCAATAAGTTTTACATTTGATTTAACCTCTGCATTGCAAAAGCCATTCTCAGTCTGACTTCCGTCAGGCAATCTACATTGTTGCTTATATTTGAACGGAGGTACTTAAAACTTGTGGCTTTCAGAATCTCCTGTTGTTCTAGAATAACTCTAGGTTTGGTTTCTGCTTTCTCTGTTCTCATTATTTTGGTTTTACTAATATTCAGGTTTAAATTGTGATCTTCGCTGTGTTGTTTTACCGACAGCATCATTCGTTCTAGTCCCACATCCCTCTTTGAGAGAACTTCTTCTTCTTCTTCTTTTTCATCGTACACTGTCAGACATCAACCTTTATTTTTTCGAAAAAAGCAGCGGTCATCCTGAGGCTGTCGACACTGCCTTAGAGCTTGTCTAGTGTTGCCACTGGTGATGGCCACATCTGCTCTCTCTGATCCTCGTATGTCGTATGCTCAGCGGTCATTTTCCCGGTACCACACAGGCATTCGTCAGTGTCACCTATCTTCAATTTGTTGAATAGGTAGTACCTCAGTCTATTGTGGCCAGTGCGAAGTCTGAAGACCACGACCTGCTCTCTTCTGTTCAACTGGTAATAGGCAGCGTTTTTTGTGTTGCCAGTATGTTCGGTTTCCCATTTGGTCATGTACCTAGCTCTAATAAGCCCTTTTGACTCTTCGTATGTCACACTAGTACCTGGTTGCTTTGAGAGAACAACTTTGTCATCTACATATCTGAGCTTCTGCCCCATTACCCAATCTATTATAGGATGGCTTAAGAAAAGACAACTAATCTAATCCGCTAACAAGCTAATCGACATCTCAGATCAGTTGTGTCCAAAAACTCTGTGAAGTCCGATATGAAGTGTGTATCAATGACGGAAGAGCCGAAATAAGACAAGCAAGTAACCTGGGATACCTCTCACCTGATGTTAAGCACGCACGCACGCATGACCCTCCTCAGGTCATAGTTTGTTTATATGGGAACACGCCAAGCATTGATGTAAGCCCTGCAGGACATTGTATCCTGGTATCGCCAGTTATTTCCCCTACAAGTTATCTAAACTGCCATCTTCTTTGTCTCTTGTGGACTTTTGTGTCTTCAAATTTTTTCTCACGGTGTAATTCTTCTACTCAAACTTCTGTTTCTTCTTCTGAATCAGCGTTGTTATCAGTATCGTCATCCCTTTCGATTTCTTTTTTGTTTTTTTTGTTTTTTTTTGTTTTTGAGAAAGGTTTGCAAGAAGTAGTGCCGCGTGACTACACAATGTCTCCAAAGCTTTTCACAGCAGCGCTTGAGAACATCTTCTTCCAACAGACGAATTAGGCCGATAGAGGAATAAATATAGATGGGGAAATATATATAGATGCAAATACTTTGGTCACATCAAGAGACACAACAGTCTTGAGAGGACGGTGATGGAAGGTATGGTGCCAGGCAAAAGAGGAAGGGGTAGACCAAGAAGACGATGGCACAAAGATATCCAGGAGTGCCTGAGTATGACTGTGGCGGAGGCTGGAGTTTTGGCAAGGGAACGAGTTTCTTTCAGACAGACTGTGGTGGGAGCGACGTTCTACAAAGGACATGCTACATGATGCTTTCAGACAGACTGTGGTGGGAGCGACGTTCTACAAAGGATATGCTACATGATGCTTTCAGGCAGACTGTGGTGGGAGCGACGTTCTACAAAGGATATGCTACATGATGCTTTCAGACAGACTGTGGTGGGAGCGACGTTCTACAAAGGACATGCTACATGATGCTTTCAGACAGACTGTGGTGGGAGCGACGTTCTACAAAGGACATGCTAGATGAGAGAGGGGAAAGGGGATCAAGATGCTGAGCAGCGCATGAGCTGCAGTGGTCAGCGACCCATAGCTGACTGCTAGCGTCAGGGCCAGCGAACCAAGACCCTTCTACACCTCCACGTGGTGATCCTGGATAACAGGCTGCAGCAGGGCAGACTGGCTAAGGAGAAGGGATGGAAGAGGAAATGTTAAGCCGGTCCTAAAAAAACTTCTTGCTGAAGTCGGATGTGTTAGACCGAAAGGTGTAAATATCGCAGTCAAGCTGTAAACTACGACACAACGCATTCCGTTCTCTGGACTACATTCTGCTACTTATAATTCCTTTCAGGGTTTGGTAGTGGGAGATTGAGAACGAACGAACCTAAGCCAAGTGATGGCATGTGTGACATTCCCTGCCATTTGAAATATCGTCACATAGGGGCAGTGGTGCAATTACTGCTGGTCTACATCTCTTTGTCATACATGAGGATTTGGTCACGTATATTTGAATTGTCCAACTGTTTCGATCTGTTTGCCATCTATTTTGTGGATACTATTGAACCGTTTGTCATTTCTTGTGTCTTTTAAAGGACTTTTTGATTTCAATTTTTTCACGATGTTGTAGTTAGTCTGGTCTATAGTGGTTGCAGCTCTTTTTCATAGAACAAAGGCCAAGAGAAAAACGCAGAAGATAAAGAATACACGACGAAAAACAATGATGAGGAAGGCATACATTTGAGATCGTATGTAAAATTACACGAGACAGTAAAAAAAAAAAAAAAAAAAATGGCGATCGATCGCTGCAGCGTTTATGTCCCCTGACTATTAGAAGAAACAATTCGTCAGACATTCTATACAAACATCAGTTTACCACACCAATTCTTGACAGATGTCTATATTTTCGTCTTCTTGAATCTCGCAAAAAGCACTTTGGTCAATTGTTATTCTGCGAGTTGTCTATCCTCAGATCGGATTTTGGATTATATTTGAAAGGGATCTTCAAGAGGGTCAGCGCTCAATTTTGGTAGTTTTGGTAATCAGTAATTGGTGAATCGGGAAAAGAATGATGTAGGAATCGAATCTTGTAGACAGGATGCCATGGATCGTGTTGCATGGAGGGGAAGATTTACGCATTTAATACAGTCAAAGGGGATGCTAATTTGGGATAGGTCAAGGCCTCCGCATTTGAAAGGAGACGGCACACCATGCGATGCAGCAAACAGTCCTGATTTTCCTTGCACACAATTTAGAAAACGCTTCTGTGAACGAATTTGTGTTAGGGGTCACGTTCGTAATCATCATGAACTGTGCAGGGCGTCTCAATCGCTACAGGTACCTGGTTTCTTCTTATAACTTTTAAACCAATTAACTTAATTCAATACAATTTAACATCGCCATGCATTTGTTTGTGAGAAACATATTAAGCTCATATTAAATGTTGCAAGTGTGTGTCTGCACGTATTTTTAATTTGCGTGCGTGAGAATGACACTTGCAGTCAGCCGCTGGTTTTTCTTTACAGAACGACAAAGTCAAAGGGCCGCTGTCCATCGTAGATGATGATGGTATAATTAATTTTGCTAGCGCTACTTTTAGTAGGGATTAACTGCGCTACTTTTTTTCCTCGCTCTCTCGTCTCGTGCCACCCGTTCCCAGTGGCAAGTCAAGGACCAGACGACCAGGGGGCGAAAAGGAGATGCAGGGGACTCCGCATCAAGCACCGGTGGAAAAGATTTAAAATCAGAATTCCTCCTCTCCTTGGCGAACTGCCTGAACAGGCTAACATTACAATGTGAGGGGCAACCTATCTTCACTTTTATAATGTATTATAAGGTTCTGGAAATAACATATACAGCCAGTTTCTTCCACACCATTTCATCTAAAAATTCATTCTATTCTTTTATGCATAAATTGATCCTGCCCCCCCCCCCCCTCCCTGTAGCAATGCATTCCAAGCGTTCACCCCACTCTGACTAATAAATATTTGTGTGTATTTAATCTGGACCTTTCTTTAGTTAATGTGTAGCTGTGACCTCATGTTCTTGTAAGCGGCTGTACTTTTATAAACTTGTTATAGGCTTATCTTATATAAAATTATTCTTTCCGTTTGGGGAACTGAGACGCTGGTCTGGTCAGAGACAACAAGCTGACCAGGACGTCGCGTCAGAGTCAGGCACAATACACTGACCAAGACCACAATCTTTCTTCCATGTAACGTTCTCTGGAAACAGATTGTTCTCAAACCAGCCTGGCTGACGAGATAAGAATTGATGTTATCCCCGTAGTAGTGAGCGTTACGCAGATGAAGCTAAGCATTGCAAAACCACCAGGAGGGGAGGACCCCGGTCCAACTTCATCAGCACGCTCGGGATGTGAGGAAAGCTACTACAGCCCACCACTTAACGTAATTTAAAGGTCGCACAAAACAGTCAACTTACTCATTTGGGGCATTCAACAACAACAACAACAACAACAACAACAATATACTTTCCGTTGATTATCTTATAAATCTGTTAAGACACCTCGAATTTTTCTCTTTTCTACAGACATTGTAGGCCGCTTTTTCTGAATTCATAGCCGTAATTCCGGAATTCCACTATCAGTTTTGTCGCTCTTATTTGAACGAAAGAGAGCTTCCAGACGATACTGTTAATGCTAGGTTGAACTGCCTAAAAGAAGTTTACATTTTACATGATACGATAAGATAAGATAAGATAAGATAGATAGATAGATAGATATATAGATAGATAGATGGATATATATATATATATATATATATATATATATATATATATATATATATATATATATATTTATATAGATAGATAGATAGATAGATATATATATAGATAGATAGATAGAAAGATCGATATATAGATAGATAGATAGACAGATAGATAGATAGATAGATAGATAGATAGATAGATAGATAGATAGATAGATAGATAGATAGATAGATAGATAGATAGATAGATAGATAGATAGATAGATAGAAAGAATCCAAATACAAAGAAAAGAGGATTTTGGACATGATGAACAACGCTAGAGCTGCAATAGAACAAATAAAACAACTTTCAAACAAGACAAGTCTATATCTAAACGGAGGCAGCAATATGGACACGAATGAGGTCGTGTTTCTTGATGAGACAGATATATCAAAGAGATGGAAGGAAAACGCACGAAAACTAATGGCGTATCTAGAATCATCTGATCAGAAGGGGAGACAACGATAACAGATAAGAGCAAAGGGAAAGCAGCGGGCATGGACACCAATAAAAAATAGATTGAAAGCGGCTTCAGAGAAGTGGTTCCAAAACTTGATCGGTCCACGGCACCATAAGTGTATCAAAATTGTATCCCACGACACCCCAATTCAGAATATAAACCTACTTATCAGGGGACCGTGTAGTCTAGTCGGCATAGAGCTTGTTAAAACTGGGATTATCCCCGATGGCATCTATTGTCATGTGACCCACCTTTACCTACTTAACAGTTTCGGTGGAGAAGATTCTCTCTCTTCTCACCTCACTCTGTTTCATTTGACTCTATCCCACAGTCACACCCTTGCACAACTTTCACACGCGCCCTCGTGGTGAGGCCCTTCCATTGCACTTTGGTTGGGCTAGCTTCTGAGGCCGCACAAACCTAGCATAGGTACATACAGATGCACACATGCATCCAGGCACTGGTTTATGCCTCCTGATATCGCCCAATGGCCTACGGTCTGGGGTGGAAAATGGCGCGCCTCCGCCAGTAGAAACTAGTGAGGCAAACATCTAAGCAAAAAAAAAAAAAAAATTAACAGTTTCAGTGCGCAGTTGATGAAAATATTGAATGTTTCGTGGCGCTCCAGCCACGGTACTGCAGCGAGCAGCAGCGGGGCGCAGTTTGGGAAACACTTTTCTAAAGGAATTCGGCGTGCATAAACATCACTGATCTATGAAATGGCATCTACAACACAAGGCTGATACCGCGCTAACTGATAACATCTGTCTTCGTGACCGAAATCAAGGCATAAACCGTGAAAGAAATAGTGTGCAACCATAACCCGTTATCATTAACACATACATAAACTGGGCACATACATAACCTGGGAAAATACATAACCTGGGCCCATACATAACATCAGATGAAAGATGAAATTACAAAATAAAAAGCAGAATAGCCCAAACAAAACAGGTCATAGATAGATAGATAGATAGATAGATAGATAGATAGATAGATAGATAGATAGATAGATAGATCGATCGATCGATAGATATATAGATAGATAGATAGATAGATAGATAGATAGATAGATAGATAGATAGATAGATAGATAGACATATAGATAGATAGCTAAATAGATAGATGGATAGTTGGATATATAGATAGGTAGATAGATAGATATAAAGATAGATAGATAGATAGATAGATAAATAGATAGATAGATAGATAGATCGATAGATAGATAGATAGATAGATAGATAGATAGAATGATAGATAGATAGATAGATAGATAGATAGATAGATAGATAGATAGATAGATAGATAGATAGATAGATAGATATATAGATAGATAGATAGATAGATAGATAGATAGATAGATAGATAGATAGATAGATAGATAGATAGATAGATAGATAGATAGATAGATAGATAGACAATGTAAGGTATTGAAAAACGTTGGGGGGTGAAAAGAGAATTAATGACCGAAATCACGGTTAGAAAGTTCAGTTATTTTGGTCGTATAACAAGACATACCTCCTTGTTGAAGGCCATTCTGGTGGGTAGGATGGAAGGCAGTCGTTCAAGAGGCAGACAACGTTTTAAGTGGGTGGACAACATCAGGGGAGGGACTCGAAAAAGTCTTTCTCATATTGCACCATTACGGAGTACACTGAAGATCCATTGCAGACGACCTTCGATGCGGAGATGACAACTGAGCTGAACTAAACTGAAATAAATTAGGAGTGCGAATAGGATTCATAAACGAAATGATAGTAAGACAGGACACCGTGCTGAAAACAATACTGGAAGGACAGGTGGATAGCAAACTTGCAAAAGGTAAATATCGTTCTACGTTTGAGGTAGGCATGGCATATTGTAACATCAAAGCAAAAGACAGTAAGCGTCGGAGATTCAGTGCAGCTGTCCATTGATGGGGAGAAGGGACGAACACTAAACTGAACTGAGTTACAGTAGGCATATCAGTAGAGGCAGCTAATTAGGGTTGTGTATGAGGCTGGCAAACGACCCATATAGAAACTTTAAGCCATAGCAACATCAACATATAAATCCATATAGTCTGTTCCGTATTGAAACGAGGTCATTGAACTCTGGACAGATTATCTCCAAGAAAAGGGCAAACGCGTTGATAATTATGTTTTCTGTAGCTCGCTGAATGATAACACGTCTTCTATGTCCTATTAGGTGCCCCTCTCTTTTTCCTGTTCTTCTTTATTCTCTACTTCTTCTTCCTCCTCGTCCTATTCGTATTGCTTTTCTTCCTCTCTCTTCTTCCTTTTCTACTATTCTTATTTCTATTCTTCAACTTCTGTTCCTAGAATCCATGTTTGTCTTTCCCATTATCATCTAATATTTTCTCGCTTAATCTTCGCTTTTTTTGTTATCATCAGCCCCCTATCTCTTGCTCTCACCCTCTCCTGTTTATTTCTTATCTTCTTCTCTTCTTTTCCACATCTTCGTTTTCTCATTCTCTTCTTTTTTCTTCCCACAATTCCACACTCTACCTTCCCTTCTCTCACCATTTGAATCCTCCATATCATCTTCCACATTATTTAGTTTTTCCATCCCTCTTTCTTTCAGCTGTTGGCTCGTCTTCCCTTCATACATCCCCAGGCCAAAACCTGTTACTACTTTCTCTAGTTCTAGACTTCTTAATTGGAGGACTCTGACACCGACACTACGAGAAAATGGATCGGTGAAATGTATTTAGCAATTTCTAGAACTCTTTCAAAACGTATACATTTGGGAACCTTGTCTGTCTGTCATATGCATACGTTTTCTTCTTCTTCTTCGTCTTCTTATTCTTCGTCTTATCCTTCTTCTTCTTCTTCTCCTTTTCCTTCTCCTTCTTCTTCTTCTTCGTTCGGTCTCAATCTCCTGCTACTAAGCCCTGATCAGGACTTTGCAAGTAGCAGAATGTAATCAGGAGAACAGAATGTCTCTCATATGCATACATTTTCTTCTTCTTCTTCTTCTTCCTCTGCGTTAGTTCTCAATCTCCTGCTACTAAGCCCTGATCAGGACTTTGCAAGTAGCAGAATGTAATCAATAGAACGGAATGCGTTGTATCGCTATTTTGCAGTTTGACTGCGGTATTTCATATCCCATAAGACTTCGGCAGATATGCATAAGAGATTTCTATGAGATATCTGAGTGTGGCAGAGACGAGAACATGTCCACTGACACACTGATTGAATGTTATAAGAAACATAACAAGTTAAGATTCCGTTTAGACGTTGTATGACTTTTGGAAAATCATGTTACTGCCATCTTTTTTTGATAAGGTCACTAGTGGTGATGCAGTCGGTATTGACCTGGCCATATCTTGTATATGATGCGCTGGGACAGGAATTAGAGGACACACCAGCTCGTAGCATTGATAATTATGAGCTGGGAATCCGGGATTCATCTCTGCCGAAGATTGAAGTGTCGGACCGAAAGGTGCAAATATCGAAGTCAGGATGTAAACTAGCGACACACAATGCATTCCATTTTGCTACTTGCAAAGCCCTGTTGTGAGTTTGGTAGTGGGAGATTGAGAACGAACACAGAAGAAGAAGACGAAGAAGAAGAAGAAGAAGAAGAAGAAGAAGAAGAAGAAGAAGAATGTGATCCCTCATCAATGATCTCATATGATCCCAAAGATTCCCCTCTCTAGGCCTTGAAATAAAGAATCACATTGGCAAAGCTGCTGCTAAGTTTGCTCGCGTCGCTGTTTGGGAAAACCAGAAAATGACAATTAAAATCTAGGCCATGGTATATTAAAACGGTCCTTGAACACCTGTATGCCAAGGCGTCTAGCGCAGTTCTTGTGAATGGGAGGCGAGGAGACTGGTTTCGTACATCAGTTGGTGTGAGACAGGGGTGTACACTCTCTCCAACTCTTTTCAATATATTCCTTGAGGGAATTATGAGTGAGGCACTTGGAGGTCACGTTGGTACTATCAAGATAGGGGGCCGAACGATTACCAACCTTCGTTTTGCTGAAGACATCGACGGGTTGGCGGGTTCAGAAGCAGAACTCCAGGAATGGGTCAGAAGGCTCGATGAAACACCTCTTGACTATGGTATGGAGATAAACGCTGGAAAATCAGAATTACAGAATACTCGACTGGTAGAACTGGCTAGATGAAAAAAGAAAAGGTCCCTCATCACTCGTGAATAACATTTGCACCAAGAGGAGTGACGGGTTTGATTCATTGAAAGCTCCAAGATTACGGGGTACATACTAGGGCCCGGCAAAGAAATCTCTCTACGCTGACGCTCAAAGCCACAAGCTAAACATCAAACGGATAGACATTGATGAAAATGAAGGCTTTTGTATCCCTCTCTGTGAGCAGTTATGCCGCAGCAAGTGGTATAACGTCTTCAACCTATATACATACAAACATTCACACACACACACACACACATACATACACACATTCACACATGTAACCCGCGAATGGAAAATATTTGCAATGCAAAACTCTTAACTGAAGTTACACACGCCGACAGAAAAGCCAGATAAATAAACAAAAGTAATTGAAAACAAAATAAAATTCAAATAAAAATGTAAACGCCAGGTCTGTTTTTAAATGAATACAAATGATTTTACGGGCATAGGAAGGGAGCCAATTGATGAGTTTTCAAACAAGATGAAAGCCAATCGCACGTGCCTCGAACCAAGATGGATTACTTGGAGTCAACATCGCACTCAGGTTTATGTCTAGATTGGTTACTTGTGAGCTGTGGATATGCCTTGATGTTGTGTTGGGTTTGAACAAATATTTGATTCTTTCTTCGATTGATTTGGAGGTAGTATGCCTGTGGTTTGTATGTATGTGTGTATGTTTGTGTACGTCTGCGTGTGAGAGAGAATTGAGTGGCGATGAGAAAGAAGGATAACGATGTTTTGTTACAGATCTGTATTTTATTTGTACCCGTGTGGGTGTGTGTGCGTGCGTGTGTGTGTATGGGTGGGTGTGTGGGTAGGTAGCAGTTAAAAAGAAATATTTGTTTGTGTAAGTTATATATAAATGTGTGTATTTGGTGCAGTTATATAGACATGTGTGTGTATGTGTGTATGTGTGTGTGTACAAGAAAAGTGGCCAATATTCTATTAACAGACGTCAGACGCGAGTTGATGTTTGGAGATGTGATCCTTACATTCTATTAACAGACGTCAGACGCGCGTTGATGTTTGGAGATGTGATCCTTACATTCTACTAACAGACGTCAGACGTCAGACGTGCGTTTATGTTTGGAGATGTGATCCTTACATTCTACTAACAGACGTCAGACGCGCGTTTATGTTTTGAAATGTGATCCTTACATTCTACTAACAGACGTCACACGTCAGACACGCGTTTATGTTTTGAAATGTGATCCTTACATTCTACTAACATACGTCAGACGTCAGACGCGCGTTGATGTTTGGACATGTGATCCTTACATTCTACTAACATACGTCAGACGTCAGACGCGCGTTGATGTTTGGACATGTGATCCTTACATTCTACTAACATACGTCAGACGTCAGACGCGCGTTGATGTTTGGACATGTGATCCTTACATTCTACTAACATACGTCAGACGTCAGACGCGCGTTGATGTTTGGACATGTGATCCTTACATTCAGTATTGGATCGTGTACACTGGAGGTGGTCAAGGACATACACGAATCTTTGCTGGCAATCTCAGCCGGACGCGAGGAGTGAGGCTCCCATTTCCACCCCGACAAGGTCGGTTTTTGTGGTGCCTCTTGAAAAACGTTATAGTAAATGCACCTTTATCTTTCTCTTTTCTTTCTTTTATCCTGATATGCCTTTCCAATCCAACTGGTTAGTTCTATTTTTGGCAGCGTATGGGTGCTGGAGAGTTTTACATGTATAGCTGCTGTTGAGGCTTCAAACCTCCAGGCGTTGACCTGGATCTACTGTCCTGCTCATGTCTGGGTTCAGGGCAATGAAAGAGCTGACATCTTAGCTTCACAAGCTCCCATCATGGGCACATTAGTGATGGATAGAAATGGCATTTTGAAATCAATCAATGACCGCCTGCTGGATGAGGACACCGCAATAGATGAAGCAGCAATTAACTGACTGCAAAGTTTCGACATTAAAAGAGGGGGGGGGGGCCTGGGAGGACGGCGCAGGAGCGTGTACAACCAGCGAGCTACACGGACCATCAGCATCCATACCTTTCGCCATTAGATGAGGGAGACTCAGCACCTATGGGTATGCCCGGTGTGCAGTGACGTCAATTCTGAGAAACAGAAACGCAAATGATTACGTTGCCTGACATATTGTCTATAGACTCTCCATGTTTCGTACACGTACAGAAGAATGGTATGCATAGCAGCACAATGCAGATTGATGCTGGAGGCGACAATTTTTCCTTGCTAGGCTACAACTGAAAATAAGAAGGGTCTTCTACGTCTTCCTTTTGCTTATCCTGTTTTACTTTTAAGTGTCAGGTTATGAAGAGATTTCTAGAACGAACCCTACTGTGTGCCCAGTGACATTCACAGTGACATTCACAGTGACATTCACAGTGACATTCACAGTGACATTCACCAACTCAGATATTTCGGAAAGTCACCTTTTTCGTGGTCGACCATTAGCCTTGGATACGTTGTATCTAAGCAGTATTGCTTGTTGGAAGGTTTTGTGTAGTGATAGGCTTGTTACGTGGCCAAACCATTTTAATTGCGCTCTTTTGATGTAGTCTTCTTCTTCTTCTTCGTTCATCCTCAGATCAAGGTTCCGGTTTCTCTTACAAGGTTTGTAAGGCTGTTTCGTCTCCATACATCTTTTGTTTCATATCTGTCTCACGAGGCCAGTATTGTTCTCTCTTTTCCTGCGCGAGCGTGCAGCTTTGCAGGATGTGTTCCACGGTCATGATATGCTCCCCACATGGGCACCTGTCATCTGTCCCAATCCTCATTTTGTTGTAAAGATGACCCTTGAGTCTGTTATGCCCAGTTCTCAGTCTGAAGATGATGACTTGCTCTTCTCTAGTTAAGTTATAGTAGCTGTCTTCTTTTCGGAAGTCGGGGTGTTGATCAGTCCATTTTCCTCTGAAGTTGGCTTTAATTATAATCTTGGCCTCATTATATGTGATACTCAGGTCTATTTGTGGGGATGCTCCTCCACTCTTTGCTAGTTTGTCTGCAGCTTCATTGCCTTCAATATTAGAGTAGGATGGGATCCACTGTATGACCAACCTTGGGTGTTCTGCTGAGAGCTGTGTCAGGGAGAACATACATTGCTCGAGATCTTCATCTTTGTTTTTTTTTTTCGCGCTGCTAATACTGACGCGGCATCAGTCAGGAATACTATGTTTTCTTGGTGGATATCTTTATCTTGGATTACAAGCTCAGCTGCGGCCTTCAGTGCCTCTACTTCTGCTCGGAAATTATTGGAATATGTTCCCGTTGTTAATACTCGAGCTTTTTCTTCTCCATTACTTAGTCTGATGTAGTCTAATACTGGTGTTCTTCACTCTAGTCTCCCGATGTCCTCATTTCTGATCCTGTCTGTCCTTGTTATTTTTCATATTATATTTTTTGCAGATATTTCCTTTCTGTTGTTAACAAAATGTATAGTTAGAAAAGTATGATTTCTCTAACATAACAATTGGTGGATTTATCAATGAGATTTGCAATAACTTGAGACATCTGCGAGCGACATTTGATCGCATGCTGTCTTATAAGTGAGATGGCTTTTTATCTTTCTTTGTTTTTTTTTACCAAAACTTCTTCTTCTTCAACTTTTCCATCTTCTTATTCATTCTCCTGTTATTTTTTTCTTCTTATTTTCTGTTGGACGTCAACTTGAATTTGTTCAAAGCGGTCACCGTAAGGCTGTCACCCTGAGGCTGTCAACACTGCCATAAAGCTTGTCTAAAAAAAAGCAAAGGCTGCCGTCTATCGTAGACGATGATGGCATAATTAAGTTTGCTAGCGCTATTTTTAGTAATGATTAACTGTGCTACTTTTTATCCTCACTCTCTCGTCTCGAGCCACCCAACCCCAGTGGCAAGTCAAGGACAAGACGACTACGAGACTCCGCATCAAGCACTCGTGAAAAAGACGACGGAGTGCACACCACCTGATCACGGGGCCGACGGCTTAACCACTTTGCCACGGAATCGCAAAAGTTAAAGCTTGTCTAGTGTTGGCACTACTGATGGCCAGAGCTGCCTTCACTGTCTCTTTTATGTCGGAGACTGTTGCAGCAGATGTTCAGGGGTCATTATTTCAGTACCCCATGTGCATTTTCTAGTAGCACATATCTTCAGTTCATTGAATAGATGGTACCTCAGTCTGTTGAGGCCTGTGTGGAGTCTGAAGACCATGACCTGCTCTCTTCTGCTCAACTGGTAATAGGCATCATTTTTTGTGTAGCCAGTATGCTCTGTTTCCAATTTGTCAATATATCTGGCCCTAATAAACATGTTCGATTCCTCGCAAGCCACACTTAAATCTGGTTATGGTTGGCGGGTTCAGAAACAGAACTCCAGGTGAAACAGCTCTTGACAATGGTATGGAGATAAACGCTGGAAAGTTAAAATTAATGTCCAACAACACCAAGGGCTTCAACAGCAGGATAAAAGCTAACGGTCAGGAACTCGAAGTGGTTGACCGTTTTAAATATCTTGGGTCGATTGTTAGTGATGAAGGATCAAAATGTGAGGTGTTGGCCAGAATAGCACAGACAATACCGGCGCTTGCACGGCTTAACAGGATAAACGGTTAGCACTATGCACGAAAATCAGATTAATGCGTACACTGATCCTGTCAATATTCCATTATGCTTGTGAGACATGGACAGTTACAGCTGACATTCAACGAAAGATACAGGCCTTGGAGATGAGATGTTTCCGAAGACGTTTAAACGTCACGTACAAAGATCGTGTTTCAAATGAGGAAATACGAGATAAAATTACAACAGCAATAGGGCCTTTTGAAGACCTCTTGGCAATTATCAAAAGAAGGAAACTTGCTTGATACGGTCACATATCAAGATCAAATGGTCTTGCAAATACGATCCTCAACGGAAAGGTGCAAGGCAGACGACGAAGAGGCGTCCCAAAAAGAGATGAAAGGACAACATAAAAGAATGGACCAATCTCCGACCAGAAGAGGCACAGGCAGCGGCGGCTGACAGAGAAGTGTGGCGTGGCGCTGTGAGGATGACTTAATTATTGCTCCAACGACCTCACCGGTTACGGGATGACCTGACCTGACCTGGTAAAATTCCATCATCTTTCGCCAGTCTGTCTACCTCCTCGTTGTCTTCGGTGTTCCAGTAAGATGGGACTCACTATACTAAGATTCTTCTCGGCTTGGACAGCTGACAGAGTTAACAGAGTACTGATCTTAGGGAGTGACATTTAACCGTAGTCTGTCTGTCTTATAAAGTACCACACCGATCGAATCGTTCAAAGATGTTAGCGGCGTCTAGTAGCACTAAAAACAATGATAGCTGCCAACCTCGATCAGCGGCTGATTTTCACCCTGCACAACTGGTGGTATCGATTATCGATTATCGATTATGAGCTTGGCATCCCCACATTCCCAAGATTACAGAGTTCAAGGTTTTTGTTGTTGTTTTGAATGCCCATAATGAGCAGGTTACTCTTATGTGTGCCCCGAAAAGGACGTTAAGTGACGGATTGTAGTAGCTTTCATTACATCTCGTGCGTGCTGATGAAGGTGGACCTAGGTATCCAGGCGGTTGTGCTATGCGTGTCACTCACTACTACGGAGATTACGTCGATTACATGCTCAACTGCAAGAATGACTGTGTTGACCTTTTGACCTTTTGACCTTTTGGATCACCTTCAGTGGGGACATTGGCAGTGGATAGAGGAGGCATTTTAAAGTTTAGCTCGAGCCTAGTTCGCTTAGACAGAAACAATTATGGGAAATAAAGGCGGGGGCGTAATACTGACCACATCACCCAAAGTTGGGTCACCAAATAATATGGACCTAACACTATATTTGCAGACGACAATGTTTGATCTAATCCAATGAACCAAACCAACAAAGTCATATTGACCAACTGTACTTTAACTGTCAAAAGTACGATATGAATATCAATACATCAAAAACAGAGGCAATGAATGTAGGTAGAATGCACACTAAACTTGATATTCATGTGAATGAAACAAAAATATAAATACGTCAAAAACAGAGGCAATGAATGTCGGTAGAATGCACACTAAACTTGATATTCATGTGAATGAAACAAAAATATAAATACGTCAAAAACAGAGGCAATGAATGTCGGTAGAATGCACACTAAACTTGATATTCATGTGAATGAAACAAAAATATAAATACGTCAAAAACAGAGGCAATGAATGTAGGTAAAATGCACAATAAACTTTATATTCATGTGAATGAAACAAAAATATAAATACGTCAAAAACAGAGGCAATGAATGTAGGTAAAATGCACAATAAACTTTATATTCATGTGAATGAAACAAAAATATAAATACGTCAAAAACAGAGGCAATGAATGTAGGTAAAATGCACAATAAACTTGATATTCATGTGAATGAAACAAAAATATAAATACGTCAAAAACAGAGGCAATGAATGTAGGTAAAATGCACAATAAACTTTATATTCATGTGAATGAAACAAAAATATAAATACGTCAAAAACAGAGGCAATGAATGTAGGTAAAATGCACAATAAACTTGATATTCATATGAATGAAACAAAAAAAAAGCAGGTACAAGAATGTCGGTATTTGAGAGCTGTTTTTACTGAGGATGTGAGACTCGATAGAGAAATAGAAAGGAGAGTGTATGGAGCAAACGTTGTAACCTACCAGCTGTCTCCACTACGTAAGACACTTCAAGATTTCCTTCCAAGCAAGAAAAAACTGATGAAAAATAGTATTTTTATCCCAAACCAGTGCTATCAGTGTCAGGCAATGGTATTGAATAAGGCCCAGGAACGAAAGTTAGCCCCCTGCAAATGCGGTGCATACGAAAGGTCACTAACAACACCAGAAGAGACAATCACAAATATGAGCATTCGGTAGAAGGTTGGAACAATTCCCTGCCTGCAGTACATCGAGCAACAGAGAATAAATTGGTTTGTTCTTATTGTGAGAATCCAACCAGACCACATTGTTCATGCAACCTTCTACTGGAGAACATCAGGAAGAAGGGGAGAGGTAGACCGGGGAATTGATGGATAGACAGCTCAAACGGAATCCGCCGTAAAATGGGGAAAATGTTACTCGGGCCACGAGAGGGGTGTAAGACAAATACATACCAGGACACTGGGCGGCCCACGAGAGGGGTGTAAGACAAATACATACCAGGACACTGGGCGGCCCACGAGAGGGGTGTAAGACAAATACATACCAGGACACTGGGCGGCCCACGAGAGGGGTGTAAGATAAATACATACCAGGACACTGGGCTACCCACGAGAAGGGTGTAAGACAAATACATACCAGGACACTGGGCTACCCACGAGAGGGGTGTAATACAAATACATACCAGGACACTGGGCTACCCACGAGAGGGGTGTAAGACAAATATATACCAGGACACTGGGTTACCCACGAGAGGGGTGTAAGACAAATACATACCAGGACACTGGGTTACCCACGAGAGGGGTGTAAGACAAATACATACCAGGACACTGGGTTACCCACGAGAGGGGTGTAAGACAAATATATACCAGGACACTGGGTTACCCACGAGAGGGGTGTAAGACAAATACATACCAGGACTACCACCTGATAGAAAATTAGACGATAAAATGAGAATAGAAACACAATATTTCCGATACGCGGTTAGCCTGAAACTGGATCGGTCCTTTTTACTTACTTACTACATTCAGCTGACGTTAGAGGTGGGACGTGCACAGAGACATCCACCCCCTTAGAAGTACAGTCGGCTAAACTATATTCAGCTGACGTTAGAGGTGGGGTTATCATAGGGACATCCACCCCTGTAGAAGTACAGACGGATAAACTATATTCAGCTGACGTTAGAGGTGGGGTTATCATAGGGACATCCACCCCTGTAGAAGTACAGTCGGATAAACTATATTCAGCTGACGTTAGAGGTGGGGTTATCATAGGGACATCCACCCCTGTAGAAGTACAGTCGGATAAACTATATTCAGCTCACGTTAGAGGTGGGGTTATCATAGGGACATCCACCCCTGTAGAAGTACATTCGGCTAAACTATATTCAGCTCACGTTAGAGGTGGGGTTATCATAGGGGCATCCACCCCTGTAGAAGTACAGTCGGATAAACTATATTCAGCTGACGTTAGAGGTGGGGTTATCATAGGGACATCCACCCCTGTAGAAGTACAGTCAGCTAAGCTATATTCAGCTCACGTTAGAGATGGGGCGTGCACAGGGACATTAGAAGAAGAGGAAAAAGAAAAAGAAAAAGAAGACAAATATTGGTAGAAGAAGTTTAAGTAGAGGAAGAAGTAGCAGAAGAAGAGAAGGAGGTGTAGGTGGGGATGGAAAAAAGGATGAATACGTGGAAAAAGAAGAAATAGAGGAAAACGTATTTGAAGATGTAGAAGAAGAGGTGCAAGATAAGAACAACTTAAGGAAGAAGAAGAAGAAGAAAGGGATGAAGATGGTGAGGGATTTGAAGATGATTACGTAAGAAGATGACGTAAGAGACAAAAAATGATTGACAGTGCACCTATGCAAAATTAATTTCAAAACGTCAAACATTTCATTTTGCATTCCTATTCTAAATCTGTGTTTGTTTGTCTGTTATGGTTCGTTCCTTCCATCTGTGGTTTCACGACTATGAATGTGAAAAGGAAGAGTGAAAAAAGTGGCAACAAGATACATTAGTGGACGTGGTAATAAGAAAGACAATTCTATTTGGGATTAGAAATGTCAGTTATCGCTTTTATTTTTCTTAAAATTGTTTTACAGATATTGGGAATTTCTGCTTCAAAATGATTACGCTTATGGTTATCTGTCCTGACATCTTTCAAGCTGCATCCATTGTTTTGTTATTAGCCTTACATATAAAAATTAAGTTCCGAAGAGATTTGGAGAAATATTGAATATGATGGCGCAGATTTTGTTTTCCATGTTTGCGTTACTGAGTGCGTGGTTTAGAAAAGGCAAGACGATAGATAATAAAAAAAGAAGCTGAGAGGAATTTAAAAACACGCATGTGCTACTCTGGCAGCTGTAGGGCTTGGGAAACAAAAGAATATTTAATAGCACGGAAAGTGGAAGAATAATAAAGAAAAATAAAAACGAGTTGAAAAGAATTGTCAACAAAAACTGTGACAAGTCAGCGTTGCGTGTGATAACTACGCAGTTGGAGGAGAGATAATGCGCGGAACAATGGATTGTGATGTTTGTTTGCGTAACAATAAATTTGTTTATTTATTTTTTTTTCTTACAATTCTTTAGACCGTCAGTAAAATAAGTTAGAAGCTAGTGAGAGCGTGTTATATTCCTTACAGAAGGATTGTCAGTTCTGCAAGACCTCAAGATTGAATGATTGAATGAGCTTAAAGAAGTTTTTGGTGAACTAAAAGAGAAGGGAATAGTGTTGATACAGTGGATAATGAAACGCTATGACATGCCATGAGTTGAGAGAGCGTACATGTTAGTAAAGGATGGAGTAACACGAGCATTAATAAATCAATTGCCTTCCAAGTTGTTGTTGTTGCTGCAGGAATGTCCCCAACGGGTAGATTTACCCCTTTGTGCCCCCCAAAAAGGACTTTTAGTGGCGGTTTGTTGTAGCTTTCCTGACATTCCGAGCGTGTTGATGAAGGTGGACCGGGGTCCTCCAGGCGGTTGTGTTATGCTTTGCTTCACTTGCGTGTCGCTCACTACAAAGGGGATTACGTCGATCTCTCGTCTTATTAGCCAGGCTGCTATTCAAACAGCCCGTTTCCAGGAAGGTCTACGAGGTAGAACAGGTGAAAATCTTCGCCAGTATATTTTGTCTGACCCTGACTAACATGTCTGATAAGTTGAACGGCTCACAATCCGAAGCTGCTGGGTTCCATACCCATCACAGGACCGGCCATTACCCAGGGAAAGCAAACTCCTAGAAAACTCAGGAGGAAGCAGACCCTTACATAAAATGCATGCTGAAGTCGGATTCACTGGGCCGACAGGCGGAAAATAAAAACCACATTTCAACACACACAGCCTTGGGGATTAGAAAAATAAGGCGAATGCTAAAAAAAAAAAAAAAAAAATGTAAGATCAGTATATTTTGTCTGACCCTGACTAACATATCTAATCAGTATAGTTTGTCTGACCCTGACTAACATGTCTGATCAGTATATTTTGGTTGACCGTGACTAACATGTCTGATCAGTATATTGTGCCTGACCTTGACTAACATGTCTGATTAGTATATTTTGCCTGACCCTGACTAACATATCTGATCAGTATATTTTGTCTGACCCTGACTAACATGTCTGATCAGTATATTGTGCCTGACAAGAGGTTAGTCTGCCTTCCCATTATTTTTCAAGATACCAAGAATATCGAATAACCAAGTCGAAGCCATAAGAAAAGTCTAATAAACGGGAGACAACTATCACTGTCTTAGTGAGGTGAAGGGATTTTTTTTGGCTTTAGTACGGTCAAAACAGATCGAATGTCCACTTATACATGCTAAAGTAGCCTCTATCAGCCATGTTTATGTGCGGTTCTAGGCAGAACAGACATTTGGACATATCCTGCAAGACTGTTATACGTTTAGACAACTGTGCACTCAGTACCTGGCTAATTATCGTGGGGAAACAGAGGAAGAAGAAAACGTGAAGAAGAGGAAGGCGAATTAGAAGATGAAGATGAATAAGAAGAAGAAAAAGAAGAAGAAGAAGAAGAAGAAGAGAAGGAAGAAGAAGAAGGATAAGGAGAAGAAAAAGAAGAAAGAGGAAGAAGAAGACGACAGAGAAGAACAAGGCGAATTAGAAGATGAAGAAGAAGAAGAAGAAGAAGAGGAAGAAAAAATCGAAGAAAACGCAGAAGTAGAAAAAGCAGATACAATCCAAAGAATAAGAAAGTGAAAAGATGAAGATTGATAAGAAGGAGAGGATGAAGAAGAAGAAGAAGAAGAAGAAGAAGAAGAAGAAGAACAAGAAGAACAAAAAGAAGAAGAAGAAGAAAATGAATAAAAAGATCAAATGAAGAAGAAGAAGCAGAAGATGAAGAAGAAAACAAAAAAGAAAAAGAACAAATCTACATGTCAGGAAAATGGGAATACCTTGTGACCTAATATAATCAAAATGTTCGTGACTTAGTTGAAGATGTACGTCTTCTACCACTGAAACAGCTCGGAAGAAGTTACACAAACAGTGAAAACAGCAAACTTCAGGTTCATTATCAACTTTAACATAAACGGGATCAAGATGCTGAGCAGCGCATGAGCTGCAGTGGTCAGCGACCATAGCTGACTGCTAGCGCCAGGGCTAGCGAACCAGAACTGCCAAGACCCTTCTACACCTCCAAGCGGTGATCCTTGAGAACAGGCTGCAACAGGGCAGACTGGGGAAGGTGAAGGGATCGAAGATGAGCGAAGACCCTACGAACGCATTAACAACACCAAAGCCCATCCCTACTGTACGCAAACCTACCTGGAGGCAGCATAATTTTCCAGAGGTGGTAGAAAATATATCAGGTATTGGAAACAAGAACAGCCAGACTGAAAAAGAAAGAAGAGACATGACCGTGAGGTACATAACGAAAAACTACAAAGCATGGACTGGACCCATGCATAAACCGACGGTTCTGTAACAAACACAGGACGGAGGGGCAGGGGTATTCCTGAGCCTACCAAATAGTAGAAAAACAACACTGTCAGTGGCAACTGGAAAATACTCAATCAATTTCAGATCGGAGGCAGAGGCACTGAGGGCTGCAGTAGAAGAAATGGTGACAGGCAAAAGAAATAAAAGCCATATAGTCCTGTTTACAGATGCCCTGGCCGTAGTAAAAGCACTAAAAAGCCAGATAAATACTGAACTTAATTATTTAAGAGCAGTACTCTGTTAACTATGCCAGCAGTCCGCACCAAAAAGGGTAGTGGTGCAGTGGGTTCCATCCCACTGTAACATCCAAGGCAACGAGGAGGCAGACAGACTGGCAAAAGAAGGTGCAAGACTACCACAACCAGATTCTAGTGTGACGTACGAAGAGTTAAAAAAGGCTTATTAGAGCAAGATACATGACCAAATGGGAAACAGAACATACTGGCTACACAAAAAACGATGCCTATTACCAGTTGAACAGAAGAGAGCAGGCCGTGGTCTTCAGACTTCGCACAGGCCACAATAGATTGAGGTACCACCTATTCAATAAATTGAAGATAGGTGGCACTGACCAATGCTCGTGTGGTACCGGGAAAATGACCGCTGAACATTTGCTGCAAAACTGCTCGACATACGAGGATCAGAGAGAGCAGATGTGGCCATCACCAGTGGCAACACTATACAAGCTCTATGGCAGTGTCGACAGCCTCAAGATGACCGCTGCTTTTTTCGAAAAAAATTAAGGTTGACGTCTGACAGCGTGCGAAGAAGAAGAAGAAGAAGAAATTATTGGTTAGATAACTAAAATCTATTACATCATAAATGTAACGGTTCATTGACAGGACCAGGCAAAAAAAAACTATACAAAATGAAACAAACGTTACATCGCAAAGCCTTTGTCATTGACAAAGAACAAACGAAATCAGTTAACAACTGTTTCGCCTTCTATCACCCAGTGGTGCATAGGCCATCATTCAGCAATTACAAGTAGCTCTGGCCTGTGCAATCTGTTCCTCTTACTTACAACTTTTTCCGGTTTTCTTTACTTCCGCCTCCAGATCTCATCTCCACATATTCCTTTGTCTGTCTATGCCTCTTCTTCCCTGGGGGTTCCATGACAAAGATTGCCTGGTGATACTGGCCTGTGGCTTTCTTAAGGTATGACCCATCCATCTCCATTTTCTTCCTAAGATTTTCTGTTCCAATTTACCTTGTCCCGCACTCTCCCACAATCTGTCGTTTGTAACTTTGTCAAACTATTTTATACCAAGAATCTTTCTCAGACATCTGTTGACAAAACCCTGCAGCCTCCTGTCATTGCCTCTGGTCATCCTCCATGTTTCCGATCCACACAGCAGGACTGGCTTTACATTTGAATTGAAAATCCTTTTGTTTGTCTTCCTTCTTATTTCCTTGGAGTTCAATATGGGTTTCAACATTCCGAATGCAATTCTTGCTTTTTCTGTTGCATCCTTGTTTTTATATCCTCGTCTGTCCCTCCTTCATTGTTGATGAAACTTCCTAGTTATGTAAATACCTCTACCACTTCCAGGGGCGTTCCTCTCAGCCTGATTGGTTCTGTGTTTGCTGCATTAACTCTAATTATTTTTGTCTTTTCTTCATGGGTCTTCAAACCGACGTGTTTAGAGGTATAATCCAGTCTATCCAGTTTCCTTTGCATTTGGCTTTGGCAGTGGGACAGAAGGACTGTACCATCCGAAAATGCAGGTCCTCCAGCTATTTATTCAAGGTCCAGTTGATTCCAATTTTCTCCTTTGTTTTGTTATTTGGCAATCCACTGCCAGGATGTAGGAAAGATGACAGTATGCAACCCTGTCGTACCCCTGATTTAATTTTAAATGGCTCTGTGAGTTGACCTTCGTGTATAATTTCACAGACAGTTAACAAACCACACTCGATATAGAGACATAAAGCAGAGCAGAGATGCGATACAGTAGCAGTAGACAGCCATAACCAGGAAGTTATACCCACGTTATGCCCAGGTTATGTATGTGCCCAGGTTATGTATGTGTCCACGTTATGTATGTGCCCAGGTTATGTATGAGCCCACATTATGTATGTGCAAAGATTATGTATATGCCCAGGTTATGTATGTGCCCAGGTTATGTATGTGCCCACGTTATGTATGTGCCCAGGTTATGTATGTACCTACGTCATGTATGTGTCCACATTATGCATGTGCTCACGTTATGTATGTGACTAGGTTATACCGAGGTTATGAATGTACCTAGGTTATGCGTGTGCCCAGGTTGTGTATGTGCCCAGGTTATGTATGTGGCCAGATTATGTAGGAGCCCACATTATGTATGTGCAAAGATTATGTATCTGCCCAGGTTATGTATGTGCCCATGTTATGTATGTGCCCAGGTTATACCCAGGTTATGTATGCTCAGGTTATGTATTTGCCCAAATTGTGTATATGCCCACGTTGTGTATATGCCCACGTTGTGTATATGCCCACGTTGTGTATATGCCCACGTCATATATGTGCCCAGGTTATGTATGTGCCCAGGTTATGTATGTGGCCAGATTATGTATGAGCCCACATTATGTATGTGCAAAGATTATGTATATGCCCAGGTTATGTATGTGCCCATGTTATGTATGTGCCCAGGTTATACCCAGGTTATGTATGCTCAGGTTATGTATTTGCCCAAATTGTGTATATTCCCACGTTGTGTATATGCCCACGTTGTGTATATGCCCACGTCATATATGTGCCCAGGTTATGTATGTGCGCAGGTTATGTATGTGCCCGGTATTTATTCTCGCGGCTTGAATAACTTGATGAACAAGACAAAACAGTCTCAGGATGTTGCTATTATCTCTTGAAATGAGCAGCCAGCTTCAACATTTGTTAGTGTCAAATCCCCACTTCGTTGGTCCGTCTGCTGTGACACATCCTGGTTCCAGGAGCACGAGCGATGACGTCATATTTTCCGTTTTAATCAGTGTTTTATCCATGATCCTGATTACGTTTCGATTTCAGTTTTTGCAGTGAGAGTTAACAGTTGAGACCGGAACAACACTTAAAGATACGAGTCGTGAAGGTCAAGGATTCTCAAACTCAAAGCCGCCGGCGGGTCGCAAGAGCACAGACTCATTGTCTCAAACGCGTTCCGCAAAGAATGATTTAAATAGCTACGGAGAAATACGTAGAACGAATTTGGCTAGGTTTGGTTTTGTTTGTTCTGAATCTCCCTCTACCAAACCCTGAAAACGGCTTAAGTAGCAGAATGTAGTCCAGAGAACGGAATGCGTTGTGTCGTAGTTTACAGCCTGACTTTGATATTTGCACCTTTCGGTCCAACACATCTGACTTCAGCAACATTTTTTGAGTACCGGGTTAGCATTCCCTCTTCGATCAAACCTCCTTAGCCAGTCTGCCCTGCTGCAGCCTGTTATTCAGGATCACCGCGTGGAGGTGTAGAAGGGTCTTGGGAGCTCTGGTTCGCTGGCCCTGACTCTAGCAGTTAGCTATGGATCGCTGACCGCTGCAGCTCATGCGCTGCTTAGCATCTTGATCCCACATCTAATTTGAAGGGATTCTCAAGATATACCGTCGATATAAACACATTTTGATAATTTTTGTGACCACATTAGGACACAAACAAAACGTTTCAAAATGGAGACAATATTTGTGTGTGTTTTAGGTTTCTTTTTATTTATCCTGTTAATCGCCGTTTGGAGATTAAGACATCTGTCCAGCGCCAAGTGCGTAGCGTCGGTCAATGTGAGCCGAATTGCTTCACACACTTTAATGGGCTATATCCAATTGTCTTTTTGTATTATTGTTATTTTATGATTGTTATAATTATAATTATTATATTTATTATTATTATTAGCATTATTATATCTTTTGATATTATTATTATTATTATTACATTTGTCTTATTATTTTTAGTGTTATTTGTTTTGTTATTATTATTGTTATTGCTATAATTATTATTTGTATTATTATTGTTAGTATTATTATTTGTATTCTTATTATTATTATAACGTTTTTATTATTATTATTAGTAATATTACTATTATGTGTGTTGTTATTTTTGTTATTATTGTTATTATTTCTAACATTATTATATTTATTATTATGAGTATTATTATTTGTATCTTTGTTATTATTATTATTATTAATATTTTTATTAGTATTACTTTTGTATTATTATTATTTTGTGGGGGAGGCATGGTCACTGGGAAGAGAGGCAGGGGCCGAACGAGAAGACGATCGACCCAGATAATCAAGGAGACCCTGGGGCAGGCCGGAAGACTGGCTACAGACAGGCTGTCATGGGAGCGACGTTCTGCAAAGAACATGCTACATGATATATGATAATTAGTATTATTTTTTGTATTGTTATTATTATTATTATTATTATTACTAATAGTAGCATAGATGGCGTCTAATAGGCTACCGGTCTACTTTGCCCCAGTGTTCAAGTCTATTAAGAAGGACTCGCACATCGGTTAACCAACCTTCGCGGCACTTGCCCCAAAGTAGCGGAGTATTAAGCTGCTTGATCCTAGCCCGCTAAGCAGGAAATCCTGATCCCGGCTACATTCAGTTCATACCAAAGCTGGCATCTGCGACTGTAGAAGTGCAGGTCGACTAAAAAATTAGATTATGCTTTACTATTTTTATTTTAAGTATTGTTATTTTTAGTATTATTATTTATATTATTTTAATTATTATAAGTATTTTTATTATTAATAGTGGGGACGGAGTGGGTTAGTAGTTAAGTGACACGAGTGACAACCCGAAGGTGCTGAGTTCGATTCCCATCACAGCGCCCGCCGTTACCCCAGGAAAGCAAACCCTTGGAAAATGCTCAGTAGAAGAAGCCCCTTACATAAAATGCATTCCGAAGTAGGATGCACTGGGCCGACAGTCACAAAATAAAAACCATAGTGCAACGCACATCACTTTGAGGAATAAAGAAATAATGCGAAGGGGCTCCTAAAGACGGATGTGTCTGACCTAAATGTGCAAATATCGCAGTGAAACTGAAACTAGCGACACAACGCATTCCGCTCTCCTGACTACATCCTGCTACTTGGTGGCAGAAGATTTAGAACGAACGCAGAAGAAGAAGAAGAAGAAAAAGAAGAAGAAGGCGAAGGCAAACAAAAATTAATTATTTTTAGTATTATTATTATTTGTATTATTATTATTTGTGTTATTATTATTATTGCTGCCTCGTGTATTGTTTACACCGGTCTAAAACATATAAATCCAGAGCAAAGTCAGTAATTAAAGCTAGTTAATTTTGTGTAAAATTCAAATTTGCAGGGACGCTGAAACACCATGAGGGCCGCACAATCAGCCCTGGGAGACTACCTTATTTGAGAGCTCAACACTGGAGAACAACCAGTTATTTTCTTATGCCCGCTCTCAAATTATTCTATCTCTCCTTCTTCGCATTCTCATTTGCTGAATAAACAATTCCTTCGGTGTGTGCTATCGTTTTTGGTGGCGTTTCTTCAATTCAATTTAACGCGATTGTAAAACCGGTATACTGGAGGGAAATTGAATCTATCTGTTTAAAATGAATGCTGCCAGTTAAGAAACGAGTTGTCGTGAGAATGAATATCCTGGCAGGAGGACTGCTGCATACAGGACTGATTGAACGAAGATGGTGGGAAGAAATAGAGTGCAGAGTAGAAGATGTTGAAAAAGAGATTTGGAAAGTTTGCTGAAAGAAGACACATTTAAGAAATAATAAGGTTGATGGATTTTCTGTCTGGTGGATCCAGTTCGTTGGGTAGATACAGTGACTCCAGGAGGATAAAAGAGTAGACCAAACAAATCTATAATAGAAAAAGACAGTACAATAAGAGAAACTGCTGTAAAGCATCCAAATGTTAGGCCCTTTATATTGATTTCCATATGTTGGTCAGACAGTGGATCCCATCCCACTGCAATATTTAATGCATTGAAGCTGTAGAAAAACTAGCAAAGTGTGGAGGAGCATCCCCACAAATAGACCTGAGTATCACATATAATGAGGCCAAGACCATAATGAAAGCCAACTTCAGGGTAAAATGGGCCGATCAACACCCCGACTACCGAAAAGAAGACATCTACTATAACTTAACTAGAGAAGAGCAAGTCATCATCTTCAGACTGAGAACTGGGCATAACAGACTCAAGGGTCATCTTTACAACAAAATGGGGATTGGGACAGATGACAGGTGCCCATGTGGGGAGCATATCATAACCGTGGAACACATCGTACAAAGCTGCACGCTCACGCAGGAAAAGAGAGAACAATACTGGCCTCGTGAGACAGATATGAGGCAAAAGCTGTATGGAGATGAAACAGCCGTAACAAACAACCGTGTCCTTTGTAAGAGAAACCGGAACCTTGATCTGAGGATGAACGAAGAAGAAGGAGAAGAAAAAGAATACTAGTAATTTTGTCCTTCGGTTAATGTCTTTATTATCCAATCAGTAGCCGTATGACGTACGAAGAGTCAAAACGGCTTATCAAAGCCAGATACATGACCAAATGGGAAACCGAACTTACTGGTTACACCAAAAACGATGCCTATTACCAGTTGAACAGAAGCGAGCAGGTCGTTGTCTTCAGACTTCGCACTGGCCACAATAGACTGAGGTACCACCTATTCAACAAATTAAAGATAGGTGGTACCGACGAATGCCCGTGCGGTACCGGTAAAATGACCGCTGAACATCTGCTGCAGAACTGCCCGACATACGAGGATCAGAGAGAGCAGATGTGGCCATCACCAGTGGAACTGCAAGACAAGCTCTATGGCAGTGTCGACAGCCTCAGGATGACCGCTGCTTTTTTCGGAAAAATAATGGTTACTGTCTGACTGCGTACGCAGAAGATGAAGACAATCAGTAGCCAACAAGAACAGGAAAGGTTAAGATGGTTTCTAATGGGTGGATAAGATCAACTGCTCGGCCAGCTGCAGACGTCGTGTACCATCAGGCTGAGAGAATGTTTAGGGAATCAATTACAACAATCCTTCAACGTGGAAAACGCACTTGAATTGAATTGGATTTTTCTTAATGGCTGTTGTTGTTGTTGTTGTTGAATGCCCAAAATGAGTAGGATTTCTCTTCTGTGCTTCCTGGAAAGGACGTTAAGTAACAGATTGTAGTAATTTCCTTGCATTCCGAGCGTGCTGATGAAGGTGGGTCGGTGTCTTGCAGGCGGTTGTGTTATGTTTGGTTTCATCTGCGTGTGGTTCACTACTACGGGGATCACGTCGATCCCTCACCATGTTAGCCAGGCTGCCATGAATAAAAACCCGTTTACAGAAAGGGCCACGAGGAAGACAACGTGAGGGTCTTGTCCAGTATATTTTGCCTGACCTTGACTAACATGTCTGATCAGTATATTTTGTCTGACAATGACTAACATGCCTGATCAGTATGTTTTGTCTGACCCTGACTAACATGCCTGATCAGTATATTTTGTCTGACCCTGACTAACATGTCTGATCAGCATGTTTTGCCTGATCCTGACTAGCATCTCTAATCAGGATGTTTTTCCTGACCAGACATTAGTCTCCTCCCCTTAATGGTCGTTGTTGTTGTTGTTGTTGTTGTTGTTGTTTAATGCTTACAATAACTACGTTTGCTCTTTTGTGCTCACTGAAAAGGACGTAAAGTGGTCGGTTGTAGTTGCTTTCCTCACATCCCGAGCATGCTGATGAAGGCAGTTGTGCTATGCTTGGCTTCCTCTGCGTGACGCTCACTACTACGGGGATCACATCGATTCACACACATCTCGTCAGTCAGGCTGCCTTGAAAAACAACCTGTTTCCAGGGACCGCTGCATGAAAGAGAAATTGTAGCCTTGGTCAGTGTAGTCTGCCTGAACCCGACGCGACGTCCTGGCTAGTGCCTGACTGACGCGACGTCCTGACTAGTGCCTGACTGACGCGACGTCCTGGCTAGTGCCTGACTGACGCGACGTCCTGGCTAGTGCCTTACTGACTTGCGTCACAGTTCTCCATATTTAATGGTAAATCCGCCTCTGCAAGTAACATCCCCAACATCATTATAAAAATTGAGCAACTGTTTCCTTCCTGGTCTCCCCACGCAACCCGTCGCTTCCACCACCAATTTGTCAGGGCCGCCCACGGCCTTCTAAACCCGACATATACACCACGTGACACACTAAAATATGGTCCACAGAAAATCGAACTGACTGATCGTGCTAAGAAGGAACAAATCCCGCTTTGATACTGGGAAAGATTGACCAATTGCGTGACAAATTGAAATTTGTGAGAAAACCACTCGACTGACATTTAGAGGAACAAAGACCGGTATACTGCTGGAAGTCGTGTCGAATATGGGTAGGAAGAAAATGAAATTAGGTTCCAGGAGTGTTTAAATTAAACCAGACCAAACTGCAACAGGTGAACATTTGTACGATGCGCATGATAGCGTCACTTCCGGTGCGAACAGCACGTAACAACGGTCAAGTTTGCAAAAACTCATAGTATCCTCAGCCTGATTGGTGTGAAACGGGATCCGTGCAGAGGTGATCAGCGTGCGGTGATTCGGTTTAAACGGCTGAATGATGTCGACCAGTTCACATTCGTCTCAGAATGTAGGCAGTGTATTGTGACAAAGTATGTCTAAAGCAGCAGTGAAGAACTGGAAAACGATATTTAAAGAAAAGAGTAAGTTAACGCAACAATATGCGCCTGAGTGGTTTCCGAAGATCTCTCGTTAACTTACGTCCTTTTTTAAACACCGGAGATTTTTTTTTACGTGGATCTTCTAGTAACAATTCCCCTGATCTCTGGGTAGTTGAAATCGACCCCCGTATTCCGTGTAGAGCACGTTAAAAATTATTTGGCAGTTGGAAATCGAAAAGATTAGGCTTAACGTCTGCTGCCCGGACAAAATTCAAGTTAAAAATCTACCTAAGTTGTTAATACCTATTCCCAGGTGGTTTGTTAAGAGTAGCTATAGATGGCGCTTAACTGGTTGCAGGTCTACTTAGCTCTAGTGTTTGAGTCTATTCAGATGGACTCGAACATCGGTTAAACCACCCTCCAAGAAACTGGTTGTATACATACTCTGTAGAGTCTTCTAAATCAGTATAAAGACGCAACATTAAGTTAAATATAAAACATAACATTGGGTTGCTGTCTCAAATAACAGATTTAGTCCTAAAGTGGATTAAACGGATAAAATCGTTATAAAGACGTTAAGTTAAGTTACGTTTTACATGCGAGAAGTGAATAGCGTTTAAGTCAGAAGGGATTACGAAATAACCCTCGCAAGTAGCAGTGTTCAACTACAGATGGGGATTTGCGGACACTAGAACGTCTTGATACTTTAATGCTACTGTCTTCACGCACACCGGAAAGCCAGTGGCGTTGAATGATACTTTTATACGGGCCACAATAAATTGTACTCGGAATGTTTTTTGAGCAACCATCTCCACACCAAACATTACCACCCATTGGAAAATAATGGTGTCTTGGTAGTATTGAGATAAATATGGGCTGTCACTAAATTGGTCCTGTTAATATTTCTCTATGCTTGTAAAGACATGGACAACTACAGTCGACTTGCTGCGGAGGATACAGGCCGTGGAGATGAGATGTTTCCGGAGACTTTTATACGTTACATATAAAGATCGATTTACAATGAAGAAATGCAACAGGATTAGGGCATTTTGAAGACCTCTGTCAAAAGAAGGAAACGGAGCAACGCATGAGCTGCAGTGGTTACAGACACATAGCTGACTGCTAGCGTCAGGGCCAGCGAACCAAAGCTGTCAAGACACTTCTACATCTCGACCTGGTGATCCTGGATAACAGGCTGCAGTAGGGCAGACTGGCTAAGGACAAGGGATCGAAGTGGGAATGCTAACTCGGTACTAAAAAATTGCTTGCTGAAGTCGGATGTGTTGGACCGAAAGGTGCAAATATCGCAGTCAAGCTGTAAACTACGACACAACGCATTCCGGTCTCTGGACTACATTTTGCTACTTAAGCCCTTTCAGTGTTTGGTATTGGGAGATTGAAAATGAACGAAGCCAAGCCAAAAGAAGGAAACTCGCTTGGTACGGTCACATATCGAGATCAAATGGTCTTGCAAAAATTATCCTTCACGTAAACACGGGAAGGGAGGTCTACAAACGAATGACAAGCCCCAGTCCAAGTGATGGTGTAAATCAACTCACAAGGAAGGACCAGAGCACCATTATCTGGCTGAGAACCCAACACATCTCACTAAACAAACACCTGAACAGAACCCAACACATGTCCCACTAAACAAACACCTGAACAGAACCCAACACATCTCACTAAACAAACACCTGAACAGAACCCAACACATGTCCCACTAAACAAACACCTGAACAGAACCCAACACATGTCCCACTAAACAAACACCTGAACAGAACCCAACACATGTCCCACTAAACAAACACCTGAACAGAACCCAACACATGTCCCACTAAACAAACACCTGAACAGAATCCAACTACAACACACTCTTGAGTACCAGTTGTGTACACACCCATATGAAACCGTTGATCATCATCTGTTTGAGTGCTCAGCGCTCAACGATTCTACGAAAATGCTTCTTCCTCCATGGCCATATACATGGAGCACTTTGTATGGCACTAGACAACAGCTCATAAACGCATGCAGATATCATTACATGGCATTGGGTAGAAGGGCGAGAGCCAGGGTGCAGCTGGATTCATAACAACAACAACAATATGGAAACGTGCAAGAGAGACGACGAAGAGGACGTCCCAAAAAAAAGGTGGGAGGATAACACAAAAGGATGGGCCAATCAACTCACAGCCGACTGCTAGCGTCAGGGCCAGCGAACCAGAGCTGCCAAGACCCTTCTACATCTCCACGCGGGGATCCTGGATAACAGGCTGCAGCAGGGGAGACTGGCTAAGGAAGGGGATCGAAGAGGGAATGCTAACCCGGGACTCAAAAAATGCGTGCTGAAGTCGGATATGTTGGACCGAAAGGTGCAAATATCCCAGACAAGCTGTAAACTACGGCACAATGCATTCGGTTCTCTGGACTATGTTCTGCTACTTAGGCCCGTGTCAGGGTTTGGTAGCGGGAAATTGAAAACGAACGAAGCAAAACCAAGCCAATTTCCGACCAGAGGTGGCACAGGAAGCGGTCGCTGGCAGAGAGAAGTGGGGTGTGGGGATGTCTTCACGTGTGCCCTGTTGACCTCACCGGTTCCGAATGACCTAACCTGACATAATTGAAATGGTCTTTTTGTTTTATGGTATAGTCTAATATGGACTCATGTTAAGTGTTTGCTGAGTGTTTAGGCAGCATCGCGAAGGTAATGATGTTTTTAATATCGTCTGCAATACGAAGACTAACAAATGAAGGACGAAACAGGTCATTTGCAGAACCTATTTCGCTGTTATAAGCTTCTTGGCAAGTATGCTGTACTGTAGGTAGCCATTACCTTCCGTACAAGGGGGAGCCAAATAAAACATATCTGTCACACTAGCCATGAGCGTGATTCGAACCTGATGCGTCTGGATTGGGAAACGAACGTTTCACCTCTAGGCCACGCAGCTTTCGATATTGAGAGTGCTTTGAAAAGATAGTTCTCTTACTTCTGCTGATGCTACTACTAGTACCACTATAACTACCATTAGCATAACCACCACCACTACTACTACTACCACAACTACTACTACGACTACTACTGCTACTGCTACTACTACTGCTACTACCACAACTACTACTACGATTACTACTGCTACTGCTACTACTACTGCTACTACCACAACTACTACTACGACTACTACTGCTACTGCTACTACTACTGCTACTACCACAACTACTACTACGACTACTACTGCTACTACCACAACTACTACTACTACTGCTACTGCTACTACTACTGCTACTACTGCTACTACTACTACTACTGCTACTGCTACTACTACTACTACTGCTACTGCTACTGCTACTACTACTACTACTACTACTACTACTATTACTACTACTGCTACTACTACTGCTACTACTACTACTACTACTACTGCTACTACTACTACTACTACTACTTCTGCTGCTGCTACTACTACTACTTCTGTTGCTACTACTACTACTACTACTACTACTACTACTACTACTACTGCTACTACGACTACTACTACTACTACTACTACTACTACTACTACTACTTCTGCTGCTACTATTACTTTTCCTTTCCTTTCTGTTTTTATTTTGTATCTGTTTTTTGCGTTTCCCTTATTGCTCTATTCCCCAAGGTGGTGTGGTTTTTATTTTGCCCCTGTCGGCCCAGTGCAACCGATTTCAGCATGCGTTTTATGTAAGGATCTGCTTCCTCCTGCTTTTTCTAAGCGTTTGTTTCCCCTGGGTAACGGCTGTAGCTGTGATTGGGGAACGAAGCTCGGATAGTCATGCTAAGCGCTGATAGTCATGCTAAATCAGATAGTAATGCTAAGCTCTAGAGACATTTTAAACCAGATAGTCATGCTAAATCAGATAGTCATGCTAAGCTCGTATCGACATGCTAAGCTCGTATCGACATGCTAAACCAGATAGTCATGCTAAACCAGATAGTCATGCTAAACCCAGATAGTCATTCTAAGCTCCGATCGACATGCTAAACCAGATAGTCACGCTAAACCCAGATAGTCATGCTTAACCCAGATAGTCATGCTTAACCCAGATAGTCATGCTAAGCCCAGATAGTCATGCTTAACCCAGATAGTCATGCTAAACCCAGATAGTCATGCTAAACCCAGATAGTCATGCTAAACCCAGATAGTCATGCTAAGCCCGGATAGTCATGCTAAACCCAGATAGTCCTGCTAAACCCAGATAGTCATGCTAAGCCCGGATAGCCAGCTAAGCCCAGATAGCCAGCTAAGCCCGGAAAGCCAGCTAAGCCCTGATAGCCAGCTGCCCAGATAGTCATGCTAAGCCCGGATAGCCAGCTAATCCATGATAGCCAGCTAATCCCTGATAGCCAGCTAAGCCCGGATAGCCAGCTAATCCCTGATAGCCAGCTAAGCCCGGATAGCCAGCTAAGCCCAGATAGCCAGCTAATCCCTGATAGCCAGCTAAACCCAGATAGCCAGCTAAGCCCAGATAGCCAGCTAAGCCCGGATAGCCAGCTAAGCCCAGATAGCCAGCTAAGCCCGGAAAGCCAGCTAAGCCCTGATAGCCAGCTGCCCAGATAGTCATGCTAAGCCCGGATAGCCAGCTAATTCCTGATAGCCAGCTAATCCCGGATAGCCAGCTAAGCCCGGATAGCACAGCGCTGCAACAGTCTCTTCAGTAACTGGATAGTACAGTTCAAATAATGGAACTATCACTCTCATAGTCGATGACCACATTTCAGTATCTTGGCTCTGATACAAGGTCCCAGAACATAGCAGTTCGCGGGCCACACAGCGGTTAGTGGAAATGACCTTTCTTATCTTGGAAACATAATGTCTTCTGACGGACGCAGTAGCCCAGATATGTCGGATTGGCCTCGCTGCTTCAGGAATGACCGATCTCCTTCGTGGGTGGAACAATAGTATATTATCCTTGAGTTCGAATCTCCGTATTTACCAGTCGTGTGTGATTTCGGTGCTAATGTATGGAACCCAAATCTGGACTCTGCTAAAAAAGGACATCCTAAGACTCGAGTCCTGTCAGTTGCGCAATCAGCGGCGGATTCTTTAAAATTCGTTGGTACAATCTCGTACGTATTGTCGAAGTCTCTACTAAGACTAATGTCCAAACGGTACCAGAAGTCCTGGACCGTCGCCGCCTTTCCCTGTTTAGACATGTTCTCCTACTGGATCGGATCAGGAAGTTCCAGCTCACCAGATCCTCCTCAAGGCAGTTCAAAGTGCTGCGGGTATCCAACAATCCGGCTAGAAGCGCAGGAGAGGTAGTCCCCGAAACACGTGGCTTCAACAGATAGCAGGCCCCCTTTTCTGTAGAAGAGGTGTGGCAGAGCAACGTTCTGACTGGTAATGGTGGCGTTTGATCGATGCAACGGACCTCAGGCGCCTAGACGAAACTTTATTATTTTTTAAAACAGGATGAACG